>OW121740.1:92171433-93371433 GCA_933228675.1 Stomorhina lunata | reverse complement strand
CGTGTAAACTTGTGAAAAGGGTATATTGGGTTTGTGCTGATGTTTGTAGCGTTTAGAAATATTGCTCTGAGACCCACCTTTTAGTATACCTAATCACTTCCTGATTTGTTTTAATGGTGTACGTCCGGCTGGCTGGCTGGCTGGATATTCATATAAGATTGTTATGTTACAGGTCGTAACTTCAATGATAATTGAAATTAATATTGCACGTACTCATATTTTGGTTCATGGACGATCCCTATTTGTGCAAAATCTTATCACTATTTCGGAAGCCATAGGGATGCCTTCCCGGAATAGAGTTTTCGGCCCTTTACAGTCACAAATTTTGCTGTTTTTTAATAAATTTCGA
Source organism: Stomorhina lunata (assembly GCA_933228675.1). Taxonomy (NCBI): domain Eukaryota; kingdom Metazoa; phylum Arthropoda; class Insecta; order Diptera; family Rhiniidae; genus Stomorhina; species Stomorhina lunata. The sequence goes on along the minus strand of OW121740.1, from coordinate 93,371,084 downwards.
AATTTTAAAAAATAGCTCACAGTTCATGTATATGGACAAAAATCAAATATTTTTAATTTTCGGAATTTAAAAAATTCAAAAAATTTTTTGATCGCGCACTTAATTTTTTTTGAGGTTCTATTAAAGGAGCTTAGTGAATTTAAAATCCGTTCGCGTTAATGATTTTAGGCGATGCGCGCAGAAGTTATGACGGTTAAAACAAAAATTTCTAAAAAAAATAAATTAAAAGCTATTTTATTTTTAATAGTTTTATGTTGATTTTAATACAACTTATATATTTTCAGGCGTTCTGTCTTTCATGGTATTACGGTAATTTATATATGCCTTAACATGAAGAAATAATGCAATTATGGAAGTGAAAACAATTATTATACCCTTCACCACCATAGGTGGAAAGGGTATTATAAGTTTGTGCTGATGTATGTAACGCATGGAAATATTTATCTTAGACCCACCTTTTAGTATACCAATAGACTTAAAATCACTTTCTGAGTCGATTTAGCGATGTCCGTCCGTCCGTCCCTCTGGCTGGCTGGCTGGACCCCCATGTAAACCTTGTAATCAAACTACAGGTCGCAATTCTAAAGATAATTTGATGAAATTTGGCACAGATCATTTTTTTGATAATGGGACCATGGCTATTGAAATTCGTCAAAATCGGTCAATTATATATGGTACCTCCCATAGGTCCCACTTCCCGGAATTGATATATTGGCCACAAATATCAATATTTTTTCACGAAATTTAAATCAAATACTGCTTATGTAAACCTAAATCACTGTACCAAACTTCGTTGAAATCGGTTCATATTTGACCATATTTAGCTCCCATACAAATTCTAGTGTCAAAACGCACTAAATGAGACAAAAATCACTAAAATGCTCGTAAATCTGAAGGTAATGCGAATTTTCTACATTTGACCCTAGCTCTCACATCAGTCCAAATGACGGAAACAGAGTTAAATATATTAGTTTTAAGAAAATGTTCGTATGATGGCAAAATTTAGTAAATATTTGTCTTTATACAGGAAAAAGAACATCTTTCCCTTAGTGGTGAAGGGTATCGTATGGTCGGGCTTGACCGACTATAGCACTTTCTTACTTGTTTTTTAACAATATTTTTTTATTTTTTAACCGCGATTTTCGCGGAATTTGACAAAATGTGAGTCTTAGTGAAATTCTGCTGTCTTGACTTATGGACAAATTTAATTTAAAGGAATTTTTATTTAGATATAATTTTTAATAGGTGCATATCTTTTTAAAATATAAAATTCTTATTTGGCCCGTCAAATCGTTAATTCTTTTAATATTTTGGTGCGCTTCAGATCTAAGGTAAAGCTAAATTCACGATGTGCTTCATTGAAATATTTTGTAGATAAAACTTCGCTTTTTCAGTTAATAAAGAGATTTTTGACAAACTTTTGATGCAAATCGGTTATAAATGACATCGCTTTCTTCATGCCTTATGTGATTTTGTCTCAGTTTGCAATCTAAAACCATTTAAACCAAACATTTTTTGCACGATTTTCAAAATCTTCATAAAATTTTAGCAAACAATGATTTTTTGGTGCGCTTTTGCTTTTAGATGCTAAATGGCAAAAAAAAAACTCGGTTTACGCGATATTTTGGAAATTTTCATTCATATTTGCGAGTGTGCTCCACGAAAAACAGGTATTTTGAAAAATTTACGCTAAAAAACTCCTCATTTACACCTGTCGTATATTATACCTATATAGAGCACATTAACGAGATATACATCAAACGATGCAAAATTGAAAGATCTACAAATCGTTATCTATTTTTTTTTTTAATTCTTTGAGGCGGCCAAAAAATATGCGAAAAAAATTAAAAAGTGGCGAAAACGAGCTTCAAATTTTGTCAGCCATTAAGTAGTATTAGAAGTGAAAAAATTAAAATTTAGAGGGAAGTGGATTTATCCCCTAAGTAGAACAACGACTTGGGTCCAAATGATAAAACAAATGCAGAAGAAGAAGAAATATGAAGACAAACTTGAATGCTTCAATCGATTTTTTAATGTTTTTTTTTTAGTTTGCATGCCAATTACGCTTAGAAGCGCAAATTTGCGCAACTCAGATATTATGTTTAGTATACTGGAGTTTTTGCGAATTTAAGATCTGTAATTAGATTTTTCGAACTCCTAAGGGTACAAAAATTATTCGAGTTGAAAATCGGTTTCAAATGAATAAAAACTGTTTGTTTTTTGCCCATATATGTATCCTTAGGTCTTAAGAAAAACTTGTTAAATTGTTGGTTCATAATTGACCGACTATAGCTGTTCTAACTTGTTGTTTTGTTTTTTTTTTTTTTTGGCACAGAGATGTATTTTGTTATACCCACCATCAAAAAGAATGGGGGGTATATTGAGATTGTCATTCCGTTTGTAATTTCCTTAATATTGGCTCAAAGACCAAAAACGATATATATTCTGAATCCTTATGAAATTCTAAGACGAATGAGTCTGTCTCAGTCTGTCTGTCTGTTGAAATCACTATAACGCTAGCTCACTGAAACTTAGTAAAAATATTCTTCATCTCTGAGAAAATTTTGGTATTGAAATTGGGCAAAATCGGTTCACATTTGACCATAGCTCTCGTATAACCTCGTCTAGGCTAATCGCTTATTTGTTAATAAATGACAAATTATAGCAGCTATGATGATAGAATTTGGTATATAGAAGTTTTACATTAGTCCTAGGCAGCGTGTAAAATTTAATCAAAATCGGTTCACATTTAGCCATAGCTCCCATACAAAAAACTTACGAAAACTGCCTAAATTTCCCCTAAAATACACTTAAATGTCAATAAATCCAAAAAAAAAAACAGATATAACCACTAAATTTAGCACAAGAAAGTCTTATATCAATGCTAGCCAGGGTGCAAAATTTTGTCGCAATCGGTCATATAAAAAACTTACAAAAACACAAAAATGGGGATTTATGTCCGTCTGTCCGTCAGATAAAATCATGATAGCTCCTTAACTACTAAAGCTAGTAAGACTAAATTAAGCACAAGGAAGTCTTATGTCAATATCAGTCAGTGTGCAAAATTTTGTAACAATCGGCCACCATTTCACCATAGCTCCCATATAAAAAACTTTTGGAAACACAAAAATATATAAAGAAAAGGTTGTTTATGTCCCTCTGTCCGTCAGATAAAAGCACGATAGCGCCTTAACGAAAAGAGCTAGAGGGACAAAATTTTACAAAAGTATTTTGGATATCTTGAAAAAGATGTGTTTTGAAAATGGACAAAATCGGTTCAAATTTAGTTAGAGCTCCCATATAACCCCGCCCTGGGAAACACATTAATGCTGATAAATTTAATATAATTGTAATAGCTATGACGATTTAATTTAAAATAGGGAAGTTTTATGCAATTTTTTAACAGTTTATCAAATTTTATAGGAATCAATCCATATTTGACTTTAACTTTCATCTAAAAAACACTCACGGAAACCAAAAATTTAGCAAAGGCCAGTTAAAAGCTATTAAATTAGAAACTATGATAGCTATGGCCACTAAATTCTTATATATATAACATATCCTTTTTATATCTACAATCAAAAAGATTTGGAGGTACATTCATTATATTAAGATTGCACCTATGAAATTAGATAGGCATCATTCAATGTTCAGCCCAGACTTTATATATGATGAATGCATTAGGAACTCCTAACGAAATATTGGACCTGCCGTATTGCTATTAACGTGTTTAGCCTAACTACATATTAAGTACAACGAAAAGTATTTAACAACTTATTAATGTAAAATTATACCCGGTTATGAGACCGAATTTTGATCAAAGTAAATACTGGGGAAACCACTTAAATATTTTTAAATGTTGAACTATAAGGCTACGGCAACCGAATTTAGTCCAAAGGTTTTACCAACAATACCAATTAGCTTAGCGATTTTTTCAGTTTTGGTCCAGATTTTGACGCTATATCTTCCAAAGTAATAGGTATAGAAACAAAATTAAAATTACATTTTAAAAAGCTATGAAAATAAGCGAACTGGTGTTTGGTACTTTTTTGAAACTATATCCGATAGGGGGTAAAAAGGGTGAAAATAATTTTTTTGGTACCTTTTTAGCCCACTCTTATATTTTAAACTAAAGAATATAGAAAGAAACTTTGTACTGCAATCAATAGATGTGAAAGAAGCATTTAACAAGTATTTGGTACTTTTTTGATTTTGGGGCCAAAATGGGTAAAAAAGGGATAAAATGATAACATCTCAAAAAGTAATATGAATAGGAACATTATGTTAACTGCGTTTTAATCAAATATACCGAATTCAATTGGTACCAAAAAAGTACCAAATATGCATATGGAACTTTTTGAAATTAGGGGATAAAAAGGGGGAAAAAATAGAATTGTTATACCTTTTAAACAAATTAATGTTTGTCTGTATGTATGTTCTGTATAGAATAGTTAACTGTACATTTGATCATGCTATGATCTTTGGCAAAGATGTAGCGCATGAGCCAGCGGAGACGTTTTAGTTGGTATGAATAATTTCCGACAGGTGGCGCTACTGAAACTTACTCAAAGTCAATTTAATCGTAAGCTGTACATTTAATCATGCTATAATCTTCAGCAAAGTTGTTGCGGATAAGACGAAGAAGGTTTGTGAATTGGAAAGAGCAAAGTCCGACAGGTGGCGCCACAGAAAATTACTCAAAGTGAATTAAATCGTAAGCAAAGTTGTTACGCATAAGCAGACAAAGGTTTCTTAGTTCGGTCAACCAGGTACTATAATTAAGCTGTTTCTGTCATTTTCTGGCAAAGCCGAAAATACTCAAAATTTTTAAACACGGAAGACTCAACAAAGAAACTAAAATTAAAAAAAGAATTATATCATTTCATTTAAGTACCGATTATCTAGAAATTTTCTGTGTATTTTGACGCATTAAAGTGACTTGATGGTAGAACTTATGGTCTCATTTTAACAAATTTATTTTAAACTACGACCCTTATTGTGATTTTAAGCTTTATATTACGATTGAGCGATTAACCCTTAGGTTTTCAGTCGAAAATTTTTCAATTAAATTGATAACTTGCATATTCTAAACTTTTTGAGAACGACTAACTTTTAAATAATTTTGTTATTTTGCAGCCTTGAGAGACCATTTTATTTTAAATACCGTTTACTGCGCACCAAGGTACCTAGGTACCTGAACGTGCTTTATATCAAAGTATATTATTTGAAGTTGTTAGTAGCTTCAGACGAAGCTAAGATCATGCATAACGGCTTCCTACTAGGGGAGTGCCAACGTTTTTGTTCATTGTTTTGTAAAGGAGCTATGAAGATGTTTCAGTTTCAAAGTTTTGAATATGTATATGACTGTGAATCTATTTTTGCATTCTTAGCGCGTTGCTAGATATTCTTGTGACACAAATTAATGCTTAGATCTTTTAAAATAACTGTTGCCTATACTTCAACGTGCTATTTTAGGGCGACAATTCTTTTCTATACTTTTATAATTGAAGCATAGCCGCGAATAACGTTTTAAAAGCCGATTTTTACAAAACCGGTTTTTTTGTAGATTACAGTCAACTTGACCCTATTACGTTGCTCAATCACCAAATCAGCCAAAATTATGCACCTTATCGCTATCAAAATACTATTAGAAAAAAAATTATCCATATATTGCCTGCTACTTTAAAAACATTTTTACGAATTGTAAACAATTTCAGTTTTGTCGCTTACAATGTTATGCATTAAACACATAGACAACAGCAGGCTATATGAACACCGACTACAAATGTCGTTGGCTGCAATCGTCGCCTCGTAGTCAGCTACTTAATTATTTTGGGGACGGCAGCAACATTTAAGACGGCAGTAACATTTCAAATCACCTGTTTGTGAGTGGTGCTAATATCGCGTTTATAAGATGGACAAAATAACAATTTCAATTTTGATAAAAACGACATAAATTCATTTTATTAATTAACCTCCGAAATCAACGGTTTTCCTGTACCTATATCAAAAAAAAAAAAAATGTAGAAAGATTTTGGTGTGATCTGTTATAGTTTAAGAGTTATGCGCTTTTTAAATTTCAAGAATAATACGGTATAACTTTAGAAGTTTATATCCAGTATTAACTTTTTTTGGCATCAAACAAAAGCTACTGAAAATATCTTTAATATTCTTATATATTCTATATAATATTCTTTATAATGGATTAAGAGCTATAATATACTATAAACTTATTTCTGCAACCGACTTTTTTTATATAAAAATTCGCATATCTTAAAACAATATAGATATAAGTATGCTCTTTTATATAATGAATTTTATAAAGGACATACTGGGCTTTTATGAACTACGTAGCTCTAGCACACGTAGCGTGTGAGTTAGACAGTTTGAAAAATAACTTTTTAAAATTTTACTTATATTGAGTTAGAGTTATATATAGCAATATATCAAAAACGGCTTTTTGCGAAAAAGAACTTTTTTATTGTAGAAAATGAATCTCTGGGATTATAACAATAATGTTTATTTTACAACTTTTTTGTTTCTAAATTATGTTAAAAGATGGCGCTATTTTTAGGTTACATATGAAAATCGCATTTTTAATAATTAAAAGTTAAAAATTTGGTTTGACAATGTTCCGTGACTTTGTTCAGGAGTATTTGGTCTAACTTTTTTCTGAATGTACCAACATCGAAAAATATCCAAATAATATGTATTTGATACATTTGTAAGAAACATGTCAATACCGCCGCCTTACGGCAATCTTTTGTAGCATTTTTAAAAACACAAAAACAGATGCTTTCAAAAACTTTCAAAAGAGATATCTGCGATGAAATTCCAACAAAAAATAAGAATTCTAGGGGCAAAAGTAGTTAACAGTATACCAATTCTGATACTTTTTTGAACGATTGTTTTAAAATTTTGTGTAAAATTTAGTCACTGTTTACAATATTAGAAGTAAAAATAATGTTTTTATAATAAGAAAGGGTATGGCTTAAATTCCATATAAAAATGAAAGTTTTTAACTTTTCTTTAACTTCAGCATCCATATGCAAAAATCTTGTTAGCCAGATTTTTTTTTATCGCGAAATTGGTTAGTTTCTCAATATGTTAATTTGTTTTTTAAGTCCATTTCATTTTCCATCTCTACTTTTAAAAAATATAATCGCTATAAATCGATGAGGTATTAAATACATTTTTTTCGTCGGACTTTTTTTTTGGTGGCAAGTTTCCATATTACTAAATATTTAATTTTTAGATTCCTAGAACACAAAATGATCAGAAGCCACTGTTGTCTTGTTACATGTACGCATTTAAGAGGTTCAATGTAGGCTGTATACACACTTTAAGATGTAGAAGAAAATCAATGGTCGCGATTTAATCGCGTATTATTTTTGCTTCACTGTAGGCCTCAGGATATTTGTTTGTAAATTTGAGCAATATACCTTTAAGTACCACATTGTTATCATACATTAATGTGTCTTTCGAAGGTGAACAAGTGAAAAATGACACAAATAGGCTTGCTTGTTTTTTAAATGGCACAAAAATGGCTATATATTTTTCTCGCAAAATTTGCACACATATTAAGAACATGTTTATCTATAATTTTGATATAGCGCTTCTCGATGCGTTTTTTAGTTAATGAGTTATAGGAAGACAAATATTAAAAATGCAGAATTTTTACCCTTTTTTAATTTTTTTTTGTTAGTTTTTCTCAATTTGTCGAAGAACCAAACATTTAATCGGGAAGCGCCATATCAAATTTTTAGATATCGATAGTAGCTATCTGTACGTAAAATTTGGTCTCAAAATCTTTATCCGCTTTTGTGCCATTTTAAATGCAAATTTTATACTTTTTTCACTCCTGCATTATCTTTTATACATATCTTTTCTCTAAGTGTACTGATGTTTTTTTTATGGTGATGAAGTCTTTTACACTTATCTAACTATACAAATTTAAAAAAAGTATAATTTATGACCTATTAAGAAAGTTACAGCGCAAAATTTGCTTCTAGTTTAAAAACCAAAATTATAGAAAATACCCTGTATTTCAGGAACCAAAATAGCTTGGGCCATTTTATGTAGCACCAAGGATAGCTGAATATGTGTCTGAAAAAATGTATATAAATTCATGTGATTATCTTGAAATTTAAAAACCTACTTTTTTTGATATATTGCTAGTTATATAAATATAAATTTTTAAATAATATTTTATTAGATATTATTATATACATTAAATATATAAATATTTGATAAGTATGTTTACATAAACTCTCCCCATTGTATTTATGGTAAATGAAGTCAAGTGGCTTAAATCGCTCATTTATTTCAATATTATATTGTGTTGACAGCACTAAATCTATTATTGTCGCCAACAAAAATAGAAAATAGTTTAATTTTGGCTACAGCTACAACGGTGGTCGGTAGTCGTGTCGCTGTGTCGACTCTAAAAAATTTATTTCTATTTGAATGCATGTATTCTAATTTTGACAGGTTGTAGCCCGTAGCCTGCTGTTGTCTATGTGTTTAATGCATTATGCATTAAACACGTAGACAACAGTAGGCTACACGAAGACCGACTACAAAAGTCGTTGGCTGCAATCGTCACCTCGTAGTCAGCTACTTAATTATTTTGGGGACGGCAGCTACATTTCGAAACACCTGTTTATGAGTGGTGCCAATATCGCGTTTATAAGATGGACAAAATAACAATTTAAATTTTGATAAAATCGGCATAAATTCATTTTATTAATTAACCTCCAAAATCAACGGTTTTCCTGTACCTGATAGTATGTCTATATCAAAAAAAAATTATAGAAAGATTTTGGTGTGATCTCTAATAGTTTAAGAGTTTAAAAAATAACTTTTTAAAATTTTACTTCTATTGAGTTAGAGTTATATAAATATAAATTTTTATATAATATTTTATTAGATATTATAAACATTAAATATATATGCATGTATTCTAATTTTGACAGGTTGTAGCCCGTAGCCTGCTGTTGTCTATATGTTTAATGCATTATTGGCGGCTATGCTTCAATTATATATAGGTGCAGCGCATTAGAAGGTGTTTTCTTTTACCGCACATAAGGGTTATACTCGTAATACTTTTTAAATTTGTGCAAAATTTTCACAAATCCTCCTAAATTAATAGCTTATATATAATTTTATCACACTATTATTTTATTTACAATCTATTAAATACTCATTAGTCAACAAATCTAAAAATTAACAAATTCGTGTTAAACATTAACACTTTTCAGTCAACCTTTCCATAAAATCGAAAACTTAATGACGGAAGACTGAGGAGGGCAAGTAGGAGTTGTCGGGAGAGTGAACAGCAGCATGACGCACGGGAGCAGCTGAAGCGAAGTTAAGAACGGGAGCAACACCGCCGTTATGAGATTGAGAAGATCCACCCAATGAATCGTATTGGCCTTGGATGGCTCTTTGGGCGTTGGCAGCATCTTCAGGGGTACGGTATTTGACGAAGTGTACTTCGGGTTTGTTGTTGCTGTTTCTGTTGATGGAGTTAAGTTTGTTGGCCAAATCTCCGATATCGGCTTGTTTGTTGAGGACATAGATGGCGGTCTTTTGGTCGGCAGCTTGTTTGGCCAAAGCGAGGGCAGCGTTTTCGAGACCCTTGTTTTCGGAGCCCTTAATGAAAAAAACTTGAAGACCTTGTTTCACGGAACCGGCGATTCTTTGGGCAGCGTTGGCATCATCAAATTCACCTTCGGGAGCGGAGAAAGTGTAGAATTCCTTTTCCAATTCAGCGGGGGCGGTGTAAGAAGGAGCTGAGTAATCACCACCGAGAGAACCACCAGAGAGACCACCGAGGGAACCAGCGGATAAACCACCAAGGGAACCATCAGAGAAACCACCGAGGGAACCACCGGAGAGACCACCGAGGGAACCATCAGAGAGACCACCAAAGGAACCACCAGACAAACTACCGCCGATGCTGCCACCGGAAAGACCGTCAAGAGCACCACCGCTGACAACACCACCAAGGGATCCAGAGCCAGGGGCGAAGGAAAGACCACTGTCAGAGTGACCAACGGGTTGGTAGTTGTAACCCAATTTGTCGGCGCAAGCCACAGCTACTAAGCACATTACCTATAAAAGTAGATATAAAACGATTAGTATATTGGATCTCCATTTTGGCTTTCGAAATTTAATCCTTTAGTATTTTCGATTATAACTTACAATGAAGGCACGCATTTTGTTATTTGATTAGTTCTTTCTTGTTGAGAAGTGATTTTAAATCTGCCTTTCATTTTATCTGTCTAAGATTTATATACTAGATGACGGAATCGAAATGAGGAGCAAAATATTAGCAATAAAATTTTATGAAAATGGCAAGTTACTTCGTTTGGTTTTTTATGACGACCACAAATAACGCTTTGTCACAAAGCGAATAGAAATTTAATAAAATAAAAATAAAACAACCATTTAATGTTCTACATTTGCATTTAAGTAAGACAATAGTTTAATAGCTATGAGAACATTTTCAAAGTTTATCATTTTTATACTCTATATGGTATTTTAAGTTTATGTTGATGTATGTAACGTCTTAAAATATAGGAGTAACCCCCACCTTTAAGTATATCAATGAACTCAGAGTCACTCCCGGATGTAAAGCAATTTAGCGATGTCAATTCTTTTTGATGTGAAGCGCCGTGGTATAACAGGTTGGTCATCCGCCTAGGATATCAGAGGTCCCAAGTTCGATCCCCGGCCAGACCCACTTGAAAAAATTAAATTTTCAAAAAACCGGCGGTTCACCTCATAACTCAGTTAGCCATTGGTTATTGAGTATAAGGCTATGTAGAACTTCTCTAACTAATGCATTTGCCGTTCGGAACCGGAGTTAAAACGTAGGTCCCTTTCAATGAGTCTGAAAAAAATAGAATCGGATGCAGTTCATTGTCTGAGAGAAGTACCCCTTCTTTCATGGATGGCCGTCCATGTATACTGGTAATCGCAAGACCTTCTACCAAAAGTCAATAAATGCTATGAAAATCACCACAAAAATGCTATTGGATCTGAGGATCGGAGCAGGGTTAATATCGTTTTCGATAAAATTATAAATTTAGACAAAGTCACATTTTAAAACCTGGACCGGGAAGGAGTCTAAATAGAGGTTCTAGTACGGCCATATTTAATACTTACATATAATTGAATATGCGATTAATTAGAGCGGTTAAAAACTTTACCGTAAATGGTTTTTGTCAATGGAAGCGCTTTTGACAAAAACAGAAAGGATCGGCGCAAGGGAACTTTGAGCCCCTTAAAAATTAAATACTTATTCGAGTATAATTTTACAACCTTTCGTGGTAAAGTCTTCAAACTTTGTACATTAATTGGAGTAGTTTGGCCAAATAAGCAGGATAGGAGCAGAGGGATTTTACCCCACATATGCCATGAATGTATGTTTCACAAAAATGCCTTAGAGGCAGTTAATCGTAGTCTTCAAGAAATAAGAAGCAATAAAAATTTTATGGGAGTAATGGTCGTTTTGCTTTCTGGGGGCTTTCGGCAAATACTAAAAAAATAGCCTTGACAACCATCACTAGAGGGCGTCTTTATAATGATAACGAATCTGGACAACATGCTAAAGAATTACTAAAAGCTTATTTTTGCAAAATTTAGTGGCAATAGCTGTCACAATTTCTAATTTAATAGCTTTTAACTGGTCCTTGCTAAATATTTTTTGGTTTCCGGGAGTGTTATTTATATAAAAGCTTTAGTCAAATATGGACCGATTCCTACAAAATTTGATATACAGACCAATCGTTGCATAAAACTTCTCTATACTAAATTTAGCTGTCATAGCTATTACAATTGTACTCAATTTATTAGCATTAATGTGTTTCCTGGGGCGGGGTTATATTGGAGCTCTAACTAAATGTGAACCGATTTCGCCCATTTTCAGTACACAGCTTTTGTTACATATCAAAAAAAATTTTGTAAAATTTTGTCTCTCTAGCTTTTGTAGTTAAGGAGCTGTCGCGCTCTTATATGACGGACATAAATTTCCTTTTCTTTTTATATTTTTGTGTTTCTGTAAGTTTTTTATATGGGAGCTATGGTCAAATGGTGACCGATTGTAACAAAATTTTTCGCACTGGTTGGCATTCACATAAGACTTCCTTGTGCTGAATTTAGTGGCCAAAGCTATTACAGTTTATCATTTATTGGCATTTAAGTGAATTTCAGGTGGAATTTAGGCTGTTTCCGTAAGTTTTTTTTATATGGGAGCTATGGTTCAATGTAAACCGATTTCGATGAAATTTTATATGCAGCCTAGTGATTTTGAAAATCTTCCAAATACCAAATTTTGTCATCATAGCTGTTATAGTTTGTCATTTATTAGCAAATATTAGAGCCTAGACGAGGTTATACGGGAGCTATGGTCAAATGTTAACCGATTTTGCCCAATTTCAATACCAAAATTTTCTCATAGAAGAAGAATGTTTTTACTAAGTTTCATTGAGCTAGCTCCTTTCGTTTAGGCGTTATCGTGATTTCAACAGACAGACAGACGGACATCGCTCAATAGTCTTAGAATTTCATAAGATTTCAGTCTAAAAGACTTAGAATAGCAAAACTTAAGGACAAACACTTAGAGTAGCAGGCTTTCATTTGGAAACACCATGCTATTCCCATGGACAATTGTATGTTGGCTGTTCTAGAGTATCAAGCGGAAGCAATTTAGACAGTTTGGTACCAAATGGGAAAACTGCCAATATGGTCTATAGAAGTGCTATATCTTCCAGATAACATGTATGAGAATTATGTATAATACCAATGTAAATACCTATATATATTAGGGTAGTGTTAGTTATTATACAGTAAGAATAGTACTGGAGCAATGAAATGAATTCCGCACACCCATTTACCTAGCGTTTATCGACTTTATGAAGGCCTTCGACAGTGTCAACAGGAGCTATCTATATAAAATTTTAGAAAACCGTTACATGCCAACGAAAATTCTGAACTTAATTCGGGCAATGAACGTGGACTTTAAATGCCGGGTTTTACATAAAGGTAAATTGTCTAATCCGTTCGAAGTTACTACTGGAGTAAGACAAGGATGTATCATATCACCCATACTTTTTATCCTTGTCATCGACAATATAATGCGCACGGCACTGAATGGTAGACGTGGTATCCAATAGACACCCTTTAAACAACTTGAGGACTTGGAATACGCCGATGACGTATGCCTTCTAAGCCAAAGCCTAGGTCACCTTCAATAAAACACTAGCGCTAGTACTGTTGAATCTCGGGCAGCTGGGCTGGAAATCAATATTTCCAAGACAAAGGCTATGCCTGGAGGCTATGGCGCAAACCCGTCGCCACACATCAATATGGATAACGAGGTTATTGCATGTGTAGGTACCTTTAATTATCTTGGTAGTTTGGTATCTACAAAAGATGGCGCCGACGAGGATTTTGAATCGCGTATAAATAAGGCAAAATCAGCATTCGGCATTCTACGAGCTTTTTGGAAATCTCGGCAAATATCAACAACAACTAAGTTACGAATATATAACTCGAATGTCAAGTCCATCTTGTATTACGGCTGCAAAACTTGGAAACGCACAAATGCCATCGATAAGCGCCTACAAACCTTTGCAAACAAATGCTTGCGACAAATTCTTAATATATGGTGGCCAAATCGCATAAGAAATGAAGATCTACTAAACGCTACAAACCAAATCCCTTCTTCTATAGAGGTATGTCAACGGAAATGGCGGTGGATAGGCCACACACTTCGAAGGCCAAATACCAACATTGCTCGACAAGCGCTTCGTTGGAATCCACAAGGAAGCGGCCGTCGTATTGGTGCACCTGCCAGAACGTGGAGAAGGTCAATTGAAGCGGAGTTACAAGCAGCAAACTATTCATGGAATGATGTATGCCTAACATCTCGCAATAGAGTTCGATATAAAAGGATGGTTGAGGCCCTATGCTCCACTGGGAGTCAAGGATAACAGAAGAAGAAGTTAGTTATTATTCAAAGTCTGAATTTGTACGCGGCCAACACTCAGATTTCTTCGAAATGCTAAAACAATAATCCCTTGAAAATTTAAGCTTAATCGGATTTGAAAATTTGCAAAATATCTGATTTTTTACTTTGATTGTAAATAACTTAATTCTTATTTTAATTCTGTGGCCTGCAAGTAGCTGAGTTTTGTCAAAATATTATCAAATTTACTTAGTTTTTTTCATATCGGAAAATTTTACTTTTTTCTCAGGTCGGTTTCAAAAATCATTGTATGATTTTTTGAAAATTTCGTTCAACATATGTTACTTATTACATAGTACGAAAAAACAAATTTTTTTGAGTGCACATGAGTAATGTTAACAGAATCTTTAAAATCGATTTTCTTAAAATTCTGACGTGCTACAGCAAAACGCCGAGACAGGTACTTCTTTATTTTAAGCCAAGAGTGAGTGTTCTATTCGGCTGTGCCGAATCTTGTATACCCACCATCAAGTTGTACGAGAGTGCAGCTAATTCAAAATGTTGACCAAGTGTGGTATTGTTGGTAATATATTTTGACTAAATTCGGTCGCAGTGGTATAGTTATTATAGTTCAACATATAAAAGTATCTAAATGGTTTCAAAAGTATTTACCTTGGACAAAATGCTGTTCCATAACCGAATATAGTTTTAAATTATTTAGCTGTTTCGTTGTGCCATAAACATGTTGATAGCAATACGGCAGGTTCATATATTTTGTTAGGAGTTCCTAATGCATCTACCGTGTATAAAGTCTGGACCTAACATTGATTGATAGCTATCTAATTTCGTAGACGCAATCTTAATATACCTCCAAATCTTTTTGATTTGGATAGATATAAAAAGGGGATGTTATATACATAAGAACTATAGCCAAATGTTGACCGATTGTTACAAAATTTAATATACTATCTGGTCTTAATATAAAGTTTATTTGTGCAAAATTTAGTGGCCATAGTGGACATAGTTTATATTTCAATAGCTTTTAACTGGCGTTTGTGGCATTTTAGTGGTTACCGGAAGCGGTTTTTATATGAAAGCTATGGTCAAAAATTTACCGATTCCTATAAAATTTGACATACTGACTGAAAGTTGCATAAAAATTCTCTGTTCTTAATTTAGTAGTCGTAGATTTTACAATTTTATTCAATTTATCACCATAAATGTGATTCCCGGGGCAGGGTTATATAGAAGCTCTAACTAAATGTGAACCGAATTTACCCATTTTCAGCACACAATTTTCACAATATATCGAAAATACTTTTGCTAAATTTTGTCTCTCTAGCTCTTGTAGTTAAGGAGCTATCCCGTCTTTTCTTTTTGTATTTTTGTGTTTCCATAAGTTTTTTATATGAGAGCTATGGTGAAATAGTAACCGATTGTAACAAAATTTTGCACACTGACTGGCATTCACATAAAACTTCCTGTTGTAAAATTTTGTTGCTGTAGCCCTTTTCATTAAGGCGCTATCGAGCTTTTATCTGACGGACAGACGGGAATAAACCCTCTTTTCTTTTTGTATTTTTGTATTTCCGTAAGTTTTTTATATGGGAGCTATGGTCAAATGGTGACCGATTGCACACTGGTTGGCATTGACATAAGACCTCCTCGTGCTAAATTTAGTGGTTATATCTGTTATAGTTTTAGATTTATTGGCATTTAAGTGTATTTTAGGTGAAATTTTGGCTGTTTTCGTAAGTTTTTTCTATGGGAGCTATGACTAAATGTCAACCGATTTTATATGCTGCCTAGGGATTAGGCAAAACTTCTATATACCAAATTTTATCATCATAGCTATTATAGTTTGTTATTTATTAGTATATAAGCGATTAGCGTAGGCGGGGTTATACGGGAGCTATGGTCAAATGTTAACCGATTTTGCCCAATTTCAATACCAAAATTTTCTTAGAGATGAAGAATGTTTTTACTTAGTTTCAGTGAGCTAGCTCCTTTCGCTTAGTGATTTCAACAGGAAGACTGACGGACAGAGAGACGAAAACAATAAAAGTCAAAAAATCACTTTTATTCATGCTCAAAATAATAAAAGTCAAAAATAACAGTTATTTTTGCTCGAAAAAATAAAAGTTATAAAATAACTTTTATATTTGCTCGAAAAAATAAAAGTTAAAAATAACTGTTATTTTTGCTCACAAAAATAAAAATCAAAAAATAACTGTTATTTTTTTTCTAAAAAATAAAAATCAGATTTTTAAGAAGCATCGCATTTTATGAAAATTTGGTCCAAAACTATCAAAATGGTATACTTGGTTTTATTCTACGACATTTCCTTGAGGTTGCTTTTTTCAATCAAAAATTCAAAAATAACAGATATTTTCGGTTCCTGATTAAAAGTATTTGAATAAACTTAAAAAAATTAAACGACTTAATTCTTTTTTAAATAAAATTTTATCACAATATTTTTTTTTATTTAAATTATATTAAATACTCAGTAGTCAACAAAACAAAAATTAACAAAGTCGTGTTAAACTTTAACACTTTTCAGTCAACCTTTCCATAAGATCGAAAACTTAATGACGGAAGACGGAAGAGGGCAAGTAGGAGTTGTCGGGAGAGTGAGCAGCAGCATGACGTACGGGAGCAGCTGAAGCGAAGTTAAGAACGGGAGCAACACCACCGTTGTGAGATTGAGAAGATCCACCCAATGAATCGTATTGGCCTTGTATGGCTCTTTGGGCATTGGCAGCATCTTCAGGGGTACGGTATTTGACGAAGTGTACTTCGGGTTTGTTGTTGTTGTTCTTGTTGATGGAGTTAAGTTTGTTGGCCAAATCTCCGATATCGGCTTGTTTGTTGAGGACATAGATGGCGGTCTTTTGGTCGGCAGCTTGTTTGGCCAAAGCGAGGGCAGCGTTTTCGAGACCCTTGTTTTCGGGGCCCTTAATGAAGATAACACGGAGACCTTGTTTCACGGAACCAGCGATTCTTTGGGCGGCGTTGCCATCATCGAATTCACCTTCGGGAGCGGAGAAAGTGTAGAATTCCTTTTCCAATTCAGCGGGAGCGGTGTAAGAAGGAGCTGAGTAATCACCACCGAGGGAACCACCAGAGAGACCACCGAGGGAACCACCGGATAAACCACCAAGGGAACCATCGGAGAAACCACCTAAGGAGCCACCGGAGAGACCACCGAAGGAACCACCAGACAAACCACCACCGATGCTGCCACCGGAGATACCATCAAGAGCACCACCGCTGACAAGACCACCAAGGGATCCAGAGCCAGGGGCGAAGGAAAGACCACTGTCAGAGTGACCAACGGGTTGGTAGTTGTAACCCAATTTGTCGGCGCAAGCCACAGCTACTAAGCACATTACCTTAAAAAGAAGATATAACACGATTAGTATATTTGATATCCATTTCAAGGGGCGTTATTAAATCCTTTATAATTTTCGTTTAGAACTTACGATGAAGGCACGCATTTTGTATTTGATTTGTTCTTTCTTGTTGAGAAGTGAGTTTTAATCTGTCTATCGGTTGATCTATCTAAGATTTATATACTATTTAGATATCCGCAACAATGAGCAGCAAAATATTAGCAATAAAATTATAATAAATAGCAAAGAACTGCAAAATGCTTTGTTTGTTTTAGTTATTTTTATGAGGGCCAGACATAACTATTTATCATATAGAGAATAAAAGTTTAGCAATAAAAAAAAACAACTTAACTTCTCATACATAATTACTTCCAAAAGTTTAAAAAAAATGTAGGCGATCATAAATTGCACACCATTAGAGCATTTGATTGAAGTTCCTTTAAAGAAAAATAATCCAAAACTCTTTAAATTATGGCAAAAAGAAAGATTAAGGCTTCTACAATAAATTAATTTTTTACTTAGCACTAATTTAATCAAAATTTTATATATTAGTTTTGTTAGAAATTTAGCAGAATTTAAGTAAAACTAGTGTTAGTGCTTTTTCACACACATCCTGTTTACTTGATCAGTTTTGCTTCAAATTTCTTGTGAACCAGCATTCACGTTCACACATGGACATTTTCTTCGTCAGTCTTTCTATTTTTATAGGGTATTATAAGTTTGTGATTCCGTTTGTAATTTTTTTATTAGTGATCGTAGACCCCATAAAAATTATACCGATCGACTAAGAATCGGGAGGAGAATCGATTAAGCGATGTCCGTCTGTCTGTCTGTCTGTCTGTCTGTCTGTCTGTCTGTCTGTCTGTCCGTCCGTCTGTCTGTCTGTGGAAATCAAGTTTCTGAAGCCCCTGGAGGATGGACTTACATAAATTATATATCAGATTTTAGGAAATTCTCCCGCAATGAACGCTATTAAATTTCATTAAAATCGGTTTATAAACACCGAAAATATCGAAAAAATACCAAAAATTAGACGAAAATTTTAAAATTTTTGATTGAAACACACTTTTAAATAACAAGAGAAAAAAGATACTCCTGGTGTACATGTGATAATATGTTATATATCAGATTGTAGGAAATATTTTCCCAAAGCACACTGTAAAATTTTATCAAAATCGGTCCATAAACAACTGATATATCGCTAAAACACTGAATTTGATGTATCGCAAATTGCCCAAAGTACACATTAGAGAATGTTTGTTGAAAAAATTAAATGCAGAAATAGGAAAAACTATCCTCCTTTAGTACGGACCTACATAAATTTTATATCAGATTTTAGGAAATTCCCCCACCAAGCACGTTATTAAATTTTATCAAAAGCGGTCTATAAACAATTGAGATATCGCCATAACACTACATTTGATGTACAGCAAATTGCCCAAAGTACGTGTCTAAGAAATTTTGTTTACATTTTGTAAGTATTGTTTCAGCGATATCTCAGGTGTTTATGGACCGATTGTGATGAAATCGTTCTTTATGGGAGGATTTTCTAAAATCTGATATATATATTCCACAAATCTGATTATGAATACCATTCAAATTGTACCGATCAACTCAGAATCGGCACAAGAATCGATTTCGCGACCTCCGTCCGTCTGTCCGTCCGTCTGTTTGTTTGTCCGTCCATCTACATGTCCGTCCGTCTACCTGTCTGTCCTTTTTTCTGTTGTAGTCAAGTTTTTGGAGCTCCTGTTTTGTCGATATCTCAGATGTTTATTTTGATGAAGTTTAATAGCGTCCTTCGCAGGGGATTATCTAAATCCTGATGCATTCTGTAATTTGTGGTAGATATAATTTAGCGTTTAAGCGATGGTGTTTTGATCGACAATGTTGAAATTCAGAGTGCGACAATTCAGGAGCTCCACAAATCTGGTTTTAGCAGACAGACACACTGCATTTATCTTAATTTTGTGTCTGACTTTTGAACATTATGATAACATTTGAGAATGTATTATATATCAAATTATAGGTAATCTTCCTAGGAAGTACAAAAATGCAGCTAATTACATGATATCCGTTCAAAACCGACATATGTATGTAAGTATCTCACATATCAACAAAAATTTAAATTTTTTAATTGCAATTGGGAGAAATCCGTTCACGTTTGACAATTGATCCCGTATAACTTCGCCTAAGGCAATCTCTTAGTAGCTAATAAATGACAAATTATAATAGATACGATGATGACATTTAGTATAAAGACGTTGTACAATATTGATATTCAGGACAATAGCGCCTAAAATAAACTTTCTAGACGGACAACATTTGACAAAAGTATTTCTGATCTCTTGAAAAGTTCGATATTGAATATGGGCGAGCTCTATTCACATTTAGTGAAATCTCCCATATAAACCCGACCGGGAATCGATTTAATGCTGATAAATTAAATCACATTAAAATTGCACAAAGAACTAGAGCAAAACTTTCCAAACATCCATCGGACAGATCGAAAGAACTATACATCCCAAATATTATTGATGAAGTGTTCATTTTAATTAATTAACTAACTTCAAATTAATAAGTTAACTTTTCCGACAAAGCTGATAACCATCCATTCAAAAGCTATATATTTCACGTATGTATCTAAAACTAAGAGTCTATATCCTTTAATTTTAAGGCTTGTATACATTGACAATCATTGTTAAAGCTTTGACCTAAATCAGTCCGCTAACTTCAGAGTTTTACATAACTAATCAAGAACGTTTACTAGTTGGACAATTCGTACGAATTAAAGTGCACAACCCTCACTGGGCACAGCGTTTTTGGGTTGCATGTCAGAATACTTAAACTTCATCAAATCGATGTGCTATTGCAAATCTAAGGGCATCTACATTTTGAAGCATTTTTTCTGCATGGTTTATCTGGTCTATCGAACTTTATTAAATGTTCGTAAAATATGTGTCTATTTTATTTCGAAGCTACTGGCTGGCTTAAATATGCATTCTCTACTTGTAGTCTAGTAATCATTATCTTTCACAAAGGGACCACTTTAGAACCCAAGTGAAGCTTCCCTAGACATCAGCCACCTGCCCAACCTTACCTTTGGGTGCATAACTATTCTAGATGATGATGCCACCGAAAAGGTTTTCGTTTTCCGACTCTTAATTTTAAAGACTCTTTGCATATAATACTAGTATAACCAAATATTGCTACGAATTACATTAAGTACTTTTGGAACACCATTGGTGAAGGGTATCCAAGATTCGGCAAAGCCGAATATACCACTCTTACTTGTTTTATATAAAGTTTGTCAAGTAATTGTTTGCATTAAACAAAAATAGTTAAACATCAAATCGTTTAAATTTGTTTATTTTGTTTAACACATACCGTTAATGTAACTGTTTACTACAAAAAGTCGTAAATAAAATTGAAATAAATATGTACATGCATTGCAACAACAACAATACAAAAAGAAATATACCCAATTAAAAAGGCGTCAAATAAATGCTTGCACAATGAATAAAAATAACACCAAATGTTCTTATTTACCGTTATATCTTTTATTTTATAATGTTTTATGAGTGTTATCCTATGAAATTAAAGTTATAAAAAGTATTGTAAAAAATGTGTGCATTAGCTGTCCTATATTTAAAAAAATGCCTGCAAAATTAATTCCGAAAGGCGTTATAGAATTAACGTATTTCCATCACTATACGGGCAAATCCGACAGGCAAATCGTGCTAAAAGTCAAGGAATATTGGAATTAAAAGGGTAACAATTCAGTCCAAAATATAAAACAATACAAATTTAAAGTAAAATTATTAAAACCTTCTAGGAAAAGCGGCACTCCAGCACTAGGGGCTTAAGTCCGAAGTGAGAAATGGTCATGGGCTAAGTGTATCTCAAGGAGCAATATACAGGTAAAACCTGCTAGGAAAGATCTACTTCTTTCAATATAAAATATTGAAAATCACTTTATTCTTTCTATTTCGCACTTAGAATTAGTATTGTGGTAGATTTTTTTCCCTAGTCATGCTAAAATGATGTTGTTTTATCATGATGGATCCCCAAAAGTTTGGAAGCCGAGTTAAATGCCCTGTAGCAAACTTGAAGAGATTTTAAATATTTTGCGTTGATAGGAGTATACTTTTCCTAGCCACTGTAGCTGAATATTTCAGGTTTACTGGTATATTTTGGATTACTTCTTGTGATACACATAGCCCATAATCATTTTTTACTTAGGAGGTAAGCCCCTAGTGCTGGAGTGCCTCTTTTTTCAGACCGTTTTAATAATTTTGCTTTAAATTCATATTGTATATTATTTTGTGTATGGCACTAAGATCCCAATTTATTACAATTATTTATTATTGTAGTAATAATTTTGGGTTTTATCAAAACCAAAAATAAATTGGTTGGGGAACGTTCCCTTGACGCGTTTTGATGTAATTCGATAATGTCTACCAGTGACGACTTTGCGCCAAACTTTAAGGTAAATGTCACTATGAAAGTAATTACTTCCTTACTTAAATGGCCAGTTTAGGTCAAAGGCTGAGCATATTTTAGAATTCCATACGCTTCTATCTTGTGCACATATTCTCCGATTTCTTATGCGAAGTTTTGAAATATTTTCTTCTACTTGGTCTTTCCATCGAAGTTTTGGACGCCCTCTTCTACGAGTTCCCTCTGGATCATTATCGAACAATTTTCTTGCCGGAGTATTTTCATCCATTTGCACAATGCGTTTCACTATGTCTTTGTCAGCGTATAACTCATACAGCTCATGGTTCATTCGATGTCGATACTCATTATTGTCGCAGACTGGTCCAAACATTCGTCGTAGGATTTTCCTCTCAAACACTCCAAGGATAGCTTCATCTGCCTGTGTAATTGCCCATGATTTAGCATCATACAATAACACGGGTAGTATAAGCGTTTTATAGAGCGTAATTTAAGTTCTTACTGAGCGGACTTTATTTTTTAGTTGTTTGCTTAGGCCTAAATAGCATCGATTGGCAAGTATTATTCTACGTCTAATTTCAAAGCTTATATCGTTGTTGATGTTCACAGCGGTACCAAGGTATAAAAATTCTTTTAAAACTTCGAAGCTATAGTTTTCAACGGGCACAAGTGATCCAATTCTAGTGATGAAGAAACCATCAGTTTTGTTTTTGTTTCATTTACAGCTAGACCCATTTTGTTTGATTCCTTATCGATACTGGAAAATGTAGCGTAAAGTGTGTCCCATAATATCAATGTCATCGGCAAACGCGAGTAGCATATATTTTCTATTGAAGATTGTACCAGTTGTATTAACTGCTGCATCTCGCCAGATTTTCTCTATCACAATATTGAAGAGATCACACGATAGACTATCACCTTGCCTGAAACCCCGTTTAGTTATGGATGACTCTGATAGGTTCTTACCTATCTTAGAAGATTAAATTGTATTAGTTAGTTTTCGTGGGGAAGCCGAACTCACCCATTGCTTCAAACACCTTCTTCCGCATCGGGTAGTAGTCAACAAAGATACGTATCAATTTTGGCATCAAATTGGAACGCTTTTCCGATAAACGATCTGAATAAAACTTTGTATTTGGATTACTGGGATCAAATGTAAATAATTTTGTTGTCTGTAAAATGACTTTAAATTTTTTCGGACACTCTATTGTGTATATTGTATATTGTGATGCTCAGTACACATCACTGATCTAAGGTAGTGATATTTTACAAAAATGTCACTTCTTTGCTACACTTTTTGTTTACAGAACTTTTCCTTTTAAGGAAAACTTTTTTTACCAATTCCAAGAAACTTATATGGGCAAATCCTGCGTGACGGACGATACATTTTTACGGATTTTGTTGTACTTAAATGTATCCCATTGCCGTTCTACACTAGATATCATTGCACAGATTTCCGATAATATTAGCCCATTA
Organism: Stomorhina lunata; assembly: GCA_933228675.1. NCBI lineage: Eukaryota > Metazoa > Arthropoda > Insecta > Diptera > Rhiniidae > Stomorhina > Stomorhina lunata. The sequence continues at coordinate 93,347,783 of OW121740.1, read as the reverse complement.
ATTGTGCTATCGAATGACATTTGTTAATTTACATACTTCTTTTGGAGAAAAAAAATATTCGCTTTTAAAGTGCTGTGACGGACGCTACAAAAAATGGAAGTGATTTTTTGTGTATTTCTGCAATTTTCATCAAATTGGTCATAGTAATAAAAAAACAAGTAAGAAAGCGCTATAGTCGGTCAAGCCGACCATACGATACCCTTCACCACTAAGGTCAAAGGTGTTATTTTTCCTGTATAAAGACAAATATTTGCTAAATTTTGCCATCATACAAACATTTTCTCAAAACTTATATATTCAACCTGTTTCCGTCATTTGGACTTATATGAGAGCTAGGGTCGTATGTGGACCGATTATCTCGAAATTTGGCAAATTGATTACAGTTGTTACAAAAATTATGTATACAAAAAATAAGCTCAAAATTTTCATTATCTTTAGATTTACGAGCGTTTTAGTGATTTTTTGTCTCATTTAGTGCGTTTTTAAAGAAGAGTTTGTATGGGAGCTATAGTCAAATGTAGACCGATTTCAACGAAATTTGGTACAGTGATTTAAGTTTACATAAGCAGTATTTGTTTTAAATTTCATGAAAAAATATTGATATTTGTGGCCAATATAGCAATTCCGGGAAGTGGGACCTATGGGAGGTACCATAAATAATGGACCGATTTTGACGAATTTCAACAGCCATGGTCCCATTATCAAAAAAATTATCTGTGCCAAATTTCATCAAATTATCTTTAGAACTGCGACCTGTAGTTTGCTTACAAGGTTTACATGGGGGTCCAGCCAGCCAGCCAGACGGACGGACGGACGGACATCGCTAAATCGACTCAGAAAGTGATTCTAAGTCTATTGGTATACTAAAAGGTAGGTCTAAGACAAATATTTCTATGCGTTACAAACATCAGCACAAACTTATAATACCCTTTCCACCTATGGTGGTGAAGGGTATAAATAGTAAATACATTAACCCCTTGACGTATTTCCACGAGTCTGACTCGTGGTACTATTTCTGTGACTAACATGATTATCACGAGTCTGACTCGTGGTGCAATTTCTGTGTCCAACATGATTATCACGAGTCTGACTTGTTTTGCGAGTGTTCTTAAGCAACAAAACTGGTTTGTTTAGTGCAGGTTGTATGCGAACAGTTTGAAGCGAACTTCGTTGCGCTAATTGATACGCCAAGGGGTTAAAGATAGAGGAAAATCAGAGGATTACAAAACAGCTTTTATAAAATATTTTAAAGTTTACAGTTTCACCAAAAATCCATAAACGAGCTGTTGCGGACGCTACATAACGGACGATACAGTTTTTATTTGAATGTTTTTTATTAGGAAAAAATTCATATTTCATATTTTTTTAAAGATTCGTTAATCAGTGAAAATAATCGTTTTATTTGTTCCCGAATTTTATCTCCTTACTTTTCATGTTCGCGGTTAAAATGAGATTTTTGAGCACAATTTAATATTTCACAAAACATACATACACTAGTCGGCACATTTATTTTGACATACCAATTGTTTTTCTTCATTTTTAATTTCCAGTCCTCTATAATTAACAAAATAAATTAAAAATATTGAAAATAGTAAAAAATATTGTAATTTATTAGAAAACAAAACAAAAGTAAGCCATGGAGGTGGAAGGGTTATGTTCTGGGGATCCATTTCATGTAATGGAGTAGGTGACATGGTTCCTGTTGACAGTTCCATGAGCCATCATCAATATTTTAGAGTATTGAATGAATATGCATTTCCCTCCGGCTTTAAATTGATCGGAGGAGCATTAATTTTCCAACAGGATAACGCTCCATGTCATAAGAGCAAAATTATCACAAAATTTGTAACAGAGGCTGGTGTTCAGAACTCTGGATTGGCTTCCCCAAAGACCATTTTTTTATGTAATAGAAAATTTTTAGTCATACAGAAAGCAGAACAGATCTGCGGATTCAAAAAGAACAAAAGATAAAACGGTTATTAAGGTCGCAAATGCTTCGAAAGTGACGTCAATGGAGTTTCTACAGTTCTTGGCGGATTCTGTTCCGAACCACCACCAAAAAGTTTTAAATGCTAAAGGAGGATACATTTCTAATTAATTTAAATAATTATTATAATTTTTTGTTGGCCTTGAAGCTCCCAGTTTCTTAAATACGCTCTGTAAAAATATGTCAAAATACACATCCTAAAATCTTCTTTTTTAGTTTCAGTTAAAAAACAAATTATACATACTTTTAAAATGTGAAAGGTCTTTTGTTTTCTAATAAACTACAATATTTTTTACTGCCCAGTAAAAATAGGATCATCCAAAGAGTACTCTTGGAGCGCTCCTTTGCGAGTAATGGATTACTCCATAAAACTCCGAAACTCATAGGATTTTTAACACAGCATGTCCGCAGATACGAGTACTCGTTTTAAGCTCCTTATGGAGTACTCCCTTTAGTCTTGAAAATGACGACAGAGGGAGTAATCGTTTTTGTCTCCTAAAGGAGCATTCATATAAAATACAAATTTGGTAATTTTTTACAAAAATAAGAAAATATTGATTTTTATTTATATTGGAAACGTATTTTTAAGTGCTTCTGCAATACATATTATTTAAAACAGCAATTGAAAAGTCAGCAATTACCGAAACAAAAAAGTAAACAAATTTGTATCTGTTTATTTTATTCCAATTTAATTTGAGCAAAATATTTTTTGTTATGTCAAAGAAAAAAAAATGATGCATCCCTTGTTGATCCATTTGGAGTAGTAAGCGAGGCATAAACAACAAAACAAAATAAAAAGTTTCGATAGCTCGCTTATTACTCCAAATGGATGATCAAGTCATTACTCCTTTGTTGCTCGGTTATGGATTAATTCATATATTTTTTACTGGGTGTCTTCAATATTTTTAATTTATTTTTTTAATTGTATAGGACCGGAAATAAAAAAAGAAGAAAAACAACCGGTATGTCAAAATAAAAGTGCCGACTAGTGTACATATATTTATTTAAATTTTTTCACTTTTTCCATCTTATTTTTCGTCGAAAGAATGCTTCCGCTAGCTGTTAGAGTGTCCCAAAAATCAAAAATAAAATTTCAAAAGCTTAAAATTTGCCCCACTGTATATTTTTTAACACCTTATATCTTAAATTTAGTCTGTGGATATAGACAATGTCATTGCTTTATGAATAAGACGGATATGTGTACGTAAAAATTCTATTTAATAAATATTATTTTGTAAAAAATATATACTGTGACGGACGCTACACACTTTCCTATACATATTATTCTGTAAAATGCTATATTTATTTATATATATTTTTAGCTTAATGTAAATCATACTATAAGTTCTCTTTACGAACCAAGTTCAATTGGAGAAAAAAGAAAAACTGCACTAGTCAAATTAAAAAAAAAAAAAACTTTATTTCTGTGACGGACGCTACACACTGTGAGCCCTTTTTAGTTGACATTATTTATATCACTTCAATTACTTTTGATGGGGTCTTTTACATATAAATGTATAAAATTAAGCAGACTTTGAGCCTATACTGAAACTTGCTACCTATATGGTTGTTTTTGTGATTTTTATGAACTTTTAAAAAACCTATTACTTTAAAAAATGTATAAAAAGTCGAGATGGGTGCAAATAAAGACCTGCCATTCACGAAGACAGCATTCAAAATATGGTAAACATATGGTAAATTGTTTTATAAACACAAATACGTTATTTTGACAGTTTTAAAATTTTGTCCTTGTTTAATATTTTTCGGATTTGCCCATAACCATTCTTATGCGTCAAGTCGGAACGCTTTTCCGATACACTACTGAATAAAACTTTGTATTTAGATTATTAGAATCAAATGTATATAATTCGTTGGTACGTGTTTCTGTGAAGTGGCTTTCAATTTTTTGGGACACTCTATTGTAAAGGGTGGTTAAATTGTAAGGGCCGATGTTGAATGTAAACCACACCTAAACGCCAAGTTTTTTTCCGAATTTTCTTTATCTCAGACTTACTCAATTTGAACCATGGAGAGATACACAATCCAACAACGTGTTAAAGTTATCCAGACTTATTATGAAAATGGGCGTTCAAATCAAAATGCATATCGTGCTCTTCGTGATTTTTTTGGTCACTTTGATCGTCCAAATGTGCGTACAATCGCAAAAATCCTGGAAAAATTCAAGCAAACCGGGTCTGTAGAAGATGTGAGAATACCAGTGTATGCTCGTACAGCTCGTACTGAAGAAAATATTGCTGCTGTTCGCGATAGTGTGGCTGAAGAGCCGTCCTCAACTCGTCGTCGTGCCCAACAATTGCACCCCTCACGCTCGTTGTTGTTGAACATTATGCATAGAGACTTGCATTTACACGCTTACAACGTGCAATTGGCTCACGAACTAAAGCCTCTTGACCATGATCAATGATCAATTTTCGAAGAAAATCATCTTCAGTGATAAGGCACATTTTAACCTCAGTGGATTCGTCAATGAACAGAATTGCCACATTTGGGCGAGAATCCAAGAGTGATTGTCGAAAAACCAATGCACCCACAAAGAGTGACTGTTTGGTGCGGTTTATGGGCTGGCGGCATCATCGGGCCGCCATTTTTCCAAAATGAGTCCGGTCAGGCAGTTACTGTGAATGGTGTTCGCTATCGTGAGATGATAACGAACATTTTATGGCCCGAATTGGAACATATGGATGTAGACGATATGTGGTTTCAGCAGGACGGTGCCACTTGCCACACAACTAACGAAACAATGGCTCTTTTGCGCAACAAATTCAATGGCCGTGTTATCTCACGTAATGGCGACGTCAATTGGCCGCCAAGATCATGTGATTTGACACCGTTGGACTTTTTTCTCTAAGGTTATTTGAAAGAAAAGGTGTACGTCGATAAGCCAGCAACAATTCAAGAGCTAAAGGATGAGATAATTCGGCATATTAACGGCATAGAACCTCCATTATGCCTCAGGGTCATCGAAAATTTGGACCATCGGATGGACGTGTACCGCCGTGGTCGCGGCGCCCTTTTGGCCGATGTTTTGTTCCATACATAATTGAGTAATACCAATATATCATAATAAAATAAAATTACAATAATTTCCTAAATAGTTTGTGTTTTATTCAAAATCAACATCGGCCCTTGTAATTTAACCACCCGGTATATTGTACTGAGCATCACTGATCTAAGTAGATTTATCTCAGAAGTTAGTGGTATTTTACAAAAATTTCATTTCTTTTCTATACTTTTTTGTTTGAAGAACTTTTCCATTTAAGGAAAACTTTTTTCAAAAAGAAGAGTATTTGCATTTGATCCCAAACCTGTTACATTTATTTATTAATGTAACAGATCAATTTATTGATAAAAAGCAAAAAAATGTTTGCGGAGAAACCTAATTCCTCGACGCGTTTCGATTGTTGGTTAAGCCATCTCTTCAGGAGGATTATCTCCAATTTAGACAGATCGAAAACCTCGCATTATTACTATATTTACAAACACAACTTTTCAGAATTATGTTCATAAACCATAAACGATTGTCAACTATCAATATCGTATTCATATGTAAATTAAACTGAAATTGTTAAAATTTTTTAAAATTTTTTTTTAAATAAAATTTTTTAACATTTTTTTTATTCGTAATCTATTACTCAGTAATCAACAAAATTAAATATTAACAAGTCGTGTTAAACTTTAACACTTTTCGGTCAACCTTTCCATAAGAACTAAAACTTAATGACGGAAGACGGAAGAGGGCAAGTAGGAGTTGTCGGGAGAGTGAGCAGCAGCATGACGTACGGGAGCAGCTGAAGCGAAGTTAAGAACGGGAGCAACACCACCGTTGTGTGATTGAGAAGATCCACCCAATGAATCGTATTGGCCTTGGATGGCTTTTTGGGCGTTGGCGGCATCTTCAGGGGTACGGTATTTGACGAAGTGTACTTCGGGTTTGTTGTTGTTGTTCTTGTTGATGGCGTTGAGTTTGTTGGCCAATTCACCGATATCGGCTTGTTTGTTGAGGACATAGATGGCGGTCTTTTGTTCGGCAGCTTGTTTGGCCAAAGCGAGGGCAGCGTTTTCGAGACCCTTGTTTTCGGGGCCCTTGATGAAGATGACACGGAGACCTTGTTTCACGCTGCTGGCGATTCTTTGGGCGGCGTTGGCATCATCGAATTCGGCTTCGGGAGCGGAGAAAGTGTAGAATTCCTTTTCCAATTCAGCGGGGGCGGTGTAAGAAGGAGCTGAGTAGTCACCACCAAGGGAACCACCGGAGAGACCACCGAGGGAACCACCGGAGAGACCACCAAGGGAGCCACCGGAGAGACCACCGAGGGAACCTCCGGAAAGGCCACCGAGGGAACCACCGGAGAGACCACCGAAGGAACCACCGGAGAGACCACCAAGGGAACCACCACCGAGAGAACCACCACCAATGCTACCTCCGGAGATACCACCGAGGGAACCGGAGCCAGGGGCGAAGGAAAGACCACTGTCAGAGTGACCTACTGGTTGGTAGTTGTAACCCAATTTGTCGGCGCAAGCCACAGCTACTAAGCACATTACCTATAAAATAAGATATAAAACGATTAGTATATTTTTAATCCATTTTTAAGTGCAAATTTGTAATCCTTTGGTATTTTCGTCTAGAACTTACAATGAAGGCACGCATTTTGTATATGATTTGTTCTTTCTTGTTGAGAAATGAGTTTGACTCTGATTTTTGGTCAATCTATCTAGGGTTTATATACGAAAAATTAGCAACTTTTAACTATAAAATGATACCTATTAAACTAAAGATAGAATAGGAAATCACAATAAAAATCTTCAAGTACGTTTAGTATGATTCTTTGTTGATGGTCAACTATGACGTTTTATATTAGTCACATATGGTAAGAATAATGTTTAAAATTTTGTTAAGATAAATGATGTCTCTGACAATTCTAGTTCTGGTCTTCTAGATTAGCACGTTTCATAAGTTTATGACCTACAAATGATGAGAACTACAACGAAAGAGAATTTATTCAAGAAATAAAAGAAATATTGCTAATCGTTTTAATGATGTTGTTAACGTATTTTATAAAATCAATAAGTTTTTTTTGTGGATATTGATGAGGGTATATTTTGAAGATATGAGAACACAAAAAAGAAGTTGAAGACCAAAACAATAAACTGATACTTTGTTGCGAATTTGATCATCTGGTGTATAATTAATTTCAAATTTTATTGATTATTATGTCAGACGTTTTGTTCGTTTTTTTTTGCGACAACATTTAAAAATGCTGTAAATATATAATTAAATATATGTCACACAAAGTTAACCTTAATCGTGCATTATGGCATGCATCATAATAGGAATTCCCCCCATAGTGCAATGTATTTTTGTTTTGCTATGTTGCTTTATATTTTTATGTTTATAATCAATTAAAGATTAATTTTGATAAGAAAATTAAATTATTAAGCTGGGAATGAAAATGTTTATCCCAGTGAAAAATATTTCGATTAAACCAAAAGTAAAAACTTGGTTTAATCAGACGTGCAAACAAGCAGTCAGATCACGAGAGGAAGCTTTCAGTAACTGGCGTAATACCCAAAATCCAGTTACTGATTCGCAACGCAAACGTGAGAGGCGTACATGTGCCAAAGTATTAAGACGTGAAAAAGCTCTGTACGAGCAGCGTCTTCGTACTAAAATTCTTGCTGCTCCTCGGGGCAGTAAGAGTTTTTGGTCATTCGTTAAACGAGTTAAGAATAATGCTAGTTCTTCAATTTCTTCTCTTTTAAAGAATGGTCAATCATTCACTGACCCGGCTGATAAAGCTAACCTTTTAGCTGAATTATTTGCAAGTAATTCCCGCTTGCCGGAAAGCACTCAGCCTCCGCCCGACTTCGAAAGAGTATCTGTAACTATGCCAAAGATATTCTTTCGTGCCCGTGCTGTAAAAAGGGTTTTAGCAGATCTCAACATAAACAAGTCGTCAGGGCCGGATGGTATTCCAGCACTGGTCTTGAAGCAGTGCTGTTCGACGCTTTCGCGTCCATTAGCTAACCTTTTCAGCACCTTGTACCATGCTGGTAAATTTCCTCGGTGTTGGAAGGTTGCTAATGTAACGCCAATCCCTAAAAAGGGTGAGGCTACCAACCCTGAAAATTACCGCCCAATAGCAATTTGCTCTGCACTCTCCAAAGTATTGGAGAGTATGGTAAACCACCATCTTGTTAAATATCTGGAATCTAACAACCTACTAAGCGACCGCCAGTATGGATTTCGTAGGGGACGCTCTACGGGAGACCTGCTAGCCTTCCTTTCGGAAAAATGGTGTCGTTCAATACACCGTTTTGGCGAAAGTAAAGTTGTGGCTCTTGATATTTCCAAGGCGTTTGATAGAGTGTGGCACGTAGCACTTCTATCAAAACTTATTGCTTTTGGTGTCGGTGATAACTTCTCTCGATTTATATCGAGCTTCCTCAGAGATCGCACTATAAGAGTTGTTATAGATGGGATCTCATCCAACGAGTTCAAGCTAAATTCAGGGGTACCGCAAGGCTCCGTTCTTTCTCCTACTCTATTTCTTATCTTTATAAACGACCTTCTACGTCAAACTTCCAATCCTATCTACTCTTTTGCAGATGATAGTAACATTTGCCATTCGTATTCATTCAACCATAGACCAAACCTTTTAGAGATTGGCACTATGAGGCAAAACATGAATGAATCATTAAACCGCGATTTAGAAACAATCTCAGAATGGGGTCGTGCGAATAGAGTCGATTTTAATGCGCGGAAAACTCAGTGTTGTATGCTTACGCACAAACGCACGGCGGAACATGTTACTTCATCTGTATTAATGGGTGGTGAAAATATCAAAGAATCAGATACTCTTGATGTTCTGGGCATGAGAATTCAATGTGATGTCCGTTGGACTGACCACATTTTTCAAGTGTCGAAAGAAGCATTCAAGTGTCTAGGTTTTCTTAAACGGTGTAAGAGATACTTCACTCCATCTGATCTCCTTAATATTTACACCACCTATATTCGACCGAAAATGGAATACAACTCTCATGTTTGGGCCGGGGCTTCAAAGTCTATTTTGGAGCTTCTCGACCGAGTGCAGGAGAGCGCGAAGGTGCTTATTGGTGACAGTAGGGTATCCAACTCTATTGATTCACTAGAGCACCGTCGCAATGTGGGTTGTGTCACACTGTTCTATCGTTACTACTTTGGAATGTGCTCTAATGAAATCAGGGAACTTGTTCCCGAAACTCGAATTTTTTTACGTAATACACGTCTATCTATTAGAGCTCATCCCTTCGTAGTCGATTGGCCAGTAGACAGAACAACACACTACAGAGAAAATTCATTCTTTAGCCGTACAGTTCGTATGTGGAATTTACTTCCCGCAGAAGTTTTCCCTGCCAGTTGCAATATAGGGAAGTTTAAATCAAATGTCCATAAACTGCTCCATCTATCCACCCTCCCATAACCTATTTTCCTAGTTCCAACACAATGCATTGCATATGTAGGGGTCAACCCCTGAGTGCTGGTCCTAAACAAACAAAAAAAAAAAAAAAAAAAAAAAAAAAATGTTGAAATAATCGTAATTTTATGAATCAAAACAACGTATCAAAATCATATACGAAATTTAGAAAATGAAATAAATTTTTTAGTATTATTTTGCAGAACCGATCAAAATTGTAGTGCAGACAAATACAACAATTATGTTTAGTTTAGTTTGTATTGGTTTAAAAAAGTTAACTTTTTGAAAACAAAAGCTTTGTGTAAACTGTGCCAAAAAACAAAATAATCATTTTATATTTAAAGTTGCCAATATAGGACCTCATCCCTTAAATAACCTTAACATATACATTTTCGTAATTTAGAAGTCTATAATTATAGTTTAACATTCAGAATGATTTAAATCAGGGACTGAAAATAACGGGCGTGAACCGCCGTGGTATAGCAGGTTAGTCATCCGCCTAGCATACCAGAGGCCCAAGTTCAATCCCTGGCCGGACTCACTTGAAAAAATAAATTTTCAAAAAAGCGGCGGTTCACCTCATAACTCAGCTAGCCACTGGTTATTGAGTATTAGGCTATGAAAAACTTCTCTAACTAATGCATTTGCCGTTCGGAGCCGGCGTTAAAACGTAGGTCCCTTTCAATGAGTCTAAAAATAGAATCGGATGCAGCTCATTGTCTGAGAGAAGTACCCCTTGTTCCAATTGGAATGTTATAGGGGAATTATACATACATACATACAATAACGGGCATTTTTGAATTTTTAAATCAAAAAAGCAAGCATAAAAATTTATCTGTTCTGAAATTCAATTACACAGTTTTGATTTTGACCTAAATTTTAATTTTATCGTAAGCCTTTTATTTTTTCGATTTTTATTTTTTTGCTTAGAAATAAAAGTTATTTTGTGCCTTTTATTATTTCAGGCAAAAATAACAGTTATTTTTGATTTATATTTTATAGCTCAAATTATACCGGGTATTTATACACTTCACCACCATAGGCGGAAAGGGTATTATAAGCTTAGAATCACTTTCTGAGTCGATTTAGCGATGTCCGTCGGTCCGTCCGTCTGGCTGGCTGGCTGGCTGGACCCCCATGTAAACTTTGTAATCAAACTACTGGTCGCAATTCTAAAGATAACACTGCTCTGCAAAAATTCATTTTTTGTCTTTCCTTTTAATAAAACTATGCGGACTATATGAATCTTGATGCGCTAAACACAGATCCGTTGTCGGTTTTTTTCCATCAGATCTGAATATTTTTATGAGCGTGGCAAATTTTTCCCCTAAAATTAGTCAGGTACGGAGACCTTTTTCGTCCTAAGTCAAGAACGACTCATCCGATTTTCAAAATTAAAACACTTGAAGATGCATAACAAAATTGCATTTATTTTAGTTTATCTCTTATCGTTTTGGAGTTATTTAGAAATTAATGGTAATAAAATTCATATTTTTATGGTTTATAGCTTATTTTATTCTTAAGATATGTAGCTTTTAGAAAAATGTTTAAAATGTTAAAATTTTACTTTATCTTTTTTTTGATTACATTTTTAACCTGAAAAAAATTACGAATTTTGCACGAAAAAAAAAATGTTTCTCCATTAATTTCTAAATAACTCCAAAACGATAAGAGATACAGAAAAATTATATTAGACTAAAATATATGTTATGCATCTTCAAGTGTATTAATTTTGAAAATCGGATGAGTCGTTCTCGAGTTAGGACGAAATACTAATGACTAATTTAAGGGGAAAAATTTGCCACGCCCATAAAAAAAAATCCAGATCTGATGGAAAAAAACCGACAACGGATCTGAGTTCAGCGCATCAAAATCCATGTAGTCCACATAGTTTTATTAAAAGGAGGATTTGGCTGCAGAGCAGTGTAATCTGATGAAATTTGGCACAGATCACTTTTTTGATAATCGAAATTCGTCAAAATCAGTCCATTATTTATGGTACCTCCCATAGGTCCCACTTCCCGAAATTGATATATTGGCCACAAAATTTAAAACAGGTACTGCTTATACACACCTAAATCACTGCACCAAATTTCGTTGAAATCGGTCCACATTTGGCCATAGCTCCCATACAAACTCTTTTCTCAAAACGCACTAAATGAGACAAAATTCACTAAAACGCTGGTAAATCCGAAGATAATGACAATTTTAAGTTTATTTTTTGCATACATAATTTTTGGAGCAACTGTAATCAGTTTGAGAAATTTCATAATAATCGGTCTCATATAAGTCGAAATGGCGGAAACAGCTTAAATGTATAAATTCTGAGAATAAAAAATTTAGCAAATATTTGTCTTTACACAGGAAAAAGAACACCTTTGACCTTAATGGTGAAGGGTATCGTATGGTCGGGCTTGACCGACTATAGCACTTTCTTGTTTTAATTTATATTTTTTTGCTTAATTCATACCGAGTATGTTTGATTTATATAATATCGCACAAAGTAAACCGGATATTTTTGATTTATATTTTATTTGCTCAATTCATACCGGATAAGTTTGATTTATATTATATCGCTCAATATGTGACCGTTATTTTGATTTAATATTATATCAAGCGATACCTGCTTTTTATTTTGTGATTTCAATTTTTTTAAGCATTCTCTTGATTTTTTAGAGCAGAAATTTTGTTTTAAAAATGGGAAAACTTAAAAAGTTCCCATAAAAATGTTAAAATTTGAAAATTTATCATAAAAATTTTAAATTTTCAAATTTCCCATAAAAAAGGAAAATTTTAAAACTTTCCATAAAAAAGGTAAAAATTAGAATTTCCCATAAAAAAGCTAAATTTTTTTATAAAAATGGGAAATTTTGAAAATTTCTTATAAAATGGGAAATTTTGAAAAATTCCAATAAGAGATTTTTAAAATTGCCCATAAATATTGGAAATTTTTAAATTGAAAATTTTTAAATTTTGAAATTTCCCATTTTTATGGAAAATTTTCGAAATTTCCCATCTTTATGGGAAATTATCAAATTTTCCCATTTTTATGGAAAATTTTCAAAATTTCCCATTTTTATAGAAAATTTTCAAAATTTTCCATTTTTATAGGAAATTATCAAAAATTTTTCATTTTTATAGGAAGTTTTCAAAATTTTCTATTTTGATAGGAAATTTTCAATATTTTACCATTTTTATAGGAAATTTTCAAAATTTTCAATTTTTATAAGAAATTTTCAAAATTTTCCATTTTTATAGGAAATTTTCAAAATATTCTATTTGTACGAGGAATTTTCAAACTTTCCCATTTTTATTGGAAATTTTCAATTGACTATTTTTACGGGAATTTTTCAAAATTTTCCATTTTTACGAGGAATTTTCAAACTTTCCCATTTTTATTGAAAATTTTCAATTGATAATTTTTACCGTAATTTTTCAAAATTTTCCATTTTTACGAGAAATTTTCAAACTTTCCCATTTTTATTGGAAATTTTCAAATTGAACATTTTTATTTTCAAAATTGACAATTTTTAGTGGAAATTTTAAAAATTTACCATTTTTAGTGGAAATTTTCAAAATTTACCATTTTTATGGGAAATTTTCAAAATTTACCATATTTATGGGAATTTTTCAAAATTGACAATTTTTAGTGTAAATTTTAAAAAATTAACATTTTTAGGAGAAATTTTCAAAATTTACCATTTTTATGGGAAACTTTCGAAATTTACCATATTTATGGGAAATTTTTAAGTTTTCCATTTTTATGGAAAATTTTTAAATTTTTCCATTTTACGAGAAATTTTTAAGTTAAGAAATTTTTATAGGAAATTTTTAAAATTTCTAATTTCTCATTTGCACGCGAAATTTTCAAAATTTCCGATTTTTATGGGAAATATTTAAATTTTACCATTTGTATGGGAAATTTTAAAATTTTCCCGTTTTTTATGGGAAATTTTTGATTTTGTTATTTTGGCCTTTTTCATTTCATGTAACCATATGGCGATATTTTTCATATTTGACATTTTCCATTTCACATGACGATATATTATTTAAAATTTTATCATTAATAAATCGAAACTGATTTTGTTAATTTGGAATTTTTCATTTGACAAATATTTTTTACAAAAAAAAATAAAACTCAAAATATGGGCAAATCCGAAAAACCTTAAACCAAGGACAAAATTTTAAAACTATCAAAATCGCGTATTTGTGTTTATGGAAAAATTTACCATATATTGATCCTTTAGCATATATAAAAGATACACTTTTTGATTGCTCTCTTCGTGAATGGCAGGACTTTATTTGCACCCATCTCGAATTTTTATAAATTTTTAAAAATAACTAACAGTTTTTTTTAAATTTCATCAAATGGCAAAAACTTCCATTTAGGTATCAAGTATAAGTGGGGGCTCAAAGTTTGCTTAATTTTATACAATTAGATGTAAAAGACCCCATCAAAGGTAATTAGAGTGATATAAATAACGTTAAGTAAAAAAGGGCTCTCAGTGTGTAGCGTCCGTCACAGAAATAAAGGTTTTTTTAATTTGACTAGTGCAATTTTTCCTTTTCTCCAATTGAACTTGGTTTGTAAAGAGAACTTATAATATGCTTAACATTAGGCTAATATTTAATATATAGATGTTAATAAAGCAGTTTACAGATAATATGCATAGGAAAGTGTGTAGCGTCCGTCACAGTATATATTTTTTACAAAAGGATATTTTTTAAATACAAAATTTTCTGTGTATATCCACAGATTAAATTTAAGATATTAGGTGTTAAACAAATATAAAGCGAGGCAAATTTGATGCTTTTGAAATTTGATTTTTAAGATTCTTTGTAAGATCGCAATCTTAAAAAAAATCTAAGCACAGGTTCGATAACTAAGAATGTGTTCTTATTAATTAAGATTAAATTCTTAATTTTTAAGAATGCACTCTTAATTCATAAGAACATAATCTTAAATAATAAGAACGCATTCTTAATTATCGATCTTGTTCTTAGAACTTTTTCAAGATTGCGATCTTACAAACAATCTTGAAAAATAAGATTTTATTCTTAAAATAAGATTTTTCGCATTTACTCTACTTTCAAGCAGAAAAAGTTTCGATTTCAAGCAGAAAATCTTATTATCAGCACGTTTTTTCTTATTATAATATTCGTATTTAAAGATAAAATAAAACACATTTTTTATTATTTTTTTCCTCTTCGAGGAATGTAATAGTATTCCTATATTTTAAAATTTATTTTAGATTATAGGTAGTTAGTAAAAAATTTTATCCTAAAAATACCTTGACTTCATCTTCCGTTGGAAAAAGTGTGCATATTTCTTTCAATATATCTTGGAAATCGTGAGGATGAAGTGCGAGATCCTTTTTTAGAATTTGATGTACTATAATCTGGATCAGCTCATCACGATAGTTATTGTTTAAATCTTTGTGTGAAGAGCATAAAATTCTAGGATGTTTTTGCCACTAACTGATTCATTCAATAATGAAGCTAAATCCTATATAAATAAACGAAAATATTTTATGTTTTGTACACATTTTAATGTATTAAGTAATTATCTAATACTTTTACCTTGTCAAACACTTTTTTGTTAACTTCCACATTTACAGAAGACGATGAAGTGGAAGTTACATGTGGACATTTTTGTACCCACTGACCTACCTTCGACGGCATCGAAAGTGTATCTTCATCAATTTCAAACTAAAGGACAAAACTATTAGTGGTTTAATTTACTTTCTAAATCTTATATTCTTAAACGAACAATAATTGTATGCGTTTATATATATATATATATATATATATATATATATATATATATATATATATATATATATATATATATATATATATATATATATATATATATCTTATTATATATATATTCTTAAACGAGCAATAATTGTATGTATATATATATATATATATAGAATGGCTATCTCGAAAACGGCTCTAACGATTTTGATACAATTTGGACAGTGGGTTTCCTTTTTGATGTATAGGTCGAAGAAGAAGGAACTTTTGGAACTTTTGCCTCTAAAAGGGTAAAAACGGGTAAAAAGGGGAAAAAATCGAAAACGCTATATCTTCTAAAGTAATAGGTATAGAAACAAAATTAAAATTACGTTTTAAACAGCTATGAAAATAAGCGGACAGGTGTTTGGTACTTTTTTGAAACTATGTCCGATAGGGGGTAAAAAAGGGTGAAAATAGTTTTTTTGACACCTATTTAACCCACTCTGATATTTTAAACTAAAGAATATAGAAAGAAACTTGGTACTGCAATCAATAGATGTGAAAGAAGCATGAAACACGTATTTGGTACTTTTTGGATTTTGGAGCCAAAATGGGTAAAAAAGGGATAAAATGATAACTTAACATCTCCAAAGTAATATGAATAGGAACATTATACATTATATTAAATGCGTTTTAAAAAAATGTACCGAATTCAATTGGCATCAAAAAATTACCAAATATGCATATGGAACTTTTAAAAATTAGGGAATCAAAAGGGGGAAAATTAGTATTATTTTAAACAAATGAATGTTTGTCTGTATGTATGTTCTTTATAGAATAGCGAAGATGTTGCGGATAAGCCGGCAAAGGTTTTTAAGTTGAAAAGACTAATTTCCGGCAGATGGCGCCACTGAAAATTACTAAAAATTAATTAAATCGTAAACTGTACATTTGATCATGCTATGATGTTTAGCAAAGTTGTAGCGCATGAGCCGACGAAGGCTTTTTAGTTGGTATGAATAATTTCCGACAGGTGGCGCTACAGAAACTTGCTCAAAGTCAATTTAATCGTAATCTGTACGTTTAATCATGCTACAATATTTAGCAAAGTTGTTGCACATGACCCGACGAAGGTTTCTTAGTTGGTATGAAGAAATTTTGACAGGTGGCGTCACTTAAATTTACTCAAAGTCAATTTAATCGTATGCTGTACATTTAATCATGCTATAATCTTCAGCAAAATTGTTACGGATAAGCCGAAGAAGGTTTATGAATTGGAATGAACAAGGTCCGACAGGTGGCGCCACAGAAAATTACTCAAAGTGAATTAAATCGTAAACTGTGCATTTGATCATGTTATAATCATAAGCAAAGTTGTTACGAATAAGCAGACAAAGGTTTCTTATATGGTATGTATTTATAAATATGATGAAAAACTTACGCTGCAGGTACGGAAAAACGCATTCTAGATCGAATTATTTCAAAAGATTTTTCAGCAACGCGTCATAGTCCAAGAAATCTTATGAAATTTCTTGTGAAGGGCAGTTCATTTCATACTCCCCATCACACACCGGAACTAAATTGCCTTCTATTGGAATATTTAAAAGGATCACTTCATTCGGATTAAGGTTTTCGATTTATATTTCTTATTAAATTTATATTTTTTCTCAAAAAATTAGTTTTTCACTTTTTCGCAACTACTTTGGTCGGCGGATTACAATTTATGACAAAATACTGAGAAATTTCCCTAAAACAAGCACACAAATCTACAAACTCAAGAATACGATCTTAAGATTAGAACTAACAATCTTCAAAATAAGAATATAATCTTGAAATCAAGATCACAATCTTAAAATAAAGAATACGATCTAAAATTAAGACTTAAAATCTTATAATAAGATTAAAATCTTAAAAGCAAACAAATTGCATGTTATGTTTAGATTGTATTCTCATAACTAAGAATTTATTCTTAAATTTCAGAATATAAATCTTACTGGCTATATTTTCAAGATTGAAAATTCAAGATTTCGCAATCTTATATTGTAGATTTTTTTCTTGAAATCAGATCGTCATTTTTCTCTTAGTGTAGTAAATGAGAACGTTAATGATAAGTGAAGGGTTTTCGGAGTCTACTCAATTAATATATTCTCTGACAGTCATACTTTCAAATCATTGGATTATATATTTATTATTTGTAGTGCTACAAATAGTTTAACGTTATTGTTCAGCAAAACCGTATCCATCTCATATTTCTAGAAAATTTTAGAGCAGTTTGGCATGACTTCGAACTACCTTACAAATTCCTCTTTCAAACTCCTATAAATTTGAAATTATATACTATTTTTAATCATAATGTGTGCTAAAAATTCAATCGCTACTGTTAGAGATAACACCTACAGATTAATGCAAATTTATTGGTGTATTTATTTTATAAAGATATTTCAAGTGGTTAAACTTAATTCTTTTTTTTTTGTGCGAATGACATTTTTGCTATCGAGATTTTTTATCAGCATCTAAGGGGTCATGTAGGTACAATTTGTTTAGCTCGATTTTGTTTTGAAACCCCTTAAGGCGTAAAGTAAATACTCATCATATAATTAGTTGGCGCCATTCGTTTAAAAAACCAGTAAATAAATAATTATTTACTAAGATACAAACCTACATAGGTATTTAATATTCTCATATTTTTTTCAGAAAAAAATTTTTTCAATTTTAATTTTTTTTTTTGTTCAGTTCTCCTGAGGCTAGCAAACAAATAGTTTCGGTATTTAATTAATTAATAAACAATTATTTGCTTGTCATTTAAGATTTTTTGTTACTAAATTTCATATATTTATGTGCATTAGTGGATTAAATTTTTTCTCGACCAGGCAGTGGTCCAATTAGTTTTAAGAATGGGAAGCTCGAACTTGATTTAAGACCTTACGCAAACCTTTTTTGGATTAATTTTAGTTCACGGCTTTTCCAACTGCCTGGTCTTTAGTCCTATCATTATCAGATATTTGCTAATTCCAACAAAATTTGAAAGAGTTGTGATTTTGGCCCACCTTTGTCAAAAATTTAATTCGGCAGAAATAATACTTATGACAACCACTTTTGTTGGAATCGGCGAATATTTGACCTCCCATATAAGACCAAAGCTCAAATACTTAAAATTAATTACTTAAATACCCCTAAAACTCAAAAAAGTCTTAAAATCTAAAACAATTGAAATTGTTACCTAAAAATTTGAAAAGATAAGTCTGTGGAAAAAAACTAATTTTCCACCACATTTGACCTCGGTTTAGAAAAATCTACATTAGCCAGATCAGCCAGAAAGTTTTGGTCTTCACATTAGATTAAAACTTCTTCAAGAGGGCCTGGGGCCTAAACATTTGGAAGATTTAAAACACCTTCGCATAAGATCAAAACTTCTAAGCTGGATTAATTGAAATTTTAAATATAAATATTTCCTTACCATAGTTTTGCACTTTTTGTATTTTTTTGAAAATGGACCAAGGAGGGCCTGTGATTAAAAAAACGGAAAGATTTTCCCTTTTTCTCTAAATTCCTTCAGTTGATAACGTTTGAACCGATTAGGACCATATATTTCGAAATGTTTGTCATAGTTAAAGGTAGGTCTCTACAAAAAGAAAAATTGACCACGTCCCTTTTTACGCCCACTTTTATTGATTTATCTTAAATCGCAGAACGTTTGGGCTGATATAGATAACTTTTTAAAAAGTAAAAATATTACGCCCTCTTTTTTGATTTATCTAAAATTGGAAAACGGCTGCACGGATATTGGTAATCTTTGACGATTGTTTGATAATGGTTTGATGATTGTTTAAAGATTTATAACATTTTTTTGTGGCTGTTTGGCGATTTTTTGTTTGACAAATGTTTATTGATTAACCATTGTTTGATAATTGTTTGTTGATTGCTTGATGATTGCTTAGAGATAGTTTTATGATTGATTGACGATTGTTTGACGACTGATTGTTGACTATTTGACGATTGACTTTGAAGATCTTTCTATAATATTTACGGACTCCTGAACCATCATGGATAACAGAAGAAACCATCAGACCCAATTTCTTGAAAATTTTACAATATGTTTTTGAGTTAACATAGGTTAGAAAATTTGCTTGAACCTCAAGTGAGAATTCCATATAGGACATATGTATAATATACTGTGCGCCAAATTAGGGATCATCGATTTTGTTCCCAAATGAGACCAAATGGAGATGATCAAAGAACTATAACTTTAAAATTCGAGCTAATTTTTCAAAATCCTTTAGGGGTTAAGCTCTACTAATAGCCTACTTTCACTTACAATTGGTGTCATTCGGGAAGAAATTCCTTGGCGCACAGTGTTATAATTTACAATTGTAGATCAAAGTTTTAACGGGTAAATTTAAGAAGTGCGATATTAATAAGTAAAAAATTAAAATAAAGAAACAAAATTTAAATACATAATTTTCTTAGAATATTATAAAAATGTTGTAAACTGTAAAATTTATAGCCAGTGGTTATTAACACGTTCACGCCGGCACTGCAATTCATGTTTCGCGCCCATATGCGGTTGCGCTGAAAGCTTTTTGTTCCATCGGACGGGGCCGAACTAAATGTTTCAACGAAAGATTATCGCACGGGAAAACGGTCTCCATGGGTCTGCATTTTTTTCGATGCTATTATGGTTATGTTATTGGTTATGTTATTTGGTGATGCACACTGATTGGTAGTACAATCATATGCGAGCCACCGGTCGAACGCGCCGCCCGATGAGACAATTCTGTGCGAGCGACCGGTGGTACGCGCCGCCCGATCAGGCAGACATGTGCGAGCCACCGGTGGTACGCGCCGCCCGATCAGGCAGACATGTGCGAGCCACCGGTGGTACACGCCGGCGTGAACGTGTTAAGTATTAGGCTATGTAAAACTTCTCTAACTAATGCATTTGCCGTTCGGAGCCGGTGTTAAAATGTAGGTCCCTTTCAATGAGTCTAAAAATAGAATCGGATACAGCTCATTATCTGTTGCAATTGAAATGTAGGCGGGGAATTATATATTATAAAATTGTTCCTAATTTTTCTAGAACGTGGTAACACAGCAATAAGTAAAAAGCTTTTAATATCAACCCGGGCAAAGCAGGGTCCAATAAGCTAGTAAGCCAATAAACATAGCAATAAAAAAATAAAAAACGTTCTATTTTTTAACAAAGTTCAATAAACCATAACAAGAATTGAATTCAAGTTAATTTTTGTTGATTTTTATAGATTTATCAAATAAACCTATAGAAGACCAATAATTTATTGTCTTTTTCTAAACAAAAAACTGAAATGAATTACATAATTCTCTACGATAAGAATGACAAAATAAACGGAAATTCAAGGTCGTAGGTAAAAATTGTATAATATTCTCCAAAAACTTAAAAATATTTTCTTAAAAAAAATCTATTTCATATGTCCATCGAACAATAACTCGGATGGCGCCTCATCATCCGACATTTTAAGTCGTTTAATTCTTACGATTAATAGTCGGCATTTTATGTAAATTTATTGACAACATATAAATCTATGTATGTATGTGTTTATATAATGTGAGTAATGATCTCCAGTCTTTATGACGTATTGATTATTATATGGAGGGTTCAATAATTTATGCAAATGATGTTTTCGAAAAACTTAATCTAATTTTATTAAGGTATTTTTATTCGTTTTGCGATCAAAAAAACAAAAGAAAATCATAAATTTGTTTTTTGCTTTATGAAAATGTTTGTATATTTTCTATGAAACTATTTAACTATTTTGCAAACAATATTTTAGTTTCCGTATAGTAAGGAAAATATTTTAAATTTTTCTTTAAATATAAAAAAATACAAAAGTGAATCAAAAATTGGCCTAACAATAGGTTTTTTTAAATGTTCATATGAATTTTATCATATCGTCACCTAAAATGCAAAAGGGCGTAACTAACACAAAAATTAAAATTAATTTTTTGATTGATTATGACACACCAACCCAAAATACATCTAGCAACAAAATTTGTTTGATTAACGGTCAAAAAGAGGGATTTTATTTACTAAAAACCAACGGTTTTCAATGTTGCTCAAAATTTGTATTGTAGGTAAGCCCCTTTGGTTTCTGAAAATATTTAGCTTGTTTTTTTTCGCAATAACTTAAAAATCGCTAGTTTTTTTGTCATTTAAATTTTCAGGAATGTCTTTGCTGTTGCATTGTTGACCAAATTTCAAAAGTTGGAATTAATATTTCATTTAGTTTAAAAGTTATGATGTTTCTTTGCTTATCATATAAAAAAATCTTATCCGAGACTAAGATTTTTGAAAAGCTATAAGTTAGCTTTTCGACCGTATATTGACCTGTTTGTCCACAAATCAACTCTAAAGCTCCTCTGTTCTAACTATATGAAATTTCATTTAAGTATCTTTACCCGTTTAAAAGTCACGGGGTTATTTCTGAAATAACTCTTAAAAAAACCTCTGTATATCCTATTTCAAATTATTTAAAACTTATCTTTTTACATTAAATTATGTTTCGAAAACAAACCGTTAATATTTTTGAGACCGGTCTCTATTATATTGACAAAAAACTGTGCATTTTTAAAGGTTTAAATTTTTGCTCAAAATTTGTATGATAGTAAAGCATTTTTGTTTTTTTTTTTCACAATTGCTCAAAAACTAAACGTTTTTTGCTATTTTAGTTTTTAGAGTTTATTTGCTGATGGTCTGTTGACCCAATTCCAAAAAATTGGATTTAATGTTCTTTGTGGTTTAAAAGTTATAACATTTTTTGCTTCTCCTGTAAAAAAAACTAGAAGTGCAGTTACGCCCTTTTGCATTTCTGGAGACGATATATTATTTAAGTTAACATTTTTATACCCTTCACCACCATAGGTGGAAAGGGTATTATAAGTTTGTGCTGATGTTTGTAACGCATAGAAATATTTGTCTTAGACCCACCTTTTAGTATACCAATAGACTTAGAATCACGATGTCCGTCCGTCCGTCCCTCCGTCCGTCTGGCTGGCTGGCTGGCTGGACCCCCATGTAAACCTTGTAATCAAACTACAGGTCGCAATTCTAAAGGTAATTTGATGAAATTTGGCACAGATCATTTTTTTGATAATGGGACCATGGCTATTGAAATCAAAATCGGTCCATTATTTATTGTACCTCCCATAGGTCCCACTTCCTGGAATTGCTATATTGGCCACAAATATCAATATTTTTTCATGAAATTTAAAACAAATACTGCTTATGTCAACTAAAATCACTGTACCAAATTTCGTTGAAATCGGTCCACATTTGACCCTAGCTCTCATATAAGTCCAAATGACGGAAACAGGTTGAATATATAAGTTTTGAGGAAATGTTTGTATGATGGCAAAATTTAGGAAATATTTGTCTTTACACAGGAAAAATAACACCTTTGACCTTAGTGGTGAAGGGTATCATATGGTCGGCTTGACCGACTATAGCGCTTTCTTACTTGTTTTTTTTTAATAAATTTTAAACCTTAAAAGATATAAAGTCTAAGCTTTGACAAAAATAAAAATAAATAATTTAAATAATACTGGTATTTAATAATTTCATCTATTGTATGAAAATTAGTTATAAAATTCCGTAAATATATCATGAAAAATTCAAACTTAATAAAAGTAAATTCATTACCAATAGCCGTACTTCAGAAAAAAATCAAAAGGTTTGGAGCAGGGAATGGCCCTTTCCCCGTTACATACACAATTATAACTGGGTAAATAAATTTTGATGAAACTTAATTAATACTTAGATAAAGTTATACTTGGAAGTTCCAATCGGCTGTGTCCCATTTTCAAACTAGGTCCGAGAAAGGGTCTTAATAGAGGGTCGAATATGGCTGTATTAAATACTTTTAATTTAATATCTTATAAACTAAAGCGGATAAAAACTTTTAACTTAATACAAGTACATTTTTTACCACTTTTTAGCACTTTTCACAAAAATGGAAAGGATTGGAGCAGGGGAAGATTTTCCCCCATATCATAATACATATTTTTGTGTATTACACTGCTCTGCAAAAATTCATTTTTTGTCTTTCCTTTTAATAAAACTATGCGGACTACATGGATCTTGATGCGCTAAACTCAGATCCGTTGTCGGTTTTTTTCCATCAGATCTGTTTTTTTTTTATGGGCGTGGCAAAATTTTCCCCTTAAATTAGGCAGGTACGGAGACCTATTTCGTCCTAACTCGAGAACGACTCATCCGATTTTCAAAATTAAAACACTTGAAGATGCATAACAATATTGCATTTATTTTAGTCCAATTTAATTGTTCTGTATCTCTTATAGTTTTGGAGTTATTTAGAAATTAATAGAGAAAAATTTTTTTTCGTGCGAAAAAAAATTTATTTTATATTTTTTTTAATTACATTTTTAACCTGAAAAAAATTACGAATTTTGCACGAAAAAAAATTTTTTTCTCCATTAATTTCTATATAACTCCAAAACGATAAGAGATACAGAAAAAATAAATGCAATTTTGTTATGAATCTTTAAGTGTTTTAATAGGTCTCCGTACCTGACTAATTTAAGGGGAAAAATTTGCTACGCCCATAAAAAAAATTTAATTTTTCCTATTGGTAATAGTTTGAACCAAATGTGGTCAGATCGGCGCAGGAGAACTCTGTGAAGCATGCAAATGAAATATTTTTTCGGGTGTACTTTTAGAACTTCTAAAGGCAAAGTCTTCAAACATTGTATATGAAAACGTCATCAAATACTAGCAGGTTAGGGTCAGAGGCAGTTTAAATTAAATAGAAAATTTTTAAAACTTATCCCTGCAACAATTAGTAGTAGATCCATTGATTTTAATAAAACAATCTTTCTTATCAGAATTCTTCACTCCATTCTAAAAAAAATTTAGACTTTATTAAAAGGTATGATATGGAAAGATATATGTACGTATGTATTTAAAAGCTGCGCAAACGAAGGATGAGTAAGATTTACAATGCATTTAATCCCCATATAATCGCAGGACAGTCTAAAGGTGATGTTGATTGGTCTGAACTTGGTAAGCACAGACATATCTTGGTTATCCTTTTTCTCAACTGTGGAAACTTACCTCTTCGTGGCATCACACGGGGAACTACGTTAACACCCGCTAGTGTAATAAGTTGACATGTGCCGCGAGTTCTCCCACAGCGTTAAAAAATATGGGTTAGGATGTCGGCTAGTAATCCACTCCACTAAAAAAGGCCCTCTAGTGTTAAGAAAAGAACGTACTTCGATGGAGAGACCAAGTAAAGGAAAGTCCGTCAAAGCTTGGCCTACTAAATTAGAGAATATGTGCACAAGATCGAAGAGCATGGATTTCTAAAAAATGATTGACCTTTGACCCGGGGCCATATATGTAAGTATGTAAGTCTAATGTACATGTTTAAATAGACACGTTCGGTTAATGTCCCAGCAAAACTTTGGTAATGGCAAGTACTCTGATAACTGGTTACTTTTGTACCATCCGAATAAATAATAAGTTATTACAGAAGTACTTATTTGTAATTAAGATGGTAATTTAAGCTGAATGGCCCCGGTTCAAATCCCACCAAGGGCAACAATTTTTTTTAGTTTTTTTTTTATTAAAAGAGTCTTTTTAAATGATTTTTGAATTTTAAGAACTTAAATATTATCTTCTGTAAAAAAATTTGTAAAACTAACTCACGTTAATGAAAAAATACCATCATGAGTCAATTTTGATTATGTAGGGGATGTTGAATACCAAACACGATTCTAATTGGTCTTAACTTGGTAAGCCCAACTTATCTGGGTCACCCTTCATCTCAAATGTGGACACACACCTCCTCATGGTATCACCCGGGGAGATAGTTTAACACCCATCAATATTGTGAGTTAACATGTTCCCAGAGTTGTCCCATAAGATCGATAAAAATGGATTGGAATTACGGGCTAGTAACCCTCTCTTGAAAAAAAAAAATACAATGAAGAGGATAAAATTAGAATTGAAATGTCCCACTACCTAATGTTAGAGGAGGATGTCCGAAACTTCGATAGAAAGACCAAGTAGAGGAACATTTTTCAAAGATTGGCCTATAAAATTGGAGAATATTCGCACAAGATCGAAATCCATGAAATTCTAAAATATGCTCGGACTTTGACCTTAAAAGTTGTAACATTTAAGTAAGTAAGAGTCAATCTTATGTAAAAACTTATACAAAAAAGAAGATTTAAATTGTTTAAGTTTTAAAATAATTTTAAAAAAGTTTTAAAATAATTACAAAAAATCGTATGAAAATATTTTTCCAAAAATTACAACAAAGCAAAAAAAAGCAGGGAAAAACAAAGTTATTTTCACATGATTTTGGTTCTAAAAATAAAAATTGTTTATATTAATTATAAGCTGCTAAGCTTTCAACATATGAAGTAGCTCAGTGGAAGAGTCTCTGCCTAGCAGTCGGAGGGTCTGGGTTCGAGCCCCCATGGGATCATAAAAAAAATTTTGTATTTCGTTTAAAAATATATGTTTTTAATATAACAACAACAAAAAAGTTGTTGCTGTTGTTGTTGTTGCTTTCAAATTGCTTACCCAAGTCATAACTTTTCTGCAATTGGTAAGTACTTGCCTCCAATGACATCCACATGTTAATGTAATGACTTAAACAGCGAATGAGTAAGTAGTTCGTGTTCAATAGTTTAACTGTTTAACTCATTATTTGGTAATGAAAAGTTTTACTGGGGGTCAATTCTGGTTCTATGAAACGATGAAATGAAAAAAAGTTTTCATTTAAGTTTTCACAACTAGTTTTCATAATACTTTTTCACCAACACTTATTTTCTGATTCTCGTTTGTATTATGAAAAAAGTGTTCATTCCATTCGTTGCTATGAAATTTTATCAACTGTTTTATGATAATTGCCAAGCAAATGTCAAACGTAAAACGGGAAACAAATAATGTTGGTCTCGGCAACATCAATTTGCGTAATTATTAATTTTTATTAAAATTATTAATTACCAATTTCAATTTTTGTAATTATTAATTTCGATTAAAATTATTAATTACCACAGCATCTTCCGTCGGCGGTAATCCTATAGCAATAACACGCCGTAAAATAAATAAAATTGGCTATTAAACAAAAAAGCTGAAACAAAGGGCTTGACTATATACAATAGCACTTACAGCGTTGAATAATACAAAGCTATATCTTACTCTTCTTTTCACCACCTTTTGCTTCTCTACTATCCTCTTTCCAAAGAAGGTAACCCAATTCGTATATACTCTTTATACAATTGTATAGGCAGTATTTGCCTGAGTGTTACTTCTCTTAAAAAAAATATATACCTAAATTATTACCATTAGTACCGCCTAAAGCGGTAAGCATCGTCGTCAGTTCCACTTTTTGTCCAGAATTTTTTTTTTTTCTGTCATACATTTATAGATTTGTGACCAGTTTTTTAATAATCATATTTCATACTAATCGTTAGCAATATCAATATTTTCTTCCAAGAAGTTAATTAAATGATATTTTGTCTTATTTTTGATTTTTCACTTAAAATTTTTCAGTGAAAAAATTCTTTTCATATGAAAAAATTTTGACAGTTTTTTGCACTGTTTCACAAAACAAGAATCCCAATTGTTATGAAACGATGAAAAAATCTCGTTTCGTTTCAGTGATTTTTTCATATGATAATGATTTGACGTTTGTTTTCATTTTTTTACTAAATTAGAATCGCTACTTCTATGAAAACATGAAAAAACTTTTCATTTCATCGTTTCATAGAACCAGAATTGACCCCCTGGTGTTATATAATAAAAAATAATTTCAATGCAATAAGTTTTAATTCCCTCCAGTTTGTAAGGCAACATTCCTTAATGCAAAATTTTAGCTTTCAAAGTAATTTGTTATAATATTTTACATACTTCGGCAAATTTTGTGTTTACCCTAAATATCGGGTGTTTTTTATTGAGGTATAGAACTTTAAGTTGGCATCACTTTTTTAACTGGCGGCCATTTTGTCAGTTGTCAAGTGATTAATATTTAGTCTGGTTTGCCATTTCATCATGAACAGGTTGACAAAAGAACAACGCTTGCAAATCGTGCAAATTTATTTCCAAAATAATGGTTCAGTTCGCGAAGTTTACCGCAAGCTCCGTCCATTTTATGGTCGACAAAATCGTCCATCAGAGCAATTAATTCGGTTAACCATGGATCGTTTTCGCACTACGTTTACTCTATGTGATAATACGCATCCGCAGCGACGTCGAACAGTGCGCACCGAAGAAACAATTGCCGCTGTAGAGCAAAGTGTTGAAGAGGACCCGAATGAATCGATTCGCCACCGTGCACAGCAATTGGAGCTTTGTCCATCAACTTTATGGAAGATTTTGCGCAAAGATCTTGGCTTGCGACCTTACAAGATCCAGCTTGTGCATGAATTAAAGCCGCGAGACCATGCAATGCGTCGTGATTTTGGTGTATGGGCCGAAAATGAGATTGATCTCGATGCTGATTTTCATCGCAAAATTTTGTTCAGTGACGAGGCTCATTTTTGGTTGAATGGCTACGTCAACAAGCAAAATTGCCGCATTTGGAGTGAAGAGAATCCACATGAGACCCTTCAGACGCCATTACATCCACAAAAACTGACTGTTTGGTGTGCTCTATGGGCTGGTGGAGTCATTGGGCCATACTTCTTCCGAAATAATGCTGGAGAGTCAGTTACCATAAATGGAGACCGGTATAGAGTCATGATAACCGACTATTTTGTTCCCCAATTGGATGGCATGAATGTGGATGAGTTGTGGTTCCAACTACATATTGAAGGAAACATTCGATGAGCGCATAATTTCGCGGAATGGACCTGTCAATTGGCCACCAAGATCGTGCGAGTTGACACCACTGGATTATTTTCTTTGGGGATATGTGAAGTCGCTCGTCTACGCCAACAAACCAGAAACGTTAGGGGACTTGGAAGCCAACATTCGTGGCGTTATTGCCAACATACGGCCCCATATGCTCGAAAAAGTAGTTGAAAATTGGACCTGTAGAATTGGCTTTATTCGAGCCAGCCGCGGCGGCCACATGCCCGAAATCATATTTAAACATTAATGGCATAAAATTATCCTTCCAATAAAGCCAAATTGATGGACATTAAAACGATTTTCTTGTGTTTTATTTCAATTCGAAGTTCTATACCTCTAAAAAAAACACCCATTATTTGTTTGCAATTTTTAAATCTTCTCTATAAGTCTATAACAAAGAATAAATTAATAAGTAAAAATACCCACCGCAGCCTTTTAACGCCGATAATAAATAATAAACCATATCAAATTTGAATCGCTAATAAAATTCAATCATTCAAGCTTCAGTTATTCCCAGACAGGTCTTTTTTATGGAAGCTAAAACTAACAGATGAAAACAGAATTAATTTACATATTTCTCAGATTGAACAAAAAAAATCGACAACTCTCAGACAAAGCGAAAGCTCATCCCACTATGAATTAATAAAATAAAAATTTAAATATGAATAAAAGCCAAAATAATAATTCAGAATTATTAATGAGGTGATACTTAGGTCTATAAAAAAAAACCCAAAAGATAAAAAAAGTTAAAGTAAAAATATTCCAAAATCACTTTCGGTTTCATAGTTAAAATTTTTAAATATAAAAAATTTTCTAAACAAAATTAAAAATTCTAACTGGTTTTCTATTTAAAAAGATACCCCAAAGGTTTAAGTCTTCAGCATTTAAATATTTAAAATGTAATTCAGTTAATAAATAATAAATAACTTTTCTATGGTCACGGCCAAGGTGAAGTTTAACATTTCATTGAACTTTGACACATTTTTAAAAAAAAATTAAAAAAAACAAACTAAAAAAAAGAGAATTAACAAAATATCTAAAATTAACTGACTACTAGTGACTATTTAAACTTGTTCTTTCCAATGATGTTAAGCAGTTAAAAATGACTACCATCATATTGGAGATACCAACTTGTACTAACTTGTTTAACATCAAAAACAACCACTATCGCACAGTTGTGGAAGGTTGTGGCAAGACCCGCATCAAAAACATAAAAATAGAAACAAGATATTTAAATCGAAACTAAATCTGAAACTAAAGACAACATAAAATTTCATCTAAAATTTATACCAAAAGATATCGATAATTTATATGATTAATAGCTTTACTCCAAAAACATTGTTTTAAGTAAAATTATTATTATCCCCTTCCACAATAGGTAATATGGTATGTTAATTTTGACAGCCAGTTTGTAATGCGAGTATCAACTTCAGAGTTTAGCTACTTTTTTAAGTCCAAATTGTTTTTTTTTTAAGTTTTAAATATTTTTTTTATTAATGATTTTAAAACAATAATGGAACAAATTTTGCCCAAAATAGTAAATCTTATCTTATATTCTTAAACAAGCAATAATTGTATGTATATATATATCTATATATTTGTGGCAATATGGAGGAGTAGCTTAAGTCGACTTAAGATAGAATTGAGTTAAGGTGTTTATTGCATTACAGAAAGGCGCTTAAATGTGTTTAGTCCGTCTTAAAAAACTCGGTTTTCTATCAACGTTAAGAACGTTTTCTTTTTAGCTTAAGTTTTTTGAATCAATAATGCATTGACCAAAACAACTTATGTACATATAATTTTGTGTACATATTCATATTTATCTTTTATCATATAACAATTTCGCTTAACTTCACTTCAGCTGTAAAATGTTGAAAAAATAAAAACATTATTTTCAAACAACTTATGTTTACATAAAAAACACAATATATACTTTTTATTCAAACAGAACCGCTTAAAGTTACTTAAGAAGAAGAGCTTAAGAAGAAGAGCTTAAGAAGAAGAGCTTAAGTAGAAAAAACGTAAAATCTTCTGATATATATATATATATATATATATATATATATATATATATATATATATATATATATATTGGCTATCTCAAAAACGGCTCTAACGAATTTGGACAGTGGGTACCTTTTTGGAACCTTTGCCTCTAAGAGGGTAAAAACGGGTAAAAAGGGGAAAAACCGAAAACGTTATATCTCCTAAAGTAATAGGTATAGAAACAAAATTAAAATAACGTTTTAAAAACCTATGAAAATAAGCGGACAGGTGTTTGGTACTTTTTTGAAACTATGTCCGATAAGGGGTAAAAAAGGGTGAAAATAGTTTATTTGGCACTTTTTTAACCCACTCGTATATTTTAAACCAAAGAATATAGAAAGCAACTTTGTACTGCAGTCAATAGATGTGAAAGAAATATTGAACATGTACTTGGTACTTTTCTGATTTTGGGGCCAAAAAAATTTGGACAGTGGGTACCTTTTTTTGGAACCTTTGCCTCTAAGAGGGTAAAACGGGTAAAAAGGGGAAAAAACCGAAAACGTTATATCTCCTAAAGTAATAGGTATAGAAACAAAATTAAAATAACGTTTTAAACAGCTATAAAAATAAGCGGACAGGTGTTTGGTACTTTTTTGAAACTATGTCCGATAAGGGGTAAAAAAGGGTGAAAATAGTTTTTTTGGTACTTTTTTGAACCACTCTTATATTTTAAACCAAAGAATATTGAAAGGAACTTTGTACTGCAGTTAATAGATGTGAAAGAAATATTGAACACGTACTTGGTACTTTTCTGATTTTGGGGCCAAAATGGGTAAAAAAGGGATAAAATTATAACTTAACATCTCCAAAGTAATATGAATAGGAATTATGTTAACTGCGTTTTAATAAAATGTACCGAATTCAATTGGTACCAAAGAAGTACCAAATAAGCATATGGAACTTTTTGAAAGTAGTGATAAGATAAAAAGGGGAAAAATGAGTAATGTTATAACTTTTAAACAAATGAATGTTTGTATGTATGTTCTTTATAGAATAGTAAACTGTGAATTTGATCATATTATGCTCTTTAGCGAAGATGTTGCGGATAAGCCGGCGAAGGTTTTTAAGTTGGTAAGACTAATTTCCGTTAGGTGGCGCCACTGAAAATTATTAAAAATTAATCAAATCGTAAACTGTATATTTGATCATGCTATGATCTTTACCAAAGTTGTAGCGCATGAGCCGGCAAAGGTTTTTTAGTTGGTGTGAATAATTTCCTACAGGTGGCGCTACTGAAAATTACTCAAAGTGAATTAAATCGTAAGCTGTACATTTAATCATGCTATAATCTTTAGCAAAGTTGCTGCACATGAGCCGACGAAGGTTTCTTAATTGGTATGAAGAAATTTCGACAGGTGGCGCCACTCAAATTTACTCAAGGTCAATTTAATCGTAAGCTGTACATTTAATTATGCTATAATCTTTAGCAAAGTTCTTGCGGATAAGCCGACGAAGGTTTATTAATGGGAATGACCAAAGTCCAACAAGTGGCGCCACTGAAAATTACTCAAAATGAATTAAATCATAAACTGTGCATTTGATCATGTTATAATCATTAGAAAAGTTGTTACGCGTAAGCAGACGAAGGTTTCTTAGTTGGTATGAACAACTTTAGGTCCCGCCACTGAAAATTACTCAAAATGAATTAAATCGTAAACTGTGCATTTGAACAGGCTATAAAATTTAGCAAAGTTGTTGCGCATGAGTCGACGGAGGTTTCTGTTGGTAAAATTATTTCAAAATGAGTTAATTTGTAAACTATGCAAACTATGTGTTGATCGGAAAAAATAAATAAAATAATTCGAAATTAACTGAATATTTGCACAAAATGCTTATCAAAAAGCTCCGAGCAAGGCTCGGTCAAGCAGGTACTGCATCTTTTATACGAAACACTCCTTAATGGCTTAATAAGATATTTCAACCATGTCTGTTTTTATACCCACCATCAAAAAGAATGGAGGGTATATTGAGATTGTCATTACGTTTGGAATTTCCTTAATATTGGCTCAAAAATCAAAAATCATATATATTCTGAATCCTTATGAAATTCTAAGACGATTGTCTGTCTGTTGAAATCACGATAACGCCTAAACGAAAGGAGCTAGCTCACTGAAACTTAGTAAAAACATTCTTCATCTATAAGAAAATTTTGGTATTGTAATTGGGCAAAATCGGTTAACATTTGACCATAGCTCCCGTATAACCTCGTCTAGGCTAATCGCTTATTTGCTAATAAATGACAAATTATTACAGCAATGATGACAAAATTTAGTATCTAGAAGTTTTACATAAGCCCTAGGCGGCATATAAAATTTCATCAAAATCGGTTCACATTTAGTCATAGCTCCCATACAAAAAAACTTACGAAAACAGCCTAAATTTCACCTAAAATACACTTAAATGCTAATAAATCTAAAAGTATAACAAATATAACCACTAAATTTGGCACAAGAAAGCCTTATGTCAATGCAGGCAGTGTGCAAAATTTCGTCACAATCGGTCACCATTTGACCATAGCTCCCATATAAAAAACTTATGGAAACACAAAAATACATAAAGAAAAGGTTGTTTATGTCCGTCTGTCCGTCAGATAAAAGCACGATAGCGCCTTAACGAAAAGAGCTAGAGGGACAAAATTTTACAAAAGTATTTTGGATATCTTGAAAAAGATGTGTGTTGAAAATGGACAAAATTGGTTCAAATTTAGTTAGAGCTCCCATATAACCCCGCCCCGGGGCTGATAAATTGAATGCAATTGTAATAGCTATGACGATTAAATTTAAAATAGGGAAGTTTTATGCAATTTTTGATCAGTTTATCAAATTTTATAGGAATCAGTCCATATTTGATTTTAGCTTTCATGTGAAAAACACCCACGGAAACCAAACATTTTAGCAAAGGCCAGTTAAAAGCTATTAAATTAGAAATTATGATAGCTATGGCCACTAAATTTTGCAAGAATAAGCTCTATATATACACCAGCCACTGTGTAAAATTTTGTTATAATCGACATTTGGCTATAATTCTTATATATATAACATCCCCTTTTTATATCTACAATCAAAAAGATTTGGAGGTACATTCATTATATTAAGATTGCACCTATGAAATTAGATAGACATCAATCAATGTTCAGCCCAGACTTTATATATGATGAATGCATTAGGATTTCCTAACGAAATATATGGACCTGCCATATTACTATTAACGTGTTTAGCCTAACTACATATAAAGCACAACGAAAAGTATTTAACAACTTATTAATGTAAAACTATACCCGGTTATGAGACCGAATTTTGATCAAAGTAAATACTGGGGAAACCACTAAAATATTTTTCAATGTTAAACTATAAAGCTACGGCAACCAAATTTAGTCCAAAGGTTTTACCAACAATACCAATTAGCTAAGCGATTTTTTCAGTTTTGGTTCAGATTTTGAATAAGCTGCACCCTTGTAGATATATGAGATATGTTTCTAAATTTAACACAACTTGATGGTGGGTATATAAGATTCGGCACAGCCGAATATAACACTCTTACTTGTTATATCTACAATCAAAAAGATTTGGAGATACATTTAGTATATTTAAATTGCATCTACGAAATTAGATAGCTATCAATCAATGTTTGGTCCAGACTTTATACACGGTATATGCATTAGGAACTCCTAACAATATATATGAACCTGCCGTGTTGCTATCAACATGTTTATGGCACAACGAAACAGCTTATTTATGTAAAACTATATTCGGTTATGGAACAGCATTTTGTCCAAGGTAAATACTTGGGAAACCACTTAGATACTTTTAAATGTTGAACTATAGTAACTATACCACTGCAACCGATTTTAGTCCAAATATATTACCAACAATACCACCTTTGGTCAAAATTTTGAATTAGCTGCACTCTCGTACAACTTGATGGTGGGTATACAAGATTCGGCATAGCCGAATATAACACCCTTGTTTATATTCAAATAACACAGCACAACAAAATAAAAAAAATTTCATGTGCTCTTAAAACCACTATACAATTTTAATGTATCATGACTACCTTTGTACAAAAATGGTAAAATTTTTAAATTCTATGGCAAGATTTTTTTTCAATTTTTTTTTTAAAATGCAATTTATTTTAGACGTTTCTTCAAATAATTAATGATAACTCAAAAACAACTAGTCCGATATTATTAAAATAAAATCATAAAAATTAAGATTTACATAGCCTTTACTTCGTCTATATATCGCGTTTCAATCGGATCAATAGTATCGGAGTTATAATAAAAAACTTAAGAAAAAAATATATTTTTTACGTAAAAATAGCTAAAATTTTCGTTTTAAAAAATAATGAAAAATCGAAAATGGCAGAAAACTTCCAGATTTATTATTTGCGACATATAATAGCAACAAAATGAGATATCGACCATAAAAATCGATTGATTTTTTTCGAATTTATTCAGAATTTAGTGAATTCGCCCATTCTCACAAAATTTTAGTTTTTTGCTTGATATACGCATTATAGCGGGTTTTCAAATGTATCAAAAAAATAAATTTTCCAATTTCAAGGGGTGCATGTTGGATTATTGTGAGATTTGGTGAGAAACTTCCACCCACAAAAGTTTAGTCGAATTGGACAACGTTAACACGTAGCGCATAGGCCCCAAATCTCAAAAATAGCTTTTAAATCGAAAAATTGACAAATTTTCAGTTTTTGCAAAATTAAAGCTATTTATTCCCCCTTTTCCAAAAAATTGGATTCTTTTTTCTTAAGTTTTTTTTTGTTATAACTCCGATACTATTAATCCGATGGAAACGCGATATATAGACGAATCAAGGGCAATGTAAATCATAATTTTTCTGATTTTATTTTAATAATATCGGACTAGTTGTTTTTGAGTTATCATTAATTATTTGAAGAAACGTCTAAAAAAAATTGCAATTTAAAAAAAAAAAAATTTTTAAAAAAATCTTGCCATAGAATTTAAAAATTTTACCATTTTTGTACTAAGGTAGCCATGATACATCAAATATATATAGTGGTTACTCGAGCACATTTTTGCTGTTGACCTGTGTAATGTTTTTCGTTTAAAAATGTTGCACCATTTTAATGCTTGGGGAGTCTTTATCGGAAGTGATAGATTTTTATTTCACTATGGGGTAAGTTTATATGGTCTTGTGAACCCTAAATATGTACCTCAGGTTTTATTTACTTGTAATATTGTTGTTTTGGCCTCCATGGCTTGATATTACAGAAATGAATAATTAATAAAATAAATATGCTAGGTCTTGAAAGTAAATAAGCTACACTAAGAGAAAAATGACTATCTGATTTCAAGAAAAAAAATCTACAATATAAGATTGCGAAATCTTGAATTTTCAATCTGGAAAATATAGCCAGTAAGATTTATATTTTTAAATTTAAGAATAAATTCTTAGTTATGAGAATATAATCTAAAAATAACATGCAATTTGTTTGCTTTTAAGATTTTAATCTTATTATAAGATTTTAAATCTTAATTTTAGATCGTATTCTTTATTTTAAGATTGTGATCTTGATTTCAAGATTATATTCTTATTTTGAAGATTGTAAGTTCTAATCTTAAAATCGTATTCTTGAGTTTGTAGATTTGTGTGCTTGTTTTAAGGAAATTTCTCAGTATTTTGTCATAAATTGTAATCCGCCGACCAAAGTAGTTGCGAAAAAGTGAAAAACTAATTTTTTGAGAAAAAATATAAATTTAATAAGAAATATAAATCAAAAACCTTAATCCGAATGAAGTGGTCCTTTTAAATATTCCAATAGAAGGCAATTTAGTTCCGGTGTGTGATGGGGAGTA
Organism: Stomorhina lunata; assembly: GCA_933228675.1. Classification (NCBI taxonomy): domain Eukaryota; kingdom Metazoa; phylum Arthropoda; class Insecta; order Diptera; family Rhiniidae; genus Stomorhina; species Stomorhina lunata. Next base: position 93,311,841 of record OW121740.1, on the reverse strand, counting down.
TGAAATGAACTGCCCTTCACAAGAAATTTCATGAGATTTCTTGGACGATGACGCGTTGCTGAAAAATCTTTTGAAAGAATTCGATCTAGAATGCGTTTTTCCGTACCTGCAGCGTAAGTTTTTCATCATATTTATAAATACATAAGTAAATTTCTTTATAAAAAATTATACTAATTTAATTTGTTTCAGGCTCAAATGTAACTTTTAGAAGTCTGCAGTATATAAAAGCAGTGAAAAATTATTTGTCTGGATAAATAAACAGGTTTTAATATTTTAGTACCTGGTTGACCGAGCCTTGCTCGGAGCTTTATGATAAGCATTTTGAGGAAAATTTTAAAGTTTTTATATATTTTATATTATAAAGTGCTAAAATAAATTTAGAGGAAAGACATTGTAGAAATATTCAGTTAATTTTGAATTATTTGATTTATTTTGTCCGACCAACACATAGTTTGCATAGTTTACAGTTTAACTCATTTTGAATAATTTTGGAAATTATTCATATCAACAGAAACCTCTGTCGACTCATGCGCAACAACTTTGCTAAAGATTATAGTCTGATCAAATGCACAGTTTACGATTTAATTCATTTTGAGTAGTTTGCAGTGGCGCCACCTGAAGTTGTTCATACCATATAAGAAACCTTTGTCTGCTTATTCGTAACAACTTTGCTTATGATTATAACATGATCAAATGCACAGTTTACGATTTAATTCACTTTGAGTAATTTTCTGTGGCGCCACCTGTCGGACTTTGCTCATTCCAATTCATAAACCTTCTTCGGCTTATCCGTAACAACTTTGCTGAAGATTATAGCATGATTAAATGTACAGCATACGATTAAATTGACTTTGAGTAAATTTAAGTGACGCCACCTGTCAAAATTTCTTCATACCAACTAAGAAACCTTCGTCGGCTCATGTGCAACAACTTTGCTAAATATTGTAGCATGATTAAATGTACAGATTACGATTAAATTGACTTTGAGTAAGTTTCTGTAGCGCCACCTGTCGGAAATTATTCATACCAACTAAAAAGCCTTCGTCGGCTCATGCGCTACAACTTTGCTAAAGATCATAGCATGATCAAATGTACAGTTTACGATTTAATTAATTTTTAGTAATTTTCAGTGGCGCCATCTGCCGGAAATTAGTCTTTTCAACTTAAAAACCTTCGCCGGCTTATCCGCAACATCTTCGCTATTCTATAAAGAACATACATACAGACAAACATTCATTTGTTTAAAATAATACTAATTTCCCCCCTTTTGATTCCCTAATTTATAAAAGTTCCATATGCATATTTGGTATTCGGTACATTTTTTAAAAACGCATTTAACATAATGTATAATGTTCCTATTCATATTACTTTGGAGATGTTAAGTTATCATTTTATCCCTTTTTTTACCCATTTTGGCTCCAAAATCTAAAAAGTACCAAATACGTGTTTCATGCTTCTTTTACATCTATTGATTGCAGTACCAAGTTTCTTTCTATATTCTTTAGTTTAAAATATCAGAGTGGGTAAAAAAGGTGTCAAAAAAACTATTTTCACAATTTTTTACCCCCTATCGGATATAGTTTCAAAAAAGTACCAAACACCTGTCCGCTTATTTTCATAGCTGTTTAAAACGTAATTTTAATTTTGTTTCTATACCTATTACTTTAGGAGATATAGTGTTTTCGATTTTTTCCCCTTTTTACCCGTTTTTACCCTCTTAGAGGCAAAAGTTCCAAAAGTCCCTTCTTCTTCGACCTATACATCCAAAAGGATACCCACTGTCCAAATTTTATCAAAATCGTTAGAGCCGTTTTCGAGATAGCCATTCTATATATATATATTTATAAATACATACATATATATATATATATATATATATATATATATATATATATATATATATATATATATATATATATATATATATATATATATATATATATATATATAAATACATACAATTATTGCTCGTTTAAGAATATAAGATTTAGAAAGTAAATTAAACCACTAATAGTTTTGTCCTTTAGTTTGAAATTGATGAAGATACACTTTCGATGCCGTCGAAGGTAGGTCGGTGGCTACAAAAATGTCCAGATGTAACTTCCACTTCATCGTCTTCTGTAAATGTGGAAGTTAACAAAAAAGTGTTTGACAAGGTAAAAGTATTAGATAATTACTTAATACATTACAATGTGTACAAAACATAAAATATTTTCGTTTATTTATATAGGATTTAGCTTCATTATTGAATGAATCAGTAAGTGGCAAAAACATCCTAGAATTTTATAGTATATCAAATTCTAAAAAAGGATCTCGCACTTCATCCTCACGATTTCCAAGATATATTGACAGAAATATGCACACTTTTTCCAACGGAAGATGAAGTCAAGTTATTTTTAGGATAAAATTTTTTACTAACTACCTATAATCTAAAATAAATAAATCAAAATTTTAAAATATAGGAATACTATTACATTCCTCGAAAGGGGAAAAAAATAATAAAAAATGTGTTTTATTTCATCACCAAATACGAATATTATAATAAGAAAAAACGATAATGATAATAAGATTTTCTGCTTGAAATCGAAACTTTTTCTGCTTGAAAGTAGAGTAAATGCGAAAAATCTTATTTTAAGAATAAAATCTTATTTTTCAAGATTGTTTGTAAGATCGCAATCTTGAAAAAGTTCTAAGAACAAGATCGATTATTAAGAATGCGTTCTTATTATTTAAGATTATGTTCTTATGAATTAAGAGTGCATTCTTAAAAATTAAGAATTTAATCTTAATTAATAAGAACACATTCTTAGTTATCGATCCTGTGCTTAGATTTTTTTTAAGATTGCGATCTTACAAAGAATCTTAAAAAAATAAGATTTTATTCTCAAAATAAGATTTTACGTATTTACTCTACTTTCAAGCAGAAAAAGTTTCGATTTCAAGCAGAAAATCTTATTATCAGCACGTTTTTTCCCTGAGTGTAAGTATAGAAATTATGATAGAAGCATAAGAGGTTCTCGAAAGCTTTTTTAGGACAAGAAGAAATTATATTAAAGCTTTCTGGTAAACATTTTTAAGAATTTGTAAATTTTGCAAATTAAATGTCCTCTCTAACAATCATAGTTTCGGTATTTAAAAACAGTTTTAAACATGACATAAAGCTTAAACATAAGTAAAACCCTCTGCAATTATAGCACTGGTCGTTGGTAGGTAATATCTTAAAAACTGGTTTCATGAACGAATTTGTGTAAATAAAAAATAAGTTTAATCAAACAGCAACTATTTGCACACTAACCATTAAATGGGAGTTACTCACAGCCACAATCAGACATTATTGGCCAAAAATATCGACTATGGTTTGATAAAATGGTTCGTTAGTTTTCAACAGCTCCGCCTTAAAATTCACACTTTATTCATGAGCTTGTAAATGACCAATAATAGTCGTGATGTCAAGACTTTAACGATCGATCGATCATTGAATTTAAGTGACTTCATTTTTATTAATATTCGAAATTGTTAAACCAATTGTGTTATGGCCATATTGATAGTAAAATTATCAAAAAATTATAAAAGCCGGGGTAATTCTATTAAGGATTATGCAAATAAATAATGATTTTGGCGATCCAATGACATACATACTTAAATACTTATGTTTTTTATTTAATAATAACAAATTGCTAATCAGTTTCAATGGCTAATTCTTACTTATTACTAACTTGTTAGGCGGTGTTAACAAGTTTATATTTATACCCTTCACCACCATAGGTGGAAAGGGTATAATAAGTTTGTGCTGATGTATGTAACGCATGGAAATATTTGTCTTAGACCTACCTTTTAGTATACCAATAGGCTTAGAATCACTTTCTGAGTCGATTTAGCGATGTCCGTCCGTCCGTCTGGCTGGCTGGCTGGACCCCCATGTAAACCTTGTAATCAAACTACAGGTCGCAATTCTAAAGATAATTTGATGAAATTTGCACGCATCATTTTTTTTTTTGATAATGGGACCATGGCTATTGAAATTGGTCAAAATCGGTCCATTATTTATGGTACCTCCCATAGGTCCCACTTCCCGAAATTGATATACTGGCCACACATATCAATATTTTTTCATGAAATTTAAAACAAATACTGCTTATGCAAACTAAAATCACTGTACCAAATTTCGTTGAAATCGGTTCACATTTGACCATAGCTCCCATATAAACTCTTCTTAAAAAACGCACTAAAGGTAGAAAGGCAATGCACGCGGCAAGCGGCTGCGGGCGGCAATCAGCTGTTTTTTGATTTGTCAAATTTGAAGCGGCAATGGAAAAACGTAGAACTTTGTTCTACTTTTCCGCGCGGCAGATTTTTTCAGTGCTGCCAGATTTAATTATAACCTACTCATATATATTTTTATATGAATATTTTTGTAAACAAACGCACATTTTATGTACTATTAATACTACGATCGCCCGCAGCCGCATGCCGCGTGCATTGGCCTTGTACCTTAAATGAGACACAAAATCACTAAAACGCTCGTAAATCTAAAGATAATGAGAATTTTTGAGTTTGCATACATAATTTTTGTAACAACTGTAATCAATTTGCCAAATTTCGAGATAATCGGTCCACATTTGACCCTAGCTCTCATATAAGTCCAAATGACGGAAAGCTTAAATATATAAGTTTTAAGAAAATGTTTGTATGATGGCAAAACTTAGCAAATATTTGTCTTTATACAGGAAAAATGACACCTTTGACCTTAGTGGTGAAGGATATCGTATGGTCGGGCTAGACCGACTATAGCACTTTCTTACTTGTTTTCTTATAAATGTATGAGGAATGTATTAAATAAGTGTTGAAAATCTAATTTGCAAAGATTTGCTTATTTCTTATTTAATTTATTATATACCCAGCAAAACTTTGGTAATGGCAAGTACTCTGATAACTGGTTAGCTTGTAACGACTACAACATACCATCCGAATAAATAATAAGTTATTACAGAAGTACTTATTTGTAATTAAGATGGTAATTTAAACTGAATGACCCCGGTTCAAATCCCACCAAGGGCAATGATTAAATGATTTTTGAATTTTAGGAACTTAAATATTATCTTCTGTAAAAAAAATTTGTAAAACTAACTCACGTTAATGAAAAAATACCATCATGACTCAATTTTGATTATGTAGGGGATGTTGAATACCAAACACGATTCTAATGGGTCTTAACTTGGTAAGCCCAACTTATCTGGGTCATCCTTCATCTCAACTGTGGACACACACCTCCTCATGGTATCACCCCGGAAGCTAGTTTAACACCCATTAATATTGTGAGTTAACATGTTCCGAGAGTTGTCCCATAAGATCGATAAAAATGGGCTAGTAAGAAAAAAAATACAATGAAGAGGATAAAATTAGAATTGAAATGTCCCACTACATAATTTTAAAAGAGGATGTCCGAAACTTCGATAGAAAGACCAAGTGGAGGAACATTTTTCAAAGCTTGGCCTATAAAATTGGAGAATATTCGCACAAGATCGAAATCCATGGAATTCTAAAATATGCTCGGACTTTGACCTTAACAGGTTGTAACATTTAAGTAAGTAAGAGTCAATTTTATGTAAAAACTTATACAAAAAAGAAGATTTAAATTGTTTAAGTTTTAAAATAATTTTAAAAAAGTTTTAAAATAATTACAAAAAATCGTATAAAAATATTTTTCCAAAAATTACAAAGCAAAAAAAAAAGCAGGGAAAAACAAAGTTATTTTCACATGATTTTGGATCTAAAAATAAAAAGTGTTTATATTAATTATAAGCTGCTAAGTTTTCAAAATATGAAGTAGCTCAGTGGAAGAGTCTCTGCCTAGCAGGCGGAGGGTCTGGGTTCAAACCCCCATGGGATCATAAACAAAATTTTGTATTTCGTTTAAAAATATATGTTTTTAATAAAACAACAACAAAAAAGTTGTTGCTGTTGTTGTTGCTTTCAAATTGCTTACCCAAGTTATTACTTTTCTGCAATTGGTAAGTACTTGCCTCCAATGACATCCCCATGTTAATGTAATGACTTAAACAGCGAATGAGTAAGTAGTTCGTGTTCAATAGTTTAACTGTTTAACTCATTATTTGGTAATGAAAAGTTTTACTGGGTATATATATAATTCCCCGACAACATTCCAATTGGAACAAGGGGTACTTCTCTCAGACAATAAGCTGCATCCGATTCTATTTTTATACTCATTGAAAGGGACCTACGTTTTTAACGCCGGCTCCGAACGGCAAATGCATTAGTTAGAGAAGTTTTACATAGCCTAATACTCAATAACCAGTGGCTAACTGAGTTATGAGGTGAACCACCGCTTTTTTTTGAAAATTTATTTTTTCAAGTGAGTCTGGCCAGGGATCGAACTTGGGCCTCTGGTATGCTAGGCGGATGACTAACCTGCTATACCACGGCGGTTCATTTAATTTATTGGTTCCCAATAAAATTTACTAAATCAGTAATCATTTAATGTTTTTTTTTTTTTTATTTTCTGGGATTTTTGTGAAATCCTCGAACATTTGATTTCAATGTTTTCAACAATTTTTTTATCTAGAATCACTTCTTGAGCCGAATTAAATTATTTCGATAGCTATCCAATTTTCTTCTGCATTTACAATTAAAATCTGGTAGGAAACTCTTCAGAAGTCCAGAGAGATGGCTCTTCGAAAGGATCCAGAGAGATGACTTATTATTTTGAGATACATCAACAGTTCTAGATGACTCAGCTGTTCGAGATGACTCACTATAGCCGTCTCTCTCACTGAGACGGCTATAACTGGAAACTCCTCTTTTTTAATGTTATAAGATGGTAATAAAAATGTTCATCCCAGTGAAAAATAAATAGTTAAACTTAAACCAAGTTCAAAAATTGGTTCAATCAGTCAGATCAGTTGCTTTTATAATTACCAAACAGACGAGGCGTACATGTGCTGAAGTATTAATACTTCAAAAAGTTCTGTACTAAAATTGTTTCTGCTACTCGCAGAAGTAAGAGTTTCTGGTCATTTAAATGATTGGCCAAACATTCACAATCCGGTTGATAAAGCTAACTTTTTAGCTGATTTATTTGCAAGTATTTCCCGTTTACCGAAAAGCTCTCAATTTTTGCCCGAGCTCTAAACAGTATCTGTAACTATTTATGTCTGAAACATCCCAGTAAAACTTTTCATTACCAAATAATGAGTTAAACAGTTAAACTATTGAGCACGAACTACTTACTCATTCGCTGTTTAAGTCATTACATTAACATGGGGATGTCATTGGAGGCAAGTACTTAGCAATTGCAGAAAAGTAATGACTTGGGTAAGCAATTTGAAAGCAACAACAACAACAGCAACAACTTTTTTGTTGTTGTTTTATTAAAAACATATATTTGTAAACGAAATTCAAAATTTTTTTTATGATCCCATGGGGGCTCGAACCCAGACCCTCCGACTGCTAGGCAGAGACTCTTCCACTGAGCTACTTCATATGTTGAAAACTTAGCAGCTTATAATTAATATAAACAATTTTTATTTTTAGATCCAAAATCATGTGAAAATAACTTTGTTTTTCCCTGCTTTTTTTCGCTTTGTTGTAATTTTTGGAAAAATATTTTTATACGATTTTTTGTAATTATTTTAAAACTTTTTTAAAATTATTTTAAAACGTAAACAATTTAAATCTTCTTTTTTGTATAAGTTTTTACATAAGATTGACTCTTACTTACTTAAATGTTACAACCTGTTAAGGTCAAAGTCCGAGCATATTTTAGAATTCAATGGATTTCGATCTTGTGCGAATATTCTCCAATTTTATAGGCCAAGCTTTGAAAAATGTTCCTCTACTTGGTCTTTCCATCGAAGTTTCGGACATCATCCTCTAATATTAGGTAGTGGGACATTTCAATTCTAATTTTATCCTCTTCGTTGTATTTTTTTCAAGAGAGGGTTACTAGCCCGTAATCCTAACCCATTTTTTATCGATCTTATGGGACAACTCTCGGAACATGTTAACTCACAATATTAATGGGTGTTAAACTAGCTTCTCGGGTGATACCATGAGGAGGTGTGTGTCCACATTTGAGATGAAGGATGACCCAGATAAGTTGGGCTTACCAAGTTAAGACCAATTAGAATCGTGTTTGGTATTCAACATCCCCTACATAATCAAAATTGACTCATGATGGTATTTTTTCATTAACATGAGTTAGTTTTACAATTTTTTTTTACAGAAGATAATATTTAAGTTCTTAAAATTCAAAAATTATTTGAAAAGCCTCTTTTAATAAAAAAAAAACTAAAAAAAAATTGTTGGCCTTGGTGGGATTTGAACCGGGGCCATTCAGTTTAAATTACCATCTTAATTACAAATAAGTACTTCTGTAATAACTTATTATTTATTCGGATGGTATGTTGTAGTCGTTACAAGGTAACCAGTTATCAGAGTACTTGACATTACCAAAGTTTTGCTGGGATGTTTTAGAGAATCTCCTCATAAACAAGTGTTAAGGGACGGGTGGCATTCTAGAAGTGGTCTTAAATCAGTACTGTTCAAATCTTGCTCGTACAGTGGGTAACCTCTTCAGCACCTTGTACCATGCCGGGCGTGTGTATATACAAACATGACTTGTGTCTCTCATCACCCATCGGCCTAGCACTTACGATGTTTTAAGCATGGAAATAAACAACATTAAAGAATATATTACTTCAAGGGTAATCATGCGAGAAATTCCCCTGCTACGGCAGCTGCCACAAGGATGCCTAATCTATGCGAGATCATTCTGATGAATAAAACCAATTCTATCCGAAGATATTGGACTATTAAACTAAATATAGGCACGAAGGAAAACTTAGAGACCCTATGCTCCACAGGCAGTCAAGGATAGCAGAAGATCCACTGGAGCACCATCGCAATGTCGGTTGTGTCTCATTGTTCTATCGTTACTACTTTGGAATGTGTTTTAACAAAATCAGGAAACTCGTTCCCGAAACTCGAACTTTTTCAAGCAATAAGATATACTTGTATCTGTTAGAGCTTATCTCTTCATAGCCGATTGGACAGTAGATAGAATAACGGCAGTCCGAGATGACGCAGCAGATTACTTTTTTCAAATTGGAAAATAATAAGTTTTTCTATTTATACCCTTTAGATGGGTTTATATCTTGAATACTTACCCCTTTCTTGGGAATTTCGTTAAAATATAGATAGATATCTACATCAGAAAAATCGCCTAGAACTCTGAAGATCTATATCTTGAGAGTCTAGAGTTAATCCCCGTCTGTATGACAAAACATGGCAAGTGCAAAAAAATATGTTTTAAAAGAATTCCCCTATACGTAGGTTGCCTTTTATGTTTCTCGATTAAAAGCAAAAGTTGTTGTTTTACTATTATCAGCATTTAGCGTATTCAAAAACATATGTGACCCTCTCTATGAAAAGGAAAAAGGTGGCTTATGACTCAAAAACTTGTTTTTCTTATGACTCAAAAACTTGTTTTTCTTATGACTCAAAAGCTTGTTTTTCTCCCGGGTCACATATGTCGAAACGCGAAGACAATATAATATTATGATATTGCACTCAATACATTTTTTTTCTTTCAAATGTGAAATTAAAGTGGATAAAGAGCAAACACATAAACACACAAACAAACATACATTTCATGAGCATGTGTGTGTACCTTAGTTTTCTCTCATTTGATAATCGTGTCCATAAGTTGTTTCCGAATTAGAGTAAAATCCGTATACTCTCTTTATTATGGGATTTTTCAAAACTACCATACGTAAAATCAATATATAAAAGTTTAAACATTTTTATATTATAGAGTCTTTGCAAAGCATTTTGCAAACATATATGGCCAAAAATACAGGGACCGTAACTGTTATAACTTTTATTGTAAAAGTCAGAAAATAAAAGTTATTTTTTGACTTTTATTTTTTCGAGCAGAAATAAAAGTTATTTTTTTACTTTTATTTTTTCAATAAAAAATAACAGTTATTTTTGACTTTTATTTTTTCAAGCAAAAATAAAAGTTATTTTTCAACTTTCATTTTTTCGAGCAAAAATAACAGTTATTTTTGACTTTTATTATTTCGAGCATGAATAAAAGTTATTTTTTGACTTTATTTTTTTCGAGCAGAAATAAAAGTTATTTTTTTACTTATTTGGGAATTAATTATTCGAACTTTAGAATTGATTGAAAAATTAGGTTTAATCAGGCTTGAGTTCATTTAACTTTCAAATTATTAATTTTGAAAATTTGAAAAGTAATTGTGGAGAAAAACTGAAAAAATTATTTTTGAACGCGGCTCAGTGGATTGCAATTTCTGTTCCGCCACAGGACGTCATCAGCACTTAGCGCCCTCGACCACAGTCGAGTTGTCAAATTGCAGTGATAATCATCAATTTAACTCATTGAGTTTGATCGAACATCACTACGTTTAATTGATTGTGTATTCTCCTATTACTTGTTTTGCTCGATCTTTTCACTTGCCGTTGGCATGTAGAGAAGAACAAGACTTTTTGGTTTGATGCTATTTTTAGAAAGTCTTGTTCTTCTCTACATGCCAACGGCAAGTGAAAAGATCGAGCAAAACAAGTAATAAGAGAATACACAATCAATTAAACGTAGTGATGTTCGATCAAACTCAATGAGTTAAATTGATGATTATCTCTGCAATTTGACAACTCGACTGTGGTCGAGGGCGCTAAGTGCTGATGACGTCCTGTGGCGGGACAGAAATTGCAATCCACTGAGCCGCGTTCAAAAGTTATTTTTTTACTTTTATTTTTTCGAGCAGAAATAAAAGTTACTTTTGTTTAAATTCATGATAAATTTATTGAAAATTTTTGTCAAATAAAGATAATTTTTCGGTGAAAATAATTTGCATATGCTCAAAAATTAATGGAGTTGAGTTTCGCAATCATAATTAGGGTTGAAAACGCAAAAATAACTTTTATTTCTGCTCGAAAAAATAAAAGTCAAAAAATAACTTTTATTTCTGCTCGAAAAAATAAAAGTCAAAAAATAACTTTTATTTTTGCTCGAAAAAATAAAAGTCAAAAAATAACTGTTATTCATGATCGAAATAATAAAAGTGAAAATTAACTGTTATTTTTGCTTGAAAAATAAAAGTTAAAAAAATAACTTTTATTTTTGCTCAAAAAAATAAAAATCAAAAAATAACTCTTATTTTTTTTCTAAAAAATAAAAATCAGATTTTTAAAAATCATCGCATTTTATGAAAATTTTGTCCAAGACTATCAAAATTCCTTGCGGTTGCTTTTTTTAATTAAAAATTCAAAAATAAGAGTTGTATTTGGTCCCTGCAAAAATATAAATATTTCGGTTTGAAAGGTGATGGCAACACTGTGACTGACAAATTTTTAAAGATTAAAGACAACCCTTATATTTAAGGTTTAAATCTTTTTGGGTTAGTTGGAGCTTATCTCCCTTATTTTACCTTCTTGACACAATATGTCAGCATTTTCCTTCCAAACACAAAATCGCTATATTTAATTAAAAAGAAAATAATTTTAGTTACTTTAAATTTGTAAATCCTAATTCCATGAATTTGTAATTAAGTTAAAGCTTAAAATTTGTGGTTACAAAGAAAATATAAAGTATCCGAGAAATATCAGGGCAATGAAAATGATAATGAAGATGTTGACGATAATGAATTCTATGCTCAAGTTAATGAACTTTTAACTTAAGAGTCTGTGACGTTGGATGTAATTTGGGGAATTTGTATCCACCATCACATAATTCGTAGGAATTTTGCTATGCTCGTATTGTAGTTGTGGCAAACATTAATTAATAATTTGAATTAAAAACTTTTTTCAGTTAAGTTCTAGTTTTGTTTGTTGCTTTTAGCAACAAAATTTTAACAAACCTAAGACTTAGATGCGAAATTCTGTTATAGCAAAACCCTTGTTTGTTGGATTTGGTGCTGGAAATCTTTATTAACTCCTGTTGCTGGCAGGAGTATAAATAGAAGTTCGTGTTTAGTTTATTTGATGAAATCATTTAAGTCTTTGCACGTCTTTCAGATGTAAGTTTTTCATTCCGTTGCTCTTTTGTTGCCTTTCCTGCCAATTGATTGGGCATAACTTTTGTTTGCCAAAAAAACAAAAACATTCCTATCAATATATTTATTTATGTATTTCGATTATTTTTCGGACATATCCAAGTGTCCAAAGGAAGTCCTTTGTTCTGAGATCTAAGGTTTCGATATTTAAACTGGTTTGGCTATAATAGTATCGAAAAAACTTTATGTTTTATGCTACGCTGTTTTCGACAGTGTGGAACTACCTCTCATTATGTATGACGATCATATACAAGGTGGCGCAAAATTAATCCTCCAATCAGAAAATGCTATAAATTTTGCGATTGGCCCCTAATGTCAATTCTGTTTTGATATTTGTGTAGGAAACACTTGCGAAATACACGTTAATAAACAATGTTACGCTACACTGCTCCAGAACGCGGAATATTGGTGACTAATTATTTGACCAATAATCGGTCGGTAAATTTCGTCGCAGATTTCCTGGCCGTCCAACGCCTACTGGTGAAACACTGCGACGTTTAGCTGCTTGCCTCGAAAAGACTGGCACAACAAGAGATGCTGCCACGCGTGGCAGACCCCGAAGTAGCCGTTCTGCAGAGAATATTGCTGCTGTATGCGAGGATGTCATGGAAGCGCCGTCGACATCGACCAGACGACGTAACACGCAAATGGGTATAAGTCGACAGTCTTTACAGCGAATTTTGGTAAATGATTTGAAGATGTTTCCGTACAAAGTCCAGACATCGCATCAGCTGTTAGCTGCTGACCGCCAATCGCGTCTAACATACGCTCAAGCCGTCCTTAATCACCACCAAGAGGAAGATGATTTCCATCTTATCGGGTACATAAATAAGCAAAATTTACGCTTCTGGGGCACTGAAAATCCGCGTGTAACCCACGAAGAGCCATTACACCCGCTCAAAGTCACTGTATGGTGTGCTGTTTTCGCTGGAGGAGTCATCGGACCTTTTTTCTTCGAAGACGTCGCGTTACTGTGAATGGTGAGCGCTACAGAGCAATGATTAACGAGTTCTTTTTGCCGCAACTTGATGAATTGGGATTGGAAAACATGTGGTTCCAACAGGACGGTGCAACGTCACACACTGCACGTGCCACATGATATGCCGATATGCTGAAGGATACATTTCCCGGGCGCCTAATCTCCCGTTTTGGCGATTTGCACTGGCCAGCAAGATCGCCTGATTTGACCGCTGCAGACTTCTTTTTGTGGGGCTTTTTGAAGTCGCGGGTTTATGTCAACAAGCCTCAGACTCGTGCAGCTCTTAAAGACAATATCCGTCAAGAATGTGAGGACCTATCGATGGAAGTTTTGGCCAAAGTGATGGAAAATGCCATAAAAAGGCCTCAAATGACAATCAACTGTGGCGGCGGCCATTTACATGACATCATATTCTCGACTTGATGTAAAAAAAATTAAAAGACCAAATAAAAATAATCCACAAGAAGAATCAAAGTCTTTATTTTTTTTTTTTTTTTTAATTACAGCCAAAAACCATCGGAAGGTTATTGTTACGCCACCTTGTATATAGGTATTTTTGAAGATAGGCGATACATTTGAAATATTTGTATTCCCGAAAATATTGATCTGCTGAAAGGCATATATTTTTTTAATGTTCTTAACTCTGGTTACTTGGGTTATTTTCATATTTAAATACATGTATTCGTTTTAGACAAAGAAGCAAAAGTTTTAATATTAATTTGTTATTTACTTTCTAATGTATGAGTCGAATGTCCTTCTTAATGACCTTTTGTGGGTTAAGATTATTAACACCGAAAACGCCCTTCATTGAATTTAGAAATTCGGTAATCCCCAAAAATAAGATAATGATGCACATTAAAATTGTCTTCAATTTGGTCTTCTATATATGCAATACGTGCGAATTGTTTTAATTAACACTTTTGAAACAAATGCTACTTATATTTCAGTTGCTAACAATATTTGCAAAACTTTTTAATGTATATACATATAATATTTAGTTAAGAAAAGCTACCCAGCAAAACTTTGGTAATGGCAAGTACTCTGATAACTGGTTACCTTGTAACGACTACAACATACCATCCGAATAAAAAATAAGTTATTACAGAAGTACTTATTTGTAATTGAGATGGTAATTTAAACTGAATGGCTCCGGTTCAAATCCCACCAAGGGCAACAATTTTTTTTAGTTTTTTTTTTATTAAAAGAGTCTTTTTAAATGATTTTTGAATTTTAAGAACTTAAATATTATCTTCTGTAAAAAAATTTGTAAAACTAACTCATGTTAATGAAAAAATACCATCGTAAGTCAATTTTGATCATTTAGGGGATGTTGAATACCAAACACGATTCTAATTGGTCTTAACTTAGTAAGCCCAACTTATCTGGGTCATCCTTCATCTCAACTGTGGACACACACCTCCTCATGGTATCACCCGGGGAGCTAGTTTAACACCCATTAATATTGTGAGTTAACATGTTCCGAGAGTTGTCCCATAAGATCGATAAAAATGGGTTAGGATTACGGGCTAGTAACCCTCTCTTGAAAAAAAAAATACAATGAAGAGGATAAAATTAGAATTGAAATGTCCCACTACCTAATATTAGAGGAGGATGTCCGAAACTTCGATAGAAAGACCAAGTAGAGGAACATTTTTCAAAGTTTGGCCTATAAAATTGGAGAATATTCGCATAAGATCGAAATCCATGGAATTCTAAAATACGCTCGGACTTTGACCTTAACAGGTTGTAACATTTAATTAAGTAAGAGTCAATCTTATGTAAAAACTTATACAAAAAAGAAGATTTAAATTGTTTAAGTTTTAAAATAATTTTAAAAAAGTTTTAAAATAATTACAAAAAATCGTATAAAAATATTTTTCCAAAAATTACAACAAAGCAAAAAAAAAGCAGGGAAAAACAAAGTTATTTTCACATGATTTTGGATCTAAAAATAAAAATTGTTTATATTAATTATAAGCTGCTAAGTTTTCAACATATGAAGTAGCTCAGTGGAAGAGTCTCTGTCTAGCAGTCGGAGGGTCTGGGTTCGAGCCCCCATGGGATCATAAAAAAAATTTTGTATTTCGTTTAAAAATATATGTTTTTAATAAAACAACAACAAAAAAGTTGTTGCTGTTGTTGTTGTTGCTTTCAAATTGCTTACCCAAGTCATTACTTTTCTGCAATTGGTAAGTACTTGCCTCCAATGACATCCCCATGTTAATGTAATGACTTAAACAGTGAATGAGTAAGCAGTTTGTGTTCAATAGTTTAACTGTTTAACTCATTATTTGGTAATGAAAAGTTTTACTGGGTATGAATATTCAATGATTTTTTTTGCAGACCAAATGGAAAAATAAAGTAAAAACAGATTTGTTTTTTTACCTACATCAATAGATGAAAGGGTGTTAGAGGATTGAAATTTAAATTTATACCACATAAAAATTATAGCAGTTATCGCCGTAAAGAAATTGCACTAAAAACAAGTAATTTGAAAAAAATATTGGCATTGTTGGTATAATTTTTGGACTAAATTCGGCTGCAGAAGCTTTATAGTTCAACATTTAACAAGTAAGAGTGTTATATTCGGCTGTGCCGAATCTTATATACCCACAATCAAGTTGTGTTAAATTTAGAAACATATCTCATATATTTACAAGGGTGCAACTAATTCAAAATCTGGACCAAAACTGAAAAAATCGCTAAGCTAATTAGTATTGCTGGTAAAACCTTTGGACTAAATTCGGTTGCCGTAGCTTTATAGTTCAACATTTAAAAATATGTTAGTGGTTTCCCCAGTATTTACTCTGACCAAAATTCGGTCTCATAACCGGGTATAGTTTTACATTAATAAGTTGTTAAATACTTTTCGTTGTGATTAATATGTAGTTAGGCTAAACACATTAGTAGTAATACGGCAGGTCCATATATTTCGTTAGTAGTTCCTAATGCATTCATTATATATAAAGTCTGGGCTGAACATTGATTGATGTCTATCTAATTTCATAGGTGCAATCTTAATATAATGAATGTACCTCCAAATCTGACCGATTGTAACGATACACACTGGCTGGTATATATATAGAGCTTATTCTTGCAAAATTTAGTGGCCATAGCTATCATAGTTTCTAATTTAATAGCTTTTAACTGGCCTTTGCTAAAATTTTTGGTTTCCGTGGGTGTTTTTTATATAAAAGCTAAAGACAAATATGGACTGATTCCTATAAAATTTGATAAACTGATAAAAATCACATAAAACTTCCCTATTTTAAATTTATTCGTCATAGCTATTAGAATTGTATTCAATTTATCAGCATTAATGTGTTTCCCGGGGCGGGGTTATATGGGAGCTCTAACTAAATTTGAACCGATTTTGTCCATTTTCAAAACACATCTTTTTCAAGACATCCAAAATACTTTTGTAAAGTTTTGTGCCTCTAGCTCTTTTCTTTTAGGCGCTATCGTGCTTTTATCTGACGGACATAAACAACTTTTTCTTTATGTATTTTTGTGTTTCCATAAGTTTTTTATATGGGAGCTATGGTCAAATGTTGACCGATTGTGACAAAATTTTGCACACTGGCTGGCATTGACATCAGACTTTCTTGTGCCTAATTTAGTCTTAGTAGCTTTTGTAGTTAAGGAGCTATCACGATTTTATCTGACGGACAGACGGACATAAATCCCTTTTCTTTTTGAATTTTTGAGTTTTCGTAAGTTTTTTATATGGGAGCTAAGTCAAATGGTGACCGATTGCGACAAAATTGCACACTGGCTGGCATTGACATAAGACCTTCTTGTGCCAAATTTTGTGGTTATATTTGTTATACTTTTAGATTTATTAGCATTTAAGTGTATTTTAGGTGAAATTTAGGCTGTTTTCGTAAGTTTTTTGTATGGGAGCTATGACTAAATGTAAACCGATTTTGATGAAATTTTATATGCCGCCTAGGGCTTATGTAAAACTTCTAGATACCAAATTTTGTCATCATAGCTATTATAATTTGTCATTTATTAGCAAATAAGCGGTTAGCGTAGGCGAGGTTATACGGGAGCTATGCTCAAATGTTAACCGATTTTGCCCAGTTTCAATACCTAACTTTTCTCAAAGATGAAGAATTTTTTCACTAAGTTTCAGTGAGCTAGCTCCTTTCGTTTAGGCGTTATCGTGATTTCAACAGACAGACAAACGAACGGACAGACAGATGGACATCGCTCAATCGTCTTAGAATTTCATAAGGATTCAGAATATATATCGTTTTTGATTTTTGAACCAATATTAAGGAAATTACAAATGGAATGACAATCTCAATATACCCCCCATTCTTTTTGATGGTGGGTATAATTATAGCAGTCATCGCCCTAAAGAAATTGCACTAAAAACAAGTAATTTGAAAAAATATCGGCATTGTTGGTATAATTTTTGGACTAAATTCGGCTGCAGAAACTTTATAGTTCAACATTTAAAAATATCTAAGTGGTTTCCCTAGTATTTACTTTGTACAAAATTTGGTCCAATAACCGGGTCCGACTGAAAATGGTAAGGAAATAACGAAAAATGTATTTTGGCGATTCCTATGTGCGGCAAAATAATAAATTCCTTGTTTTCAATAGATCGGTTTGAAAAATTTAAAAACTTCCTTAGTAAAAGTTTAACGATTTCTTAAGATCTTTAATTTTTTAATATTAGGGTGGTACATTAAGGTGGTAGGAACATAGGTCTGATAGATAAATACTAGAACCGGATACCTGATAATAATGACTATTAAAGCAAAATATTTTCCTCCTTGAGACGAAAACATCGATATATCACACTTTAAGATCCGACTGCAAATGCCGAAGATATAATAAAAAATGTGTTTTGGCGACCCCAATGTGCGGCGAAAAAATTAGGAATTTTTTTCGAAGCTGTCTTATAGCAATGCCTTATATTTAATGGTGTATGGCGAACTATATTTTTTTAAGACGCCCTAATATACATATTATAAAATTAATTTAAAAAAGATCTGTTTTTCTACATAGTTCTATTTATTGTTAAATTGGCCGATACTGCTGCAATTACACATTCAATATTCGTACGAAGTTCATCAATTATCGCTGGCTTGTTGGCATAGACCATAGACTTGACGTAGCCCTACAGGAAATAGTCTAACGGCGTAATATCGCACGACCGAGGCGGCCAAACGTTTTCAATAAATTGGTTGTGACATTCGCCGTCTTGTTGGAACCACATGTCCTCCAATTGGAGCCAAAAATATTCGGTTGTCATTGAACAGTAGCGATTCCCATTCACAGTAACGTACCGGTCTTGATTATCAGAAATACGGACCAAAGACACCACCATCCCCACCACTCATGGAATACGTGTGGATTGCTGCCTGACCAATAATGTTTATTGACAAAGCCATTCAGCCAAAAATGAGCCTCATCATTAATTGAACATAGCGCTATTAACGATGAGACCACTGACTCCGAATTTCGGTAGTAAATTTTAACAATTTCGACTTGTTTTTGGCTTGTATATCTTTTTATCATGAAAAGGCAAACCAAACTGAAGAGAAATGTTAAAAGAGCTGCAAGAAATATGTCGCTGTATTTTTGTATCGTTCCTATTTAAAAACCCGATATAAAAACTATAGCCAAGTATTGACCGATAGTCACAAAATTGTATATACAAGGTGGCGCAAAAATAACCTTCCGATGTTTTTTGGCTGTGATTTTAAAAAAATTAAAGACTTTGAGTTTTCTTGTGGATTATTTTTATTTGGTTTTTAAATTTTTTTTACATCAAGTCGAGAATATGATGTCATGTAAATGGCCGCCGACACAGTTGATTGTCATTTGAGCCCTTTTTATGGCATTTTTCATCACTTTGGCCAAAACTTCCATCGATAGGTCCTCACATTCTTGACGGATATTGTCTTTAAGAGCTGCATAAGTCTGAGGCTTTTTGACATAAACCCGCGACTTTAAAAAGCCCCACAAAAAGAAGTCTGCAGCGATCAAATCAGGCGATCTTGCTGGCCAGTGCAAATCGCCAAAACGGGAGATTAGGCGCCCGGGAAATGCATCGGTTGTGGCATGTGCAGTGTATGCCGTTGCACCGTCCTGTTGGAACCACATGTTTTCCAATCCCAATTCATCAAGTTGCGGCAAAATGAACTCGTTAATCATTGCTCTGTAGCGCTCACCGTTTGGCCCGCGACGTCTTTGAAGAAAAAAGGTCCGATGACTCCTCCAGCGAAAACAGCATACCATACAGTGATTTTGAGCGGATGTAATGGCTCTTCGTGGGTTACACGCGGATTTTCAGTGCCCCAGAAGCGTAAATTTGGCTTATTTACATACCCGCTAAGATGGAAATGGGCCTCATCACACATGATTATTTTTGATGATTAAAAATCATCTTTCTCTTGGTGGTGATTAAGGATGGCTTGAGCGTATGTTAGACGCGATTGGCTGTCAGCAGCTAACAGTTGATGCACCGTCTGGACTTTGTACGGAAACATCTTCGCTGTAAAGACAGTCAACTGATACCCATTTGCGTGGCACGTCGTCTGATCGATGTCGACGGCGCTTCCATGACATCCTCGGCTACAGCAGCAATATTCTCCGCAGAACGGCTACTCCGGGGTCTGCCACGCCTGGCAGCATCTCGTGTTGTGCCAGTCTCTTCGAGGCAAGCGGCTAAACGTCGCAGTGTTTCACCAGTAGGCGTTAGACGGCCAGGAAATCTGCGACGAAATTCACCGACCGATTATTGGTCAAATAAATAGTCACCAATATTCCGCGTTCTGGAGCAGTAACATTGTTTATTAACGTGTATTTCGCAAGTGTTTACTACACAAATGTCAAAACAGAACTGACATTAGGGGCCAATCGCAAAATTTATAGCATTTTCTGATAGGAGGATTACTACTAGCTGGAATTTATTTAAAGCTTATTAATTTTGTGCCCATAGCAGTCATAGTTTATAATTTAATAGCTTTTTACTGGCGTTTGTGGCATTTTTGTGGTTTCCTAAAATGGTTTCTATATGAAAGTTAAGGTAAAATATGAACCAATTCCTAAAAAATTTGCTACACTAACTAAAAGTTGCATAAATGTTTTCAAACAATTCTATTCAAATTATCAGCATTAATGTGATTCGAGGGGCGGGGTTACATAAGAACTCTAATTAAATATGAACCGATTGCGTCCATTTCTATAGCATATCGAAAATACTTTTGTTAAATATTGTCTCTCTTGCTCTTGTAGTTAAGGCGCTTTTATTTGGCGCACAGACGGACAGTAACACCCTTTCTTTTCGGTATTTTGTGTTTCCGTACGTTTTTTATATGGGAGCTATTTCCAAATGTTGACCAATTGTGACTAAATTTTGCACACTGGCTGTCATTGACTTCCTTGTGCTAAGTTTACTGGCCACGGCTAAATGTTAACCGATTTCAATGAAATATTCTGGCTAGTGCTAATGTAAGAATTCTACATAACTGTTATAATTTGTCATTTATAAGCAAATAAGCGATTAGCCTAGGCGAGGTTATATGGGAGCTATGGTCAAATGTGAATCGATTTTGCCTAATTTTAATATAAATTTTTCCAGAAATGAAGAATGTCTTTGCCTAGCTCCTTTCGTGCTTTTAACAGACAGACAGACGGATATCGCTCAATTGTCTTAGAATTTCATAAAGATTCAGAATATATATTCCTTTTTGATTTTGAGCCTATATTAAGGAAATTACAAAATGTCCATTTGCCAATAGTTCATGTAATTGTAAACATTATTTTATATCGCTGAAACCTAATCCATGGCAGTACCAAGCCTTTACAATTTTTAAAACATATTAAAGAGGCATGAGTCTACTGAAAGCGATCCTAATAAAATTTAATACGTTTGTTCATTTTTATAAAAAATTTATTACAATTTAGCGTTTGATTTTTAGCACCATATTAGCAAGTTATTGTAATTTAAGGCCTGTATACTAAAAACGCTTATTCAAAATGAGATTTGTAAAATAAATTAATGATTCAGAATTCAAAATTATTTCGAAGAAGTTTGACTTATTCCATTCTTAATGTATTATATATGTAATATGTAAGTATGTTATGGTAGTTATGATTCGTAGTTTGACTTCAATTTAACACACAAGTCACGCCACAATGCACAGTGTTTGGCAGGGATAATATTTCGGAAAAAAAAATAATTCTATTGCCCTCGACACAAAGATAATAGAGTATTAAATTCTGAAAAATAAAGCGGCGTGAACTGGCATTCAATTGAGTGGAGTAATAATTATGTATGAGCTTTTCACTGTATATTTAATTTTTTTATTATACCCTTCACCACCATAGGTGAAAAGGGTATTATAAGTGTGTGCTGATGTATGTAACGCATATAAATATTTGTCTTAGACCCACCTTTTAGTATACCAATAGGCTTAGAATCACTTTCAGAGTCGATTTAGCGATGTCCTTCCGTCCGTCCGTGTGGCTGGCTGGACCCCCATGTAAACCTTGAATCAAACTACAGGTAGCAATTCTAAAATTTGGCTATTGGCATGGCTATTGATATTGATCAAAATCGGTCCATTATTAATGGTACCTCCCATAGGTTCCACTTCCCGGAATTGACATATGGGCCACAAATATCAATATTTTTTTCAAGAAACAAATACTGCTTATGTAAACTAAGATCACTGTACCAAATTTCGTTGAAATCGGTCCACATTTGACCATAGCTCCCATACAAACTCGTCTTTAAAAACGCACTAAACGAGACAAAAAAAAATCACAAAAACGCTCGTAAATCTAAAGATAATGAAAATTTTGATTTTTTTTTGCATACATAATTTTTGTAACTTCTTCTTCTTCTGTTATCCTTGACTCCCAGTGGAGCATAGGGCCTCAACCATTTTATATCGAACTCTATTGCGAGATGTTAGGCATACATCATTCCATGAATAGTTTGCTGCTTGCAACTCCGCTTCAATTGACCTTCTCCACTTTCTAGCAGGTGCACCAACACGACGGCCGCTTCCTTGTGGATTCCAACGAAGCGCTTGTAGAGCAATGTTGGTATTTGGCCTTCGAAGTGTGTGGCCTATCCACCGCCATTTCCGTTGACATACCTCTATAGAAGAAGGGATTTGGCTTGTAGCGTTTAGTAGATCTTCATTTCTTATGCGATTTGGCCACCATATATTAAGGATTTGCCGCAAGCATTTGTTTGCAAAGGTTTATAAAGGCGCTTATCGATGGCATTTGTGCGTTTCCAAGTTTCGCACAAATGCCATCGATAAACGCCTACATTTTTGTAACAACTGTAATCAATTTGCCAAATTTCGTGATAATCGGTCCACATTTGAGCCTAGCTCTCATATAAGTCCAAATGACGGAAACAGGTTAAATATATAAGTTTTGAGAAATTGTTTGTATGATGGCAAAATTTAGCAAATATTTGTCTTTATACAGGAAAAATAACAATTTTGACCTTAGTGGTGAAGGGTATCGTATGGTCGGGCTTGACTATAGCGCTTTCTTACTTGTTTTTTTTTATTTTTTTTTCTCAGTAATGAATATGATTGGTCTATTGGATTTTTCAAACTCATTTTACCGATTGTATTAAACGATCGTGTTGTGTTTCGAAAATTATGAAAAGTAGTCGGCTCCTGGTGGGTAGAAGTACCGGCTCCTGGACATAACTTTTGTAAACTTTTGGCTATGGGTTAACCCAAAAAATTAAAGATTCATTGTTGCTAATAAAATTTTTAATATGATTCAAATGTTATTTTATGGGACATTCTATTAAATTTTTAACCCATGAAAAAAATAAGCTTAAAATTTGTATTGATTTCTACGAAAAATCCAAAATTGTAATACGAATTCATTATCTTGAGGAATACGAAAAAATCCCTATTCCTCTTGGTTCTTGATAGTCAGGGGCAAATATACCCAGTAAAACTTTTCATTACCCAGACCCTCCGACTGCTAGTCAGAGACTCTTCCACTGAGCTACTTCATATGTTGAAAACTTAGCAGCTTATAATTAATATAAACAATTTTTATTTTTGGATCCAAAATCATGTGAAAATAACTTTGTTTTTCCCTTCTTTTTTTTTTTTTGCTTTGTTGTAATTTTTGGAAAAATATTTTTATACAATTTTTTGTAATTATTTTAAAACTTTTTTAAAATTATTTTAAAACTTAAACAATTTAAATCTTTTTTTTTTTTGTATAAGTTTTTACATAAGATTGACTCTTACATACTTAAATGTTACAACCTGTTAAGGTCAAAGTCCGAGCATATTTTAGAATTCCATGGATTTCGATCTTGTGCGAATATTCTCCAATTTTATAGGCCAAGCTTTGAAAAATGTTCCTCTACTTGGTCTTTCTATCGAAGTTTCGGACATCCTCCTCTAATATTAGGTAGTGGGACATTTCAATTCTTATTTTATCCTCTTCATTGTATTTTTTTCAAGAGATGGTTACTAGCCCGTAATCCTAACCCATTTTTATCGATCTTATGGGACAACTCTCGGAACATGTTAACTCACAATACTAATGGGTGTTAAACTAGCTCCCCGGGCGATACCATGAGGAGGTGTGTGTCCACAGTGTAGATGAAGGATGATCCAGATAAGTTGGGCTTACCAAGTTAAGACCAATTAGAATCGTGTTTGATATTCAACATCCCCTACATAATCAAAATTGACTCATGATGGTATTTTTTCATTAACGTGAGTTAGTTTTACAAATTTTTTTTACAGAAGATAATATTTAAGCTCTTAAAATTCAAAAATCATTTAAAAAGACTCTTTTAATAAAAAAAAAACTAAAAAAATTGTTGCCCTTGGTGGGATTTGAACCGGGGCCATTCACATTAAATTACCATCTTAAAGTGGGACCTATGGGAGGTACCATAAATAATGGACCGATTTTGAACAATTTCAATAGCTATGGTCCCATTATCAATTATCTGTGCCAAATTTCATCAAATTATATTTAGAATTGCGACCTGCAGTTTGATTACAAGGTTTACATGTGGTCCAGCCAGCCAGACGGACGGACGGACATCGCTAAATCGACTTAGAAAGTGATTATAAGCCTATTGGTATACTAAAAGGTTGGTCTAAGACAAATATTTCTATGCGTTACATACATCAGCACAAACTTATAATACCCTTTCCACCTATGGTGGTGAAGGGTATAAATATCTTATAGTTGTATTAAAAGCGAGCCGCTCTAATATAGATAGTGAAGAAGGTAAAATGTATTAAAAAAAGTTTATCTTTAAAATTGTTTTGTATTCCATTTTCCATTAAACCACTGTGCAACGTCTATTATACGTGATGACTGCCAACTTATTGTATTTACAATTATCTCATGTATTTATGAGTCTGTGAACAATGAACATTCATAGATAATTCTGTATATACAAATACAACAGCGTGTAAACTTGTATGAAGTTTGTAAGAAGGTTAGTCGACAAGTATTTGTGTCCTACGGCCCAAAGTTGTAAGTTGGCCACTTCATATTATGTTTATTTAATACTTCGAAACTGAAATATGCCTCATTGTCATGTACACCACATAAATTGTATTTTGTGCCGAGTTATGCAAAAACAGCAAATGAAGATACAGTAGTATCTCATGAAGTTGAATCTAATGAATTATCAATCTTAGTATTTTTGTTTTTCAACCCTCGAAATTCTGTTGTGTGAATACTCTGCTGTATTTGTATCTAAGGAATGTTTAATCACAAAATCTTGAATGAAGCCTAACAATTTAGACTACCTTTAACTGGCTTACGATGGTTGCCTTTTATGTTTCAAAATTAGAGAACACAACTTAATATACATTGGTACATATTCCTATAACAGCACACTGATCTTTTTTTAAATATTCTTCTGTTATCCTTGACTCCCAGTGGAGCATAGGGCCTCACTTTTTTTTTAAATATAGTACCTCAAAATCTAGTAATTACGAGATTTTGTTCAAAATCTAGTTGATTTTGACTAGATTTCCCATACAAAAATAAATCTAGTTACGAAGTAGATTTTGTTAAAATCTACTTGAAATCTAGTAGTACTTATTGGTGCAACTATGTTTTTCTTCCAAAAAGTACTAAAAAATACTATGCTGTGTAAATCAAAATAACATTTCAATTGAAAAGGAATCAAAACAAAAGAAAAAAGTGAGCTTATTCTTGCGGAAAAAATTATAAAATAAATAATTTCAACTAAATTTTAATTAAAAAAATTAATGGGAAAGAAAACTAAATTGAAAATCGAACATAATTTGAAAACACATAACTTCTTCTTTTTATTTGTGTCAACTAATTCTGTTATGAAATTTAGCTCACGTCAAAAAAATGTAGTGTAAACGGTGTAGATTATTATTGAGATTTAAAATCAAATCTAATAGATTTTATAGTAGTGTAAATTGCCTATAAGAGGTAATTAAAAAATACAAGTCGCGAAGGGATTTGAAAAATTAATAACTTCTCTAATTTAATTATTATTATTATTTTTCTTTTAAGGACTTGTAAAATAAATCTGGGAGATTAATTATGAAAGGTTACCACGTTATCCAGCGAACCAAAATCATAGAACTTTATTTTGAACATCATCAACGATCAATAATTCAAACTCAACGAGCATTTTAATATGCGGAATTCACCATCCGAATCAATGATTCGACGCTTAGTGACACGTTTTCAGGAACAAGGCTCTTCCACGAAGCGGAAGACCACATTCTGTTATTAGTAAAGCAAATATTCAACGCGTTCTGGAGATTGTTGAGGAGAATCCTTAAACATCAACTCGGTTACTATCATTATTGCTTGATTTTGCGCATTGTCTGCGTAAACTTTCTGCGCTATGTATCCCCATAAATTTTCGGTCGGATTCAAGTTTGGACTGCAAGTGGGCCATTCCAACAGAGGAGTTTCTGCTGATGAAACCAAAATTTCGATGATCTGGAAACATAAATTGATGCATTGTCCTGCTGAAGTATGCAATCTTTATCCATTTCTTCATCCATAAATTTGATGAGAGCATCTTCTAACAGCTCAGTGTAAATTGTGCTGTTCATTTTTGTGGTCACAATGCAAATTATGGCATTTCTAACAGCAAAAAAGCTGTCCAAACCATAATGCTGAGACATACGAACTTGGTTATGTCTCAAATCATGCCAGTAACAAGAATATGAATCGGGATCAACCAGATTAAATTTCTTTTCATCTAAAAATGCCTCTTTTTCTACACATCTGACCAATTTATATATTTATTGTGCTGTTTTAGCATTGTTGTGCATTTTGGCTTCTTCCATTTTATAGTACCATTAGCTCGCAAAAGGTGTTCGATGTGTACTGAGGTAACAGGGATTTAAAGCTTATTCTTAATTTGCGTGGCATTAAGTTTATTGCAGATATCTTCTTGTTTTATCACATTTATTTGCCGTTTTATTAGTTTTTTCTTTCATTTCATTCGTTATTTAACTCCATAATTTTGCCCTTTTTTTAGAAAATTGCGAATTTCGCATTCGGAACGGTTAATTTTTCTAGCAATTGCTCTTTTAGAACAACATTGCTCATGACAAAAAATTGCTTTAAATTTTTTCTGGGTCGGTAAGAAATTTAGCCTTTAAAAATCGGAAAAATTTTCAATAAAACAAAAAATTTATAACCGAATCATATTTTCAATAACTTACCTTATTTAAAAAAAATAATACTTAAATGGCAAACATTTTTATAGTTTTACGTCCAAAAATACTTTTTCCTACTTGCGGTTATAGGAATCTTCCTCTAAACTAAGAAGAAATATCATACGATCGCAAAATAAACAAAAACAATAAATGCTGCAAAATTTTTGATTTCACTTTTAGGAATTACCGTAGGTGGCCACTCATTTCAATTACTCAGTTTTGTATTTAGGTTATAATTTCGATTATATAACGTAAAGAAGTTTAAAAAGTGTCTGCGGTTATAGGAATATGTGCCAGTGTATATCATCGAAATAGCTTCAATTAATTGTTTTTCTTTCAGGAGTGGGTTACTAGCGCGACGTCCTAACTCATATTTTTATCGTTTTTATGGGAGAACTCGCGGCGAAGATGTTGGCTCACTACATTAACGGGTGTTAATGTAATTCCCCCTGCGATACCACGAGGAGGTCAGCGTCCACAGTTGAGATGAAGGAAATAAATCTAGGCTTACCCAGTTAGGACCAATCAGAACCGTTGCTTGGTATCCAATATTCCCTACATCTCTATGAAAAGTACCGGGCCTAACAAAAAAAAAAAAATTGATCAAAATTGGCATTGTTTGTCAACATAATCTTTATCAAAAACAAGTAAGAAAGCGCTATAATCGGTCAAGCCCGACCATACGATACCCTTCACCACTAAGGTCAAAGGTGTTATTTTTCCTGTATAAAGACAAATATTTGCTAAATTTTGCCATCATACAAACATTTTCTCAAAACTTATATATTTAAGCTGTTTCCATCATTTGGGCTTATATGAGAGCTAGGGTCAAATGTGGACCGATTTCAATGAAATTTGGTACAGTGATTTATTTAGGTTTACATAAGAATTATATGTTTTAAATTTCATGAAAAAATATTGATATTTGTGGCCAATATGTCAATTCCAGGAAGTGGGACCTATGGGAGGTACCATAAATAATGGACCGATTTCGACCAATTTCAATAGCCATGGTCCCATTATCAAAAAAGTGATCTGTACCAAATTTCATTAAATTATCTTTAGAGTTACGACCTGTAGTTTGATTACAAGGTATACATGGGGGTCCAGCCAGCCAGCCAGACGAATCGACTCAGAAAGTTATTCTAAGCCTATTGGTATACTAAAAGGTGGGTCTAAGACAAATATTTCTATGCGTTACATACATCAGCACAAACTTATAATACCCTTTCCACCTATGGTGGTGAAGGGTATAACAATATAATTGTGCCAGTGCCGCTCTAACATTTCATTATTTACCAATTTTTGAAAAAAATTATCTTTTGACTCAAAACAGATCTTTGGACGATGTTCACTAGTTGCTGTCCACTCAGATGACGATCTTATAAAAAAATGACCAACAGCAGAGCGAATATCAACAATTCAATTGAGAATTCAAATGCAATGGAGGATAAGCAGAGATGGGCTGAAAATAGCCAGCAATACGGGTCGATCCAAGGATCTACATCGAATCACGAAGAAACTGGTAATAACCACTATAATTCAAAGCCACTGATGAATAAGCAGGGCGATCCGGTCTACTCCAAAGATCAAGAGATTGAATTGTGGTTGATTCCTAGAAAACTTTACTGCCTATCAGTCCGAATATGTGATTTCGAGCCAGTGCATAACAAAAATACGGTTTATAACATTCTTAACATCTACAACTGAAGAAAAAACTGCTGCAATTATATATCGGGTGGTTAAATTTCAAGGGCCGATGTTGATTTTGAATAACACACAAACTATTTAGGAACTTATTGTAATTTTATTTTATTATGATATATTGGTATTACTCAATTATGTATGGAACAAAATATTGGCCAAATATGTGCCGCGACCACGGCGGCACACCTCCATCCGATGGACCAAATTTTCGATTACCCTTAGGAATAATGGAGGTTCTATGTCGTTAATGTGCCGAATTATCTCATCCTTTAGCTCTTGAATTGTTGCTGGCTTATCGACGTACACCTTTTCTTTCAAATAACCCCAAAGAAAAAAGTCCAACGGTGTCAAATCACATGATCTTGGCGGCCAATTGACATCGCCATTACGTGAGATAAGACGGCCATCGAATTTGTTGCGCAAAAGAGCCATTGTTTCGTTAGCTGTGTGGCAAGTGGCACCGTCCTGCTGAAACCACATATCGTCCACATCCATATCTTCCAATTCGGGCCATAAAAAGTTCGTTATCATCTCACGATAGCGAACACCATTCACAGTAACTGCCTGACCGGCCTCATTTTGGAAAAAATACGGCTCGATGATGTCGTCAGCCCATAAACAGCACCAAACAGTCACTCTTAGTGGGTGCATTGGTTTTTCGACAATCACTCTTGGATTCTCATTCGCCCAAATGCGGCAATTCTGTTTATTGACGAATCCACTGAGGTGAAAATGTACCGATATGCATTTTGATTTGAAGGCCTATTTTCATAATAAGTCTGGATAACTTTAACCCGTTGTTGGATTGTGTATCTGTCCATGGTTAAAATTGAGTAAGTCTGAGATAGAGAAATGTCAAATAAAATTCGGAAAAAAACGTGGCGTTTAGGTGTGGTTCACATTCAACATCGGCCCTTACAATTTAACCACCCTTTATAAAAAGAAATATTCTGCATATTCGCATAGCAATTATCATAGTCATTTATCGAATCTCAGTTTAGACGTGAACACATAAGCTTCAGACCAAATAAATCATGTATTGATCACAGCAAAGCCTAAGGATTATTGTGGAACATTTGGTTGAATGGCGAAATCCCCTTTCTCTATTTTTAATTGATTTTAAACATTAAAGCACAGCGCTATTTGAAAAGCTTTCAGTTGCAAAGAAGTCCCCGAGAAGTTAAAACGACTCATCAAAGACGTTTTGCTATATTCTTCATTAAGATTGTCAGAGTAAATGTATTACTGTCATGGTGGAATGTGTGGAGTCTGCTGCTATTAAGTACCCAGTAAAACTTTTCATTACCAAATAATGAGTTAAACAGTTAAACTATTGAACACGAACTACTTACTCATTCGCTGTTTAAGTCATTACATTAACATGGGGATGTCATTGGAGGCAAGTACTTACCAATTGCAGAAAATTAATGACTTGGGTAAGCAATTTGAAAGCAACAACAACTTTTTTGTTGTTGTTTTATTAAAAACATATATTTTTAAACGAAATACAAAATTTTTTTATAATCCCATGGGGGCTCGAACCCAGACTCTCCGACTGCTATTCAGAGACTCTTCCACTGAGCTACTTCATATGTTGAAAACTTAGCAGCTTATAATTGATATAAACAATTTTTATTTTTAGATCCAAAATCATGTGAAAATAACTTTGTTTTTCCCTGCTTTTTTTTTGCTTTGTTGTAATTTTTGGAAAAATATTTTTATACGATTTTTTGTAATTATTTTAAAACTTTTTTAAAATTATTTTAAAACTTGAACAATTTAAATCTTCTTTTTTGTATAAGTTTTTATATAAGATTGACTCTTACTTACTTAAATGTTACAACCTGTTAAGGTCAAAGTCCGAGCATATTTTAGAATTCCATGGATTTCGATCTTGTGCGAATATTCTCCAATTTTATAGGCCAAACTTTGAAAAATGTTCCTCTACTTGGTCTTTCTATCGAAGTTTCGGACATCCTCCTCTAACATTAGGTAGTGGGACATTTCAATTCTAATTTTATCCTCTTCATTGTATTTTTTTTAAGAGAGGGTTACTAGCCCGTAATCCTAACCCATTTTTATCGATCTTATGGGACAACTCTAGGAAGATGTTAACTCACAATATTAATGGGTGTTAAACTAGCTCCCCGGGTGATACCATGAGGAGGTGTGTGTCCACAGTTGAGATGAAGGATGACCCAGATAAGTTGGGCTTACCAAGTTAAGACCAATTAGAATCGTGTTTGGTATTCAACATCCCCTACATAATCAAAATTGACTCATGATGGTATTTTTTCATTAACGTGAGTTAGTTTTACAAATTTTTTTTTATAGAAGATAATATTTAAGTTCTTAAAATTCAAAAATCATTTAAAAAGACTCTTTTAATAAAAAAAAAAACTAAAAAAAATTGTTGCCCTTGGTGGGATTTGAACCGGGGCCATTCAGTTTAAATTACCATCTTAATTACAAATAAGTACTTCTGTAATAACTTATTATTTATTCGGGTGGTATGTTGTAGTCGTTACAAGGTAACCAGTTATCAGAGTACTTGCCATTACCAAAGTTTTGCTGGGTATACATATGTAGCTCTTAATATTTAACTATGGGAACCTCACGATAGACTAGATGATATGGATGACACTAACGACACATATTTGTTTTCACACCGATCTAGCATGCAATTAAAATTCCAAACCTTTGCCTTCTGTGCTGTAGCTTGTCTTCCGCTTAACATCAAGAAAACTAAATCAATGGGAATTAACTCACTAGATGACGCAAAATTTTATTATGCTGGGCAATCCATTCATGAAGTTAAAACTTAATGTTACCAAGGGAGTATTATCTTAAAAAGCGGAGGCAGCAGAGAAGATATTACACAGTACGACAGTGGTTGGTACACATGAGAAATGTTAACAGAATATGAAAATAGGCCTAAAATAAAGAAAAACGTGTCTCGGCGTTTTGCTGTAGCACGTCAGAATTTTAAGAATAACGATTTTAAAGATTCGAAGGGCCGCACGATGGGCCGGCTAGAAGAAGTTAAGGCGAATAAATAAATTTTCTAAAATCGTTTAATATTAACAAAAACCACTCAGTTATAATCACCGGTACTTGCGCTATATTATGCCATACAAATTGAATAAATTTGGTTGTTATCTTAGAAGTACGGCAACGCTAAAAGTAACAAATTATTCGTTTCGTTTTTTTTGTCAACAAGTAGTCAATTTTTTGGGGATTTCGACAACTTATTGAAAGTTAATTTTTCATTGCCATACATCGTTGTGTTCCGCACAAAATATAGATCATTCCTGTTGACAAATTTGGTTAGTAATTGTTATTTGTATAAGAAAAAAAAAATTTCAATACTTAGATACTAAAATGTTTAAAATATATTATATGTTATATTCTAACGGTCGTATGCAAAAGAAAATCTAAAATATTGCTTAAAGAACACATTAGTTACCAAATACGTTAAGGCTAACAAACGATTGTTAAAAAATAGTATCCAAAAACAGTTCTTTAACTAATGAATACGTCAAGTCAATTTAACATGTTAGTGCTGGCAACATTATCATTCTCTCTTTATAGTTAAAGATACAAAACAACGAATTAATTATTCATTGTTTCCTTCGGGTAGTCGAATATCTAAATCATATTTTGTATGTTTTTAATATAAAATAACATTTTTACTCTTTTCTCAATGTAAAATTACGTCTATGTTATCAAAAAACAAAAACTAAACACATTTATAATACAGTAAAATAATAAATAGACAAATTTTTAGTAAGGGCTTGAACCGATTATTTAAAAATCGAGTACTTTTAACTCATGTTGAGTAGATATACATCACTATAAAGTTTTTTGTAAATTTCATTGACCGATGTCTGTTTTTTGTTGAAAAAATGAATTCTTGTTAAAAATTTGAATTTTTATTATCAATTTATTTAAAAAGTTTGATTTTCCCAGCAAAACTTTGGTATTGGCAAGTACTCTGATAACTGGTTACCTTGTAACGACTACAACATACCATCCGAATTAATAATAAGTTATTACAGAAGTACTTATTTGTAATTAAGATGGTAATTTAAACTGAATGGCCCCGGTTCGAATCCCACCAAGACCAACAATTTTTTTTTTATTAAAAGAGTTTTTTAAATGATTTTTGAATTTTAAGAACTTAAATATTACCTTCTGTAAAAAAAAAATTTTAGAAAACTAACTCGAGGTAATGAAAAAATACCATCATGAGTCAATTTTGATTATGTAGGGGATGTTGAATACCAAACACGATTCTAATTGGTCTTAACTTGGTAAGCCCAACTTATCTGGGTCATCCTTCATCTCAACTGTGGACACACACCTCCTCATGGTATCACCCGGGGAGCTAGTTTAACACCCATTAATATTGTGAGTTAACATGTTCCGAGAGTTGTCCCATAAGATCGATAAAAATGGCTTAGAATTACGGACTAGTAACCCTCTCTTGAAAAAAAATACAATGAAGAGGATAAAATTAGAATTGAAATGTCCCACTACCTAATATTAGAGGAGGATGTCCGAAACTTCGATAGAAAGACCAAGTAGAGGAACATTTTTCAAAGCTTGGCCTATAAAATTGGAGAATATTCGCACAAGATCGAAATCCATGGAATTCTAAAATATGCTCAGACTTTGACCTTAACAGGTTGTAACATTTAAGTAAGTAAGAGTCAATCTTATGTAAAAACTTATACAAAAAAGAAGATTTAAATTGTTTAAGTTTTAAAATAATTTTAAAAAAGTTTTAAAATAATTACAAAAAATCGTATAAAAATATTTTTCCAAAAATTACAACAAAGCAAAAAAAAAGCAGGGAAAAACAAAGTTATTTTCACATGATTTTGGATCTAAAAATAAAAATTGTTTATATTAATTATAAGCTGCTAAGTTTTCAACATATGAAGTAGCTCAGTGGAAGAGTCTCTGACTAGCAGTCGGAGGGTCTGGGTTCGAGCCCCCATGGGATCATAAAAAAAAATTTTGTATTTCGTTTAAAAATATATGTTTTTAATAAAACAACAACAAAAAAGTTGTTGCTGTTGTTGTTGTTGCTTTCAAATTGCTTACCCAAGTCATTACTTTTCTGCAATTGGTAAGTACTTGCCTCCAATGACATCCACATGTTAATGTAATGACTTAAACAGCGAATGAGTAAGTAGTTCGTGTTCAATAGTTTAACTGTTTAACTCATTATTTGGTAATGAAAAGTTTTACTGGGTTTAGTATGAAATATGTAAAATAGAGTATGAAATGTCATTGAAATTATATTTTATAAATTCCCCACCCCCGAAACCTTTTATATGATATAAAAAAATAGCAAATTATAAAAAACATGATAACGAAATTTCTGAAAAGTCTGAAAACTTAAATATTTTCATTAAAAGTTTTCACAAAATATTATTTATCAAAACAGTAAAATATTTAACGTAGCTTTAAATTATGTAGATAGCTACTTAAAATTTTTTGATGTTAACAAAAGATTAACATCGGTTTGTTAAGCTAACAATCGTTTTTGGATAATACTTTAAGGAATTTTGCTTAATTTTAGTTTACCAAACGCTGTTAAATTTTTTTGCATAAGACCGTAAATGTTATATTCGAAAAAGGTTTGTGGCAACCCGAAATAATAAGAGATTGGTTATATTTTATAAAAAAATAGAATAAAATAAAAATATTAATTATGTAGTACTGAAATGGGAGAATTTTTGGTATTTTATTGTCCCCGCACCGGAAAAATAAAAGGGTTTCTAAAAATGGTTATTGATTTTTGAAAATAGTAGGCCAAGAGAGATATGTGCAAAAAATTTCATTAAGCTACCATAGCTCCCTTGACTTTTTTCCAGTTTTACTATGGGGACCGTTTAGTGTGCTTCGTAATATAAGGTGCACCCTAATGAACACTGATCAATGATTGTGCTTTACAACACAAAATTCTTCGATACACCACAAAATTACACAATGTTCCTATAGGAACATGATGTTTGTAGATGACATCACCCAAATTCGAAACATGAAAGGCGACCCTCGTATTTGTAAAGCAGAGTGAATGAACCAAACAGAAATCTTAACATTTGGTTTGTATTTATTTTAAAGCAATTAAATCTTAAAGTAAATTGAATTATTCAATGACAACTACAAATTTAGTGCTGGGGGCACTTTAGTAAGGAAATTTCTTAAAACTTTTTCTAAGAAATCCCATTGGTATGTGAACACATTTAAAATATCCTTCATAAAATTGTCATTAATAAAAATGTCACCCAGGATCATTGACATCATGACCTGCTAAAGTAATTAATCAAATTAAAATATAAAATATTCTAGTGTCTATGAGCAACTTGTTGATTATTTAACTTTTTTCTTTCCTGTATTTAGTCTTTTCATGCTTTTCATCCTTTAATGTTCAGAACATAATGTGCAGAACATAATGTTTGTCAAAAGTTGGATTATTAAAATTTTTGACATGTCACTTTAGTTAACATCCCATAGAACATAGCGAGCACAGCAAAACAAAAAGTGTTGAAACTTAATTACATCGAAAAGGGGGATGTAAAAATCTGTCAGAGTATTCCCGAGCTATAAATAAAAACCAGGAAATTAGTTGTTCTAACAGCGACAATGTTTTAGCGTTTGATTACGAAAATTTTCAGTAATGAACGCACAAGGACAAAGACACTGTTACGTTTAGTTTAAATTAATTTTCCACTAAAACAAATTTCGCTGTAGAATGAGAAGTGAGAGGTGAACATTTTTGAATATGAAGCTATTCTCAAAGGGTTTTTACAAATTTTGTAATGTTAGAATTTTAAATTTCCGTTCTTGATTTAATCTTGAACTACTTTAATTATTTAAGTTTATATTATTTATTTTGTTTACAAATTACTAAATGTCTGCAAGTTATTTGAACTCACTGTATGGGGAATTTTTATTATAACTTCTTGTTCTCCAGGTTAACTTTATTAGAACTGTCTTGTTTCCTGATATCTTTTAAAGCAAAATTTTAATTTAATTTGTTTTCATGCTGTCTAAATGAACAAAGCTCTTGTATTTTAGTTAAATATGGGATAAATCCCCAACGAACTTCTACTCGGTTTGTAAATACTTTTACAGTAAGGGGCAAAACTGATAAATTTAATATGGACTAGTGGTAATTGATTCACATGTGTTGAAGGTGAGTGTACTTTATATATTAATGTTAGTATTTTTCTGATCTTGGATACCAAGTAATGGTTCTGACTGACTTAACTTGGTATACCCTGACTTATCTAGGTCTATCCTTCATCTCAACTATGAACACTTACTTACTCGTGGTGTCACCTGATTAGCTATGCGAACAGCCATTAAAGTAGTGAGCAAACAAGTGCAGCTCGTTCTCCCATAAGAATGATAAAAACATGGGTTAGGACGTTGGGCTAGTAACCCACTCGAAAAAAATTAAGATGAAGAAGCTAATATTAAGAAAAAAGCGGTTCCCCCTAATGTTGACGACTATGGCAAACGGAAAAAAACATCCATTAAGTGGATCAGAGCACCTCATCTGTAAAGAGTTCGGACGTTCCAGGTGCTGATCCTTAAGGTAGAAGGCCAATACACGCGGCATGCAGCTGCGGGCGGTCGTAGTATTGCCAGTACATAAAATGTGCGTTTGTTTACAAAAATATTCATATAAAAATATATTTATTTATAGTTCTACTTTTTTCCATTGCCGCTTCAAATTTGACAAATTAGAAAACAGCTGATTGCCGCCCGCAGACGCTTGCCGCGTGCATTGGCCTTCTACCTTAAGGATCAGCGCTTGGAACATCCGGACTCTTTACAGAAGAGGTGCTCTGATCCAGTTGATGGATGTTCTTGATGTGATTGCTCTCCAAAAGATAAGATGGTATGGTTGCGGCGTCGTCAAGACACCAAAAGGCGACCTAAATTATAGCAGCCATGAAAGTTGGCACGAATTTGGTTGTGGTGTTATAGTGAACAAAAGAATGTGAAATCTGGTTTTCAAGTTCACCCCAGTAAGTGAAAGGACAATACGCGTCAAAGCTAAATACTTTGCGAAATAATAATGGAAGCTAATTTCACTGGAGATAAAATTAAACACACCTGAGGATCACTCTGGATCAACTTATCTTGTGAATTCTTCAACAATTCTGTGGGATCCTCTTTATAATCTAATCTATTCTCCCTTCACTGTAAAACGTCTGACAATAGTATATAACAAATGATCTCCTTTGCGGCGGCGCAATATGGTATTGAGCAGCACCAGGGACTCCAATTATTCCTTGTTGCAGCCAATGTGAGAGCACGTCAGAGTGTGTCGAGGAACGTACTAGCGCAAAGAAAGTTTGATGTCACAAAGATCAAATCTTATCAAACTGCTACCGATTTCTCTCAACGAACATCTCAATTGCTCAGAGAAAACGTCTGATTCAAACGACATCAGGACGAACTGGCAAAACATCTCAATTGCTCAGAGAAAACGTCTGATTCAAACGACATCAGGACGAACTGGCAAAACATTGCCAATTCTATGGAAGCAGCTGCAAAATCTGTACTGGGGTTCCCTTTAAAGTTAAAATGGTTGACATTAACTAATACAACCTCAACAGCTGAAATATGTAAGAGCCTATTGGAGTACTTCATTACTAAATACGGATTTAGTCAAGCCGATAGTTTGTCATACGATCTCTTCAATATTGTGTTAGAGAAAATCATCCGAGATGTTGCAGGTTAATTCGACTAAAACAC
Source organism: Stomorhina lunata (assembly GCA_933228675.1). Classification (NCBI taxonomy): domain Eukaryota; kingdom Metazoa; phylum Arthropoda; class Insecta; order Diptera; family Rhiniidae; genus Stomorhina; species Stomorhina lunata. The sequence goes on along the minus strand of OW121740.1, from coordinate 93,274,570 downwards.
TTCTAGTCGAAAACACATGCTACTCTTATTCGCCGATGACATTGATATATTGGAACGCTAATTGCGAGAGGTGACTGCCGCCTTTTCAAGTACCTAAAAGGAATCTAATAAAATGGGTCTAGCGTCATTGAATCAAAAACAAAACTGATGGTTTCTACACACAGACAGTCCACTAGCATTGGACCACATGTGATCGTTGAGAACTATAACTTTGAGTTTGTAAACGAATTTGTTTACCTTGGTACCGCCGTCAATACAAACAACGATATAAGTTTCGAAATGATACAAGGAATTATACTTGCCAACAGATGGTATTTTGGCATAAGCAGGCAGCTAAGAAATAAAGCTCTTTCTGTAAAAACTAAAATAACGCTCTATAAAACGCTTATCCGTGTTATTATATGGCGCTGAATCATGGACACTTGCACAGGCAGATAAAGCTATTCTTAGAGTTTTTGACAGGAAAAACAGCAGCAGAGGACGTGTGAAACTTCGATGAAAAGACAGAATAGAGAACAAAAAGTAGTGGATAATTTATTTTTTTCTTTCCTTAGTCCTATTTTCATCCATACATGATCTTAATCCGCTTTCATATTAGAGTTACCAAAAAATATAATTTTTATATATTCCAGAGCACCATATAAAATGCATCTAAGTTGCAAAAATCTAAATTATTTACATACAAAGATGATGACTCTGCAAAAGAAAAAAATTGATACCCATATTGCCCTATTTAAGCGAACATTCAATTTTTCTCAAAACGCTGACACCAGTATTTAATTAAATTGAATAAAGAATAAAATATGTTAATTTAGAATTTTTATTATAAACTATCCCGAACTAAAAATTCAAAAACCGTTAATTTTTACAGAATTTCCTTAAAACAAGGACATGGAGGATCGTCCTTGAATAAATTGTATATAAAGTTGGACGCGCCTTAATAAAACCTTTCTTATGATACCCATATTGTATATGTTGGTAAGGCAACAGATTCTCAAATTGACAAACATGCCCCAGCAAAACTTTGGTAATGGCAAGTACTCTGATAACTGGTTACCTTGTAACAACTACAACATACCATCCGAATAAATAATAAGTTATTACAGAAGAACATATTTGTAATTAAGATGGTAATTTAAACTGAATGGCCCCGGTTCAAATCCCACCAAGGGCAACAATTTTTTTTAGTTTTTTTTTTTCTTAAAAAAGTCTTTTTAAATGATTTTTGAATTTTAAGAACTTAAATATTATCTTCTGTAACAAAAATTTGTAAAACTAACTCACGTTAATGAAAAAATACCATCATGAGTCAATTTTGATTATGAAGGGGATGTTGAATACCAAACACGATTCTAATTGGTCTTAACTTGGTAAACCCAACTTATCTGGGTCATCCTTCATCTCAACTGTGGACACACACCTCCTCATGGTATCACCCGGGGAGCTAGTTTAACACCCAATAATATTGTGAGTTAACATGTTCCGAGAGTTGTCCCATAAGATCGATAAAAATGGGTTAGGATTACGGCCTAGTAACCATCTCTTGAAAAAAATACAATAAAGAGGATAAAATTAGAATTGAAATGTCCCACTACCTAATGTTAGGATGTCCGAAACTTCGATTGAAAGACCAAGTAGAGGAAAATTTTTCAAAGCTTGGCCTATAAAATTGGAGAATATTCGCACAAGATCGAAATCCATGGAATTCTAAAATATGCTCGGACTTTGACCTTAACAGGTTGTAACATTTAAGTAAGTAAGAGCCAATCTTATGTAAAAACTTATACAAAAAAGAAGATTTAAATTGTTTAAGTTTTAAAATAATTTTAAAAAAGTTTTAAAATAATTACAAAAAATCGTATAAAAATATTTTTCCAAAAATTACAACAAAGCAAAAAAAAAAAGCAGGGAAAAACAAAGTTATTTTCACATGATTTTGGATTTAAAAATAAAAATTGTTTATATTAATTATAAGCTGCTAAGTTTTCAACATATGAAGTAGCTCAGTGAAAGAGTCTTTGCCTAGCAGTCGGAGGGTCTGGGTTCGAGCCCCCATGGGATCATAAAAAAAATTTGTATTTCGTTTAAAAATATATGTTTTTAATAAAACAACAACAAAAAAGTTGTTGCTGTTATTGTTGTTGCTTTCAAATTGCTTACCCAAGTCATTACTTTTCTGCAATTGGTAAGTACTTGCCTCCAATGACATCCCCATGTTAATGTAATGACTTAAACAGCGAATGAGTAAGTAGTTCGTGTTCAATAGTTTAACTGTTTAACTCATTATTTGGTAATGAAAAGTTTTACTGGGTGCTTTTTCAAAATGGTCCAGCTTTCGTGAAGTCAAAGCTAGAACCGAAATGTATGTATGTCTCTAAGACTTAAGGAAAACTTGTTAAATTGTTGATCCAAATTTCTAGTGAAGGGTTTCATATAGTCGGACTTGACCGACTATAGCTTTTCTACATATTGGGTCTTAAATAAAAACTTTAATAGAGAACTGTAGTAGAGAACAAAATCAAATACAAAAAGTGTTGATATATACATGCACAATTTTGTTCCTCACTGTATAGTCGCTAGCATGTAGAAAAAAATGAGAGCGCTGTTATTGTGCTTTGACAATTATTATTTTGACTTTGTGTTTTCTTATACTCATACACATAAATGTAAGTACGTATGTAGTTGCTTTTGTAGACTGCGAGGGAATTTCTTGCACTTATACATACACATATTTAAGTTACAGGACCCTCTAAGCCTTACACAGGCAAAGTAGCAAATGAATAGAGGAATTTAAAGGATTCGGGAAAAATTATAAAATAAAGAATAGAAATGTAACATTGTTTTAAATAAAGCAAATAAGCTTTTTTTAATGTTTTTGGGTATGTATTTTCTTTATTTTTTGTGTTCGTATATATGAAAATATATTCCTGCGGTAGTGCTCTGCCTGTACACATATCGACTTATTTGTTTACCGGGGTCTCATAAGGAAGAATCCTTATTTTGAACGAAGAATTAAGTAGGGGAAACTAGAATTTTATTTAAATACTAGAGTTTATTAGGTACAAAGCAAATACAAATAATAGCTTTAATTTTATTTTGAATTTTAATTAAATTTCTCAACTGACTACATTATTGTTTACTTATAGCCACTAAATTGGCTTAATATTAAAAAAAATTAAAATTGTACTATAAAATTGAACTGTTGAGTAAATTTGGATAGAGATAAGCACAGCAAGCATTTCTCTGCTTTTGTATCGTGATGGTTCACCGATTTTCTAACTTTTTGCCTTTCTTTATATCCTCAATATCCTGCGGTTGTATGTGATCTACATTTGTAGCCATTGTATTTTTGCAATCAATATTTTCGTTTGTTCTTTTTCTTCTAGTGTTATAATAAGTAATAAAAACAAATAGATTTAATAAGAATCTAAGAAAACATTCATTAAATATTCTTTAATTTTTAAAGGAGGATCAAAGACCAATATTTCTATATTTTTTTTATAATTTATATTTCTTTTCACCTACCATAGCTATGGTGGCGAAGGGTATAAATATACCCGATTATGAGACTAAATTTTGTGCAAAGTAAATACTAAGGAAACCACTTAGATACTTTTAAATGTTGAACTATAAAGCTTCTGCAACCGAATTTTATCCAAATATTTTGCCAACAATAGAGTAACAAATTTTTCGAATTTGGTACACATTTTGAATTAGCTGCACCCTCGTAGATATTTGAGATATGTTTCTATATTTAACACAACTTGATGGTGGGTATATAATATTCGACACAGCCGAATATAAAACTTTTGTTTAGATGAAAAATGAAAATAGAGAGTTTGAAGAATGAAATATAAATTTGGATAGTGCACCGCTGTTACGCTTTACAGTCCGTAATAATAACTTCTTAATAAGATTTCGTATGTGGCACATGTACGAATATGCATCCATGTACGAATATACAGTAGGAATATACATCCAAAACTCAATAATATAATATATGAAGAATATCCAACGATACATGACATGTCCAAATCGGACATGTCCATTCAGATATTGGACTCATACTATGAGCTTATAACCAGATTTTGTATGCTTCTAACTAATCTACAAAAAAACAAGTAAGAAAGCGCTATAGTCGGTCAAGCCGACCATACGATACCCTTCGCCACTAAGGTCAAAGGTGTTATTTTTCCTGTATATAGACAAATATCTGCTAAATTTTGCCATCATACAAACATTTTCTCAAAACTTATATATTCAACCTGTTTCCGTCATTTGCACTTATATGAGAGCTAGAGTCAAATGTGGACCGATTATCTCGAAATTTGGCAAGTTGACTACAGTTGTTAGAAAAATTATGTATGCGAAAAATAAACTCAAAATTTTCATTATCTTTAGATTTACTAGCGTTTTAGTGATTTTTTGTCTCATTTAGTGCGTTTTTAAAGAAGAGTTTGTATGGGAGCTATGGTCAAATGTGGACCGATTTCCACGAAATTTGATACAGTGATTTAAGTTTACATAAACAATATCTGCTTTAATTTTCATGAAAAAATATTGATATTTGTGGCCAATATATCAATTCCGGGAAGTGGGACCTATGGGAGGTACCATAAATAATGGACCGATTTTGACCAATTTCAATAGCCATGGTTCCATTGTCAAAAAAGTTATCTATGCCAAATTTCATCAAATTATCTTTAGAATTGCGACCTGTAGTTTGATTACAAGGTTTACATGGGGGTCCAGCCAGCCGGCCGTCCAGCCAGCCAGCCAGCCAGACGGACGGACGGACGGACATCGCTAAATCGACTCAAAAAGTGATTCTAAGCCTATTGGTATACTAAAAGGTGGGTCTAAGACAAATATTTCTATGCGTTATAAACATCAGCAGAAACTTATAATACCCTTTCCACCTATGGTGGTGAAGGGTATAAAAAACTCTAAAAATCGAATGTTTTTATAAAAAAGATTTCAAGTTTTTGAATAATATAAAATTAGGGGCTTTTACATTTTTTTGCGTTCACAATTATTTGGTCACTCTTTATATATAAATTATGCATAGTATTAGAAAGAAAGCTAGAGAAAATGGCTAAATCACTACCATATCTCACTTCAAATTATGATTTTTTGGCGATACTACATAAAATTCTGTAACCAAAAACGGGCAACTAAGTTTAAATTTGGGATGTAAATGGGATGCAGTTGTTGCCTGAGTTTCCTGCTAACAGCCTAGTGGTACATCCTGGAAACCTGAGCAATCTAGTTGAAGATGAGGTAAATAACCCGAATGGGATTCTAGGTCAGGGTCAACGTGAGAGGGAGTTATCTTGGAGCCATTCCTACGTATTTGGTCTAAGGGTCTAAGATAATTGTACTTTATAAAGTACGGAACTGTAGCGTCTGTATAACATGTTAGTTGCGGCTACAAGCGGGCGTCTGTCTCGGATCGAGCGAAAACACTGTGTTTCTTTACTCCGGTCGCCCGGAAGGCGATGGGTGTAGGATTCCTAATATAAAAAAAAAAAAAAATAGCAAAGTCTATTATAGCGTGGTATCCTATCAGTGAGAGGCTCATGTCAATAAAGATCAAAACTAAAGTTCGCAATTTAATAATTATCAATGTCTACGCTCCGACTGAAATCTAATCTGAAAATAATAAGGATGAATTTTATGATGTACTTAGCAGTTGGATGAACAGCAACGTACATAACTGTAATATTACCATGATACTTGGCGACTTTAACGCCAAGGTAGGTTCAATTAATACCGGTTTGGAACGTTATATTGGTAAACACGATGTCGGAGTAAGAAACGATAATGAAGAAAGGCTGATCGAGCTATGTTGCGAAAAGAATCTTGTTGTGGGTGGCACTATTTTCCCTCATAAAGAACAGCATAAAATAACCTGGATCTCGCCGAATGGCATCACAAAGAATCAAATCGACCATATTTTAATAAATTCTAAGTGGCGATCATCTTTACTTGATATACGCTCGAGACGCGGAGCTGATATAAATAGCGACCATCATTTAGTGATGTGTAAAATTCGATTAAAGGTTGCTGCTCTGAGGTCTGATTCGGCGAAAGCAGATCGGAAAATAGATGTAGGGAAACTGGAATTCGAAAGTCATCGGAATGCCTTTATTACTTCCAAAAGGAATCGGCTTCCAGATGTAATAAACAGCACAGTGCCAGTACTAATAAAATTTTCAGGTGTCTCACACAAACATACAAAAGAAAAATTAGGATAACACAGGCAACATGGGACTTGGTAGAACAACGCAGATCCCTAAAAAATACAATGCTAAATGAAAACGGAGATGATGGAGCCCTCAATGCAACATATCGTGATCTATCCAATAAAATAAAGAAGTCTGCAAGAAGAGACAAGAGAATGTGGATAGACGAGCAAGCGAGCCAAGCTGAATCAGCTGCAAGCAAAGGCGATATGAAGACCTTGTATAACATATCAAGGGCGTTGTGTGGCAAACCTACTTACAGTAACAGTCATATCTTGAGTAGTAGTGGCACACTCCTTTCAACTGCGGATGAGCAACTAATACACTAGATGGAGCACTTCAAGTCAACACTTAACAGCCCTATTGGATTATCACCACTGGCTGAAGTGCATAATGAAACCAACCATGATAGTATATTCAGAGGAATTTCCGACAGTCCGCCAACAATACAAGAAGTGAAGAACGCTATTAAAATCCTTAAACGCAACAAGGCCCCGGGCAATAAAAATATTTCAGCGGAGATGCTTTTATGTGATGTTGAAGGATCGTCGAGATTGTGGCACCCATTTGTGCGCAAAATATGGGAAGAAGAAGCTCTGCCAAACTCTTGGAATGAAGATATACTAGTCAAAATACAAGAAAAGGGTGACCCCAAAGAGTGCAATAACTACAGGGGTATAACACTTCTCCCAATACCTAGCAAAATAGTAAGTCGTGTAATTTGAAACAGAATATCCGACGCAGTTTCCTCTACACTCCGCGAAAATCAGTTTGGGTTTAGAGAAAACCGTTCTTGTGTTGGTCTAATCAAGACAGTAAGAATAGTATTAGAGCAATGTAATGAATTCCGCACTCCTATTTACCTAGCGTTTATCGACTTTATGAAGGCCTTCGACAGTGTCAATAGAAGCTATCTATGGAGAATTTTAGGAAATCGTAACATGCCGACGAAAATGTATGTATGAAAATGTATGGCAATGTACGTTGATTTTAAAAGTCGAGTCCTACACAAGGGTAAACTATCAGATCCGTTCGATGTTACTACTGGAGAAAGGCAAGGATGTATATTATCACCTATACTTTTTATCCTCGTCATCGACAACATAATGCGCACTGCTCTAAATGGTAGACACGGTATCCAATAAACACCCTTTAAACAACTTGAGGACTTGGAATATGCCGATGACGTATGTCTTCTAAGCCAAAGCTCTGGCCACCTTCAACAGAATACTAACGCTATTACTGCTGAATCTCCTATAGCTGGTCTTGAAATTAATATTTCCCAGACAAAGATTATGCCTGGAGGCTATGGCGCAAACCCGTTGACACACATCAATGTGAATAACGAGGTTATTGGGCGAGTAGATACCTTCAATTACCTGGGAAGTTTAGTAACTACAAAAGGTGGCTCCGACGAGGATATTAAATCGCATATTAATAAGGCAAAATCTGCATTCGGCATTCTTCAAGCTATTTGGAAATCTCGGCAAATATCGACAACAACTAAGTTACGAATATATAACTCGAATATCAAATCCATCCTGTATTACGGCTGCGAAACATGTAAACGCACAAATACCATCGATAAATGACTGCAAACCTTTACAAACAAATGCTTAAGACAAATTCTTAATATATAGTGGCCGAATCGCATAAGAAATGAAGATCTACTTAATGCAACAAACCAAATCCCTGCTTCTACAGAGGTATGTCAACGGAAATGGCGATGGATAGGCCACACACTTCGAAGGCCAAATACCAACATTGCTCGACAAGCGCTTCGTTGGAATCCACATGGAAGCGGCCGTCGTGTTGGGGCATCTGCTAGAACGTGGAGAAGATCAATTGATGCGGAGTTACAAGCAGCAAACTATTCATGGAATGATGTATGCCTAACATCTCGCAATGGAGTCCGATATAAAAGGATGGTTGAGGCCCTAAGCTCCACTGGGAGTCAAGGATAACAGAAGAAGAAGTTTAAATTACCATTAGAATTACAAATAAGTACTTACTTTATAATACCTCAGTACATTCTATTACCAAAGTTTTGTTGGGTGTACTGAAGGATATATATATACATTAAGGTGACAATTTTTTGTATGAAAGAAAATGTTTTTTCGATTTTTAAAACTTTTTCAACGGAATATTGTAATAATGGGTCTAAAAGTTTAGTTCTGAAAATTTGAGCCAAATCGGCAACGGTGCGCATCGGTTCCAAATTCTAAATTTGTAATATTTGTTGAACAAAATTTTCGAAAATTAAAAAATGATTTTTGAAACCGACCTGAAAAAAATGTACCATTTTCCAACATGGAAAAAACTAAGTAAATTCGATTATATTTAAGCAAAACTGAGCTATTCAATACCAATGTGTCATTTAATGATAAATTTTGTCTAATTTTAAAAGTTCTTTATATTCAACATAAAATTTTTGGTGCATTTCCCTAGGCGCGTTTTCAAGGACATGAATTTTCAAGGGAAAAATGGAATAACTCCAAAACTTCTTCGTGGATTTTTGTTACTGACTATTTGAAATAAAGCTGTGTTAGTTTTATTTAATATTCCATTTTTTTTCTTATAAAAATTGTTTATTTTTGGTTGAAATTTCTCAAAAAAATAAAAAATAACCAATTTTTCACCATACAAATGGGCTCTAAAACTTTGGACCCGATGTGCGCTCATAGAACGTTGTCCGATTTGGCTCAAATTTTCAGAACTAAACTTTTAGACCTAGTGTCATAATATTCCCTTGAATAACGTTTTAAATCAAAGAAAAACATTTTTCCTGTCACCCTAATATACATACATGACAAAAAAATCATTTCAAATTGAAAAATATTCACATTTAACAACCAAATATTTTACTCTTTTTCTAGATAGCAACTAAAGAAATTGCAATAAACTGCTACAATTTCTATTAAATGTAAAAAAACATGGTCTTGACCAACTTATAACAAGAAGTAACAAATATCTGTTAAGGTCAATATAAAAATTCTTTATCAAAAAAAGAAATGGTTGTAAAAAATTTCGAATTTCTTTTTGTTTAATTTTTTTCCGTTAAATATTTTTTCTTTATTAAAAATCAAGTCTGCAATTAAAAGCATTTCAGTAAGCAGCATTTTTTTTTTTTTTTTGTTTTCGATGCTTGATTATTTTTAACAAAAGATTTTTGTTCTTCTTTTAAATATAAAGTAGCTGATAGTTGAACCAGTTGTAAGTATAAATGTAGACATCCGCAACAAAATGTAACAATTACGATAAAATATCGGGCTTCCATTTTGTGATTTCAAAAGTATAGGACTGAAATTCGACATCTGTCAAACTAAGTTGTTAAACCAATTTTTTTCTTTTCAGTTGAAAGTCTGATATTGACGAAAATGAAAATTATGAAAACATACTACAAAAATTGTGATTCTGCATCAGCCACATATCGTTCATTAAGAGGAGATAATGGTTTACATGGTTTACTATGCAAGCAATGGGCAAAATTGTGAAGAAATTTGAAGAGACTGAAGCGATTACAAATATTGTAAGGCATGCGCACCATCGTTTCGCGCGTTTTGCTAAAAATATCGCTGCTGTAAGTGAAACTGTTGTCGATGACCCGAATGTGTCGATTCCTCGTCGTTCTCAGGAATTAGGCCTGTCTTACGGCACATTATTGAAGAATACGACTTGGAGAACATGTGGTTTCAACAAGACGCTGACACATGCCACACAACTCGATCGAATATGGCTTTATTGCAAGAGACATTTCCTGGCCGCGTAATTTATCGTCCTGGCGATATCAACTGGCCACCATGATCATGAGATTTGACACCATTAGACTTCTTTGTGGGGCTATACAAAAGACCGTATTTACGCAGATAAACCTTTGACTCTTGAGCACTTAAAAACCAACTTTAGAGAAGTTATGGCTGAAATACCGCCCAATATGTGTCAAAAAGTGGTTGAAAATAACCTTAAACAAATCAATGCTTGCAACATTTCCCGTGGTGGTCATTTAAATGATGTAGTATTTCATGCATAACGTCAACGTTCAAACTTTATAATAAACAAGTAAGAAAGTGCTATAGTCGGTCAAGCCCGACCATACGATACCCTTCACCACTATGTTCAAAGGTGTTCTTTTTCCTGTATTAAGACAAATATTTGATCATTTTTGCCATTATACAAACATTTTCTTAAAACTTAAACATTTAAGCTGTTTCCGTCATTTGAACTTATATGAAAGCTGGGGTCAAATATGGACCGATTATCTGAAAATTTGGCAAATTGCAAAAAATAAACTCAAAACTCTCATTGTCTTCAGATTTACGAAAGTTTTAGTATTTGTTTTAAATTTCATTAAAAACAAGTAAGAAAGCGCTATAGTCGGTCAAGCCGACCATACGATACCCTTCACCACTAAGGTCAAAGGTGTTATTTTTCCTGTATAAAGACAAATATTTGCTAAATTTTGCCATCATACAAACATTTTCTCAAAACGTATATATTCAACCTGTTTCCGTCATTTGGACTTATATGAGAGCTAGGGTCAAATGTGGACCGATTATCTCGAAATTTGGCAAATTGATTACAGTTCTTACAAAAATTATGTATGCAAAAAATAAACTTAAAATTTTCATTATCTTTAGATTTACGAGCGTTTTAGTGATTTTTTGTCTCATTTAGTGCGTTTTTGAAGAAGAGTTTGTATGGGAGCTATGGTCAAATGTGGACCGATTTGGTACAGTGATTTAAGTTTACATAAGCAGTATCTGTTTTAAATTTCATGAAAAAATATTGATATTTGTGGCCAATATAGCAATTCCGGGAAGTGGCACCTATGGGAGGTACCATAAATAATCGACCGATTTTGACCAATTTCAATATTTCAATATTCAAAAAATTTATCTGTACCAAATTTCATCAAATTATCTTTAGAAATGCGACCTGTAGTTTGATTACAAGGTTTACATGGGGGTCCAGCCAGCCGTCCAGCCAGCCAGACGGACGGACGGACATCGCTAAATCGACTCAGAAAGTGATTCTAAGTCAATTGGTATACTAAAAGGTGGGTCTAAGACAAATATTTCTATGCGTTACAAACATCAGCACAAACTTATAATAGCCTTTCCACCTATGGCGGTGAAGGGTATAAATATTGATATTTGTGGCTAAAAATCAATTCCGTGAAGTGGGATCTATGGGAGGTACCATAAATAATGGACCGATTTTGTCGGATTTGAATAGCCATGGTCGCACTATCAAAAAATGATCTGTGCCAAATTTCATTAAATTATCTTTAGAATTGCGACCAGTATTTTGATTACATGGTTTACATGGGGGTCCAGCCAGCCAGCCGTCCAACTAGACGGACGGGCGGACGGACTTCGCTAAATCGACTCAGAAGGTGATTCTTAGCCTATTGGTACACTAAAAGGAAAACACTTAGACATTTTTATTATAAATATCTTAGTGTTTTCCGAGATTTTATTTAACATAATTAAATATAGCTGGTTTGTCATCTGCTCCGGCCAGACCCACTTGAAAAAAATAAAATTAAAAAAAAAAAAACGGCGGTTGACCTCATAACTCAGCTGGCCACTGGCTATTGAATATTAGGCTATGTAAAACTTCTCAAACCAATGCATTTGCTGTTCGGAGCCGGAGTTAAAACGTAGGTCCCATTCAATGAGTCTAACAATAGAATCGGATGCTGCTATTTGCCTGAGAGACAATGTTCCAATTGGAATGTTGTCGGGGAATTATATATACATAATTTTAAAGTATAGTTTATAGAATAGAATAACTTATTTATTTGTTATTGAATTGTTACATTTTGGTGCGGACGTCTACAAATGGTGCAGGAGAAATAGATGAGCAAAAAAAAATAATTTTACTAGGGAAAATCACAAAAGGTAGGGGAGATACTGCCATCTAGTGAAATTAATTGGAGCGCATTTATTTTTTTTTTTACAGATTTTAATGTTTTAAGTTGAAATAATTAAGATACGTATGATGCTTTTCGGCTAAGATTGCCGAAACTTTGGACTTTGAAATTGTCCAAATTGGCCCTATATTTTGGGTATCTTCCATAGGTCTCACCTTAAGGAATTGAGATTTTGGTCACAAATTTCAGTATATTTTTATACCATTACCAATAGGTGAAAGGGTATTATAACTTTGTCATTCAGTTTGTAATTTTTTAATTATTTGTCGCAGACCCCACAAGAATCGATTAAGCGATGTCCGTCTGTCTGTCTGTCTGTCCGTCTGTCTATTAATATCAAGTTTGTGAAGCTGCTAGAGAGTGTATCGACATAAATTGTACATCATTTATGAAATTTTCCTTCGCGTACGCTATTAAATTTCATAAAAATCTGTTGAAAAATGCCTGAGATATCGCTAAAATATTAAAATTTATGTGTGACATATTAAATCTTTTATTGAAAATTACATTTCAGAAAGAAAAAAACCATACTCGTGACGAACTAGCCTTTATAAATTATATATCAAATCCTCCCGTGAAGTTCTCTATTAAATTTCATCAAAATCCTATAAACACCTAAAATATCTCCAAAACACTACATTTGAGGTTCCCCAAATTGCCGAAAGTGCTCATTTGTTTAAAAAATATAATCGAAAAATAAGAAAAACAATTTTCCTTGACGATGGGCCCACATAAGTTATATATCGGACTTTAGGAAATTCTTCTGCGAATCACGCTATTGAATTTCATGAATATTGGTCAATAAACATCTAAGATGTGGTTAAAATAGTAAAATCGATGTATTGCAAATTGCCAAATTCAAAATTTTTGAGAAAACTTTATTTGATTTTTTTTGGAATTTTTGAGGTGTTTATGGACCGATTTTAATGAAATTTTATAATGTGTATTGAGGGAGTACGTCCTTAAACCTTATATATAATTTATATCGGTGTCTTTCCGAGGAGCTTCACAAATACGATTTCAGCAGACGGATATACTATACTCGTATATCTTAAATCAGTGGTCTGACTTTTGAACATTGTAAAGGAAATATATTTATGTATGATGGGCCTGTATAATTCGATATCTGATTTTAGGAAATCTTCCTACTCAGCACGCTATAGAATTCCAAAACCCTACAATCGATGAAAATTTCCTTAAATGCGATATAAAATTAAAAATATATTTTTTCAAAAAATATAGTTTTCGGCAATTTGCGGAACAATGAGTATGATGTTTTAGTAATATTTCCTGTATTTATTTTGATTCTAAGACATGATATATAATTTCATATCAGTATTTCATCTCAGTATTTCCTCCTGGAGCACCACAAACTGCATATGACATGAATTTGTGGTCTGTCATTCGAACATTGTGAAACCATTATACCATACATATATTCAAATATTATATATCAAATTGTAAATAATCTTTTCAGAACTTACATTAAATACATCTCAGTACAGTTCTGATATAACTTATTACAATAGAGATATCGCCAAGAGAAGAGAATCAAGATAACATTTAAAAAAAACATACGATACAACTTTTGTGACTTTTTGTATTGTATTGTTATATATCGATGAGGATTACACAGCACAACAAAATAAAAAAAATTTCATGTGCTCTTAAAACCACTATACCACTATACAATTTTGATGTATTATGACTACCTTTGTACAAAAATGGTAAAATTTTTAAATTCTATGGCAAGATTTAAAAAAATTTTTTTTTTTTTAAATTGCAATTTTTTTTAGACGTTTCTTCAAATAATTAATGATAACTCAAAAACTACGAGTCCGATATTATTAAAATAAAATCAGAAAAATTAAGATTTATATAGCCTTTAATTCGTCTATATATCGCGTTTCAATCGGATCAACAGTATCGGAGTTATAATAAAAAACTTAAGAAAAAAATATATTTTTTACATAAAAATGGCAAAAATTTTCGTTTTAAAAAAATCATAAAAAATCGAAAACGGCAAAAAGCTTCCAGATTTATTATTTTATCGCATAGCGACATATAATAGCAGCAAAATGATATATCGACCATAAAAATCGATTGATTTTTTTTTCGAATTTATTCACAATTTAGTGAATTCGCTCATTTTCAAAAAATTTTAGTTTTTTGCTTGATATACGCATTATAGCGGGTTTTCAAATGTATGAAAAAAATAAATTTTCCAATTTCAAGGGATGCATGTCGGATTGTTGTGAGATTTGATGAAAAACTTCCACCCACAAAATTTTAGTCGAATTGGACAACGTTAACACGTAGCACATAGGCCCCAAATCTGAAAAATAGCGTTTAAATCGAAAAAATTGACAAATTTTCAGTTTATGCAAAATTAAAGCTATTTATTCCCCCTTTTGCAAAAAAGTGGATTCTAGTTCTTAGTGCAAATTCAATGATTTTTCCAATAAGCCACATGCCTTTAAAATCGCTTAAACAGTTTTCGAGTTATTACAATTTTCACGGGCCATTACATGTCCTTGAGGACTTGCCAAAGACAATTTACAAAAACATTTTACTTAGTTTAAAATTTTTTATTTTTTTCTTTTTTAACTTAAAATATACATGTCAACAATAAAATATAAAATTTCGCTAAAATTGACGGATATCTTCCTATTACACAACGCAACAAAATAAAAAAACCACTACACAATATCCAGGTACTGCCAAAGTGTTTTGGATGAATGAGAAATGTATGGCAAAACAAGTACTCGAAATACTGTTTTTGGCAAAACACGTATTTCTGTGGGACACGTGTTACTGTGGAAATACAGTATTGAAGGCTGAGAGCAGGAATATTGACGGCCCACAAATTCGCAAATTGGTCAAAGATACAGATTTTCACAGTTCAATGTCAGAAATTGAGAAAAATGCATGGGATTCGTTTGTATAGGTTATTCAACATTTCTTAGGAAATAACAAGGATGATGATTTTGTTGCGCACGTTGAAGAGATGTTAACTCACTTCCAGAATCTTGGATGCAACATGAGTATCAAGTTACATTACCTTCACAGTCACTTAGATCGTTTTCCTGAAAATCTAGGAGACTTAAGTGAGGAACAGGGCGAACGATTTCACCAAGATATTCGGACAATAGAGGAAAGATACCAAGGTCGCTGGGATGCACACATGATGGCAGATTTTTGCCAGAGTATTCAGAGCAACATTTCGTTGTTCAATAATAGAAAATGTCATAAAAGAAAATTCCAAAGTTTGTAGTTCATAATATTTATTTATTTATTTCCTTATTTTATAAGTTGCAATAAATTTAAAAAATAAAATATAAAATAAAATACATGAATAAAACAATTAAATACATTTTCGATCTATTCCATCGATTTGACTTAGTCACATTTTTTGGTCAATTGCCTTCGGCGAGTCCTCAAGGACATGTAAAGGCCAGTGCAAATTGTAGTAACTCAAAAACTGTTTAACCGATTTTAAAGATATGTAGCTTATTGGAAATCTCATTGTGTTTGCCCTAAGGACCAGGATCCACTTTTTTGCAAAAGGGGGAATAAATAGCTTTAATTTTGCAAAAAATTGAAAATTTGACAATTTTTTTCGATTTAAACGCTATTTTTCAGATTTGGGGCCTATGCGCTACGTGTTAACGTTGTCCAATTCGACTAAAATTTTGTGGGTGGAAGTTTCTCACCAAATCTCACAATAATCCGACATGCACCCCTTGAAATTGGAAAATGAGCGAATTCGCTAAATTGTGAATAAATTCGAAAAAAATCAATCGATTTTTATGGTCGATATCTCATTTTGTTGCTATTATATGTCGCTATGCGATAAAATAATAAATCTAGAAGTTTTTTTGCCGTTTTCGATTTTTCATGATTATTTTAAAACGAAAATTTTTGCCATTTTTATCTAAAAAATATATTTTTTTCTTACGTTTTTTATTATAACTCCGATACTATTGATCCGATTGAAACGCGATATATAGACGAATTAAAGACTTTGTAAATCTAAATCTTTCTGATTTTTGAGTTATCATTAATTATTTGAAGAAACGTCTAAAAAAATTGCAATTTAAAAAAAAAAAATAAAAAAAAATCTTGCCATAGAATTTAAAAATTTTACCATTTTTGTACTTAGGTAGCCATGATACATCAAATGTATATAGTGGTTACTCGAGCACATTTTTGCTGTGTTATTTGACTGAACAAATTATTGATAGATGATTCTGAATGAAGGTGAACTCGATTTAATTATGTTCAATAGCAAAAAAATTGTAAAATGGAAGTAAACTTGAAATATCGCTTGCTGGGTCATATTGACCCAAACGGTATTAAATGTGTGTAAATCGTGTTTTAAAATGAGGAGGGGGGAGGAAAAATTTTAATTTTATTATTTTCTTTTAAAAACATAATTTTCGTCCCTGCAATGGATAAATTAAAGTTTCACGTTCATATTTATCTAATTATTTAAGGGGAAAATTTTGCGTTTGAAAAACAAAATTGTGTCAAATTGACCCAAGGAGTGTATAAGGGTTAAATATTTTAAAATCTATATTTAGCTCCTATTTTCATTCATCTACCTACTAATGGGTGTTTTTTTTTAGAGGTATAGAACTTCGAATTGAAATAAAACACAAGAAAATCGTTTTAATGTCCATCAATTTGGCTTTATTGGAAGGATAATTTTATGCCATTAATGTTTAAATATGATTTCGGGCATGTGGCCGCCGCGGCTGGCTCGAATAAAGCCAATTCTACAGGTCCAATTTTCAACTACTTTTTCGAGCATATGGGGCCGTATGTTGGCAATAACGCCACGAATGTTGGTTTCCAAGTCCCCTAACGTTTCTGGTTTGTTGGCGTAGACGAGCGACTTCACATATCCCCAAAGAAAATAATCCAGTGGTGTCAAATCGCACGATCTTGGTGGCCAATTGACAGGTCCATTCCGCGAAATTATGCGCTCATCGAATGTTTCCTTCAATAAATCAATTGTGACGTGCGTTGTGTGGCATGTAGCGCCATCTTGTTGGATCCACAACTCATCCACATTCATGCCATCCAATTGGGGAACAAAATAGTCGGTTATCATGGCTCTATACAGGTCTCCATTTATGGTAACTGACTCTCCAGCATTATTTCGGAAGAAGTATGGCCCAATGACTCCACCAGCCCATAGAGCACACCAAACAGTCAGTTTTTGTGGATGTAATGGCGTCTCAAGGGTCTCATGTGGATTCTCTTCACTCCAAATGCGGCAATTTTGCTTGTTGACGTAGCCATTCAACCAAAAATGAGCCTAATCACTGAACAAAATTTTGCGATGAAAATCAGTATCGAGATCAATCTCATTTTCGGCCCATACACCAAAATCACGACGCATTGCATGGTCTCGCGGCTTTAATTCTTGCACAAGCTGGATCTTGTAAGGTCGCAAGCCAAGATCTTTGCGCAAAATCTTCCATAAAGTTGATGGACAAAGCTCCAATTGCTGTGCACGGTGGCGAATCGATTCATTCGGGTCCTCTTCAACACTTTGCTCTACAGCGGCAATTGTTTCTTCGGTGCGCACTGTTCGACGTCGCTGCGGATGCGTATTATCACATAGAGTAAACGTAGTGCGAAAACGATCCATGGTTAACCGAATTAATTGCTCTGATGGACGATTATGTCGACCATAAAATGGACGGAGCTTGCGGTAAACTTCGCGAATTGAACCATTATTTTCGAAATAAATTTTTACGATTTGCAAGCGTTGTTCTTTTGTCAACCTGTTCATGATGAAATGGCAAACCAAACTAAATATCAATCACTTGACAGCTGACAAAATGGCCGCCAGTTAAAAAAAGTGATGCCAACTTAAAGTTCTATACCTCAATAAAAAACACCCGATACAACTTCCTTTATTCTTACATATACACTCATTGATTCGTTTTTTTAACTTTTTCTCAACCTTTCATTTATTTAGCTATCATCATGTTATTTTCAATATCTTTTCACTAAAATATTAAAAAATATAACGTTGGGAATAAAAATAGAACAAAAGCTATTTAACAGCAACAAACACAAGTGGCTCACTCGATAAAAATGATTTATTTTGCAATTTTATTTTTAGTTTTCAATTGCAATTTCTAACTAAATGCACTCAGCAACTCAGTAAAGTGCTCTTAAGGATTTATATATATGTATGTACGAGTGTATTTAAGATAAGAAGTAATCCTGGCGGGGGTGTTTGCCTTTTCCTTCAATTGTTCTTGTTACTTTTCATCTTATAGATGAAGTATTGAATGGCAGATTACTCTTGATAAGTGGCAATATTCTTAAATGAAGGATGTTTTTGAAAATGGAGAGCTACAATGAGAGCTGCAGGAGCAACAGAAAAAAAACAAATTTTTAGGGATACTTGAAAGTATACTTGAAAGTAAACTTTTTAACATAAACTTGTTGTTTAAAATAAGTTTATCATATCTTATCATTTTTTATTCAATTTACAACCACACTATGTCGACCACGTCCTGTGTAAATTCAACATGTAGTTGTGTGGGTATGTATTTAATTGTAGATGTTTAAGTGTATAAGGTTTCCGATGTGCGTTATTTAACAATGGCGTCAAAGATTAAGCAGAAATATTTGAAGAAAATAATCTTTAAATCAATGTACTACTAAAAGAATGGTATTCAAAAGAAGGCATTATTTTAAGGCTCTCTTAGAAAGCTAATATAATTAATAATATTATTTAAAAGTTTTTAATAAAAGTGCGGGTAATTTATTTTTGTTTTTAAATTGCTAAATTTTTAATTTTTATCGATTAAAATAAGATTTAATGCTCCACGTGATACATGTGTTGTGCTTCTACGGATTCATTTGAGAAAAACATTTAATAAAAAATATAGGGGTACAAAGCGTCTTCTACTAATGACGAAAAACTCGATTTATTTGCTTTAACATTTTTTTTTAGCGAATTCGATCAAACAATTCAATGGCACTTTTTACTAAGCTTAACTGGCTTCCGACTGAGCCCTTAACACTGCAGAATGGTATTCTTAACCTGTAGGCAACTCCACTATTCTGGATAAACTTATAACCATCCTAAACAACATCGTATTCCCAACCCATTCTTCGACCCTTTTTTCACTGTAAATATCTAGATTCTATAGATTGGCCCCTGGAGATTTACATGGATGCATCTAAATAAAAAAAAGGCTATATAAAACTTCTCTAACTAATGCATTTGACGTAGGTCTTTTTCATAACACTATTAGGTACGAAACTAGTGTTGCCAGTCAGGCTGGATTCAACTGGATTGTCCAGCTTTTTTAATGCAGTGTCAAGCTAAAATTAAATTTGTCCAGCTGAAAGGTGAAAAATTGAATATTTAAAAAAAATATTTTTATGAAAAAGAACGCAATAAAAATTTTTGGAAAACTGTATTTTTTTTCTTTTTACTTGAGTGATTTATGCGTTGATTAATTGACTGCCTGATCAAGTTCATTTTGTAATAAAATTACCCACTATCAAATTTCCCCATTGTTGGCAAGTATGATTCTACATTTTAATTTGAAACTTATGTCGTTAATTATGTTGACGGCGGTAGCAAGATAAACAAATTCTTTTACAACATCGTAGCTATAGTTCTCAACGATCACATTTGGTCCAATTCTTAAGGATTGCCTGCTTGTAGAAACCAGCAGTTTTGTTTTGATTCATTCACAACGACCCATTTTATTACATTCCTTTTCGATACTTGAAAAGGCGGTAGTCGAATCGCGAAATGTGCGTCCGTCCCATGACATCAATGTCATCGACAAACGCAAGTAGTATGTGTTTTCTGTTGAAAATTGTTTCAGATGCTGCAGCATCTCGGACGATTTCATTTTCTCTCGATATCGCTACGGTTAATAACGGTATTCGCTATTTGGTTTATCAAAAATTGAAAGATTCGTCGAACCAAATTATTAAACCAAGTTTTTTTATTATTATTGTCAAGCTTTTTTTCGCTTATGTCCAACTTTTTGCAGGATTTGTGTCTGTCAACCCTATACGAAACCCAAACTCCCAGGCTTAAGTTACAGGCTTAAATTATAGACATGTGTAGGGCAAGCAAATGGCTAAGGTACCTTCGAATATACTATAGAGGTATTAGTTTTTTTATTGATAGTCTTGCCATCATTCATTCCTTATCTTCGGTCTTTACTACAGCCGTTCTCAGTAATGCATAAAATGGCGAGACTTTCCAATATAGAACAATTTTGGGAACTTAGCCACAACGATATACCAGGTAATACTACATAGATTATCCACAAAACCTAGCATGACTCAGTGCTCTCCTCAGTCAGGAGGATATTGACCAGTATATAAGTATACCGTTATCAGCCTGTAAATTGCTCATTAAGTAATTTCTTTTTAGGTCCGCCCAGACCAACTGGTCCATAGAAACAACTTGCTAGCCTCCAGACTAACCTAGCCGACTTATGACAGTAAGCGATTTGCAGTCTTATTATCCCTACAGTGCCATAGACTACGAACTCTAATATCAATTCTCGCAGGCCACTTCATAATATTATTACCAGTGTTTGTACGGCTACTATAAAAGTAGCTGTAGCGACGAAAAAAAAGCTACTTTTTAAGATAAAAACTTGTTGAAAAATAGTAGCCAATACCCATCTACTTCTACTGCTACATTCATATATAAATAGCAAATCATTGCATACGGCTACACCTCCAACTTTTTCAAGTAGAAGTAGCAGTAGGAACTGCATTATTCCGAAGTATTTATATTTCTAAGCTACTGCTATTTTTCAAAAAACAAAAGTGGCAAGTAGAAGTAGCTCTTTGCTACTTCAACTAAAAATATTGGTAGGGGTAGAAAACAGTAAAAATATTCTATTTAATTTTTGCTTCAATTTGAAGAGTAGCCAAAATCGAAAATATTTTTTGTGGCTTCTTTCTGGCTACTTTGCAGCTACTTCTTGGCTATTTTGCAGCTACTTTCTGGCTACTTTACATGAATGACTTATTCTTGGAGCTGTGCAATACAAATATTTACTTCTGGCTACACACCGACAATAAGAAGAACAAAGAAAGAACGTATGATATTTTATTTCGTTTTTTTTTTTTGTCGAGTGTGTGAAACAAATTATAAAAGAGAAAAAAAAACGAAGTAAAATAACACACAATCTTTCTTCGTTGTTATTATTGTCGATAAGTAGCCAGAAGAAAATATTTGTGTTGCGTAGCTCCAAGCATAAATTATTTTTATAAAAAAATCAGAAAATAGCTGCAAAATAGCCAAGAAGTAGCTGTAGAAGAGCCAGAAAGTAGCCAGGAAAAATATTTTCGATTTTGACTACTCTTCAAATTGAAGCAAAAATGAAATAGAATATTTTTGCTGTTTTCTACCCCTACCAATATTTTTAGTTGAAGTAGCAAAGAGCTACTTCTACTTGCCGCTTTTCTTTTTTAAAAAATAGCAGTAGCTTAAAACAAGTAAGAAAGCGCTATAGTCGGTCAAGCCGACCATACGATACCCTACACCACTAAGGTCAAAGGTGTTATTTTTCCTGTGTAAAGACAAATATTTGCTAAATTTTGCCATCATACAAACATTTTCTCAAAACTTATATATTCAACCTGTTTCCGTCATTTGGACTTATATGAGAGCTAGGGTCAAATGTGGACCGATTATCTCGAAATTTGGCAGATTGATTACAGTTGTTACAAAAATTATGTATGCAAAAAATAGACTCAAAATTTCCATTATCTTTAGATTTACGAGCGTTTTAGTGATTTTTTGTCTCATTTAGTGCGTTTTTAAAGAAGAATTTGTATGGGAGCTATGGGCAAATGTGGACCGATTTCAACGAAATTTGGTACAGTGATTTAAGTTTACATAAGCAGTATTTGTTTTAAATTTCATGAAAAAATATTGATATTTGTGGCCAATATAGCAATTCCGGGAAGTGGGACCTATGGGAGGTATCATAAATATGGACCGATTTTGACCAATTTCAATAGCCATGGTCCTATTATCAAAAAAATGATCTGTGCCAAATTTCATCAAATTATCTTTAGAATTGCGACCTGTAGTTTGATTACAAGGTTTACATGGGGGTCCAGCCAGCCGTCCAGCCAGCCAGCCAGACGGACGGACGGACGGACGGACATCGCTAAATCGACTCAGAAAGTGATTCTAAGCCTATTGGTATACTAAAAGGTGGGTCTAAGACAAATATTTCTATGCGTTACAAACATCAGCACAAACTTATAATACCCTTTCCACCTATGGTGGTGAAGGGTATAAATATAAGTGCTTCGGAATAATACAGCGTCTACCGCTACTTCTACTTGCAGCTTTTGTTTTTTGAAAATAGCAGTAGCTTAAAAATATAAATGCTTCGGAATAATACAGCGTCTACTGCTACTTCTACTTCAAAAAGTTGGAGCTGTAGCCGTAGCGGTAATTAAAAAAAAATGGTAGCTAAAGTAGGAATTCAAACACTGATTATTACATGTAGAAGCTATCATAGCGTCGAGGAGGAAGAAACTGCCACTCTCAGGACTCGTCATCTGGGCTACCCGTTTCTGCACGATTTATCGTGTCTTGAATACTAACATTCCCAAAATAGGTTCATTATTTGTTGCATCTGGCTGGCTTTAGAGTCAGAGAGCCTTGCGCATTTGGTTATCAAGAATTTAATCTTCTACTTTTTCTGCAGGTAACACATAGTGAACCGCTGTGGTATAGGAGGTCTTAAGTTCGATCCACGGCCAAGACCCACTTGAAAAAAAAATTTATTTTCAAAAAAAGAAGCGGTGTACTCTTAACTATGTAAAACTTCTCTAACTAATGCATTTGCTGTTCGGAGCCGTAGTTAAAACGTAGCTCCCTTTCAATGAGTATAAAAATAAAATCGAATGCAGATCATTGTCTGAGAGAAGTACCCCTTATTCTAATTGGAATGTTGTCGGGGAATTACATATATATAGGATCCACTTTCTAGGATCCAAGTGACGCGGACTTTGTCGTTAGCCACCTGCTTTACCTTACCTACTAGACCACATTACATTGATCTATGTTGAAGGTTGTGGGTTCATGATATAAAATAAGCCCAACTTGAGCTCAGAACCTTCAAAATAAATTTGATTAAAATAAAGAAATGTTTTACCAGGCAATTTTTTTTTTAATAAGGAGATGACCCCTTGTTAAGTTATGCATTGGATTACAACTAGGAAAATAGGTCGTGAGGAGTATAGAGGGAGTAGAGTTTTAGGATATTAGATTTGAATAGACAAAAATCATTTTTAAGCCACACTGCATGTATGTGGCTTAAGAACAAAGTTTAGTTTTTAATGGCAGTTACAATATAACTGTCATTAAAAACTAAACTTTGTTCTTAAGCCACATACATGAAGTATGGCTAAAGAACGATTTTTGTCTATAGTGTGCTGATCGGTCCACTGACATAATGACAAAATACTGATGTAATTTAACGGATTGACGTGTGTTGCGGAATAATGTTCGTATTTCGGCAACAAGATCAATGATTTCGTTGGAACACATTTCAAAGAAGTACTGACAGAACATTGTGATGCAAACAACATTACGACGGTGAATCAAAAGAATTAAATATTCTTTGCTTAAGTATCACGCAACGCATAAAAATTATCAAAACATACTACAAAAATTGTGATTGTGCATCAACCACATATCGTGCTTTAAGAGGAGATTATGGTTTACATAATCGTCCAACTACGCAAGCAATTGCCAAAATTGTGATGAAATTTGAAAGACTTGAGCGGTTACTAATACTGTAAGGCCATTGCATCATTGTTTATCTCGTTCCGTTGAAAATATCGCTGCTGTAAGTGAAAGTGTTGCCGAAGACCCGAATGTGTCGATTCCATAAAGTCGGAGCGTTATATTCATATGATAACCGCTTTTTTTGCCTGCTACATGCCACACAATTCGAGCAAATATGGCAAGAGACATTTCCTGGCCGCGTAATTTCTCGTCGTAGCGATATCAACTGACCACTATGATCATTTGACACCTTTAAACTTATTTTGTGGCGCTACGCGAAAGACCATTTTTATACAGATAAACCTTTAACTCTTAAGCACTTAAACACATTCGTCAAGTTATGACTGAAATACCTCACAATATGTGTCAAAAAGTGGTCGAAAATTACCTCAAAAGAATCAATGCTTGCAACATTTCGCGTGGTGGTCATTTAAATAATGTAGTAGTTTCACAGCTAATGTCAACGTTCAAACTTTATAATAAGAGATAAATATCATGAAAAAAATATTTAATATGTGTTTTATTTACGTTCACTTTTAAAACCGCAAAATGGATAACCCTGTATATTCACAGGGACAATCCCGCAACGCTTGACGTATTGGAAACCAATATCGAACAATTTATTTGTGGCATACCGGTAGATATATTGGTTTCCATCATATTATTATTTTTGGTACTTCTCGAAATACAGATTTTTTCCCTTCAAAGCTGCAAATATTATTAATAGTATCTTTGAAATCGGTCTGTATTTGACCATACCTCTTATACAAGACAGACTCTCAAAAGTTGCACAAAAAACCCTAAAATCCTAAAAACGTTTTTGAGTTTTACACTAACTCCCATTAAAATAATAATAGAAAGAGTAATTTAATTTCCCCACTTACTCAAAACTACACAGACTTTTTCTTTGAGTAAGTTTGTGTAAGAAATTATTTTCATGGATGTCAATTAAAAACAAAACATTGTTTCCAAATTATTTTTAAAGAAATTTGTTCAAACAATAATAGACGAAAAAAACTAAACAGCATAAACTATCCCAGTAAAACTTTTCATTACCAAATAATGAATTAAACAGTTAAACTATTGAACAAGAACTACTTACTCATTCTCTGTTTAAGTCATTACATTAACATGGGGATGTCATTGGAGGCAAGTACTTACCAATTGCAGAAAAGTAATGACTTGGGTAAGCAATTTGAAACCAACAACAACAACAGCAACAACTTTTTTGTTGTTGTTTTATTAAAAACATATATTTTTAAACGAAATACAAATTTTTTTTTATGATCCCATGGGGGCTCGAACCCAGACCCTCCAACTGCTAGGCAGAGACTCTTCCACTGAGCTACTTCATATGTTGAAAACTTAGCAGCTTATAATTAATATATACAATTTTTATTTTTAGATCCAAAATCATGTGAAAATAACTTTGTTTTTCCCTGCTTTTTTTTTGCTTTGTTGTAATTTTTGGAAAAATGTTTTTATACGATTTTTTGTAATTATTTTAAAACCTTTTTAAAATTATTTTAAAACTTAAACAATTTAAATCTTCTTTTTTTGTATAAGTTTTTACATAAGATTGACTCTTACTTACTTAAATGTTGCAACCTGTTAAGGTCAACGTCCGAGTATATTTTAGAATTCCATGGATTTCGATCTTGTGCGAATATTCTCCAATTTTATAGGCCAAGCTTTGGTCTTTCTATCGAAGTTTCGGACATCCTCCTCTAACATTAGGTAGTGGGACATTTCAATTCTAATTTTATCCTCTTCATTGTATTTTTTTTTCAAGAGAGGGTTACTAGCCTGTAATCCTAACCCATTTTTATCGATCTTATGGGATAACTCTCGGAACATGTTAACTCACAATATTAATGGGTGTTAAACTAGCTCCCCGGGTGATACCATGAGGAGGTGTGTGTCCACAATTGAGATGAAGGATGACCCAGATAAGTTGGGCTTACCCAGTTAAGACCAATTATAATCGTGTTTGGTATTCAACATCCCCTACATAATCAAAATTAACTCATGATGGTATTTTTTCATTAACGTGAGTTAGTTTTACAATTTTTTTTTACAGAAGATAATATTTAAGTTCTTAAAATTCAAAAATCATTTAAAAAGACTCTTTTAATAAAAAAAAAAACTAAAAAAATTGTTGCCCTTGGTGGGATTTGAACCGGGGCCATTCAGTTTAAATAACCATCTTAATTACAAATAAGTACTTCTATAATAACTTATTATTTATTCGGATGGTATGTTGTAGTCGTTACAAGGTAACCAGTTATCAGAGTACTTGCCATTACCAAAGTTTTGCTGGGTATATTTTAATTTCTTGGTATTAATTTTCAAAAAAGTCTTTATTTAGGTTATAATATTAAAACTAATCATAAATTTGACACTAATAATAATATTTCAGGGCCCTTCATAAAGCTTTTAAATTATATCATCGCTTTATACTGTACTTTAACACGAGTCAAATAAAAATCTATGCATAAACATATGTAGTACATTTTATATTGATTTCCGTTTCCTTTATCATGCTTGTATGTGCTTGAAATTGCCACAATATATCGACCTATATTTCGCCTTATTTCCCGTCATATTGTAATAATCAAATGCGTTTGTAGTTGCACTTGGTATTGGCTTCTTAAAATTCTTTACATGTTATTTTAAAAGTTTTTTTCTTCTCCATTTGTACATTTCCAAAGTAGAATATGGTGCTGTCATTTAAATGTCGGGTTAAAATGAGGAAAAAATATAAAACAAATTGAAAAGTTTTTTTTTATTAAAAATACATTTAAGTTTTGAATTGTTGGTGGCGAATTTTACGCAATACTTTACAGCAAATGATGCATATTTTATGATAATGACAGTGCAGACTTATTAAAATATTTATATACAATGTTTTCTATCAACAAGGTCTTTAGGGCTTTCAAGGAAGTATAAATAGAATATCTTATATGCTTATTAGAGCGTCTCGACTTATATGGGGAAAAAATAAAGTTCGCCGTACACCATCGAATATAAAGCATTGCTATGAGGTAGTTTCGAAAAAAAAATTTTTAATTTTTTTCGTTGCACATTGGGGTCGCCAAAATACATTTTTCGTTATATCTTCGGCATTTACAGTCGGATCTCGAAGTGTGATATATCGATGTTTTTGTCTCGAGGAGGCCAACATTTTTCTTTAATAGTCATTATTCTCAGGTATCCGGTTCTAGTATTTATCTATCAGACCACTGTTCCTACCACCCTAATGTACCACCCTAATATCAGAAAATTAAAGCTCTTAAAAAATCGTTAAACTTTTACTAAGGAAGTTTTTCGATTTTTCAATCCGATCTATTACAAACAAGGAATTTCTTATTTTGCCGCACATAGGGATCGCCAAAATACATTTTTCGTTATATCTTCGCCATTTACTGTCGGATCTTAAAGTGTAAGATATCGATGTTTTTGTCTAACGAAGGCCAATGCAATATTAATCATTGACCTTAAATATATTCTTCTACATAGTACCTACCCAAGATAACTTAACTCATACAACAAGAATTATAAAAATTTAAAATCTTTTAATCAGTTATGTTTTGAAAAGACTCAAGTTCGCTGTATTTTTGAGGGCTCTCAAGTTCTGAAAAAATGTGGCCCATGCGTTGCTCACCAGTGACAGCCTTGGCAGATTAATGTACTACATGAACAAAACGTTCAGTGTTTTGTTAAAGGCATCGATAAGCTGTGAAAATAATTATAATAAGAAAAATGTTGGCCTCCTCGAGACAAAAACATCGATATATCACACTTCGAGATTCGACTGTAAATGCCGAAGATATAACGAAAAATGTATTTTGGCGACCCCAATGTGCAACGAAATAAATTTAAAAAAAAATTTCGAAACTACCTCATAGCAATGCTTTATATTCGATGGTGTACGGCGAACTTTATTTTTTCGAGAAGCCCTAATGCTTATGTATATTTTGAGGAAAATGTGTATAGGGTATTTATGTCACTCCTTGTATTTAGTAGGAACCTTGTAAATTAACTCAATTAAATTAGTTTTTTAAACAATTGTCAAACGCACAGTGGGTTGAAACAAAAAAAAAAGTGGTTATAAATCTGTATCTTCTAAACCGTAAGTCTGATTACATCAGTATGTATGAGGAAATTACAAAGGAGGGCATAAGCTAAATATTGGCTTCATGGTTACCCTGAGTTTACAAAGGTTGAATCATTGGGCGTCAAAGTTGACCACCTCAAAAGTAAAAAAGCTTTTGAACCGTGTAGCTCTTTCAATTATTGTCCAATATGGTTGATTGGTACCCTTCACTACTAAGGTCAAATGTGGACCAATAATTTAACAAGTTTTCCTTAAGTCTTAGAGACATACATAGACATAAAGGGTTATCCATTTAGTGGTTTTAAAAGTATAGGCCTGAAATTCGACATCTGTCGAACGAAGTTGTTAAACATTTTATATGCTTCTATTTTATTATTGAATCTTTCTGAAAAGAAAATAACAATAAGTAATCAAATCTTATTCTAACATAAAATTATATAGAAATTGCGAATTAAAAGAAAATTACTGAGTGCCAAGATCCAAGGTGTCCATCCTTCTTAATCGTTGGTGACCTTCAAATTGCAAAAGCTGCCTTGCAAGATTATTTGGGTGATCATTCAGCTTAGAAATATATTTTGCACAGAACCTTCTAATCTCTTCTTGGACAAGGGGGACATTTAAATCTCTATAGATATTATTATTTCTGATCTGATCTTATTAAACGTAAGATCCTTGATTATCTTCTCTGTAATTTATCAATGTTCTAAGCAGAAGCCTTTTCCCATAACTGAATACCATACGTCCATATTGGTTTAATTATTGATTTGTACAAAAGGACCTTGTCGTCTAACTCAAGAGCAGATTGTGATCCAATAAGCCAGTTTAGTTCCGCGGATTTCAATTTAATCTGAGTTAACTTGCAGTCAATGTGATGGGACCATGTGAGACGGCGATCTAAATGTACACCAAGGTACCTAACGTGTGAACACTCGGGAATCGTCACGTTGTTGATCATGATTGCAGGACAGTCATCTCTTCTCAGAGTAAAGGTTACATGAACACACTTTGTCGGATTTACTTTAATTTTCCATTTGTTCAGCCATATTTCAAGCTCGTGGATATGAGATTGTAATAGTGAAGAAGCAATTTTAGGATCGGAATTGATACTAATAAATGCTGTATCATCTGCGAAAGTAGACGTATACGTTTGAGCATTCGTTGGCATATCTGCTGTAAAGATAATGTATAGCAACGGATCCAAAATACTACCCTGTGGAACTCCAGCAGCGATTTTTCTAGTAAAGAATATTCATCTTTGGATCAGACACGGAATGTTCTATTAGACAAATAGCTTTTCAAGAGTTTGCGTGTAATTGCTGGTATCAGATTTATTATTTTGAACATAAGTCCTTCGTGTAAGACTCTATCGAATGCTTGCAAAATATCGATGAATAAGGCGGAGCAGTATTGTTTTCTTTCAAAGGCTTTTCTGATCATTGTTGTTATTCAGCGTACTTGTTCAATGGTACCATGACATTGACGAAAATGTATCGCTTAAGTATCACATAACTCATAAAAATTATCAAAACATACTACAAAAATGGTGACTGCACCAGCCACATATCGTGCTCTAAGAGGACATTATTTTTACATAATCGTCCAACTACGCAAGCAATTGCCAAAATTGTGAAGAAATTTAAAGAGATGAAGCGGTTGCAAATATTGTAAGGCCTGTGCATCATCGTTTCGCTCGTTCCGCTGAAAATATCACTGCTGTAAGTGAAAGTGTTGGCGAAGACTCGAATGTGTCGATTCCTCGAATCGTTCTCAGGAATTAGGACTGTATTAAGGTACATTATGGCGTATTTTGCATTTAGATCTAGACCAGAGGTGCTCATTTCATACAGCAATTGATAATTGGCGACACCCACCACTTTGTTATGCTCTTTGAATTCAGTTGTCTTTCAGACGGCAAACATGACACATGCTTAGCGGATGTTTTGCTTGTTTTTAATAAACAGTGAGTAACAAAAGATGTTACCATTTCGTGATAAATAATGGATTTGGTAATCCTCAATGCCTTTTGTGTTTAAAAACATTTAAAGGGCACTGGGATTATGTTATCAAAAGACATTATAGTGTTTTTCATAGCGATATGCAAAAATATAATGAAGATGACAAAAATTAGATTTCTTCCGAAAAGAAAAATATATATTTGAAAAAAGTTAAATAATGGATAAAAGAGGAAATACATAATGATTAAAAATTTGATAAGATTCTTTAAAATAAAAAATATTGTTCTTTTTTTTAATTACAATTTTATCAAAACTTTTTCGTTAACTTTTGCGTTATACTGTACCTTTAAATTTTTTTCATTTTCTCACCAATACAAAAGCATTTTGATTTTGGGCACCAATGATCTAGACCTACATCTATATAAAGTCCAGTTCACACAACAACTGAAGCCAGCTGACCATTCACAACGTCGTAGATACGTGGAATGGGTGCTTGAACAATAGGCGGTGGACGACGGTTTTTGAACAAAATTTTTTTCAGCGATGAAGCACATTTGTCAATCGGTGGGTATGTTAATAAACAAAATTGTCATATTTGGGGTTCTGAAAATACTTAAGTAATTAAAGAGAGGCCATTATATCCAGAAAAAGTCACTGTTTAGTGCGCTCTTTGGTCCGAAGGTGTGATTGGGCCTTACTTCTTCGAAAACGGCAATAAAACGACTGTCACCGTGAATTCGGAGCATTATGCTCATATGATAACCGACTTTTTTTGCCTGCTATTAAAGAATACGACTTGGAGAATATGTGGCTTCAACAATACGGTGCCACATGCCACACAACTGGAGCGAATATGGCTTTATTGCCAGAGGTATTTCCTGGCCGCGTAATTTCTCGTCGTGGCGATATCAACTGGCCACCAAGATCATGCGATTTGACACCATTAGACTTTTTTGTGGGGCTGCGAAAGTGCTTGCTTATGCATATAAACCTTTTACACTTGAGCACTTCAAAACCAATATTCGTCAAGTTATGGCTGAAGCACCGCCCAATATGTGTCAAAAAGTGGTCGAATATTACCTCAATAGAATCAATGCTTGCAACATTTCACATGGTGGCCATTTAAATGATGTAGTGTTTTACACATAAAAAAGAAATATCATGAAAAAAAATATTCGAGATTTAAGTTGATTTGTCATTTTCGACTGAGGGCCTGATATGTGAGCTAGGGTCAATTGTGGATCGATTGTTACCAAATTTCGGTTATTTTTCATATTTATAAAATATTTATTTGTGCAAAGTTTTAGTAATAAAATGCATTTATTTTTAGCGTTTTTGTGATTTTATGGGTAGTTAAACTAATTTCTTGTATGGGAGGTATGGTCAACTACGAGCCGATTCCCACGATACTAGGTACACTGATAAAGGTTATCATGAGCAATATTTGTGCTAAATATTATAAAAATACAACTAAATTTGTGGTTGTAAATTACGAAAAACTCAATTACGGGAAGGCATCCCTATGGCAGGTACCCGAAAAAGTTATTCGATTTTGCACAAAAAGTAAAATGATAGTTCTTGAATCAAAATGTGGGCCTGTGCTAAATTTTATCAAGTTATCTTTAAAGTTACGACCTGTACATTGACAACAAGTTTACATGGATAACCGGCCAGCCTGCCAGCCGGACAGACATCGTTTTGGTGGGTCTCAGACCAATATTTCTATGCATTATAAACATCAGCACAAACCCAATATACCCTTTCCGCCTATGGTGGTGAAGGGTATAAATATGGGTTTAATATCGAATACACAATGGGTCAAAAACTAAGAAAAAGGAAGAGAAAAGTATTTTTTTTTTTTGAAATAAAAAAATATAAAACCATAGATGGGCACTTTGCAGTACCAGTACTTTTCTAGTATTTTTTTTTATTTACTGATTACTGGAAAAAAATCAGTATTCAGTTAATTTTACTGAATACTTAAAACAAATTCAGTATTCAGTAAATATTACTGATTACTAAAACAAAAATTTCAGTACTCAGTAAATTTTACTGAAAACATTTTCCAGTAATCAGTAAATTTTACTGATTACTGAAATTTTTTCAGTAATCAGTAAAATTAACTGAATACTGATTTGTTTTTTCAGTAATCAGTAATATTTACTTATTAGACACTTATTTTTGTTTTCAGTAATCAGTAAACATTTACTGATTATTGAAACGCTTACTGCTCATGCCAAAATCTACAATATTGGACAATAATTGAAAGATCTATGCGGTCCAAAAGCTTTTGAGTTGGTCTACTTTGACGCGAAATGATTCACCCTGTGTAAGGACAGGGTAACCATAAATCCAATATTTAGAAAGCTTGGGTCCTCCTTAACAATTCAAACTCTTAGTTTACAGATTTATTACCACTATTTTTTGTTTCAAGCCACAGTGCAACGTTATTCACTAGTTTTTCGCATCGTTAATGATTTATGAACTGCTCCGGTTTGAGGTAAATAATGAATCGTAGGCTTGATTCTTGATTCTAACACCCTGTTCGATGTAAAGGGCGTTTTGAATCGATCGAAATAAGTGGTACTCAAAAGGGGCAATGCCTGCTATCAGGCTTGCGTGTCAAAACCTTTCATCCACTGAATGCAAACATGTGTCCGATCGTTGTTATGATGGAAGATTATTACCTTGTGTCTGGTAGTTTTTCGTTGATTACACTCTTCTTATAAAACTGACCCAATTTCAAAAGTTCATAATGTAAAATACTCTTAGATACCGTGGTAGGCAAAAAGAGAACTTAGGAAATATCAATGCATTGGTGATTTTACAAATAAAGAGACTAGTCTCACTGTTTTCTTATACGCGTCTCAATTAAAACTGTTCACACAATACTCGTTCATCGGCCTTATACATATAGTAGAGAAGAGAGTTTCTAGCATTTTCTGCAGACGTAAACAAAGGGCTGCTGTTGTTGATTACACTAACAATGTGGCTAACGAAAGTACATCCATGTTCCAATCCATTCTCACATGATCAAGAACACGCTTACACACACGTTGTACAAAAAGATTATCCGAAGTTAACAGTAAGAGAGGGAGAGAAAATGTAGAAAAAAGAGAAAAATGTTGCTATACTTTTTACAGCAAATAAGAGAAACATGTTTCTCTGCTTATAGACATAAACAGAATAACAACAACATCAACAGAAACATTCTAGAAAACTAGGGAAAGAATTAGAAATTCGTGACAGTATTTTAGTTTGGTTTTTCTTTTTGGTTCGTGTTGTGTATGTGAAAATGACGGTTGGTGCTCGGCCCCTAGGGGGTAAGTCTTTTATGATATCATCAAATACAAAACATTACCTTGCATCATTAATATTTGGCTTCAGCGTTGATTTGGTTGCTCAAGCTTAAGCCAATTTATGTCATTCAATGGAGAAATTAAATTTAATTTTAGACTATTTTGTACTTCTACGTCCCATATCGATTGCCAGAAAATTTTAGTTTACTTTTTAACAAAACCACAAAAAATTTGGTGGTGACAATCTTTTCCCGATGCGTTTCGACGGTTGGTAAACTATCTAAATGTAACGTATAAGCAGTTGAGCTGCCGCTATAAGTGTTGTTAATAAAGTTACTTTTACACCTTCTGTTTTTGTCATCTGACCTGTCAAATTTTCCAATGCAAAAAATGTAAATGTCGTGTAACACCTTAAAAACATTGCTTTTGTAAAAGTCATTTAACTTTGCATATGTAAAAAATTCAATAAGAGCGTTCTCTATTTTTTTGCAACAAATAAAAAAAAAACATAAGCAATGTCAGAAGCAAGAAATATGTACGTTTATTATAAAACTTCTGTAAAGGTGGATTAACCCATCGTGTTCTAACAAAATTTTTGTCCAGACAAAGTTTTTTTATATGTAGTTTGACAGCTCTTTTCAAGAGTGAGAAATAAGTTTGTTCTAGCAACTCTCAGCTTGAATTGGTTTAAATTTATATATTGTCCGGACAAATTTGCTGTGATACCAATAGGATAAACTTTTTCTTATAAAATTAAATTTGTTGGTTATTTTTATTAATTTTTCATAGCAAATAACAAAATATTTATTAAACTATTTAATTAATGCTTAAAAACAAACTTTTGAATGAATACATTGATTTAGTATCGACAAAAAACCACCGAAATATTCACAAAGCCATACGACAGCTTTGATTTTCTGGACAAATTGTTCGAAACAGGTGAATCCATGACTTAATAATACTGAAGGTTGTTCCATTCTCTCTTTTTGTCGCCATGATAACTTTCTGACGTTTGTTAGGATTGTGAAAGTTTGTGCTACCATATTTTTGCCGACAATCCCACTTTTCTAATATTGTATGATGACAAAATTTTTGTATAAAAAACTTATAAATATTTACTACAAATGTTCAATAAACAATCATACAATCATACAAATTTATTTCTTTAATATTGAATGTCTTCATTATATGTTTAACTTCAAAATTATACATTTTTGATAATTATTCCAAATGTATTTCGTACCCCTTTTCTTAATGTGGCAACATTTTTCTTTCATTTGTTTTCAAATATCAAACTTCAAAAACCCAATATACTTCAAAATAATTTTGAAGAGAGAGAATGAAACTTCCTTGTTATTATTATTTCATGGGTGAATCGAACTTCAGAAAACTCTTAGTAAAATTTAATTTGTCCGGAAAAAAAAAATTTACCTAAAAAAACAACTTTTGACAGACATTCGTAAAAATTTTAAATTCAAAAGTCACATGTAAAAAACATGCCATGTAATGACACTTTAAGTAAAGACGAGCACAAAAAGTAAAATGGCATAATTAGTTCATTGTCTTCAAAAAAATTGAATTGTTACGTTTTGGTGCGGACGTCTGCATTTAACCTCTACTGTATAGAAATTTTATTTTGTTTTTTTTTTTTGCTAAATAATTTAAACTAATATCTTTTTTAATGTGCTATTATTTTTTAGATTTATATCAAAATCTCAGCAACAACATTCAATTACAAACAAATTACTATTTATTATCTTGTTTTTTTATCCTTTTATTTATTTATTTTTTTGGAATAGGTTCAATCATGACTTAATATTATTATTATTATTATTATTATTATTATTATTATTATTATTATTATTTCATGGGTTCAATTTTAAATTTCTACACGTTAGTTACTAAAGCAACAGTTTGAAAATATGGCTTTCATTACTATATTTAGTTCATTTATTATTTTTTGCAATTTCATTATAATTTTACATTTGCAAATACTTTCACACTCTCATGTTCTGGTATTTACTCCGAATTTTGTGAACTAATATTGGATACAGTTGGAAAAGGGCTGGGATTGGTGGTGTTTGTTCGTGGTTGTCGTCAATGTTTTCTTAATGCTTACACTCATACTGGCAGTCATTTCCGTTTGACGTTATGGACTTTACGACATATTTGTTAGTAGTTCTCATAGTGTTTGGCTCCCTGGCTGACTAAATGGCTGACTGGTTGCTTCGTTGGTTAGTTGTGGCTGGTTGTCTGGCTTCATGCCAATATTGTTACAAAAAATAACAATAATTGTCGCATTTTGTTGAGGACAATTCGTTTAGTTCTCTGTGTGCTTAAGTGTTGCTGCTCATTTCTATATCGTACAAATGCAATTTATTCCATTTTACAACTTTTGCTTCATTCACGTTCATCCAATTACAACGACACGAAAGAGATCAACAGTTGGTTAGTTGAAGTTTCTTTTTTTGGCTGCATTCACAGTCATTTATTATTGTTGAATAATACAGCCAGATTATGACTCTTTCCAGGAAATGGCTTCATTTTAGTTAAAAGAAAATGTTGTACATATTCGTATTAAAATTCCAATGGTTAGACCGTGCAAATTACCTTTTTTGTAGATATTAAATTGTCGAAATTTTACAAGCAATTTGGTTTTTATTTAAATAGTTAAAAGGTTGTTTAAATATTTTATTGCTTTATACAGGGTGGCCCAGAAAGACCGAAGTGGTGTGAATTCCTTATAACTTTTTTATTATAATTTTTTTTTCTTTTCTTTTCAGTATTTTGTAAAGAAGACTTGGATAATTTTTAATGGAGCAATACACAATTGAACAACGTGCCCAAATTGTTGAAATTTA
This sequence comes from Stomorhina lunata, assembly GCA_933228675.1. NCBI lineage: Eukaryota > Metazoa > Arthropoda > Insecta > Diptera > Rhiniidae > Stomorhina > Stomorhina lunata. The sequence goes on along the minus strand of OW121740.1, from coordinate 93,238,334 downwards.
CTTTTCAAATCAACGGTCCATTGTGTTGACTCAGCGTGCATACCGTCGTCAATTTAATGTGCGGGTTGCACCCTCTCAGTCAACAATAAACCGTCTGGTTGCAAATTTTCGAGAACAAGGAGCAGTAAGGAACCTTCCTGGTCCCGGCAGACACCGAACTGTCCACACGGCTGACAATATTCAAGTGGTACAGGAGAGTATTCGGGAGGATCCAGAAACATCAACCAGGAGACGTTCGTCACAACTGGGCCTCTCAAGAACGTCGCTGCAGCGAATTTTGCACACAATAGGATTGTTTCCATACAAAATTCAACTTGTCCAAGAATTGAAACCAACAGATTACCAGCAACGACTTGACTATGCAATTTATTTCCAGCAAAAAGCACAAGAGAATCCAAATTTTATTCATAACTTAATAATGAGTGACGAAGCCCATTTTTAATTAAATGGGTTCGTTAACAAGCAAAACTGTAGGATATGGGCTACGGAAAACCCGAGAGTACTTCTTCAACGACAATTGCACCCAGTTAAGTGTATCGTTTGGTGCGGTGTTTCTTCAGAAAGGATCATTGGCACATTTTTTTTTTTTGAAAATGAACAAGGTGGCGCCATTTCCGTCAATGGTGATCGATATCGGGCCATGTTGCAAAATTTTGTAAGGCCAGCCGTGGAAAACCGTCCGCAAATATGGTTCCAACAGGATGGAGCCACAGCGCACACTGCGAGGGCCACAATGACTCTTTTACGCGACATCTTTGGTGAAAGAATAATTTCTCGTAACAGCAATTTTAATTGGCCTCCGCGGTCCCCGGATTTATCCGCTCCAGACTGTTTTCTTTGGGGCTATTTAAAAGGAAAAGTTTATGTTAATAAGCCTAGGACTATTGAGGAGTTAAAAACCAATATTCGAGAAGAAACTAACAACATACCACCGGAAGTTTTGCGAAAGGTCATGGAAAATGTGTTGGAAAGAGCACATTTGTGCGAAGCAGAATATGGCCACCACTTGCGGGATATCATTTTTAATAACTAATCCAAAAATATTCCCCATAAATTTAATGTATTTAAAAAAAAAAAAATTAAAAAAATATCTCTTAAATAAAAAGTTATAAGCAATTCACACCACTTCGGTCTTTCTGGGCCACCCTGTACAGTGACTAGTATTAGGCTCTGGAAAATGTCTCTATTTCTTAATGTGCTTGCTAAATATGTACTTTTGGATTATGCAAAAAAATAAATGGAAATACTACCTTTCATCACGTTGTAGGCTACACTATGACCTGCAAATTTTCAATGGAAAGATCAAGTAGAAGAAGTTTTGTTTTAAGTTTTAGCTTACGAAATTGGAGAAATGGACACAAGACTCAGTCTTTGACAAAAACAGATAAGAAATTTCCAGATGTTTCACTCAAACTTACAATGAGGTTTATCAGGAAACTATATTTTGAGACCATAGAAGGAGAATTTGCCTCATTCAAGCCAAAGACCTGTATGTTTGAAATAATACAATACATCACTATTGAATAACAAGATTACAAAGTCTTTTGACTTTAAGTGTGTTTCAAGAAACATTGAGAGGCATTACAAAGAAGCGTTCACAGCCTCATGTCCCTGCACAAATTTTAGAAATAATAAAAACCAAGAATGGTGGCCTAAAGATTAGCACAAAGTGCGAACTTTTACAAAAGAGCTATTGAGCTTTCACACCGACACACTAAATATGTATGAGCTAGACGAGATATAGTGTCCCTCTCAAACTTATATAAAATTGTCTTTGCTTTGAATTTTTGCTCGATTATATGAAGAAAAATGTAAATCTGGCAACACTCACCATAAGAGCTTTCAAGGCTGTATGTGTTTTTGGACAGGTATGGTCTAGATAAACTAAGAATAAGTACAAGAAAAGCTCTGAAATCAGCAAAGAAGTAAAACACTGAAAGCAAATGGTAATTATATAAAAACAGAAGAAAGGAATTGAAAAAACAGACCAGAAAATCAAAAAGAGAATGTTTTATTGATAAACTAAATGAAATTGATAACATACAAAATACCTCCATATTAAGCAAATGCATATCTAAAGAGAATTAAATGCTGGGAAATATTAAAAATCCTGGAGGTGAATGGACAACGTCTGCCAAAGATACTTTGGAGATGTTATATAACAAACACTTTCTGGACTGAAAAATACGGGAATAACTAGTCTCCGAGTCATTTCAAGACAATTAGAACTCAGAGCACAGGTTGTAACCAAGAGTTATCACACTTGAAAAAATTAATGGGGCTATCATCACCTGTGAACCCTATAAATCCAGATGTTAATAGTATTTATCCTATTAAGCCTCAAAAGAAAGAGGCTCTTCACTGCTTGTGTTGAACATACCTACGTAACTAAAAATTGGCGAAAGGTTAAAGTATTTATTTTTGTTCATCATCCCAAGTTCGATCCCCGGCCAGACCCACTTGAGACCCTTATGAGGGTTCACCGCATAACTCAGCTAGCCACTGGTTATTAACTGTTAGCCTATGTAAAACTTCTCTATCTAATGCATTTGCCGTTCGGAGCCGGAGTTAAAACGTAGGTCCCTTTCAATGAGTCTAACAAAATAGAAAATATATATATATATATATATATATATATATATAGAATATATATATATATATATATATATATATATATATATATATATATATATATATATATTCTAAATGTGTTTGTAACTTTGTTTGTTTATTTGTTTGTTTGAAAAAGGTTGGCTCCTAAACGGTTCTACCGATTTTGATGAAATTTTGAGATTAGATAGAAGGTGGTTTAAGGATATGTTTTGTTTCAAAACTTGGTCCAAAAAGGGCCCAAATAGAGTAAATAGTGGACCAAATTTTGCAAAATTTAGTATTTATCATTGAATTTGATAAACCATTAAAGTTAGAAACTTTAAACTTAACAAAAGAAAATTCATCGCCAATGGCAGTACTTCAGAAAAAAATTAAGAGGATCGGAGCAGGGGATGCCCCTTCGCCGTTACAAATACAATACTTATCACTGGGTAAATTCTTTTTGATGATTTTCGAAATGTTGATAAAGTTATACTAACATTCTTGAAATATTGACAGTGAGGTTTGGTGTGACTGGTGGTTAAGATAGGCTAGGTTTTTTTTTAAATCTCAAGGGGTGTGACCCCTCCCATTTAACTCATATATCAAAAATTACAAATATAGGTGACCGAGAGGACCGATTTTTCTGAAATTTTGACAGTATGTTAAGGTGTGATTGGTGGATAAAATAGGCCAGGATTTTTTTTTTTAAATCTCAAGTGACCCCTCCCATATAAGTCAAATATTGAAAATGACAAATATGGATGACCGAGCTGCCCGATTTTTTTGAAATTTTCACAGTATGGTAAGGTGTTACCGGTGGTTGAAATAGACGAGGTTCTTTTTTTAAATGTCAAGTGGGCGTGACCCCTCCCATATAACTTAAATATTAAAAATTACAAATATAGATAACCGAACTGACCGATTTTTCTGAAATTCAAACAATATGGTATGGTGTGACCAGTGGTTAAAATCCACAAGGCGTTTTTCTCAAATCTCAAGTGAGCGTGACCCCTCCAATATAACTCATATATTAAAAACGACAAATAAAGATGACCGACCGGACCGATTTTTCTAAAATTTTGACAGTATGTTAAGGAGTGGCCGGTGGTTCATATAGGCAGGGTTCTTTTTTGAAATCACAAGTGGGCGTGACCCCTACCATTTAAGTCAAATATTGAAAATGACAAATATGGATGACCGAGCTGCCCGATTTTTCTGAAATTTTCACAGTATGAACACGTGTGACCGGTGGTAAAAATAGGCGATAGGTGACAGTATGTTAAGGTGTTACAGGTGGTTAAAATAGGCAAGGTTCTTTTTTGAAATCTCAAGTGGGCGTGACCGCTCCCATAAATATAAGTCAAATATTGAAAATGACAAATATGGATGACCGAGCTGCCCGATTTCTCTAAAATTTAGACAATATGGTATGGTGTGACCAGTGGTTAAAATGGACAAGGCCTTTTTCTCAAATCTCAATCTCCCCTCTCATATATTAAAAATGACAAATATAGATGACCGATAGGACAAATATGTACAATGTCGGTTCACGGTTATTGAGTATTAGGCAATGTAAAACACTAATGCTGGTCCCTTTCAATTCTAACAATAGAATTGGATGTAGCTCATTGTCTGAGAGAAGTACCCCTTGTTCCAATTGGAATGTTGTCGTGGAAATGGTCAAATGGTGACCGATTGTGACAACATTTTGCACCATGGCAAATGATATAAGACTTCCTTGTGCTAAGTTTTACCATGTGGGCAAATCCTGCGTGAAGGACGATACATTTGTACGGATTTTGTTGTACTTAAATGTATCCCATTGCCGTTCTGCACTAGATATTTTTGCACAGATTTCCGATAATATTATTCCATCGATTGTGCTATTGAATGGCATTTTTTTTATCACACTCAGGTGATGACCCCTTCGTATGCATATGCATTGTGATGAAACCAGAAAAAAGCTTGTGTGAAGGAGGATAGAGGGAGTAGTGCTTGTGGATATTCGATTTGAAACTTTGGATATCATAATTAGAGGGAAAGACTGATGCAGAAAGTTTATTCCACATTCGTGCTGTGCGACTAAAAAACGAGTTTTCTCTATAGAGCATCGTGCGATCCACTGGAAAGCCATTATAGTAGCGATAAAACAGTGAAACGCAACCCACATTACGACGATGCTTCAATAAGACAATAAAGTTGGATACCCTACTGTCACCGATAAGCACCTTCGCCCTCTCTTGTACACGGTCGAGAAGCTCCAATATAGACTTTGAAGCACCGGCCCATATATGAGAGTTGTATTCCATTTTCGGTCGGATATAAGTAGTATAGAAATTAAGGATATCAGTTGGAGTGAACTATGTCGAGACACCGCTTTAGAAAGCCGAGACACTTGAATGCTTCTTTCGACACTTGAAAAATGGGATTCGTCGAACGGACATCACACTGAATTTTCATGCCTAAAGCATCAAGAGTTTCTGATTCCTCAATATTTATACCACCCATACTTACAGATGATGCAACATTGTTCGTAACGCGTTTGTGTGTTAACACACAACATTGGGTCTTTTGGGCGTTGAAATCGACCCTATTAGAATGACCCCAATCGGATATTGTAGAAAGTTCGGAATTTAGCGTGTCATTCATGGTTTGCCTCTTGAAATTGATATTCAATATGCTTGGCCTATAGTTGAATGAATACGAATGGCAGATGCTGCTATCATCTGCAAAAGAGTAGATAGAATTGGAAGTTTGACATAGAAGGTTATTTAGAAAAATAAGAGAAAGAGTAGGAGAAAGAACGGAACCTTGTGGTACGCCCGAATTAATCTTGAACTCGTCGGACGATATCCCATCTATAACAACTCTTATAGTGCGATCTCTGGGAAAGCTCGATATAAACCGAGATAAATTGTTACCTACACCAAAATCAAAAACTTTTGATAGAAGTGCTCCATGCCACACTCAATCAAACGCCTTAGAAATATCAAGAGCTATAACCTTACTTTCGCCAAAACGTTGAATAAAACGGCACCATTTTTCCGATAAAAAGGCTAATACATCACCCGTAGAGCGGCCGCTACGAAATCCATACTGCCGGTCGTTAAGCAGGTTATTAGACTCCAAATATTTAGCTAGATAATGGTTTACCATACTTCCCATCACTTTGAAAAGCGCGGAACAAATTGCTATTGGGCGGTAATTTTCGGGATTGGTAGCCTCACATTTTTTGGGGATTGGCGTTATATTAGAAACGTTCCAACACATAGGAAACTCACCGGTATGGTATAAGTTACTAAAAAGGTTGGCAATGGACGAGCTAATGTCGAAGAGCACTGCTTCAAGACCAGTGCTGGCATGCCATCCAGCACAGGAGATTTATTTATGTTAAGATCCGCTAAAACCCTTTTAACAGCACGATATCGAAAGAATATGCTAGACATACTTACTGATACTCTTTCGATCACGGGCAGTGGTTTATTGCTTTTCGGCAAGTGTGAATTACTTGCAAATAATTCAGCCATAAGGTTTGCTTTATCCACCGGGTCAGTGAATGATTGGTCATCCTTTAAAGGTGTTGGAATTGATGAACTAGCCTTATTCCTTAGTCTTTTTTTTGGTAATTTACATACTTCTTTTGGAGGAAAAAGATATTCGCTTTTAAGTGCTGTGACGGACGCTACAAAAAAACGGAAGTGACTTTTTTCAACACGTGTTTCTGCAATTTTCATCAAATCGGTCATAGTAATAAAAAAAATGTAAATACATTAAAGATAGAGGAAAACCAGAGGATTACAAAACAGCTTTTATAAAATATGTTAAAGTTTCCAGTTTCACCAGAAATCCATAAATGAACTGATGCGGACGCTACGTGACGTACGATACAGTTTTTACTTGAATGTTTTTTATTAGGATAAAATTCATATTTCAAATTTCTTTTAAAGGATGCTATACATATTATTCTGTAAAAAGCTATATAAACATCTAAATATTTTTAGCCTTTTAGTCTTTACGAACCAAGTTCAATTGGATAAAAAAGAAAAATTGCACTAGTCAAATTAAAAGACCTTTATTTCTGTGACGGACGCTACACACTGTGAGCCCTTTTTTACTTGACGTTATTTTTATCAATGCAATTACTATTGATATGGTATTTTACATTTAATTGCATAAAATTAAGCAGACTTTAAGCCCCTACTGAAACTTGATACCTAAATGAATGTTTTTGCCATTTTTATGAACTTTTAAAAAACCTATTATATTAAGAAATGTATAAAAATTCGAAATGGGTGCAAATAAGTTTCTGCCATCAACGAAGAGAGCAATCAAAAATTGTATCCATTGGATCAATATATGGTTAATATTTCCATAAACACAAATACGCGATTTTGACAGTTTTAAAATTTTGTCCTTAGTTTAACGTTTTTCGGATTTGCCCATATCTAATACAGTTTATTACTTATTGGCATTTAAGTGTTTTTTAAACGGAATTTAGCCCGTAAGTGTTTTGTATGGGAGCTATGGCTGAATGTGAACCGATTTCGATAATATTTTATCTGCTGCCTTGTGTAAAACTTCTATGTACTTCTATTCATCAGGTCTGTTATAATTTGTCAGCTATTAGCCAAGGCGATGTTATACGGGTGCTATGTTCAAGTGTGAACCGATTTTGCCCAATTTCAATACCAAAATTTTCCAGATATAAAGAATTTCTTTGCCAAGTACCAGTGACCTAGATTTTTTCTTTTAGTCGTTATCGTGCTTTCAACAGACAGACCGACGGACATCATTCAGTTGTCTTAGAATTTCAAAAGGATTCAGAATATATTATATATATTAAAAAAATTACAAACGGAATAACAATCTCAATATACATCGGGGTATATTGGGATTTTCTTTTTGATGGTGGGTATAAAAACTAAAAAACTTGAAAAAGAATGAACTTAGAATGGTATTACGTATAATTTATAAGCTATATGATGATTTTTAAAGACTTATAGCGATAGCAAATGCAAAATAATAATGCAGGCTAATTGCACTGGAAATAAAATCAAACACCCCTGAGGATCACCCTTGATCAACTTATGGTCTTGTTGATCAAGATCCACAATCCTGTGGGATCCTCTTTCTAATCTAATCTAATAATATGTTAATTTGAAGTACTTCCAAGTAACTGTATTTGATAAAGCTTATATGATAATGTCTTATTTAAAACTACTACAGAAATATCCGTACGAATGCAATATCGCAACACTTGCCAATACACATTTAAAAATAACTTTAAATATTTATACCCTTCACCACCATAGGTGGAAAGGGTATTATAAGTTCGTGCTGATGTATGTAACGTATGCAAATATTTGTCTTAGACCCACCTTTTCGTATACCAATATTCTTCGAATCACTTTCTGAGTCGATTTAGCGATGTCCGTCCGTCTGGCTGGCTGGACCCCCACATAAAACTTGTAATCAAACTACAGGTCGCAATTCTGAAGATAATTTGATGAAATTTGGCACAGATGACTTTTTTGATAATCTGACCATAGCTATTGCAATTCGTCAAAATCGGTCCATTTTTATGGTACCTCCCATAGGTCCCACTTCCCGGAATATCAATATTTTTTCATGAAATTTTAATCAAATGTAAACTAAAATCACTGTAGCAAATTTCGTTAAAATCGGTCCACATTTGACCATAGCTCCCATACAAACTCGCGTTATCAAAAAATGATCTTTCAAGATAATCGGTCCATATTTGACACTAGCTCTTATATAAGTCCAAATGACGAAACAGTTTAAATATATAAATTTTGAGAAAATGTTTGTATGATGGCAAAATTTAGCAAATATTTGTCTTTATACAGGAAAAAGAACACCTTTGACCTTAGTGGTGAAGGGTATCGTATGGTCTGGCTTGACCGACTATAGCACTTTCTTACTTGTGTTCATTTAAGTTTTTGTTCTAACCCTGCAGTAAATGCCGTCAGAGAAACAATACTGTTTTGCTATTGACAATGTCTCCAGTACTACTTGCCTATTTTGCCCCATCCAATGTTATCTACTATTGACATTTAACATTTAGAGTTACTACGAAATCTACCAGTAGACATTACCACTATTTACTTAGTATTGACTTTGTAGTTCTTTTGGTCCAAATGGAGACATTGGGATCAAATCGGGGCCTATTGATATACATATATGTTGACACATTCGTTGACAATGTCACCAGATATATACTAGAATAGTTATCTCTATATATTCACTATTTCAGTACTGAACTAAAACTGGGGACATTTGAATTGATGTTACACAAAGTGTTGACATGGAGACACATGATCCCAGTTTTACTACAGCCCTGCAGTAAATGCCGTCAGAGAAACAATACTGTTTTGCTATTGACAATGTCTCCAGTACTACTTGCCTATTTTGCCCCATCCAATGTTATCTACTATCGACATTTAACATTTAGAGTTCCTACGAAATCTACCAGTAGACATTACAACTATTTACTTAGTATTGACTTTGTAGTTCTTTTGGTCCAAATGGAGACATTCTGATCAAATCGGGGCCTATTGATATACATATATGTTGACACATTCGTTGACAATGTCACCTGGTATATACTAGAATAGTAGTCTCTATATATTCACTATTTCAGTACTGAACTAAAATTGGGGACATTTGAATTGATATTACACAAAGTGTTGACATGGAGACACATGATCCCAGTTTTACTACAGGGAGGGAAGTCATTTGTTTTGTAAATTTTGTTACGGTGTGTGTATGCTATATATAAAATATGTATGTATGTACAATTACAGTCTTATCTACATATTTAGGATCTCATTTAATAACTACAAAATGATATTAATAAAATACTATGTTCTGATATGATACCACAATGAAGGGAACAAAAACCAACATGTGTTTCTAGAGCAAAAATAAAAAATTGGAAAAACTAACGAGCAAAACGAAACCAAAATTGTAAAGTGAAGCACAAACTGAAGCTAAAAGACAAAATAAGGAACCCTTGTTTACTTATTTGAAGTAACTAACATATGAGTTTGAGTCCTTTATGGTTGACAACATTATTCTATTACTTGATTACTACTCTTACCCACATCCTATTGATGCCAAACATTCCAGAACTTTCAGGACTCTATACTCAGTACCTTTGGACAAACCTAAACTATTTAAAGGAAATTATTGTTATCCAAGCATTTCAGTTTTATTACAAACATTTCAAATATTTCCACTCGTAAACGTCATTTGCTTCAATGTCCCTTCATAAACATTGTGTAGGTCCATTTGAGCACTTAATCGAAACAAAAAGTTGTGTTTTTTTTTCTTCTTTTATAAACTATTGTATCTAGTGTTTGTTCTCGTTTTGGTCTATATGAGGCCAGACATCTATAAATATTTGCTTACAATGAAAAATGTTGAATCTCAAATGGATTTTACTGTCCAAAGATAATATAATAAATCTTTAAACGATGTTTAGAAAATGCAATAGAACTTTGTGTGACCAGATTTACATGCTATGGACTTTACAGATGCAATAGACTAGGGAACACACCTGGAATAACATTTTGCTAGTACCAAAGAATAACTCTAACATTTGTGCATGTTTCTGACAACAAAAAAGGGAAATAAAGAATTTATTTAAGTGTGTCTCTAAATTTATTACATAAAAATTAAATTTTCAAGTGCATAAATAATTTTATGGAGCTTAAAATTGGAAAATCGATAAAAACCCAGCAAAAACAAGTAAGAGTGTTATATTCGGCTGTGCCGAATCATGTATACCCACCATCAAGTTGTACGAGAGTGCAGCTAATTCAAAATGTTGACCAAATGTGGTATTGTTGGTAATATATTTGGACTAAATTCGGTTGCAGTGGTATAGTTACTATAGTTCAACATTAAAAAGTATTTAAGTGGTTTCCCTAGTATTTACCTTGGACAAAATGCTGTTCCATAACCGAATATAGTTTTACATTAATAAGTTGTTTCATTGTGCCATAAACATGTTGATAGCTATACGGCAGGTTCATATATTTTGTAAGGAGTTCCTAATGCATCTACCGTGTATAAAGTCTGGACCTAACATTGAGTGATAGCTATCTAATTTCGTAGACGCAATCTTAATATACTGAATGTACCTCTAAATCTTTTTGATTGTAGATATAAAAAAAGGGATAACATCCCCTTATATATATAAGAACTATAACCAAATGTTGACTGATTGTTACAAAATTTTACATACTGGCTGGTATTAATATAAAGTTTATTTGTGCCAAATCTAGTGACCATAGCTGACACAGTTTATAATTTAATAGCTTTTAACTGGCGTTTTTGGCATTTTAGTGGTTACCGGAAGCGGTTTTTATATGAAAGCTATGGTCAAAAATGGATCGATTCCTATAAAATTAGACATACTGACTGAAAGTTGCATAAAACTTCTCTGTTTTAAATGTAGTAGTCATATATTTTACAATTTTATTCAATTTGTTAGCATAAATGTGATTCCCGGGGCAGGGTTATTATGGGAGTTATATGGGAGCTTTAACAATTTCTATTATGTATCGAAAATATTATTGCTAAATTTTGTCTCTCTAGCTCTTGTAGTTAAGGAGCTATCGCGCTTTTCTCTGACGGAAAGACGGACATAGACCGTGTTTTCTTATTACATTTTTGTGTTTCTGTAAGTTTTTTACATGGGAGCTATGGTCAACTAGTAGCCGATTGTAACAAAATTTTGCACACTGGCTGGCATTCATATAAGACTTACTTTTGTAAAATTTTGTTACTGTAGCCCTGTAGGCGCTATCGAGCTTTTATCTGACGGACATAAACCCCCTTTTCCTTTTGTATTTTTGTGTTTCCGTAAGTTTTTTATATGGGAGCTATGGTCAAATGGTGACCGATTGTGACACTGCATGGTGGTAAAATACGGCCAAAAATCAATAACTTGTTTATTTCTTCATATTTTTGACTGAAATTTACTAATACATATTATGGTCCTTTCTTTATATTGTATAAATTATCTGGTAAAATTAAAAGTGGTTGGCCAAATAAAAGGAGACATATAAGATACATTAATAAAATGTGTTTAATAATTTTGAAAAATATTCAATAATTTTCATTTATGTACAGGCTTTTTGTCTACCTTATTATATATAATTTGTAAAATTTGAATGAGTAGTTTGAGAGATATATTAAAATTTCTGAAAAAGTTTGTGCATTAGTCAAGATTTATTATTATATTAAAAAACATAAAAAAAGCTCAATATTTCAATAAAATGTTGAAAATTCATGAAAAACTGTTCAAGATTGTGATTTTCATGTTCTTTCTGCATTTTTTATTTGTTCATTGTAATGTGGCCACCACCTGTGTATATGTATTGTTTACAGAATTTCCTTAAAAACAAAGTATAGTTCCATTTTTCTCAATCTTATTGTAAAAATTTAACTCAAGAACGTGTTGGCTAACAAAGTGGGCTGAAACATTCAACGCCACGCCCAAATTTTCATTATACAGGTCATTTATACTTATTTGAACTCATTATATAATTTGTTATCCTAAATTGGTTTTTTGGTGGTAATTAAAGTAAATTTTAATCTAATCATTTAATAAATACTGCTTTAGATTATTTTCAAGTATTTTATGGACCTTTTTCATACTAAATTGCATCCTGGTGTAATTAAAAATGTTTAAAATATGTAAAAAGATGAAGTTAGTAAAATGATTCTGGTAAATAGGCCGGCAAGAGAATGCGACTGAAATTCGAAATATATACTACTAGTACTTAACAGTAGAAGATCCAATTTATGTGTAACCTCTTTTAACTCCTTTTTCTTAGATATGGCCTTTCAAAATTTTGATTTTTATGATTTTCACTAGTTATTTAATTATCTCAAATTCACCTCAATTTTCGAAAAAACTAAACCACAGAAATTTCTAAAAACTGCACAAAATGATTCACTAATAACAATATTTAAAAAGTGTATAAAAACTTAGAACAAAAACTTTAGTGAAAAAATTATATCTGCTTTTATTCAAAAGTATATAAAAGTCAAATTTATTAATTTTAAAATTGTAGGCAAAAAAGTATAGACTTTGAGCTAGTATAAAAAACGAATCAGTTATCCGATAGTCAAAGATAAAGTTAAATTGGATACTTTGGCTATAAACTACCATCAAAATTTAATCAAAATTATAAAATTAAGAAAAATCATTTTTGGCCGCTTTTTACCACCGTGCACTGGTTGGCATTGACATAAGACCTCCGATTTTGATGAAATTACATGCTGCCTAGGGCTTATGCATAACTTCTATATACCAAATTTTATCATCATAGCTATTATAGTTTGTCATTTATAAGCAAATAAACGATTAGCGTAGGCGAGGTTATACGGGAGCTATGGTCAAATGTTAACCGATTTTGCCCAATTTCAATGCCAAATTTTCTCAGTGCTGAAGAATGTTTTTACTAAGTTTCATTGAGCTAGCGCCTTTCGTTTAGGCGTTATCGTGATTTCAACAGACAGACAGACATAGCTCAATCGTCTTAGAATTTCATAAGGATTCAGAATAAATATCGTTTTTGATTTTTGGGCCAATATTAAGGAAATTACAAACGGAATGACAATCTCAATATACCCCCCATTCTTTTTGATGGTGGGTATAAAAACGAAGCCATGAATATGAAGTTCTAACGATCAGTTAGAAAAGGTTTCTTAATGTAGTTATTTCAATAACGCGTTTTGCTTAAGTATATTAATGTGAATGGGATCGTATTTTCATATTTGAGTAAATAAAGCGATAATCCAAAATTCGTTTTAACATTTCTGCACTTAAAGCGATTTTTCAAATAATTTAGTCCTTCACTACTAGAATGTTTGCTCGAGTTTTGTTTGCTCGATTAATCGGAAAAATAAAATCGATTAATCACTCGAGTAAATAAAAATGGCTAATTTCAAATAAAGATTTATTTGAGTAGTCTTCTACGAGTAATAATTTAGTCCTTCACTACTAGAATGTTTACTCGAGTTTTGTTTGCTCGATTAATCGGAAAAATAAAATCGATTAATCACTCGAGTAAATAAAAATGGCTAATTTCAAATAAAGATTTATTTGAGTAGTCTTCTACGAGTAATCGAGTTACTCGAGTAAAAACATTTTAATAGTTTTGTTATTATTTTTTTTTTTTTAATTTTAATAAAACAAAACAACTAAAGTTTGTCTCAGTGTATTCCTAGTTTGTTTGAAACAACGTCGGCCAAATGGAGGGCGTTTTTAAGTCAAAATGAGAATGTGCTCAAAGATTGTTCTTTGTGTATATTTCGTTTGTTTATTATGCATTTATGTTTGTGTTTTTTTGAGTACGAGTAAAGAAAAAGTTTTATTATACCCTTCACCACCATAGGTGGAGACCCACCTTTTAGTATACCAATAGACTTAGAATCACTTTCTGAGTCGATTTAGTGATGTCCGTCCGTCCGTCCGTCCGTCTGGCTGGCTGGACCCCCATGTAAACCTTGTAATCAAACTACAGGTCGCAATTCTAAAGATAATTTGATGAAATTTGGCACAGATCATTTTTTTGATAATGGGACCATGGCTATTGAAATTGGTCAAAATCGGTCTATTATTTATGGTACCTCTCATAGGTCACACTTCCCGGAATTGCTATATTGGCCACAAATATATAATAACAGATACTGCTTATGTAAACTTAAATCACTGTCCCAAATTTTGTTGAAATCGGTCCACATTTGACCATAGCTCCCATACAAACTCTTCTTCAAAAACGCACTAAATGAGACAAAAAATCACTAAAACGCTCGTAAATCTAAAGATAATGAAAATTTTGAGTTTATTTTTTGCATACATAATTTTTGTAACAACTGTAATCAATTTGCCAAATTTCTAGATAATCGGTCCACATTTGACCCTAGCTCTCATATAAGTCCAAATGAAGGAAACAGGTTGAATGTATACGTTTTGAGAAAATGTTTGTATGTTGGCAAAATTTAGCAAATATTTGTCTTTATACAGGAAAAATAACACCCTTGACCTTAGTGGTGAAGGGTATCGTATGGTCGGCTTGACCGACTATAGCGCTTTCTTACTTGTTTTTAACGTATGTTGTTGTTATTCCCCTACCTCGCAAATAATGGCCAACGTTGGTTTGAAAGTATCTGCAGCTCTTAATTTTTTAGTTTTAGATACATCATTACTAACGATATATTCCATTTTATGCAATAATCAGGGTTTTAAATGTAGTCCACTTAAATCAATTATCTAGCGTTCAAGGGTCATTTTAATCAATAATTGATGTTTATACTATAGTTTATTTAAAGCAATAATGCAGGGTTTTAATATAGTCCATTTTCCATTTTTTTAACTAATCGTGGGTTTTTATGTCGTCAATTTTAAGCAATAATCGATAGATAGATCGTAGATCCAAATATAGCCGGTTGTATGCTCAGAAATAATACTTTACCATAGACCAGTTGTAGTATTCAATGTATTCGTATTTTCTACTATTGTTAATTTAAAGGTTCTAATGTAATCGTAGCTCATGTTATAGTCCAGTTAAAGGTACCTTTGTAATCGTAAAACCTACTATAGCTCAGTTGATGTTTCCAATGTATTTGTAGGTACTACTATAGTTTAGTTGAAGATCCTTATGTAATGATAAATCGTACTGTAGTATTTAATAGTACGTCCTACTACAGTTCAATTAAAAGACGCAATGTAATCGTAGATCCTAACATAGTCAAGTTGAAGATGTGATTGTAAATGTAGGAAAAAGGTAGTGGACTCTACTAATCTTTTAGATCAAAATCAGAATTTATGAAATTTAAAGATAACTTTAGGCGATCAGTGTAAACATGTATACATATATATGGTACAAATGTGAATTTTTACTGAAAATACAATTTTTTATTTTTGTTTTATGTTTTATGAAAAACCATAATTTTATTAAAATTTTGTTTTATTACTTTTCATTAAAAATATAAATATAAACCGCATATGAAAAAATCTTACTCGAGTAATTTTAAGATGAATATTTTACTCGATTAACTCGAGTAATTTTTGATGATTAATCGATTTTCCGAGTAATTCAAAAACCCCATTTCCAAGTTATTTGATTACTCAAACAATTAAAAGTCGAGTAAAATAAACACCCTATTCACTACCTTAAAAAGTCGATAATTTAAATACTTAATTGTACAGAGATATTTGTATCTTCCCAGGTCAAAGTCTTGAGGTGGAGAACAGGACTTTAGTTAGTAGGTCCATTTGTTTGGGGTATAATGAGAGTATTTTTGGCTTAAGCAAAATGCGAAGAAGTGAGTAAAGAAATCTTAAGAAAAAATGTTATACAAAACAATTTAGAAAGTGCTAAATCCGGTAAATTTCGACCATATGATACCCTTCAACACTAAGATCAAATGTCTTTCTTAAACACAATCACGACAGCAGGCAACACGACTACAAAAGCCTACGGCTACAATCGTCGCCTCGTAGTCAGCTACTTAATTGTTTTTGAGACGGCAGCTACATTTGAGATTTAATAGACACTGCTATTTTGAAGTGGTGCCAATATCGCGTTTATAAGATGGACGAAATAAAAATTTATATTTAGTAATTAAGTCCCGTTTCACACGAATCAGGTTTACTTGATCAGTTTTTTTTTTTAATTTCTTTTGAACCTGCTTTCACGTTCACACACAAACATTTTCTTTATCAGTTTTCATTTTATTCTCCTTAAATTTCATACAAATTTTCAAAATTTTCGTAAACTTGATAGTCAATTTTAATTCTGTCAGTTTTTTCTCATACAAATTCAAGACTTGATAAGCCAAACAAGGTATCAGAAATTGGCTTGATTCATTATTTACCTCAAAACCGAAGCAGTTATTTTGACGCAGAATCCATATGTCACCAGAAAAATGGGAAAAAGTAGTGGCTAATCATAAACAAAACTTTTTATCAGAGTATGAAAGGAAATGAAATATTTCGCAAACGTTTTTAGCATGTAAACACCAGATTCAGCTTTACTTCAATAGTTTTGTTCCATGACCTGAACAAAACAAATTTAAAATGTTTTACTGTAGTGTATTGCACTAAGATCCCAATTTATTACAATTATTTATTATTGTAATAAATAGTTTTTTGATAAGTCAAAGTGCAAAAAGCAACAATATGCTTTTCGCTTATCTTCCTTGCTTCAGTTTACCGCACCAATCGTACGTTTAAGTACACAACAGCCTCAGAAACGTTTGCGAATTCTTCCTTCTTATTTAAGCTTAGATAGTCAGCCCATACTACCAGGAGCTGAATACTTTTTGTAATTTTTGATATTATTACGGTCATTAATGAAACTCGTGAAAATGAGTATCAAAGGCCGTGTAAGCTGTTAAAATAATAAGATCAAATCACTCAGGAAAGTGAACTAACCTGTAAAAGTGAACTAACCTTCGATGTCAAAGGTTTCCCTGCAACTGTTTGTATGTCTAATTTAAAAAAGTCGTATAAAAAGACTTTGGTGTGATCTCTTATAATTTGAGAGTTATGGGCTTTTTAAATTTCAAGAATTATACGACATAACTTTAGAAGTTTATATCCGATATTAACTTTTTAGTATCAAACCTAAAAAAATACATTTTGAATGGTATATGTATATTTAAGCGACTCACCAAAAAATTGCTCGATGTACCCTCCCAAAAATGAATCTAAGATAACATCTAATATATTTCGGCTCCAGCTTTGACTTCGTGAACTGGACCATTTTGAAAAGGGTCTATTTTAGCATGTTTTGTCAATTTGAGAATCTGTTGCCTTACCAACATATACAATATGGGTATCAAAAGAAAGGCTTTTTGAAGGCGCGTCCAACTGTATATACAATTTGTTCCTCCATGTCCTTATATTAAGGATATTCAGTCAAAATTACCGTTTTTGAAAGATTTTGTTCGGTGTAGTTCTAAATTGACATATTTTAATCTTTATTCGATATAATTAACTACGGGTGTCAACTTTTCTTGAAATTCGCACTAGTTCTCGTTTTGACAAAAATGCAATGGGGTGGTAACCCTTCGCTTAAATAAGTCAATATGGGTAAATTTTTCGGCAGCTTCAAGGAATTCCAAAAAAAATGGGTAAGGATTAGTAATTCCTACAGTTTCACATCGTTTGATATACAGGGTGGCCCAGAAAGACCGAAGTGGTGTGAATTCCTTATAACTTTTTTATTATAATTTTTTTTTCTTTTCAGTATTTTGTAAAGAAGACTTGGATAATTTATAATGGAGCAATACACAATTGAACAACGTGCCCAAATTGTTGAAATTTACTTTTCAAATCAACGGTCCATTGTGTTGACTCAGCGTGCATACCGTCGTCAATTTAATGTGCGGGTTGCACCCTCTCAGTCAACAATAAACCGTCTGG
Organism: Stomorhina lunata; assembly: GCA_933228675.1. Classification (NCBI taxonomy): domain Eukaryota; kingdom Metazoa; phylum Arthropoda; class Insecta; order Diptera; family Rhiniidae; genus Stomorhina; species Stomorhina lunata. Next base: position 93,220,270 of record OW121740.1, on the reverse strand, counting down.
ATGCAAATTTTCGAGAACAAGGAGCAGTAAGGAACCTTCCTGGTCCCGGCAGACACCGAACTGTCCACACGGCTGACAATATTCAAGTGGTACAGGAGAGTATTCGGGAGGATCCAGAAACATCAACCAGGAGACGTTCGTCACAACTGGGCCTCTCAAGAACGTCGCTGCAGCGAATTTTGCACACTGTAGGATATGGGCTACGGAAAACCCGAGAGTACTTCATCAACGACAATTGCACCCAGTTAAGTGTACCGTTTGGTGCGGTGTTTCTTCAGAAAGGATCATTGGCCCATTTTTTTTTTTTGGAAATGAACAAGGTGTCGCCATTTCCGTCAATGGTGATCGATATCGGGCCATGTTGCAAAATTTTGTAAGGCCAGCCGTGGAAAACCATCCGCAAATATGGTTTCAACAGGATGAAGCCACAGCGCACACTGCGAGGGCCACAATGACTCTTTTACGCGACATCTTTGGTGAAAGAATAATTTCTCGTAACAGCAATTTTAATTGGCCTCCGCGGTCCCCGGATTTAACCGCTCCAGACTGTTTTCTTTAGGGCTATTTAAAAGGAAAAGTTTATGTTAATAAGCCTAGGACTATTGAGGAGTTAAAAACCAATATTCGAGAAGAAATTAACAACATACCACCGGAAGTTTTGCGAAAGGTCATGGAAAATGTGTTGGAAAGAGCACATTTGTGCGAAGCAGAATATGGCCACCACTTGCGGGATATCATTTTTAATAACTAATCCAAAAATATTCCCCATAAATTTAATGTATTTAAAAAAAAAAAAAAAATTAAAAAAATATCTCTTAAATAAAAAGTTATAAGCAATTCACACCACTTCGGTCTTTCTGGGCCACCCTGTATATATCTCATTAATGTGCTCCATATAATAGCATAATTGTATTATTTATTCGAGTTAAGGCATGTATAAATTATCATAATACCATGAATTGACAAAACCCCTAAAATATATAAGTTTGGTCCAAATCAACATAAAACTAAATTGGGTTTTAAATTATTTGTAGAAATTTTTTTAATCGATATAAATTCTGCGTGCGTCACGTAATATCATTAACGCTTAACTGATTTTACACTAACTAAGCTCCATTAACAAAAGCTTACAAAATATTTGATGTGCGATCAAAAAATTTTTGATATTTTGAAAAAAGTATGACAAAATAGGGCCCAGTGTATGAACTTTTCGCGGGGGAGACATAGTCAACCAACAGTGGGTTAAAACAAATTAAGGGAAATAATTCAAGAACTTTTTAACGAGGAGGAGTATTCGAGCTTAACTTTAAAAATTGGAGTGGGATACCTCGAGTTTTTCGAAAATTAAAAATAATCCAGATCCGTTTTAAAGTTCCCTAAATCTTTTTTCAACGCACTGTACCACATAAAATCATCTTATACATTGAATTATAAAAAACAGGTAAGAAAGTGCTAAAGTCGGTCAAGCCTGACCATACGATACCCTTCACCACTAAGGTCAAAGGTGTTATTTTTCCTGTGTAAAGACAAATATTTGCTAAATTTTGCCATCATACAAACATTTTCTCAAAACTTATTTATTTAAGCTGTTTCCATCATTAGGACTTATATGAGAGCCAGGGTCAAATGTGGACGGATTATCTCGATTATCTTTGCAAAAATTAAACTTAAAATTCTCATTATCTTTAGATTTACGAGCGTTTTAGTGATTTTTGTCTCATTTAGTGCGTTTTTATAAAAGAGTTTGTATGGAAGCAATGGTGAAATGTGGACCAATTTCAACGAAATTTGGTACACTGATTTTGGTTTACATAAGCAGTCTTTGTTTATGAAAAAATACTAATATTAGTGGCCAATATATCAATTCCGGGAAGTGGGACCTATGGGAGGTACCATAAATAATAGACCGATTTTGACGAATTTTAATAGCCATGGTCCCATTATCAAAAAAATGATCTATTCGGAATTTCATCAAATTATCTTTAGAATTGCGACCTGTAGTTTGATTACAGTCAGCCAGACGGACGGACGGACATCGCAAAATCTACTCAGAAAGTGATTCTAAGCCTATTAGTATACTAAAAGGAGGGTCTAAGACAAATATTTCTATGCGTTACATACATCAGCACAAACTTATAATACCCTTTCCACCTTGGTGGTAAAGGGTATAACAAGTAAAAAAGTGCTATAGTCGATCAAGCTCCACCATACGATACCCTTCACCACTAAGGTCAAAGGTGTTATTTTTCCTGTATAAAGACAAATATTTGCTAAATTTTGCCATCATACAAACATTTTCTAAAAACTTATATATTTAACATGTTTCCGTTACTTGGACTTATATGAGTGCTAGGGTCAATTGTGGACCGATTATCTCGAAATTTGGCAAATTGTTTACAGTTTTTACAGAAATTCAAAATTCTCATTATCTTCAGATTTATGAGCGTTTTAAAGACTTTTGTCTCATTTGGTGCGTATTGACAGAAGAGCTTGTATTGGAGCTATGGTCAATTGTGGACCGATTGCAACGAAATTTAGTACAGTGATTTTGGTTTACATAAGCAGTATTTATTTTTATGTAAAAATATTGATATTTATGTCCAAAATATCAATTCCGGGAATCGGGACCTATGGGAGGTACCATAAGTAACTTACCGATTTTGACGAATTTCAATAGCCAAGGTACCACCCTCAAAAACATTATCTGTTCCAAATTTCATCAAATTATTTTAAGAATTGCGACCTGTACATTAATTACATGTTTCACATGGGGGTCCAGCCAGCCAGACGGACTGAGAAAGTGATTCTAAGCCTATTTATATGCACAAACTTATAATACCCATTCCACCTATGGTGGTGAAGTGTATAAAAACATTTTATAAACACACATAAAAATTGCATACATTTCTCTAAAGATTATGTATTTTTTTGAAATCAAATCCGAAAGCTCTTAAGAATCTCGCAGTAAAATAAATAATAACTTTTGAACATTTTTTAACCGCAATATTCGTTTTAAAAGCTTTAACGATTTCGTTAAAATTCAAACAGAATGCGAATGAAAACAAATTTAATATTTCTTTTTGATAAGAGTGCGATATTAAAAAAAAAAGCTGCCATAATTTTCGCTGGAACGTGTTAATTTGTAAATTAAGTTACACTTGGAAACCAATTCAAAGGAAGTGGGTGTCTGGCTGATGCTAAATTTGTAATAGTTAAAATCGTTGGTTGTCGGTTTTGTTAGTGGGTGTTATTTGTGGTATTGATAATGAACAAATGGAGGGCGCTGTTAACCACAACGTAATAATGACATTGATAACGATAAAGAGTTTGATAATTATTAAGATAAGTTTGTTAAAGTCGTTGTAAGCACTAGGAAATATTGTTTAAATGGTATTTAAGAGCTGTTATCTCACTTTTGACAATAAGAGTAAGTTAAAAGCTATAAATTTCAATTTTGTTGGCATTTTGGCTACATCAAGGGGTCTTCTGTTATCCTTGACTCCCAGTAGAGCATAGGGCCTCACATCAAGGGGTATTTGTATTGAAATACTGAGATTACAGGGACGAAAATCGTAGTACAATAACACCTTTTTAAACATCGCGAACTGCTAGATATCATTTAATAATCTTAGTTTTTCTCTAATAAAGTATATATATCAGATCATTTGATTTTATGTTTAGTCCTTAACAAATAAGAGTGTTATATTCGACTGTGCCCAATTCTTATATACGCACCATCAAGTTGTGTTAAATTTAGAAACATATCTCATATACCTACAAGGGTGCAGTAAATTCAAAACGTGGACCAAATTGGAAAAAATTTGTTACGCTAGTTGGTATTGTTAGTAAAATATTTGGAATAACTTCGGTTGCAGTAGCTTTATAGTTCAACATTTAAAAGTATGTAAGTGGTTTCCCTAGTATTTACGTTGAAGAAAATTCGTTATCGTAACCGGGTATGGTTTTAAAAATAATAAGTTGTTAAATAATTTTCGTTGAGTTTAATACTTAATATGGATAAACATGTTGGTGGTAATACGACAGGTCCATATATTTTCCTAATGCATCAACCGTATATAAAGTCTGGACATTGGTGCAATCTTAATATGCTGCTTGTACCTCCGAATCTTTTTGATTGTAGATATAAAAAGGGGAATTATAGCCAAATGTTGACCTCTTGTAACAAAATTTTATACACTGGCTTAGGGTTGCCAGACACAAACCCGGAAAAAGCTGGACATAAGGCAAAAAAAGCTTGACAACCCAAAAATTAGCTGGACATTAATAAATTTTGCAAATTGTAAGTACCAAATGAAAGTGGACAAGATGACAAAATGAGGTTAGAATTACAATAAATGAAAAGTAATAAATCTGCGGGTGCCGATGGTTTGCCGGCAGAGCTTTTTAAGGCAGGAGGTGGGAGTTGATAATCATTTATGTCCTAGCTTATAAAAACCATGTAGTTATAAGAACGTATGCCGGACGATTGAAACCTCAGTGTTCTTTGTTCAGTCCACAAACAAATTAGATAAAACTGTATGTGCCAATTATAGAGGTATAAGTCTTCTTTCAATTGCATATAAGATAATATCGACCATATAGTGTGAAAGGTAAAAGGCCAAAGTTAACGAAATATTTGGAACCTAATAATGTGGCTTTAGACCGGGTAAATCTACCACTGGCCAGATCTTCACGCTACATCAAATCCTGGAGAAAACACAAGAGAAACAAATTGTTTACTCAAAGCTGCTTTTGACAGCCCGATACGAACGAAGGAGTTTAACGCAATTTCTGAGTTTGGGAACCCTATGAAGTTAATGAGACTATGCAGGATGACATAAGAGTCCTTCATAACTAAACGGGGATTCCGAAAAGGCGATAGTTTGTCATGCGATGTCTTCAATATTGTGTTACCTGAAATCGTACCTCGCACAGTGCACAAGGTAGCTGCCGCCTTTTCGAGAAGAAATCTAATAAAATGGGTCTAGTTGTCAATGAATCAAAAATAAAACTGATTGTTTCTACAAACAGAAAGTTCACAATAGTTGGACCACAAGTTGTAAAAGAATTTGTTAACAACATAAATAACGATATAAGTTTCGAAATTAAACGTAGAATCATGCTTGCTAACAGATGCTATTTTGGCCTAAGCAGGCAGTTAAGAAATAAAGCTCTTTCCGTTAGAACTAAAGACACGCTCTATAAAACGCTTTTACTACCCGTGTTATTATATGGTGCAGAATCATGGGCACTTGAGCAAGCAGATGAAGCTATTCTTTGAGTTTTTGAGGGAAAGATTCTACGAAAAATCGTTGGATCAGTTTGCATCAACAATGAATATCGACATCGAATAAACCATGAATATCGACATAGTTAAACGCATCAAACAGCAGCGGCTGCGTTGGCTAGGAAATGTGCGAATGGATAAAAATACTCCTGCAAGAAAAGTATTCAAAAACGATCTGGAATGAACTCGAAAATTCGATGCAAAGGCCAAGTAGAAGTTGAGGAAAATCTTTTAAAGCTTGAACTACGAAATTGAAGAATTAGAATTCTAAAATATGCTCGACCTTTGGCTTTAACAAGTTGTAAATATAGGCCATTTAAGTAAAGAAAATACAACGGGGAAATTTGATAGAGGGTAATTTTATTACAAAATTAACTTGATCAAGTAATCAATTAATCAACGCATAAATCACTTAGTAAAAAAGAGAAAAATACACTTTTGCGTTCATTATCATAAAGATAGTTTTTCTTTAAAAATATATAAAAATCAATTCTTCACCTTTTAGCTGGACAAATTTAATTCTAGCTTGACACTGGACAAGCACTAAAAAAGCTGGACAATCCAGTCGAATCCAGCCTGACTGGCAACCCTACACTGGCTGGTATTTATATAAAGCTTCTTCTTGCAAAATTAAGTGGCCATAGCTGTCATAGTTTCCAATTTAATAGCTTTTAACTGTCCTTTGCTACATTTTTTTTTTGGTTTCCGGGAGTGTTTTTTATATGAAAGCTATAGTCAAATATGGACCGATTCCTATAAAATTTAATATACTGACCAATAGTTTCATAAAACTTTTCTATTCTAAATTTAGTCGTCATTGATTTACAATTGTATTCAATTTATCAGCATTAACGTGTTTCCCGGGGCGGGTTATATGGGGGCTCTATCTAAATGTCAACCGATTTCGCCCATTTTCGGTACACACTTCTATAACATTTGTAAAATTTTGTTTCTCTAGCTCTTGTAGTTAAGGAGCTCTCGCGCTTTTATCTGACAGACAGACGGACATAAACCCCCATTTCTTTTTGTATTTTTGTGTTTCCATAAGTTTTTTGTATGGGAGCTATGGTCAAATGGGGACCCATTTTGACAAAATTTTGCACACTCGCTGACATTCACATAAGACTTCCTTGTGCTAAATTTAGAGGTTACATCTGCTGCAGTTTTAGGTTTATTGGCATTTAAGTGTACTTTAGGTGAATTTAGGCTGTTTTCATAAATATTTTGTATGGGAGTTATAGCTAAATGTGTTTTGCTGCCCACGGTCTATGCAAAACTTCTATGCATCAAATTTTATCATCATAGCTATTATAGTTTGTTATTTATTAGCAAATAAGCGATTAGAGTAGGCGAGGTTATATGGAACCTATGGTCAAATGTTAACCGATTTTGCCCAATTTCAATACCAACATTTTATTCATCATGCATGAAGAATGCTTTTACTAAGTTTCAGTGAGCTAGCTCCTTTCGTTTAGGCGTTATCGTCATTTCAACAGACAGACAAATGGACATCGATCAATCGTCTAAGAATTTCATAAGGATTCAGAATATATATCGTTTTTGGTTTTTTGAGCCAATATTAAGGTAATTACAAACGGAATGACAATCTCAATATACCCCCATTCCTTTTTATGTTGGGTATAAAAAACGAAGTTGAATAAATACGTTAATTCCACTTTAATTACTCTCCAGCTGAGGTATGCCTAGTCTGTTTGGGTTCATCAAAGGGCTTCTTCCTTTTATATCATTTGCTTCCTAAGTGCGGCTTGGTATCTTCGTGATAAGTTTTGAAAGGATTATGCTTATTGGGGTTAATATAATAAAAAACTTCTTAGTTTGCACAATACGAGTCCGCACTATTCTTTTGGAACTACGGAAGTACAAGCGTTTCTGAATGAGCAAATATAGGGTACTTTGGATTATTAATCCGGTTGATTTCAAAGTCTTGACTAACTTCGATTTTTTATGAAATAATGATTAATTTGGTTAGCTTCAATCCAATTAGATAAACCCTTGAGCTCTCCGTTGGCTTAATGCGATTCAATGATAATTACTACGACTAACACTGGTCCGATTGGCTATATACAGCGTTTAATACGACGAGATAAATACATCGGCTCTCGGTCGGCTAACTACGATGAAATAATAATCGGATCAACTGACTACGATGTTAACTACTAAAAATAACTCTGGACTCTGTCTACTTTCTATGTTGAAAACTAGAATACTTATGCTGGTACAGATATAGACGAAATGAGAATTATATTGTTTGTAGCTAAAATAAAAAATAAAGGAATAGCAAATAGATAGCAGAAAAATTTATTAATAAAGGGTGGTTAAATTGTAAGGGCCGATGTTGAATGTGAACCACACCTAAACGCCAAGTTTCTTTCCGAATTTTATTTGACATTTCTCTATTTCAGACTTACTCAATTTGAACCATGGAGAGATACACAATCCAACAACATGTTAAAGTTATCCAGACTTATTACGAAAATGGGCGTTCAAATCAAAATGCATATCGTGCACTTCGTGATTTTTTGGTCAATTTGATCGTCCAAATGTGCGTACAATCGCAAAAATTGTAGAAAAATTTAAGCAAACCGGGTCTGTAGAAGATGTGAGAACACCAGTGCATGCTCGTACTGCAGAAAATGTTGCTGCTGTTCGCGATAGTGTGGCTGAAGAGCCGTCCACCACAACTCATCGTCGTGCCCAACAATTGCACCTCTCACGCTCGTCGTTGATGAACATTATGAACATTATGCATAAAGACTTGCATTTACACGCTTACAAGGTGCAATTGGCTCAAGAACTAAAGCCTCTTGACCATTCCAAACGTCGTGAATGGGCAGAATGGTGGCAAGAAATGCAACAGGGGATGATAAATTTTCGAAGAAAATCATCTTCAGTGATGAGGCACATTTTTACCGCAATGGATTCGTCAATAAACAGAATTGCCACATTTGGGCGAATGAGAATCCAAGAGGGATTGTCGAAAAACCAATGCACCCACAAAGAGTGACTGTTTGGTGCGGTTTATGGGCTGGCGGCTTCATCGGGTCGTATATTTTCCAAAATGAGGCTGGTCAGGCAGTTACTGTGAATGGTGTTCGCTATCGTGAGATGATAACTAACTTTTTATGCCCCGAATTGGAAGATATTGATGTGGACGATGTGTGGTTTCAGCAGGACGGTGCTACTTGCCACACAGCCAACGAAACAATGGCTCTTTTGCGCATTCAATTCAATGGCCGTGTTATCTCGCGTAATGGCGATGTCAATTGGCTGCCAAGATAATTTGATTTGACAGCGTTGGACTTTTTTCTTTGGAGTTATTTGAAAGAAAAGGTGTATGTCGATAAGCTAGTAACAATTCAAGAGCTAAAGGATGAGATAATTCGGCACATTAACGGCATAGAACCTCCATTACGCCTCAGGATCATCGAAAATTTGGACCATCGGATGGAGGTGTACCGCCGTGGTGGCGGCGCCCATTTGGCCGATATTTGGTTCCATACATAATTGAGTTATACCAATATATCATAATAAAATAAAATTATAATAATTTCCTAAATAGTTTGTGTTTTATTCAAAATCAACATCGGCCCTTGGAATTTAACCACCCGATATTTGTAACGGCACATTATACCATATAGGAGGTTAATAAATTTGCTCTTTTTAAAACGGTGTTATTCGTACACTTTTGCACTCTTTAAAACTTTGTATTTGTCATAAAAGAGTTTCCATTCTTTTTGAGACAACTCCAAAACATGACCCATTAGGCAGTGGATTTCAACTTAATTTTCTACACCGATTTAAACTTAAATAGACAATATTTTTGCTAAACTTTATGCTAATCCAAATTTATTGCACGGATTAGCACTATGAGCATTTTTTTGATCCGTTTGCGAATGTCGTCTTTCGTGTGTGCCTCCTTTATTCTCCATAAAAAGCATTTGAAAAAGCGAATTCGTAAACGAAACCAAAACTGAAGTACATAAAGAGTTCATTCACTTGCTTGTCTTTTGGTTTGGTGGATTTTTTTTTTAACAAATCTTAAATGTGGCACACTTTATAGCAGTTACTAGAAACAATTACAATTAAAGCATTAGCAGACAGACAAAGAAACATTTAGCCACTCAATACTTACCATCATTTGGAAAAACTGGCGAAGACTTAAAAGGAAAAGTCATTTAATATGGGTATAAAGACAGCAATTGGTTTTTCCTCCAAACTTTGTGCCTTATTTTCAAAGTTGATATAAAGATATAAGACGGAGTTTAGCTGGAAAAACAAGCAACAGCAGCAGCAAAGAAAGTTTTTAAGTACTTTCCTTTTTTCTTAGATACAAAAGCTTCTGTTTCGTTCATATTTTTCTATCGTTTCTTGTTTTTAGAAGAAAATTATCAAGATTCCTTCTGAACATAAAATTACTTAAAAGTTTTACTTTCATTTCTAAGAATATCTATGTCTTGTGCCTCTCCAAAATACTTAAAAATTAGTCGTACATTAGGGAGGGTTGAAATAGAAATTTTAAAGAGCAACCAAAAAATATGAAAATTATTCTTTTCTTAAGAAAACTAGTCTTTCCTTTTATAATCGAATGTTACAGTAAAGTTTAATATAAAATTGTAAGCAAAAAATGAGCACTTTTTAAATCAAAATATGTCTGAAAATGTCATCAGTTCTAGTTCAGTTTTAGTTCAGTTCTAGTTCAGTTCAGTTCTAGTTCAGTTCTAGTTCAGTTCTAGTTCAGTTCTAGTTCAGTTCTAGTTCAGTTCTAATTCAGTTCTAGTTCAGTTCTAGTTCAGTTCTAGTTCAGTTCTAGTTCAGTTCTAGTTCAGTTCTAGTTCAGTTCTAGTTCAGTTCTAGTTCAGTTCTAGTTCAGTTCTAGTTCAGTTCTAGTTCAGTTCTAGTTCAGTTCTAGTTCAGTTCTAGTTCAGTTCTAGTTCAGTTTTAGTTCAGTTCTAGTTCAGTTCTAGTTCAGTTCTAGTTCAGTTCTAGTTCAGTTCTAGTTCAGTTCTAGTTCAGTTCTAGTTCAGTTCTAGTTCAGTTCTAGTTCAGTTCTAGTTCAGTTCTAGTTCAGTTCTAGTTCAGTTCTAGTTCAGTTCTAGTTCTAGTTCAAGTTCAGTTCTAGTTCAGTTCTAGTTCAGTTCTAGTTCAGTTCTAGTTCAGTTCTAGTTCAGTTCTAGTTCAAGTTCAGTTCTAGTTCAAGTTCAGTTCTAGTTCAAGTTCAGTTCTAGTTCAGTTCTAGTTCAGTTCTAGTTCAGTTCTAGTTCAGTTCTAGTTCAGTTCTAGTTCAGTTCTAGTTCAGTTCTAGTTCAGTTCTAGTTCAGTTCTAGTTCAGTTCTAGTTCAGTTCTAGTTCAGTTCTAGTTCAGTTCTAGTTCAGTTCCAGTTCAGTTCTAGTTCAGTTCTAGTTCAGTTCTAGTTCAGTTCTAGTTCAGTTCTAGTTCAGTTCTAGTTCAGTTCTAGTTCAGTTCTAATTCAGTTCTAGTTCAGTTCTAGTTCAGTTCTAGTTCAGTTCTAGTTCAGTTCTAGTTCAGTTCTAGTTCAGTTCTAGTTCAGTTCTAGTTCAGTTCTAGTTCAGTTCTAGTTCAGTTCTAGTTCAGTTCTAGTTCAGTTCTAGTTCAGTTCTAGTTCAGTTCTAGTTCAGTTCTAGTTCAGTTCTAGTTCAGTTCTAGTTCAGTTCTAGTTCAGTTCTAGTTCAGTTCTAGTTCAGTTCTAGTTCAGTTCTAGTTCAGTTCTAGTTCAGTTCTAGTTCAGTTCTAGTTCAGTTCTAGTTCAGTTCTAGTTCAGTTCTAGTTCAGTTCTAGTTCAGTTCTAGTTCAGTTCTAGTTCAGTTCTAGTTCAGTTCTAGTTCAGTTCTAGTTCAGTTCTAGTTCAGTTCTAGTTCAGTTCTAGTTCAGTTCTAGTTCAGTTCTAGTTCAGTTCTAGTTCAGTTCTAGTTCAGTTCTAGTTCAGTTCTAGTTCAGTTCTAGTTCAGTTCTAGTTCAGTTCTAGTTCAGTTCTAGTTCAGTTCTAGTTCAGTTCTAGTTCAGTTCTAGTTCAGTTCTAGTTCAGTTCTAGTTCAGTTCTAGTTCAGTTCTAGTTCAGTTCTAGTTCAGTTCTAGTTCAGTTCTAGTTCAGTTCTAGTTCAGTTCTAGTTCAGTTCTAGTTCAGTTCTAGTTCAGTTCTAGTTTAGTTCTAGTTCAGTTCTAGTTCAGTTCCAGTTCAGTTCTAGTTCAGTTCTAGTTCAGTTCTAGTTCAGTTCTAGTTCAGTTCTAGTTCAGATCTAGTTTAGGTACTTCTAAAAAGTACTTTTTATTCTTAAAGGTACTTTTTATTCTAAAAGGTACTTTTTATTCAAAAAGTTACTTTAAATTCAAAAAGGTACTTTAAATTCAAAAAGGTGCTTTTTATTCAAAAAGGTACTCTTTATTCTAAAATGTACTTTTTATTCTTAAAGGTTCTTTTTATTTTAAAGTTTTTTTTTTATTCTAAATGGTACTTTTTATTCTAAAAGTTACTTTCTATTCTATAAGGTATTTAAAGAGATACTTTTTTCTAAAATGTTTTTATATTAAAAAAATATTTTTTGTGAGAAAGGTCCAGTTTCCAATAGTAGTGTATACCAGCATGGTATAGCAGGTTAGTCGTCCGCCTAGCATACTAGAGGTCCCAAGTTCGATCGCGCGCTAGTCGCACTAGTCGCGGTTCACCTCAACTCATCTAGCCACTGGTTATTGAGTATTAGGCTATATACAAATTCTCCAACTAATGCATTTACCAGTTGGATTCAGCTCATTGCCTGAGAAAGGGGTACTTCTCTACTTCTAATTAGAATATCGTGGGAATTATGTATGTATGTATGTATATACTTTTTATTCTAAAAGGTACTTTTTTGTAAAATATAAGTTTTATTCTAAAATGTACTTTTTATTCTAAAATGTAGTTTTTATTCTAAAATGTACTTTTTATTCTAAAAAGTACTTTTGATTCTATAGGGTATTCAAAGAGATATAATAATATATATAATTTCCACGACAACATTCTAATTGGAACAAGTGATACTTTTCTCAGACAATGATCTGCATCCGATTATATTTTTAGACTCATTGAAAGCGACCAACGTTTTAACTCTGGCTCCGAACGGCAAATGCATTAGTTAGAGAAGTTAAGCATAGCCTAATAGTCAATAACCAGTGACTAGCTGAGTTATAAGGTGAACAGCCGCTTTTTTTTAAATAATTTTTTTTCAAGTGGGCCTGACCAGGGATCGAACTTGGAACCTCGGTATGCTAGGCAGATGACTAACCTGCCATACCACGGCGGTTGACAAAGAGATACTTTTTTCAAAAATGTGTTTTTTATTAAAAAGATTTACATTTTTTGGGAAAAATCCAGTTTCTAATAGTCATCTTTTTTATAAAATAAAATGTAAAGTAAAATGTACCTACAAAAGCATTAAATTTGTAAAGCTTTTAGTTTTTACGTTTTTTACTCAATTAGAACTGACATTTTTATTACAAACACGAAAACAAAATGTTTCTAATCATATGTCGAACGATTTAAAAAACTAGTTATACAAACGGGCTATTAACCTTGAACTCATTTTATGATTTTATAGTGCGATATTGAGAAAGCTCGATTAGGGTATACAGGCACTTGTGGCTTAGATTCATGACACTTTATTTTGCAAATTTATGATTTTTAAATTAGATTACAAATCTAATTTAAAAATCTAATTTAAAAATGAATAGGAATATTGTAAAAATTCGCAGATTCTTATGATGCTCCCACCGCATCATAAGGCACTGAAAATTGAATGGTCAATATCTAGACTATTTTTATCACCGCATCTGTAACTTTATAAAAAAAATCAGTGCATAGAAACAGAATATAAAGGCATGAAATTGCCGAAAGTGTCAATAAGATACAATGAACATAATCATAAAAAGCAACGATTTGTAAAAATAAAAACTTGAAAACAATTTTGGTTCCCAAGGAAAATGGGTAAACAAAGACCAAATATATTTATAGCAATTTATAGTAAACTTTTTATTTTCTTTATAAATATATAATTTCTTTACAAAAACCGAAAAATAGAGATATGACCGGCAATCAAGCACTCAAACTCCATTTACAAATAAACATATTAAATCTGTATTTAATATTTGTGTTAATGTCTTCCCTCGCCCACTCTAAAGTCAATTGATGGTATCGAAGGAGAAAGTAGAACATTTGTTGGTAATTTGGTCATTATAAAGTAAAAGTTTACATTTACATTTATTGCACTTAAATGTTATTTTTATCGAAATTTATAGATTTTTATAAGGAAATCTTATTTTGTGTTTGTAAGAGTTCCTTTGTATGTGACTCTATATAAAAACGTTCCCAGTGGGAAAAATATTTGAATATATGTTAGTTTAAACATTTAATTTATATCAATAAAGAGTGCTCTAAATAAAATTTGTAGTTGGATTTTCTTAAATAAAAATCAAACCTTTTAATATAAAAACTCTACAAAATACGCAAATATTATGACATATTATACAAAATCATTTAGCATTAAAATGTTTACTTAGTACTCGGGTTTTGCAAAATTATCGACTTTTTTCGGAAACCCTCCCATTAAAGATTTTACAGTTGCTTCTGATACCTTTTTGGAGCATGTGTCCCACCTGCGCTTAAAATCGGACATGTTCTTGGAAATCTTTCCTGTGTTCTTCAATTCCTTTTTTACCAGAGCCCAATACTTTTCCACAGGCCGAAGTTCTGGACAGTTAGGTGGATTTGCCTCTCGTGGTACAAAAATTACATTATTGTTTGAGTACCACTCAAGTGCCTTTTTTCCATAATGGCATGATGCCAAATCGGGCCAAAAAAATGTAGTCACTCTGTGCTCTCTTAAAAAGGGTAACAACCGTTTTTGTAGGCACTCCTTTATATAAATTTCTGTGTTTATTGTGCCAGATGCCACAAATACTTTACTTCTTTTGCCACAACTGCAAATAACTTGCCACACGAGAAACTTCTTAGGGAATTTTGTTTGTTTTTTTGTGCGAAACTCTTGCCGAACATTGCCCCGTTTATCAGCAACATAAAAATCTTGACCAGGAAGTTGAGAAAAGTCTGCCAGTACGTATGTTTCATCATCCATCACACAACAGGTGTATTTTTTTATAAAATCAGACTTCAATTTTTTCGCTCGTTTTTTTGCTTCTAAGTTCTTTATAGCATTGCGATCTGGAACCTTTTGGACTTTGTATGTCTTCAGTCCAGCATAAGCTTTGACTCTATGTGCAAAATTCGTAGAACATTTCACCGTACGAGCTGCTTTTCTTAAAGAAGTGTTAGGCGCTCTTCGAAAGAGTCGCTCGACTTCTTTTGCCTTACCAATATCTGTAGGACCTTTTTTCCTCCCTGATCCAGGTTTTCTTTCAATGCTCAGGTTTTCCTTATACCGTCTGATGGCATTAGAAACCGTTCGAGGGTCAACTTTCAAATTTTTAGCTATTTTTTTAAAAGTCCATGACGGATTTTTTTGAAAAGTTTTAATTATATTTTCACGAACTTTTTTTTCGCAGTCCACTTTGATTGAAATAACTATTGAAAATTAATAATTTCTAAAATAATAGTATCTGACATATCTATAGAAACTAACTTGATCAAAAAATAAATTATTTCTTGCACTATGGATAAATTTTGTCTAAAATAGTAAATGCATATTTTTTTAGAACACTCTTTAGTCAAGATGGATTTGGGTTTGTCTGAAATGTTTAAGCGTTATAAAGGTCATCTTTATATCTGCCAAATCATACTATGAAATACTTTATATTTCCTATAGGGCTTAAAAGCAGGATATAAATATTTATATACATACATAAGTAAATATGTATTATTTCTACCCAATAAAAACAGTGTCAAATGTTTGAAATATGATGACTTTTACATTTGATATCAAACGTTATTTTCGAACTTTTTTCAAACCTAAACAGATGATTGAGATTCACATTTATTTTTAAATTAGGGTTCATTTGAGAATAAACGTTTGAAAAATTATAGTTTCTCAAATTGATAACACAGCACAACAATTTTCAAAAAATTTCATGTGCTCTTAAAACCACTATACAATTTTGATGTATCATGACTACCTTTGTACAAAAATGGTAAAATTTTTAAATTCTATGGCAAGATTTTTAAAAAATTTTTTTTTTTTTTAAATTGAAATTTTTTTTAGACGTTTCTTCAAATAATTAATGATAACTCAAAAACTACTTGTCTGATATTATTAAAATAAAATCAGAAAAATTAAGATTTACATAGCCTTTGATTCGTCTATATGCCGCGTTTCAATCGGATCAATAGTATCGGAGTTATAATAAAAAACTTAAGAAAAAAATATATTTTTTACGTAAAAATAGCAAAAATTTTCGTTTTAAAATAATCATGAAAAATCGAAAACGGCAAAAAACTTCCAGATTTATCGCAAAGCGACATATAATAGCAACAAAATGAGATATCGACCATAAAAATTTATTCACAATTTAGTGAATTCGCTATTTATTCCCCCTTTTGCAAAAAAAGTGGATTCTGGTTCTTAGTGCAAACGCAATGATTTTTCCAATAAGCTACATGTCTTTAAAATCTTTTTTAACTTTAACTTTTACATGTAAACAATAAAATATGAAATTTCGCTAAAATTGACTGATATCTTCCTATTACACAACGCAACAAAATAAAAAATTAGATGCTTTTGAAACCACTATACAATATCCAGGTACTGCCAATGTGTTTTGTAGAGATGAGAAATGTATGGCAAAACAAGTACGCGAAATACTGTTTTGGGCAAAACACGTATTTCTGTGGGACACGTGTTACTGTGGAAATGCAGTACTGAAGGCTGAGATCAGGAATATTTGACGGCCCACAAATTCGCAAATTGCTCAAAGATACCGATTTTCTCAGTTCAATGTCAGAAATTGAGAAAAATGCATGGGATTCGTTTGTATAGGTTATTCAACATTTCTTAGGAAATAACAAGGATGATGACTATGTTGCGCACGTTGAAGAGATATTAACTCACTTCCAGAATCTTGGATTCAACATGAGCATCAAGTTACATTACCTTCACAGTCACTTAGATCGTTTTCCTGAAAATCTAGGAGACTTAAGTGAGGAACAGGGCGAACGATTTCACCAAGATATTCGGACAATGGAGGAAAGATACCAGGGTCGCTGGGTTGCACACATGATGACAGATTTTTGCCAGAGTATTCAGAGCAACATTTCGTTATTCAATAATAAATAGAAAATGTCATAAAAGAAAATTCCAAGGTTTGTAGTTTATAATATTTATTTATTTCCTTATTTTATATGTTGTAATAAATTTAAAAAATAAAATATAAAATAAAATACATGAATAAAACAATGGAATACATTTTCGATCTATTCCATCGATTTGACCTAGTCACATTTTTTGGTCAATTGCGTGTTAACGTTGTCCAATTCGACTAAAAATTTGTGGGTGGAAGTTTCTCACCAAATCTCACAATAATCCGACATGCACCCCTTGAAATTGGAAAATTTATTTTTTTCATACATTTGAAAACCCGCTATAATGCGTATATCAAGCAAAAAACTAAAATTTTGTGAGAATGGGCGAATTCACTAAATTGTGAATAAATTCGAAAAAAATCAATCGATTTTTATGGTCGATATCTAATTTTGTTGCTATTATATGTCGCTATGCGATAAAATAATAAATCTGGAAGTTTTTTGCCGTTTTCGATTTTTCATGATTTTTTTAAAATGAAAATTTTTGCCATTTTTACGTAAAAAATATATTTTTTTCTTAAGTTTTTTATTATAACTCCGACACTATTGATCCGATTGAAACGCGATATATAGACGAATCAAAGGCTATGTAAATCTTAATTTTTCTGATTTTATTTTAATAATATCGGACTAGTAGTTTTTGAGTTATCATTAATTATTTGAAGAAACGTCTAAAAAAAAAAATGCAGTTTTAAAAAAAAAAATTTTTTTAAAAATCTTGCCATAGAATTTTAAAATTTTACCATTTTTGTACTAAGGTAGCCATGATACATCAAATGTATATAGTAGTTACTTGAGCACATTTTTGCTGTTGACCTGTGTAATAAAGGTTATTCTCAAATCATTAGCAAACCCTAAGATAATTTGAGAATAATTTAAAAAATGGTGTTATATAAATTTGATTTCAAACTTTATTTCAAATTTTGTTCAAACATTAAAAAAATTTATTTATGTTAAAAAAAATGAAATTTTTAAGATATTTTAATGGAATGGCATTGCATTTCAAATAAATTCTTTATTTGTTTTGGACTTTTTAAAATTGATCCATATTTAACCTAGCACCTTCCTTACTTCTAAAAAGTCACCCATAGTTATGGGCAATCAGACAATTTTTATCCAATTTTATCCAATTATTTTGATTAAAGTTCACATGGACAACCATCCATCCACCCACCTATTGGGGAGTAGGGTTCATATGCATAAATACATTTTTTTTGTTTTTGAAAGTTTTTTACCACACATTAAAAAAATATAGGTATATTTTTGCTAGATTGTGGCAAGTCTGACTCGCTAAGATTAGATTCTAGTATAGAAGCCATATCTCTAACGCTCTCCGATGTTGTATTCAGATGCGAACCTTCTGATGGAATATAATCAGAATCATCAAAATCGGTTTCGTGAAAAACGTCTTCATCGCTTTCGACATTTTCAAGGCTCTTAGCCTCGTTATCTGCTTCAAAATCGGCCATAGTTTTACTTTTTTGACTTTGATCAATTTACACGAGTTTTAATTTATTCTTAAATAAATAGCTTCTATTTTTCTTTTTCGTTTTTCTAAAAACACTTGTGTTGAGATAAGACTTAAATTTTTTTAGACTTTCGTTTTTTTAAACTAACTTCTTTTGATACAAGACGTTTTGTCGCAAGTAATCCTGGCGACTAATTGATCAAAACATCAACTTGTTTGAGACAAGTGGTAATTTTTCAAAATTTGCTTTCACGAAACGTCTTCTTTCGAAAGAAGCTCCTTTGTTAAAAATAATTTAGTAAAAATTGCTAAAACTAAATGAAGACAATCTGTTTTGTCAAACTATTTTTGTCAGTTTTTTTGTATGAATTTTCAAATTAATCTTAATTCTCTGAAAGAAGTCGTTTTGTCAAATTGAAATTGGGGAAAAATCTGAAAGAGGTCAATTAGTCGACTATATATCTTCTGATCCAAAGGTCGTAGAAATACGGGGATTAGACCAAAAGACGGGCATTAAAATTCCATATTTACTATAAAAATCTTGGAAAATTGTCTTATTTCGAAAGAAGACGTTATGTCAAAATTCCGCAGATATGTTGTGCAAACACATCAAAATCGTACAACTTAGAAATGGCTGATGCGGAGAATGAGTAAGTATTTTTTTTTATTTATTTATGTCTTATGTTAATTTAATAATTTTAAAGGAACGAGGTGGATTAAATTTATTATATATTAATTATTGTTATTATATATAAAATTTATTATATACTATTCCATTTTTACAATGTTTTCACGTTCAAAATTTCAAACAAAATGAGCTACAAACAAGCAGCTGCAACAGCTGATCTGCAACAGCTGATCTGCAACAACAGCGTCAACTAATCAGAGCTACGCAACATTTGCAGCGCAATGTTGCATTTTTGAAAACGCCCATATTTAATTTCACAAACAAAATAAACAAACTTAAAAATATCAAAAATACAACGCCATTTTATTTATGTCCCACATGTAGATGATATCCACATTTGAAAAACGTTTGAGTATGAGGTTTGACAATGATTTGTTAATAATTTGAGAATAAAGTCCCCTTTTTGTTGAGAACTTTATTATTCTCAAATCAGTATCAAACGTTTGACCTTTGAAAAAACATTTTTTGTCAAATTATCCTCAATTTGAGAATAAACCTTATTTTTTGCTGGGTATATAAATACATATAAACAAGTATGTATAAGTGTAATAAAATTTACAAAAAAGTTTTTAAAGTTTTCGACAATGTTCTGTTCGGTTGTACAGTTTGGCTATGACACGAATTTATGAAGATAAATAACATCCTGTAAGTTATCAATTGAAAGAGTAGAGAAAAGTAGAAAGTATTGAACAGACAAAACTTCTTGCAATACCGACAACGAAAAGATATATATTTAGACAGCAATAGCAACAACAAAACACGTATAAATGTCATTATCGGTCTATTATAATCATCGGATACCTCATACTTATACATTTCGAAGAAAATTAAATTTATATACTTACATATTTAAGGATGTATCTGAAATTATGTTGTTAATTCATAATTACACATAAGAGCAATGAATGTGAGAAACATTTATTGATAAATATATTTTAGAATTCCTTTGAATTTAGTAAATCATTTCAACCTGTTTACTTTTAATAGCCTAAATCTTGTTGTCAGTCTCTAAAGTCGAGTTTCTCGATTTTAGTAGTAACAAGTAAGAGTGTTATATTCGGCTTTGCCGAATCTTAGATACCCTTCATCAATGGTGTTTTAAAGGTTAAGTGCATAATTGCAAGATTTTATGGTAAATCCTACAGAAATATTTGATATATGGATTTACTGATCAGTTCAAGCTCGTTGCAGTTAACACAACTTTTCAAGTGTAGATATATTCTGATATTTTTTAGACCGATTTAGTTTATACATCGCGATGCATCCGCTTATTTTGCGGTTTAAATATCTATACATAAATATATTCCATATACAGTGCAATCGCAATAGAGTGAACACTTGGTAATATGAACTACTTGATACTACGAACTCCCGATTTTTTCCATTAGTTACTTTATAGAGTGAACAGTATCCAACTCAATAGAGTGAACTTTTGTTTTTCTTATACATAATTGACAAAGACGCACCTCTTATTTAGGTCAAAGCACATTTAAATCAAAAGGGCTTGCCAACAAAAGCAGTGTTGTTTCTTGACAATGCACCTTGTCATCCACCCGAGCACGAACTTATCACTGAGGATGGGTGTTTCTTTGTCATGTACATGCCACCGAACGTTACGCCATTGATTCAACCAATGGACCAAAACGTTATTCGAATAACCAAACTCAATTATAGAAAACATCTTCTTCAACGGGCCATTAAAAAGGCCAATTTAAACGAGTTTTTTAAACAATTAACACTCAAAGACTCCATTTGTATTCTAATGCTAGCTTGGCATGAGTTGGAACCGAACATGATAAAAAAGTCATTTGGGTGATTCTGTGCAGATAGAAGAAGATAGTGACGACGACGAGGAAAATATACCGTTAAAAATATTGCAAAGGTCACTTCGGCAACAACATCTAGAAGAACTTAACCCAATTTTCGATATGCTTCAAACTGCTAACCCAAACGTGAGTTTGTTTAGCATCCACCATTAAATTTATTATTTGCAAGAAGTTTTTACCATTGATGACATTACGGAATGGAACAATGCTGAAAGTTCATTTCCAATTTCTGCTCAAGGCGTTTCCGAGACTGACACTGACATCGAGGAAGTAGTAGTAGCCAAACCAGACATTACAGCAGCGCAGGCCGTGCAGATTTTTGAAAAAGCTATTGACTGGGCACAAAATAACACAAACAATTACGAAAATATTTTAGTTTTGCATAAATTCCGCGATTTAGCGGTGCAAGAAGCAAAAAATGCTTGTACAAAGCAAAAAACTCTTGAAATTACTTCACTCCTTTGTAATTATATAATAATATTTAATAAATATAGATGTTTTTTGTATAACAAAGTGTTTTTTTATAAACTCTTTAGAGTGAACTTTTTCAATAGAGTGAACAGGCCTTGCACGAATTAGTTCACTCTATTGCGATTCCACTGTATATAGTTTGTGATTCAAAGAAAAGAAAACATAAAAATTTACGGTTCTAAAAACTTCATGAATATGCACTTTTATCTGAACTTAGTAAACCCTAAGTCCCTTTTCAATAATATTTGATAAAAATTGTTCTTCATTAACATATGATGGATATAATAAAAGTTCTTGGTTAGTTATCTAAAACTCTAAGCGGACCGATTTGAATCTAACCTTTGCAAATAATAATATTCGGGAGCGATTGCTTTTTAAGTACAGTCAACTCCCGGCATAACGAAAGATATAATGTCAGGCTCATTCGTAATACAGAAATATTCGTTATATCGCAACGTTTTTATACTCTACACCACCATAGATCATTGGTGCAGAAAATCATAATGCTTTTGTATTGGTGAGAAAATGAAAAAAAAATTGAAAGGTACAGTAAAACGCAAAAGTTAACGAAAAAGTTTTGATAAAATTGTAATTAAAAACAAGAACAATATGTTTTATTTTAAAGAATCTTATCAAATTTTTAATCATTATGTATTTCCTCTTTTATCCATTATTTTAATTTTTTCAAATATATATTTTTCTTTTCGGAAGAAATCTAATTTTTGTCATCTTCATTATATTTTTGCATATCGCTATGAAAAACACTATAATGTCTTTTGATAACATAATCCCAGTGCCCTTTAAATGTTTTTAAACACAAAAGGCATTGAGTATTACCAAATCCATTATTTATCACGAAATGGTAACATCTTTTGTTACTCACTGTTTTTTAAAAACAAGCAAAACATCCGCTAAGCATGTGTCATGTTTGCCGTCTGAAAGACAACTGAATTCAAAGAGCATAACAAAGTGATGGGTGTCGCCAATAATCAATTGCTGTATGAAATGAGCACCTCTGCCAAAGATATATTGGTCTGAGACCACCTATAAGAATACTAATCTACTCATAATCAGTAACTGAGTCGATTAAACGATGTCAGTTCGTTCGACTGCTGTTCAGGCTTGTCATCCATGTAATCTTCTTATCAAAGTCCCAGTTTTAAGGATAATTTCATGAAAGTTAGTACAGACATCTTTTTTATAGTGAGACTACAATACTGAAATCGGTTCTTTATTTCAATAACCTTTCATAGGTCTGGCTTCCCGAAATTTAGATTTTGCCCTCAAATTTTATTATATTTATACAAAATTAAGAGGAAATATTTTTTTAAGATTTAAAAATCACTGTACGAAATTTTCGTTGGAATCGGTCAAAATCTTACGAAAACGAAAATTTGATTCTTTTTTTTTTTGCACAGCTTACATACTTTTACTTGATTTTTTACTTTCTTTTTACTCGATTTTCAAATACACATTAATAAAATGTTTAAATTTATGGAAATTTTCCATAACTTCTTTTATTTTTCGTTATATCGCGTATTAAATTTGCTTAATATTTGCTATATAAGGTATTCAATGGAAAAAAATAGCGTTCGTTATATCAAATTTTCGTTAAATCGGGATTCGTTATACCCGGCTTTGCCTGTATATACAAAAGAGCGTCTCTACTTATATGGAAGAAAAAAAAAATTTCGCCGTACACCACAAATATTCATTTTTTTCGCCGCACATTGGGGTCGCCAAAATACATTTTTCGTTATATCTTCAGACGACGTTTAACAAATCCATCGTCGACCCATAGAGAAAAACGCCTACTTTTTCCACCCTGAGAATATTTTGTTGTTGATGATTACAGATCCGCTAGTATGTTCAGATGGCTATACAAAGATTCTAAATATCAGCCAGAAATATAGCAACGGTAGGCATTCGTCAAATCTGCTTTCCACAATTTCACAATTTTATAAACTTCGAGAGAGACTCATATTTCGATATGATTAATTGGAAAAAAATTGAATTTTCTAAGCCGCCATGCTTGCAGTTTTATATGCAAGAACAGCTAGAAGCATTATAGTTTTCCAAAGAAATAATCGAAATACCAGGTTAACATAAGGAAAATTATTTCTTTTGATAGTTTTATTTACTAAACTTAATTACTTTTACAGGTTATCTTTGCCATTCACAAAACACCGAGCGTTTTGTTCATGTAGTATTTATATGAATCTGCCAAGGCTGCCACCGATGAGCAAAGCATGGGCCATATTTTTTCTAAACACGAGAGTTGTCAAAAATATAGCGAAATTGGATCGTTCCAAGACATGATTGATTAAACTTTTTAATTTTACATTAATTTTTTTAATTCTTATTGTATGCGCTGAGATATCATGGGTAATTACTAGAAGAGTGTACTTGAGGTCAATGATTATAATCAATAAGTGTACCTCAAGTATACTCTTCTAGAAATTACCCATGGTATATCAATAATTATTAACACAAAACATTGGCCTTCTTTAGACAAAAACATCGATATATAACACTTAAAGATCCAATTGTAAATATCGAAAATATAACCCAAAATGTATTTTGGCGACCCCAATGTGCGGTAAAAACAAAAATTTCTTGTTTTTAATAGTTCTGTTGGAATTATCGAAAAACTTCCTTAGAATAAGCTTGACGATTTTTTAAGAGTTTTCATTTTATGATATTAGGGATGTACATTAGGGTGGTACTAACAGAGCTCTGATGGGTAAATGCTAGATTCGGATATCTCAGATATCTGACATAAATAGTTATTATTGCTTAACTTATGAAAAACCTATGTTGAAAGGTTTGTTAATATTGGATGAGAATAACCCTTTCTTTACCAGGGTCAAATGTCAAAATTTGGATTTCTATAAAATTTTCATAGCGAATTTTAGTAAAACAAAACATGAAAATTATTGCATTTTCCAACATTAATGTTTTTTTTTATTAATTTCGTCTTTCACGATTTCAAATAAAGCTGTGTTAGTTCTCTTTAATATTCTATTATTTTTTCTTGTAAAAATTATTTATTTTTGGTCTAAATTTCGCAAAATCAAAAAAAAAAAAAATACATTCTTCCCCATACAAATGGGCTTCTAAACTTTGGACCCGATGCGTGCCCATAGAACGTTGTCCGATTTGGTCTAAACTGATTTTAGATGTAAACTTTTAGATTTGAAAGTTATCTTTTATCGAACCATTTCAGAGTAAGCTCGTAACTTCATGTATTCTACGAACATATTGCTTAAAGAACTATTAGGTCTAGATGTATGTGCAAAATATATGTTTAAAACGATTAATATCTTTTTAAAAATATATTTTGAACAGCCTAATAGCTGTCAATTTGACTAAGTCATTTTCTGTGTAAATCCTAGAAAGATAACCTTCATTTTCATATGCATCAATTCAATACAAATAAAGCCACAAAAGTTCTATCGTATTTCATAAAAAAAATGTTATTTTGATTTTGGTCTCTTGGCGATATCTCTATTGTAATGGTGTTATGTATATCAAACTGAACTGAGACGTATTTAATGCAATTTCTGAAAAAATTACCTACAATATGATACACAATACTTTAGTATCATATATATAATGGTTTCACAATGTTCTAATGTCAGACCGCTAATTCATGTCATATACAGTTTGCTCATCTGATAACGGGTTTATGGAGCTCCTGGAGGGATTACTGACATCAAAATTTATATCATATTTTAAAATTTAAATAAACACCGGAGATATCACTAAAACAACTGTTTCGTAAATTGTCGAGAACTATATTTTTTGAAAAAATATATTTTGAATTTTATATCGCATTTAAGAAAATTTTCCTACTCAGCACGCCACTAAATTTAATCATAATCGGTCCATAAGCACCTTAAATATATCCCCAAAATAATATACAAACAGTAAAAAATTAATTAAAAATTTGGCAATTTGAGGTACATCGATTGTAGGGTTTTGAAGATATTCCAAGTGTTTGTAGACCGATTTTTATCAAATTTAATAGGGAAAATTTCTGAAATCTGATATTTAATTATACAGGCCCGTCATATAAAAATCTACTGTCTTTGCAATGCTCAATGTGGTATAGCCGTGGTATAGCAGGTTAGTCATTCCCCTAGCATACCAGAGGTCACAAGTTCGATCCCCGGCCAGACCCTCTTTAAAAAAATAAATAAAAAAAGCTATGTAAATCGTTTCTAACTAATGCATTTGCCGTTCGGAGTGGGCGTTAAACGTATGTCCCTTTAAATGAGTCTAAAAATAGAATCGGATGAAGCTCATTATCAGAGAGAAGTACCCCTTGTTTCAATTGGAATGTTGTCGGGGAAATATATATATATGTATACAATGCTCAAAAGTCAAACAACTGATTTCAGATATACGAGTACAAAATATCTCCGTCCGCTGAAATTAGATTTGTGAAGCTTCTCGGAAATACAACGACATGAGATTTGTATGTCTGTTGAAATCAAGTTTGTAGATCTGTATCGACATAATTGTAAATCAGATTTTATAAAAGTTTCACATGTAGTACGCTATTAAATCGGTTAAAAAACACCCGACATATCGCCAATATATCAAAATACAATTTTTAATAAAAAAGTACATTTCAAAACAAAAAAAAAAGATAAACCATACTCATGATAGACTGGCCTTCATACCTTATACATAAATCATTTTATAGGAAATCCTCTCGCTAAATACTCTGTTTATGGGCCGATTTTGATCGGCCCATAATATCGGCTCATATATTTTCTTGTATTATTATGATTTAAATTTGTGTCACTCTACCTTTATAAAAAACCCCAGATGTATTTTTAATTACTAAGTGTAGAAAGGTAAAACATTAATCATTTAGGAGCAGACGGAGTTCCATCCCCACAGAAAATAACTGATTATAACGTATTTTCAAAAAAAATTAAAGGCAGAGCCATTAAACCGACATTCCCATAGAGTTGGGTTAAAAAAAAACAGGCTCAAAAAAGGGTTAATTTTTCATCCTATTATGAAATAACTCCTTGTTTTTTAGTTTCTTAGAAAAGTTTGGACACAATTAAGCCGAATCTTATCCTTAATACCCAAAAAAAATATAAGAATATTCAAGTATTCTCTAAAATAATAATAATAAAACAACTTATCAGTAACCCGGGCAACGCAAGTTCTCTACATCTACTACACAATTATTTTGAGCAATTGTAAATATTTCAATTAAAGCTTTTGATTTAATTCTCAAAAATTCTTATTTATAAAATACACGTGTATATCTAAAGGAAATTCCTTTTGGCAATTAGCAATTAATCCTTTTAACAATCTCAATGACGATTAATTATTTGTTCTTAAATCAATCATTTAAATTAAATGACAGTGAGTCTTTAATAAAAAGTATTTTGTATATTTTTATACCCACCATTAAAAATAATGGGGGTATATTGAGATTGTCATTCCGTTTGTAATTTCCTTAATATTGGCTCAAAAACCAAAAACGATATATATTCTGAATCCTTATGAAATTCTAAGACGATTGAGCTTTGTCCGTCTGTCTGTATGTCTGTCTTTTGAAATCACGATAGCGCCTAAACGAAAGGAGCTAGCTAACTGAAATTTAGTAAAAACATTCTTCATCTATGAGAAAATTTTGGTATTGAAATTGGTCAAAACATTTGACCATGGCTCCCGTATAACCTCGCCTATTCTAATAGCTTATTTGCAAATAAATAACAAACCATAATAGCTATGATGATAAAATTTGGTGCATAGACCCTAGACAGCATACAAAATTACATCAAGATCGGTTTACATTTAGCCACAGCTCCCATACAAACAATTTACGAAAACAGCACTTAAATGCCAATAAATCTAAAACTATAGCAGATATAACCCCTAAATTTAGCACAAGGAAGTCTTAATTCAATGTCAGCGAGTGTGCAAAATGTTGTCAAAATCAATCACCATTTGACCATAGCCATACAAAAAACTTACGGAAACACAAAAATACAAAAAGAAAAGGGGGTTTATGTCCGTCAGATAAAAGCGCGATAGATCCTTAACTACAAAAGCTAGAGAAACAAGATTTTACAAATGTATTTCTGATAGGTTAAAGGTACTGAAAATGGGCGAAATCGGTTCACTTTTAGATAGAGCCCCCATATAACCCCGCCCCGGGAATCACATTAATGCTTATAAATTGAATACAATTGTAACAGATATGATGACTAAATTTAGAATAGAGACGTTTTATGCAACTATTGGTCAGTATATCAAATTTAATAGGAATCGGTCTATATTTTTATATAAATACTTTATATAAATACCAGCCAGTGTGTAAAATTTTATTACAATCGGTCAACATTTGGCTATAACTCTTATGTATATATTACATCCTCTTTTTATACCCACCATCAAAAAGAATTAAGGTATATATTTAGATTGTCATTCCGTTTGTAATTTCCTTAATATTGGCTCAAAAATCAAAAACGATATATAACGAATCCTTATGAAATCCTAAGACGATTGAGCGATGTCCGTCTGTCTGTCTGTCTGTCTGTTGAAATCTCCATGACGCCTAAACGAAAGGAGCTAGCTCACTGAAACTCAGTAGAAACATTCTTCATCTCTGAGAAAATTTTAGTATTGAAATTGGGCAAAATCGGTTAACATTTGATCATAGCTCCCGTATAACCTCGCCTACGCTAATCGCTTATTTGCTAATAAATAACAAACTATAATAGCTGTGATGATAAAACGTAGTTTTGCATAAGCCCTTGGCAGCATATAAAATTTCATCAAAATCGGTTCACATTTAGTCATAGCTCCCATACAAAAAACTTACGAAAACAGCCAAAATTTCACCTAAAATACACTTAAATGCCAATAAAACTATAACAGATATAACCAGTAAATTTAGCAAGAGGTGGTCTTATGTCAATGCCAACCAGTGTGCAACATTTTTTCATAATCGGTCAACATTTGACCATTGCTCCCATCTAAAAAACTTATGGAAACGCAAAGATACAAAAAGAAAAGGGGGTTTATGTCC
The DNA here is from genome assembly GCA_933228675.1 of Stomorhina lunata. NCBI lineage: Eukaryota > Metazoa > Arthropoda > Insecta > Diptera > Rhiniidae > Stomorhina > Stomorhina lunata. Next base: position 93,192,146 of record OW121740.1, on the reverse strand, counting down.
GTCTGTCCGTCAGATAAAAGCGCGAGCTATCGAGCTAGAGAGACAAACGTATTTTTAACGAAAAGGGATACAGCAATAAAATTTTACAAAAGAAAGTCTTATGTGAGTGCCAGCCAGTGTTCAAAATTTTGTTTTAATCGGTTACTATTTGACCATAGCTCCCATATAAAAAACTTACGGAAACACAAATGTACAAAAAGAAAGTCGGTTTATGTCCGTCTTTCCGCCAGAGAAAAGTGCGATAGCTCCTTAACTACAAGAGCTAGAGAGACAAACGTATTTTTATTTTTTATTGTGTGCTCAAAATGGGTAAAATCGGTTCACATTTAGTTAGAGCTCCCATATAACCCTGCCCCGGGAATCATATATATGCTGATAAATTGAATAAAATTGCAAAATCTTTGACTACTAAATTTAGAACAGAGAAGTTTTATGCAACTTTTAGTCAGTATGTCAAATTTTATAGGAATGGGTCCATTTTTGACCATAGCTTTCATATAAAAACTGCTCCCGGTAACCACTAAAATGCCATAAACGCCAGTTAAAAGCTACTAAATTATAAAGTATGTCAGCTATGGCCACTAAATTTTGCACAAATAAACTTTATATTAATACCAACCAGCATGAAACATTTTGTAAAAATCGGTCAACATTTGGCTATAGTTCTTATATATATATATATATATATATATATATATATATATATATAACATCCCCTGTTTATATTCAGTATATTAAGATTGCATCTTCGAAATTAGATAGCTTTCAAACAATGTTAGGTCCAGACTTTATACACGGTAGATGCATTAGGAACTCCTAACAAAATATATGAACCTGCCGTATAGCTATCAACATGTTTATGGCACAACGAAACAGCTTATTAATGTAAAACTATATTCGGTTATGGAACAGCATTTTGTCCAAGGTAAATACTAGGGAAACCACCAAGAAACTTTTAAATGTTGAACTATAGTAACTATACCACTGCAACCGAATTAAGTCCAAATATATTACCAACAATACTACATTTGATCAATATTTTGAATTAGCTGAACTCTCATACAACTTGATGGTGGGTATACAAGATTCGGCACAGCCGAATATAACACTCTTACTTGTTATACCCTTATTATATTATAAGTTTGTGCTGATGTATGTAACGTATAGAAATATAGAATAGCTTAGAATCACTTTCTGAGTCGATTTAGCGATGTCTGTCCGTCCGTCTGGCTTGCTGGCTGGACCCCCATGTAAACCTTGTAATCAATGGTCGCGATTCTAAAGATAATTTGATAGAATTTGGCACAGATCATACATAATTTTTGTAACAACTGTAATCTATTTGCCAAATTTCGAGATAATCGGTCCACATTTGACCCTAGCTCTCATATAAGTCCAAATGACGGAAACACATTAAATATATAAGTTTTGAGAAAATGTTTGTATGATGGCAAAATTTAGCAAATATTTGTCTTTGATAATGGGACCATGGCTATTGAAATTGGTCAAAATCGGTCTATTATTTATGGTACCTCCCATAGGTCCCACTTCCCGAAAATGATATATTGGCCACAAATATCAATAAAATACTGCTTATATCAACTAAAATCACTGTACCAAATTTCGTTGAAATCGGTCCACAGTTGACTATAGCTCCCATACAAACTCTTCTTTAAAAACGCACTAAATGAGACAAAAAAAATCACGCTCGTAAATCGAAAGATAATGAAAATTTGTTTATTTATTTTTTGCATACATAATTTCGAGATAATCGGTCCACATTTGACCCTAGCTCTCATATAAGTCCAAATGTCGGAAACAGCTTAAATGTATAAGTTTTGAGAAAATGTTTGTATGATGGCAAAATTTAGCAAATATTTGTCTTTATACAGGAAAAATAACACCTTTGACCTTAGTGGTGAAGGGTATCGTATGGTCGGGCTTGACCGACTATAGCGCTTTCTTATTTGTTTTTATTTTACTTTAGTTCATTACACTTAATAAACTAAGGAATAAGAGTGATTGCCAATTAGAGTGTCTCGTAATGTCGTGGAAATGTATCAAGAAAAACGTGTGATATTTTCATACATACATAAATAAAGTATTGAAATATAAAATTTAAGATTTAAATTTATTGTAAAACTATTGAATTTACATCATGAAATTTTTCTATAAACGAATTAAAATTGTATTACCCTAATTATTTATAAAATGTTATTTTACTGAAAATTAATCATATTTAATATTAAAGTATAAATAAAGGGCATTTGTTCGCTTGTTTCGTTATTGCATTCATTCTTCTCGATTGTTTTTCAACTGTCAAATTAAACATTATTAAAAATTGTATGTTTTTTTGTTCTTAATATTCTGTAATTGCTACTGATTCATGTAGAAAATAAGGCTTCAACATATGAACTGATGTATCGCTGTGTTGTTTTTGTTTTTTTATGGAAAATTGCTCTTGGCGCTGCTGATGTACTTGCTGATCATTCTGAAAGCTTAAGTACCATTTCAATAATGTACTTGTAAGATACATTATGTTGAGATTTCACTTACATACTTGTATGTGCATATTCTGAGCGTGTGAACTGTGTGTAAGTCTATGACATATAACGACTATTGTTGGTTTATTAAAATGTGTGGAAGAAATGATGAAAGGATATTCCATATGGATACAAATTTTTTAGTTTTTTGCAAATGTATTTTATCGTGAAATAGGTCTGAAGCAAAATTTCCCTATTCTGAGAATGAAAATTTATGTAATATCGCAAAAGGGTTAGCGATATTGCATCCATGTGGACACACTCAACTTTGGAGACATCAATGACAATCTTCAAGCCAAAAAATTGTTTTAGATATCTATATTTTATTTTTTTCCAAGATCTTATAAATCATTATCAATAACAGACTTTTGGATTTTTATAAAACTATGAAATATATAGAAAACCATTCTATTTCTTTTCATGAAAAAAAGAGACAAAAAGCTGTGCAGGTTTCTAAAACTTTGTATGTATCCATATGGATACAAATGGTTGTAAATGATATATACACATTACAAATAATCTTATTTCGATAAATGTTATTCTTTTTAGAAAATTTTCCTCAAATCTCATATTCCTTTAATCGGTGTATTGTTCTAATGTTACATTGTTTCACAACTATTCAAACTTTTACCCTTAATTCGGAATAGATGTGTTCGTCAAAACAAATTTGTTATAGGTAAGAAATAATTTAGCAAACTCTTAATGTAAAAATTTATATGCCAAATTATGTTGACGGTATGTACGAAGTTGTTATCACAGATGAATGCATGAAATATTGCGAATTGGTTGTTTTCATACTTGTACTTTTATTCGTTGCAGAGGTATTAAAGAATTCAAAGTTCATTGTTGGCATTTGACAAAAAAAAAAAAACATCAATTATTTTTCGAAATGATCCAAGTTCAAATTTCTCTGGAATTGTCCTCGGACTATTTTAAAGAAGACATTGTATCCCTGTCTAGAGATAATTTACACATCTCTAAACGGGGAAACAATTTCTTCGAGCTTTAAAATGCAGGCACAAAAACAAATTGGTTTAAATATAAGAGAGATATCTCAGCACACACTGTACGGATAATATAAAGTTGCGTACACCGAAAGACATTAATCTCTTTATTAAATTTCTTAAAAATAATCTTAACTTAGCAGCTGAACATGCTGCAGTACTCCCGAGCAATATGCTAAATTACCCCCAGACAACATGTCACTTTCCAGCCGTAAATATGCACATCACCCCCTGTCTCGACGTTACAATATACCGGACAACATGTTACATTACATGATACATAACCCCCCATACTACATGCTTTATTATAACCCAAGCTACGGTACTCCCCCTGTAATATTCGGTATTAACTGGCGGCAACAGGATACATTATTACCCCCTAAAGAAAATGCTACGTCCCCCAAGGCAACACGCCACTCCATACTTCTTTAAAACCTCGACTACATGCTACACGACTCCCCAGATTACATTCATTACTCCTCCAGCAACATGCTACACAAACATGCCGACAACATGATACATTATACTGTATTACCCCCTAGAGAAAATACTACATTCCGCCAGGCAAATCGTGACATCATCCCCATTCGAAATTCCACTTTAAACCCCGGCAACATGCTACACTACCCCCCAGATAACATGCTGCGTTACCACCCCAGCAACATGTTAAACTACCCCTCCGAAAACATCCTCCCCAAAACAATCTACAACATCAACCTGGCAATATTATACACTAACCCCCTACAAGATGCTACATTAAGCCCCGGAAACATGTAACATTACCCCACAGTCAACATTCCAGTTTACTTTCTAGGCAACAAGGTACATTATTTTCATGGTAACATTATCTCATAAGACTAGATACTTTACCACCTGGCAACAAGCAAAACTACCCCAAAGACAACATTATACAATTCACCCTAGAAGCCCAAAGAGCTGAATCTCTGTAAACTTATCTAAATGCGACCCCTCAATAATATTATTAATTATGGAGAGGCGCTAAAAATTATAAAAGACCTGTCGTACATAAATCACCTTCTACGAAGGCGAACTGTTTGTAAATCACTCATCCTCAATTCATCAAATTATATTGTGGATTTACCTCCAGTCGTAGTACAACCATTGCATTTGAGATCTAAAAGAGTTACCCTTTGTTGCAATAAAAATAATTCAATTTATCTTTATCTTGGAGCCATACCGACGAATTTCGTCTAAGGGTCTAAGAAAATTGTACATGGTAAAGTACAAAACTGCAGCGTCTGTTCAACATATTAGTTGAGGCTGCAAGCGGCCGTCTGTCTCGGATCGATCGGCTTACTTTTCAAACGTGACTTCTGTCTGTGGACTATTATATCTACGCAAGAACAATTATATCCGAAGAAATCGGACTATAAAACCTAATATGAGGTATTATGATCCACTGGGAGTCAAGGATAACAGAAGAATATCTTATAATCATTGATTGTCTAAACAAAACAAGTAAGAAAGTGCTATAGTCGGTGCTTCTTTTCCTGTATAAAGACAAATATTTGCTTAATTTTGCTTTCATACTAACATTTTCTCAAATCTTATATATTTAAGCTGTTTCCGTCATTTGGACTTATATAAAAGCTAGGGTCAAATGTGGACCGATTATCACGAAATTTGGCAAATTGATTGCAGTTTTTACAAATATTATGTATGCAAAAATAAACTCAAAATTCTCATTACCTTCAGACTTACGACCGTTTTACTGATTTTTGTCTCATTTAGTGCGTTTTGACAGAAGAGTTTGTATGGGAGCTATGGTCAAAGGTGGACCGATTTCAACGAAATTTGATACAGCAATTTTGTTTACATAAGCAGTATAAAGAGTGCTCTAAATAAAATTTGTAGTTGGATTTTCTTAAATAAAAATCAAACCTTTTAATATAAAAACTCTACAAAATACGCAAATATAATGACATATTCTACAAAATCATTTAGCATTAAAATGTTTACTTAGTACTCGGGTTTTGCAAAATTATCGACTTTTTTTCGGAAACCCTCCCATTAAGGATTTTACAGTTGCTTCTGATACCTTTTTGGAGCATGTGTTCCACCTGCGCTTAAAATCGGACATGTTCTTGGAAATCTTTCCTGTGTTCTTCAATTCCTTTTTTACTAGAGCCCAATACCTTTCCACAGGCCGAAGTTCTGGACAGTTAGGTGGATTTGCCTCTCGTGGTACAAAAATGACATTATTCTTTGAGTGCCACTCAAGTGCCTTTTTTCCATAACGGCATGATGCCAAATCGGGCCAAAAAAATATAGTCACTCTGTGCTCTTAAAAAGGGTAACAACCGTTTTTGTAGGCACTCCTTTATATAAATTTCTGTGCTTATTGTGCCAGATGCCACAAATACTTTACTTCTTTTGCCACAACTGCAAATAGCTTGCCACACGAGAAACTTCTTAGGGAATTTTGTTTGTTTTTTTGTGCGAAACTCTTGCCGAACATTGCCCCGTTTATCAGCAACATAAAAATCTTGACCAGGAAGTTGAGAAAAGTCTGCCAGTACGTATGTTTCATCATCCATCACACAACAGGTGTATTTTTTTATAAAATCAGACTTCAATTTTTTCGCTCGTTTTTTTGCTTCTAAGTTCTTTATAGCATTGCGATCTGGAACCTTTTGGACTTTGTATGTCTTCAGTCCAGCATAAGCTTTGACTCTATGTGCAAAATACGTAGAACATTTCACCGTACGAGCTACTTTTCTTAAAGAAGTGTTAGGCGCTCTTCGAAAGAGTCGCTCGACTTCTTTTGCCTTACCAATATCTGTAGGACCTTTTTTCCTCCCTGATCCAGGTTTTCTTTCAATGCTCAGGTTTTCCTTATACCGTCTGATGGCATTAGATACCGTTCGAGGGTCAACTTTCAGATTTTTAGCTATTTTTTTAAAAGTCCATGACGGATTTTTTTGAAAAGTTTTAATTATATTTTCACGAACTTTTTTTTCGCAGTCCATTTTGATTGAAATAACTATTGAAAATTAATAATTTCTAAAATAATAGTATCTGACATATCTATAGAAACTAACTTGATCAAAAAATAAATTATTTCTTGCACTATGGATAAATTTTGTCTAAAATAGTAAATGCATATTTTTTTAGAACACTCTTTATGTTTTAAATTTAATTTTTGTGGTCAAAATATCAAAATCAATCCGCGAAGTGGGACCTATGGGAGGTACCATAAATAATGGACCGATTTTGACGAATTTCAACAGCCATAGTCCCACTATCAAAAAAATTATCTGTGCCAAATTCCATCAAATTATCTTTAGAATTGCGTCCTGCAGTTTGATAACATGTTTTACATGGGGGTCCAGCCAGCCAGACGGACGGACGGACGTCGCTAAATTGACTCAGAAAGTGATTCTAAATCTATTGGTATACTTAAATATGTATGTCTAAGACAAATATTTCTTTCAGTTACATACATCAGCACAAACTTATAATACCCTTTCCACCTATGGTGGTGAAGGAACTGCGTGATAGCATTCTTTCAAAGTATTGAATACTTGTATAATTTCAAATGCAATATGACCGACCCACCAAAAACAACAGTAAAACTTGATGTGAAAAGTATTCAACAGAATATTCGTATTCGTACAGTTTACGCGTGTTGTAAGTTTTAACTTGTGTCTTGTCGCAGCTGTTTGATTTTGTTTATGTTGAATTTCCCTGATTGTTTTGTTTTTAATTTTACATATTTATGAGTAGTCGAATAGCAAAAACTGTGTGCCAAAATGTCAAAGATTACAAATAGCGTTCGATTTATGAGAAAATTTTTATATTTAAGGATATTTAGATGGAAGTTATGATATTATTGGGGTAAAAGTTTAAACTTAAGGGATGTGGAAGAATTTAAGTAATTACTAGGGTGTTCATTTTACTCGACTTTTAATTGTTTGAGTAATCAAATAACTTGAAAATGGGGTTTTTTAGTTACTCGGAAAATCGATTAATCGTTAAAAATTACTCGAGTTAATCGAGTAAAAAATTCATCTTAAAATTACTCGAGTAAGATTTTTCTGTAAGCTTTTTATATATATTTTTTGATACAACAATTTTTTAATAAAATTATAGTGTTTTATTAACAAAAACGCAATAATTCGCAATAAAAAAAAAAAAAAACAAAAATATAAAAATTTATTTTTAATACAAATTAACATATGTAACACCCTTAATATTTTAAGTGAGTTTATTTACTTCCATATATAGAAAGCAATCTTTCGATTTCATAAATCCTGATCTAAAAGATAAGTAGGCTCTACGACTACCTTTTACTTATGTTTACAATGGGATCTTCAACTGGACTAAAGTAGGATCTACGATTACATTGCGTCCTTTAACTGAACTATAGTAGGTCGTACTGTTACTATAGTAGGACCTACGATTACACAGAGATCTTTAACTAAACTATAGTTGTATCTACGAATACATCGGAGACTTCAACTGGACTATAGTAGGTTTTACGATTGCAATGGTACCTTCAACTAATCTATAACAGGAGCTACGATTACATTAGGATCTTTTAATAAACAATAGTAAAAATTACAAATACATTGGATACCACAAGAGGTCTAGAGACTAGGCTATTTGTATCTAAAATATCGACTATATATATACTATGGACTATATACATACAATGGACTATATACATATTACAAGTTGTTATTTACAAGTTACGATTATTGTTTAGAATTGACAATATTTAAATCCACGACTATTTTATAAATGGAAAATTAACTATATAGAAACCCTCGATTATTGCTTTACATTAACTATAGTGGAACCATCAATTATTGCCTAAGATGGACCATAGAACGGTAGATAATTGATTTAAGTGGTCTTCATTTGAACCCTTGATTATTGCATAAAATGGAATATATCATTAGTAGCAGCAAATACTTTCAAGTCAAAGTTGATCATTTTTAAACAAGAAAACTTTTTCTTAACTCGTAATAAAAAAAAAAAAAAAATAATAAAAAAATACACTAAGAATATTGCACATTAAACTAACAAGACATAGCTTTCCATTTGGCCAACGTTTTTTTTTTTTTGTTTGTAAACTTAACAGTTTAGAAATACGTTGAGACAAATTTTAGTCGTTTTATTTTAAAAAAATACTTAAAAAATTATTGAAATAATTTTACTCGAGTAATTCGATTACGCGTGGAAAATTACTCAAATAAATCTTTATTTGAAATTAACCATTTTATTTTACTCGAGCGATTAATCGATTTTATTTTTCCGATTAATCGAGCAAACATAACTCGAGTAAACACCCTAGTAATTACTTAAAACAAATGTATCTGTGTATAAATTTTTAATTTAGAATGAAAAATATTCGGAATACTACGAGGTTTGGTATTTATATTTCAGGCTTAGAATACAAATTTTGAGTATTTATCAACAAAAGTGGCTTAATTGCTTTTTCAAAAATGTAGATTAATACACATTTGCATTCATTTAAAACAATTTCTTCTGGCAAAAACGTAGAATTGCTTGTACGTTTCAACAATAGTACAAGATAGGTCCAGTTATGTCAAAATAAACATGCAATTTGTTCGAAGTACGAATGACTTTTGCCCGTTATGAAAAAACTTACATTTATGCTGTTAACCTTTGAGTGCATAGGTATAGATTCTTGATTCGTCACCTGTGACGATGATAAACAGTGTTTTAACGTATTTTATTTCATATTATTTTCAATATTTTAATACCTAGCGTGCCAAAGATTGGTCTAAAGCACATTAAAAATCAACAATTTTCAGCTTGACGATAAAAACTACTCATTCATGTTACACGCATACATACATATATACATATGTTGAATATTTAAATATGTCTGACTGTATATGTGCATATACATATGTATGTATATATTTAATCCTTTACTCACACATGTATGAAAGTGTTATTCATATATCAATGCATATATTTCCCAAGGGAATTTTGTATTCAGGAATCTAATTGAAAGGACTCCTTATTAAAAGTTTAGGGGCATCAAATTCGAATTTGACACATTTAAAATGTTTCTGCTTAAAGAATGCTACACTTATGATTTCCTTTGACACTGTATCTTATGTATGTCCAAAAGATTCAGACATGATTATTATTAGTTTTGGAAAAAAAATGTAAGGTAATTATTCATCTTGTTCAAATCATCATGTCATTCCAGCAGGTGTACCAACACGACGGCCGCTTCCCTGTGGATTCCAACTAAGCGCTTGTCGCTTAGTTGTCGCAACTAAGCGCTTGTCGCTTAGTTGGTAAACCTGCAGGTACCACAAAGGGACCGCTTCTAGGACCCAAGTGACGCTGACTAACCATCGGCTGCCTGCCTAACCTAACCTAACCTAAGCGCTTGTCGAGCAATGTTAGTATTTGGCCTTTGAAGCGTGTGGCCAATCCACCGCCACTTCCGTTGACATACTATTACAGAAGTAGGGATTTGATTTGTTGCCTTTAGTAGATCTTAATTTCTTATGCGGTTCTGCCACCATTTGTTTGCAGTCGTTTATCGATAGCATTTTTGAGTTTCCAAGATTCACAAGATGGACTTGACATTCGAGTTGTATATTCGTAACGTAGTTGTTGTTGATATTTGTCAAAATTTCCAAATAGCTCGGAGAATGCCGAATGGAGATTTACCTGACTGACACGCGATTCAATATCCTCGTCGGCGCCAACTTTTGTAGATACCAAACTACCAAGATAACTAAAGGTTCATACATATCCAATAACCTCATTGATGTGTGGCTAAGGTTTTGCATCATAGCCTCCAGGCATATTCTTTGTCTTGAAAACATTGATTTCCAGCCCACCTGCCCGAGATTCAACAGTGATAGCGTTAGTGTTTTCTTGAAGGTGACCTGAGCTATAGCTTAAGCTTAGAGGACATACGTCGCGACGCGTCATCGGCGTATTTCAAGTTCTCGAGTTGTTTAAAGGGTGTTCATTGGATACGGTGCCTACCATCCAGAGCCGTGCGCATTATGTTGTCGATGACGAGGATAAAAAGTATAGGAGACAAAATTAATCCTTGCCTTATTCCAGAAGTAACATCGAACGGATCTGATAGTTTACCCTTGTGTAGGACTCGACATTTAAAATCTACGTACATTGACCGAACTAAGTTCAGCGTTTTCGTTAGCATGTTACGATTTTCTAAAATTCTCCATAGAACACTGTCGAGGGCGTTCATAAAGTCGATAAACACCAGGTAAATTGGGTGCGGAATTTATTACATTGCTCCAGTACTATTCTTACTGTGTTGATTAGATCAACGCAAAATCTATTCACTCGGAGCCCTGATTTTCGCGGAGTGTTTCAGAAACTGCGTCAAAATAGTATTAGTATTAATATTTTGCTCGGTATTGGAAGAAGTGTTATTCCCCTGTAGTTACTCGTATTGTACTCTTTGGGGTCACCCTTTTTTGGTATTTTGACTATTATACCTTACCCACAAATGGATGCCACAATCTCGCCGATCCTTCAACATCACATAAAAGCATCTGCGCTGAGATATTGTCAATGCCGGGGCCTTGTTGCGCTTACGGCTTTTAATGGCGTTCTTCACTTTTTGAATTGTTGGTGGATTGTCTGAAATTCCATTAAATATACTGTCATGTCTAATTTCGTTGTGAACTTTCGTCAGTGGTTCCAATCCAATACGATTGTTTAATGTTGACTTGAAGTTTTCCATCAATATAATAATTGTTTATCTGGGGTTAAGAGAAGTGTACCGCTACTACTCAAGATAGGACTGTTGCTATATTATATAAGGTTATATTATATAAGGTCTTCTTGTCATCTTTCTCTTGTCCCTCCTTGCAGACTTTTTTATTTGATTACAGAGATCACGAAATGTTGTTCGGAGATCACGAAATGTTGTTCGGAGATCACGAAATGTTGTTTTTCGATGTTGTACCAAGTCCCATGTTGCTTCCGCCAGCAAATTAATTTTATAACGCAACATTTCACTTCTTAGATATTTTAATTTGCCAGTTTCGTATAACATGCGCACGTTCCATGTCGCAAAATTCAATATAATCGAATATGACCGTGATTAATTTTATAATCCAATAGACTACACAACTGTAGTCCCTCACCACTATTTAACCACTCGTGAACCTATATGAAACTCCAACTGATTCTACAGATTAACTTCTTAAGGTATACACAGATTTCTCTAAATCAAAGAGACGAGTGGAAGGGGGGGCTTCTTTATCCTATTACTAGAGCCAAAAATTTCTTTTAAGCTCTTTTATCTCTGCATTATACAATAGGCCAAAATAACTGCCATATATCAGTGGCTTGGTGCTAAAAGGGCCAATCTCAAAAAAAATAGTTTTGAAAAAAATTGTTTTAAAGTTTTTATTTTCCATATGAATTCATAATAAGTAATATTGCCCAGAAAAACGTTTATAAATCTGATCTGAGTTAAATTAGAGATTTGCTGTTGGAGCCAAATAGAAGAGGGTATAGAAGGGGATCTTATGCAATGATTACCTCTTAACAGCAAAAAATTGACATTGGCCCTTTTAGTACCAAGCCACAGATATAAGCCCACGAAATAGCTAATAAACCGTAGAACATACATTCGTTTCTGTATTAAGAGCTATTAATACAGAAAATACTAGCTATAAAATACAGAATGTATTTGTATTAATTTATGTATTAATTTATATTCAGAGATAGGCCAGTAATACTTTCGGAAGGCCTTCTCATTCAGTCGCTTCACCTTTAAATATATGAACATAATTACACATTTGCAAGTGTATTCCCTACAACTGTGTAATGATAAAAGTTGATGTCAAACAATATTAATTCAAAACGAAAACATCAACTTTATATTAAAATTCAAAATTTACAAATGAACATTTTATAACTACAAAAATAAATCATATGTGAATACAGACAGACGCTCTCAAGCTCCAAATAACATCGAATATTATGCAAAAATTATAACTACTTTTTATTTAGCACCCACAAAAAACTTATACATACTGATACACATACGTATTTATGCATCGTGAATTGTGAATATGACACAGAACAACTTAACTTAAAATAAATAAACTCTAACGCTAAATATTTAATAAAAATTAAAAAAAAAAACAATAAACTGCCAAAACATTCTGCATCTAGAAAAAAACACATAAACAATATAAAATACAAAACTTTATTGCATCATGGAATAATAATAAAAAGTTAAACAACCCTCTAGGTTCAAACCGAAAACCAAAAAAAAAATGGAATTAAAAATATGAAAAGTGCAAATCTGATGTTCAACTTTATCTGTAAATATTCATATTCATATGTGAAGGTTTTGGAGATTTCCTTGCATAAAATATTCTGACATAGCTATTTAAGACAGTAGAAAATGAAATGGGACTGATAAAATTAGGTTGGTTTGGGTTTAAATGCAGTTTATATTATTAAGACACATATGACCCTGTAATAGTACAGATATGTTCATTTTACTAATCATATTTACATGCGGTTTTCGAGTTATTCTAAGCTGAGAAGCTATTAAAATTATAGGAACATTTAAACTAAATTTATCAATTACAACACAAATATAACTTTGAACTTTAAATTTGGCCTCCCACTGTAATTATACATATGGGCAAATCCGAAAAACATTAAACCAAGGACAAAATTTTAAAACTGTCAAAACGTATTTGTGTTAATGAAAAAATTTACCATATATTGATCCTTTAGAACATATAACGCAGTACGACAGTGGTTGGCCACATGAGAAATGTTAACAGAATATGAAAAAAGGCTTAAAATAAAGAAACACATGTCTCGGCGTTTTGCTGTAGCACGTCAGAATTTTAAGAAAATCGATTTTAAAGATTCGAAGGACTGTGGAGGTTCACTTGTAACGTAAAACTATAATAGTTCTATAAAAATAAAATAGGTGAACCGATTTAAGGTAGAAACACAATTGGAACGAATGACTAATTTCGTCCAGCACGACGAATTCGGATTTAAAAATTCGTCTTGTAAATTCGTCCATTGAACACATTTGGGACGAATAAACGTTGTTGACGCCATTTTTGTTGATGTTTTATTTGCACAAATCACATACACTTTCGGACATATCACGCACTCACAATATTTGCATTTTTTTTTATTTTATTCTTTTATTATTACACAAGATTATTACATTTAAATAATTTTATTTGAAATAAATATTTTTTGTTTACATTTCATAAGGTGACCATATTTAACAAGAACACATATAATTTCTAATATTTTACAACAGAAAAAGAAATACAGCCACTCTAATCCAGTTTAGTCGTCGTTCGTCTGCATATGAAATAGAAATAAACCTATCGCACTGTTCGATACGCACGACGAATTTCGTCGTACGCATCAATTGTGCAAATACTCATATAAACCCATATCTTCTATTTGTAACGACGAATATTCGTTCCGATAAATTGGTCGTTCGTTCCAATTGTGTTTCATGCTTTAAATGCTTGAGCCAGTTTTGAAAAGGGAATTAAATTTGGATTGGTTTTTATTAAAAAAAAACTAGAGGACGCTTTAATTTTCATGTAAAATTAAAAAATATCCATATATGAAAAATATATATATGATCGATTTGATGAAAACTGCAGAAACACGTGTTGAAAAAAAAGTTACGTCCATTTTTTCTAACGTCCGCCACACCACTTTAAAAGCGAATATCTTTTTCCTCCAAAAGAAGTATGTACATTAACAAATGCCAATCGATAGCACAAACGATGGGCTCAAATTATCGGAAATCTGTGCAGAGATATCTAGTGTAGAACGGAAATGGGATACATTTAAGTACAACAAAATCCATACATATGTACCGTCCGTCACGCAGGATTTGCCCATATATGATGTAACAATTTTTTATATTGCTCTATAAATTTGGAAAATGAACAACTGGTGTTGCAAACAAAAAGTCAAAACATTTTTGGTTATAATATTAATACCATTAAGAGCAATAATAAATTTAAAATTTATAAGTACAAAACCCTACATAACTAAATATAAGCAGAGATTTAACTATCCAGATCACCTTTCGAGTCGAGTTAATAATTAGTGTGGATTCGTCTTTACACTTTTCTCTCAAAACAAGGACTATAGAAAAGTTGACGACATTTCTATAGAAAACTTGACCAAAGAAAGACATTTCTATAGAAAAGTTGACCAAAGGAATACATTTCTATAGAAAAGTTGACCAAAGGAAGACATTTCTATAGAAAAGTTGACGACAGGAAGACATTTCTATAGAAAAGTTGACGACAGGAAGACATTTCTATAGAAAAGTTGACGACAGGAAGACATTTCTATAGAAAAGTTGACGACAGGAAGACATTTCTATAGAAAAGTTGACGACAGGAAGACATTTCTATAGAAAAGTTGACGACAGGAAGACATTTCTATAGAAAAGTTGACGACAGGAAGACATTTCTATAGAAAAGTTGACGACAGGAAGGCATTTCTATAGAAAAGTTGACGACAGGAAGACATTTCTATAGAAAAGTTGACGACGGGAAGACATTTCTATAGAAAAGTTGACGACAGGAAGACATTTCTATAGAAAAGTTGACGACAGGAAGACATTTCTATAGAAAAGTTGAGGACAGGAAGACATTTCTATAGAAAAGTTGACGACAGGAAGACATTTCTATAGAAAAGTTGACGACAGGAAGACATTTCTATAGAAAAGTTGACGACAGGAAGACATTTCTATAGAAAAGTTGACGACAGGAAGACATTTCTATAGAAAAGTTGACGACAGGAAGACATTTCTATAGAAAAGTTGACGACAGGAAGACATTTCTATAGAAAAGTTGACGACAGGAAGACATTTCTATAGAAAAGTTGACGACAGGAAGACATTTCTATAGAAAAGTTGACGACAGGAAGGCATTTCTATAGAAAAGTTGACGACAGGAAGACATTTCTATAGAAAAGTTGACGACAGGAAGACATTTCTATAGAAAAGTTGACGATAGGAAGACATTTCTATAGAAAAGTTGACGACAGGAAGACATTTCTATAGAAAAGTTGACGACAGGAAGACATTTCTATAGAAAAGTTGACGACAGGAAGACATTTCTATAGAAAAGTTTACGACAGGAAGACATTTCTATAGGAAAGTCGACGACATGAAGACATTTCTATAGAAAAGTTGACGACAGGAAGACATTTCTATAGAAAAGTTGACGACAGGAAGACATTTCTATAGAAAAGTTGACGACAGGAAGACATTTCTATAGAAAAGTTGACGACAGGAAGACATTTCTATAGAAAAGTTGACGACAGGAAGACATTTCTATAGAAAAGTTGACGACAGGAAGACATTTCTATAGAAAAGTTGACGACAGGAAGACATTTCTATAGAAAAGTTGACGACAGGAAGACATTTCTATAGAAAAGTTGACGACAGGAAGACATTTCTATAGAAAAGTTGACGACAGGAAGACATTTCTATAGAAAAGTTGACGACAGGAATACATTTCTATAAGAAAATTGACGACAGGAAGACATTTCTATAGAAAAGTTGACGACAGGAAGACATTTCTATAGAAAAGTTGACGACAGAAAGACATTTCTATAGAAAAGTTGACGACAGAAAGACACTTCTATAGAAAAGTTGACGACAGGAAGACATTTCTATAGAAAAGTTGACGACAGGAAGACATTTCTATAGAAAAGTTGACGACAGGAAGACATTTCTATAGAAAAGTTGACTACAGCAAGACTTTCTATAGAAAAGTTGACCAAAGGAAGACATTTCTATAGAAAAGTTGACGATACGAAGACATTTCTATAGAGAAGAAGACATTTCTTTAGAAAAGTTGACCAAAGGAAGACATTTCTATAGAAAAGTTGACCAAAGGAAGACATTTCTATAGAAAAGTTGACCCAAGGAAGACATTTCTATAGAAAAGTTCACTAAAGGAAGACATTTCTAAAGAAAGGTTGACCAAAGGAAGACATTTATATAGAAAAGTTGACCAAAGGAAGACATTTCTTTAGAAAAGTTGACCAAAGAAGGCATTTATATAGAAAAATTGACCAAAGGAAGACATTTCTATAGAAAAGTTGACCAAACTAAGACATTCTATAGAAAAGTTGACCAAAGGAAGACATTCTTTAGAAAAGTTGACCAAAGGAGGACATTCTATAGAAAAGTTGACCAAAGGAAGACATTTCTATAAAAAAGTTGACCAAAGGAAGACATTTCTATAGAAAAGTTGACCAAAGGAAGGCATTTCTATAGAAAAGTTGACCAAAGGAAGGCATTTCTATAGAAAAGTTGACCAAAGGAAGACATTTCTTCAGAAAAGTTGACCAAAGGAAGACATTCTATAGAAAAGTTGACCAAAGAATGACATTTCTATGGACATTTCTAGAAATGTATTCCTTAGGCTGTTAGACAACATTGGTGAAGGGTATATGAATCCGCATAGCAATTCTAATAAAACTTTAAACTGACACATTTCAAATGAACCATCTTCATTTAACTTTAACCGAAAAATTAGATTTTAAAAATATTTGTTACATATTCCATTTTCAGAAGCTAAATTAAGACATTTATTTAGTTAATTTGTGGGATTTTAAAACTTATTTTAACTAGTATTTTCCATTTGTTAGTTCATTTATTTATTTGTGTGCATAAATATATTTATTTGACATTTATTTTATTTACTTTTAGTTTATAAGTTTTTTATACCCTTCACCAATATAGGTGGAAAGGGTATTATAAGTTTGTGCTGATGTATGTAACGCATATAAATATTTATCTTAGACCCACCTTTTAGTTTACCAATAGGTTTAGAAGCACTTTCTGAATCGATTTAGCGATTTCTGGACGGCTGGCTGGACCCCCACATAGACCATGTAATCAAAGTACAGGTCGCAATTCTAAAGATAGTTTTATGAAATTTGGCACAGATCATTTTTTGATAGTGGGGCCATGGCTATTGAAATTCGTCAAGATCGGTCCATTACTTATGGTACCTTCCCGGAATTGATATATTCGCAACATATAAATATGAAGATAATAATAATTTGAAGTTTATTTCTTGCATACATAATGTTTGTAACAACTGTAATCAATTTGCCAAATTTCGTTAATCGGTCCACATTTGACCTTAGCTCTCATATAAGTCCGAATGACGGAAGCAGCTCTAATATATAAGTTTTGTATTTTTGTATCGTATGGTCGGGCTTGACCGACTATATCACATTCTTACTTATTTTATTTGTCATTTGGAAAATTTATTTATTTCCATTCTAAATATTTAACTATTGCTTAAAGTTTGGAATAAATAAAACCAAGAATAGCATTCGTTTTCAAATAATCTTATAATATTTTGCAGTCTAACAATTTTTGATTTTTTGGGGCTATATTTAGAAACTTTTTCGTTTTGGAAATAAATCTTTTATTGTAGTTTTTTATGAATTTTTTAAACATTTAGTTTTTTGTTTTATTTGTCTAACAAAATGAAAAGCTTTTAATTTTTAATTTAGAAATATATATGTATGTACCACTAATAAAGAGTGCTCTAAATAAAATTTGTAGTTGGATTTTCTTAAATAAAAATCAAACCTTTTAATATAAAAACTCTACAAAATACGCAAATATAATGACATATTATACAAAATCATTTAGCATTAAAATGTTTACTTAGTACTCGGGTTTTGCAAAATTATCGACTTTTTTCGGAAACCCTCCCATTAAAGATTTTACAGTTGCTTCTGATACCTTTTTGGAGCATGTGTTCCACCTGCGCTTAAAATCGGACATGTTCTTGGAAATCTTTCCTGTGTTCTTCAATTCCTTTTTTACCAGAGCCCAATACCTTTCCACAGGCCGAAGTTCTGGACAGTTAGGTGGATTTGCCTCTCGTGGTACAAAAATGACATTATTCTTTGAGTACCATTCAAGTGCCTTTTTTCCATAATGGCATGATGCCAAATCGGGCCAAAAAAATGTAGTCACTCTGTGCTCTCTTAAAAAGGGTAACAACCGTTTTTGTAGGCACTCCTTTATATAAATTTCTGTGTTTATTGTGCCAGATGCCACAAATACTTTACTTCTTTTGCCACAACTGCAAATAGCTTCCCACACGAGAAACTTCTTAAGGTAGAAGGCCAATGTACGCGGCAAGCGGCTGCGGGCGGCAATCAGCTGTTTTTTGATTTGTCAAATTTCAAGCGGCAATGGAAAAAAGTAGAAGTTTGTTCTACTTTTAAGCGCGGCAGATTTTTTCAGTGCTGCCAGATTTAATTATATCCTACTCAAATATTTTTTTATATGAACATTTTTGTAAACAAGCGCACATTTTATGTACTGGCAATACTACGACCGCCCGCAGCCGCATGCCGCGTGTATTGGCCCTGTACCTTTAGGGAATTTTGTTTGTTTTTTTGTGCGAAACTCTTGCCGAACATTGCCCCGTTTATCAGCAACATAAAAATCTTGACCAGGAAGTTGAGAAAAGTCTGCCAGTACGTATGTTTCATTATCCATCACACAACAGGTGTATTTTTTTATAAAATCAGACTTCAATTTTTTCGCTCGTGTTTTTGCTTCTAAGTTCTTTATAGCATTGCGATCTGGAACCTTTTGGACTTTGTATGTCTTCAGTCCAGCATAAGCTTTGACTCTATGTGCAAAATTCGTAGAACATTTCACCGTACGAGCTGCTTTTATTAAAGAAGTGTTAGGCGCTCTTCGAAAGAGTCGCTCGACTTCTTTTGCCTTACCAATATCTGTAGGACCTTTTTTCCTCCCTGATCCAGGTTTTCTTTCAATGCTCAGGTTTTCCTTATACCGTCTGATGGCATTAGAAACCGTTCGAGGGTCAACTTTCAAATTTTTAGCTATTTTTTTAAAAGTCCATGACGGATTTTTTTGAAAAGTTTTAATTATATTTTCACGAACTTTTTTTTCGCAGTCCATTTTGATTGAAATAACTATTGAAAATTAATAATTTCTAAAATAATAGTATCTGACATATCTATAGAAACTAACTTGATCAAAAAATAAATTATTTGTTGCACTATGGATAAATTTTGTCTAAAATAGTAAATGCATATTTTTTTTAGAACACTCTTTAATTAAAATATGAACAGAATATAAAAGAGAACTAAAGAAGCTTTTCTTTAAGCTGTCACAATTACAATGCCATGGAATAGTATCGGAGTTATTGCAATTTTTTCCCGAATATGCAGCCAAAAAATTTACTTAGGGATAAATAAATTTCAAATTAAGACATGATTTATAATTCTATGATCCGTAAGTACTACATAAATGGTTAAATTTTGTTAAAATATAACCAAACTAACTAATTTTTTTCATATTAGAAAATTAAACCTTTTTTCAGTCCGGTTTCAAAAATTATTTTTTAATTGAAAATTTTGTTTAACATATATTACAAATAATAACCCAGCAAAACTTTGGTAATGGGAAGTACTCTGGCAACTGGTTACCCAGCAATGACTACAACATACCCTCCGAATAACTAATAAGTCATCACAGAAGTACTTATTTCTAATTAAGATGGTTATTTAAGCTGAATGGCCCAGGTTCAAATCCCACCAAGACCAACAATTTTTGTTTGAATTTTTTTTATTAAAAGAGTCTTTTTAAATGATTTTTGAATTTTAAGAACTTAATAATTACCTTCTGTAAAAAAAACTTTGAAAAACTAACTCACGGTAATGAAAAAATACCATCATGAGTCAATTTTTATTATGTAGGAGATGTTGGATACCAAACACGGTTCTGATTGGAAAGCCCAACTTATCTTGGTCATCCCTTATCTCAACTGTGGATACTGACCTCCTCGTGGTATCACCCGGGGAACTAGTTTAACACTCCTTAATGTAGTGAGCTAAAATGTACCGAGAATTGTCCCATAAGATCAATAAAAATGGGTAAGGACGACGGGCCAGTAACCCACTCTTGGAAAAAACAATTTCTATGAAGAGGATAAAATTATAATAAAAATGTCCCACCACCGAAACCTCGATGGAAAGACCAAGTAGAGGCAATTTTTTTAAAACTTGGCCTGTTAAATTGAAGAATATTCGCACAATATCGAAGTCCATGGTTGAAACTATAGGCCATTTAAGTAAGTAAGAGTCAATGTTATATAAAAACTTATACAAAAAGGAAGATTTAAACTGTTTAAATTTAAAAATCAATAAAAAAAACTTCTTTATTGTTTATTAAATGCATTAAAAAACAAGTAAGAAAGCGCTATAGTCGGTCAAGCCCGACCATACGATACCCTTCAAAAATCAAAGGTGTTATTTTTCCTGTATAAAGACAAATATTTGCTAAATTTTGCCATCATACAAACATTTTCTTAAAACTTATACATTTAACCTGTTTCCGTCATTTGGACTTATATGAGAGCTAGAGTCAAATGTGGACCCATTATCTCAAAATTTGGCAAATTGATTACAGTTGTTACAAAAATTATGTATGCAAAAAATAAACTGAAAATTTTTAATGTCTTTAGATTTACAAGCGTTTCAGTGATTTTTATACCCTTCACCACCATAGGTGGAAAGGGTTTTATAAGTTTGTGCTGATGTTTGTAACGCATAGAAATATTTGTCTTAGACCCACCTTTTAGTATACCAATAGGCTTAGAATCACTTTCTGAGTCGATTTAGCGATGTCCGTCCGTCCGTCCGTCTGGCTGGCTGGACCCCCTGCAAACCTTGTAATCAAACTACAGGTCGCAATACTAAAGATAAATTGATGAAATTTGGCACAGACATTTTTTTTGATAATAGGACCATGGCTATTGAAATTGGTCAAAATCGGTCCATTATTTATGGTACCTCCTATAGGTCCCATTTCCCGGAATTGCTATATTGGCCACAAATATCAATATTTTTTCATGAAATTTAAAACAAATACTGCTTATGTCAACTAAAATCACTGTACCAAATTTCGTTGAAATCGGTGCACATTTGACCATAGCTCCCATACAAATTCTTCTTTAAAAACTCACTAAATGAGACAAAAAATCACTAAAACACTCGTAAATCTAAAGATAATGGAAATTTTGAGTCTATTTTTTGCATACATAATTTTTGTAACAACTGTAATAAATCTGCCAAATTTCGAGATAATCGGTCCACATTTTACCCTGGCTCTCATATAAGTCCAAATGACGGAAACAGGTTGAATATATAAGTTTTGAGAAAATGTTTGTATGATGGCAAAATTTAGCAAATATTTGTCTTTACACAGGAAAAATAACACCTTTGACCTTAGTGGTTAAGGGTATCGTATGGTCGGCTTGACCGACTATAGCGCTTTCTTACTTGTTTTGTCTCAATTTGTGCGTTTTTAAAGAAGAGTTTGTATGGGAGCTATGGTCAAATGTGGACCGATTTCAACGAAATTTAGTACAGTGATTTTAGTTTACATAAGCAGTATTTGTTTTAAATTTCATGAAAAAATATTGATATTTGTGGCCAATATGTCAATTCCGGGAAGTGGGACCTATGGGAGGTACCATAAATAATGGACCGATTTTGACCAATTTCAATAGCCATAGTCCCATTATCAAAAAAATGACCGGTACAAAATTTCATCAAATTATCTTTAGAATTGCGACCTGTAGTTTGATTACAAGGTTTACATGGGGTTCCAGCCAGTCAGCCAGACGGACGGACTCAGAAAGTGATTCTAAGCCTATTGGTATACTAAAAGGTGGGTCTAAGACAAATATTTCTATGCGTTACATACATCAGCACAAACTTATAATACCCATTCCACCTATGGTATTGAAGGGTATAATTACAGCAAAGCAAAAAAGCAGGGAATAATAAAGTTATTGTCACATGATTTTGGATCTAAAAATAAAAATTGTTTATAGTTATTATTAGCTGCTAAGTTTTCAACATATGAAGTAGATCAGTGGAAGAGTCTCCGCCTAGCATTCGTATGGATCTTGGTTCGAGCCCTCATGTGGCCATAAAAAATTTTGTATTTCGTTTAAAAATATATATATTTTTTTAATAAAACAACAACAAAAAAAGTTTTTGTTGTTGTTTTCCAATTGCGTACCCAAGATATTACTTTTCTGCAATTGGTAAGTACCTGCCTCCAATGACATCCCCATGTTAATGCAATGACTTAAACAGTGAATGAGTAAGTAGTTCGTGTTCAATAGTTTAGCTGTTTAACTCATTATTTGGTAATGAAAAGTTTTGCTGGGAAATTTGCTCTTCACTATTATAAAACAAACAATTGGGAGAATAAAATACAAAAAGAACGTCGATATCTTAACCGTTTCTTAAAATAATTTGGGTATATCGACGATTTCTATTCAAGAAGTGCTATCTGCACTTTCGACCAAAATGATTTTTTTTTATTGAAATGCTTTCCTTAGCTTTACTGTCACAAGTCATATAAAAACAAAAAAAACATAGTAAATAATTCCAATACATTGTTTTTATACATTGTCTCCAGAATCAAAAAATAGTTCTTTTGAAACCACGAAAAGGATAACCCGATAGCCTTTTCGTGGTTTGAAAATTATAGACCTGCAACTCGACTCCTGTCAAACTAAGTTGTTAATTCATTTTTTTTCTTCTCAGTTAAAAGCCTGACATTGGCGAAAATGGATCGCATAAATATCGCACAACGCATAAAAATTATCAAAACCTATTTCAAAAATGGTGATTCTGCAACAGCCACATATCGTGCGTTAAGAGGAGATTCTGGTTTACATAATCGTTCAACTACGCAAGCAATTGGCAAAATTGTGAAGAAATTTGAAGAGACTGGCGCGATTAGAAATATTGGAAGGCATGTGCATCGTCGTTTCACTCGTTCCGCTGAAAATATCGCTGCTGTAAGTGAAAGTGTTGCCGAAGACCCGAATGTGTCAATTCCTCGTTGTTCTTAGGAATTAGGACTGTCTTACGGCGCATTATGGTATATTTTGCATTAAGATCTACACCTACATCCATATAAAGTCCAGCTCACACATCAACTAAAACCAGCTGACCATTCAAAACGTCGTAGCTACGTGGAATGGGTGCTTGAACAACAGCCGGTGGACGGCGATTTTTCTAACAAAACTTTCTTCAGCGATGAAGTAAATTTCTCACTCTGTGGGTATGTTAATAAACAAAATTTTCGTATTTGGGGTTCTGAGAATCTTCAATTAATTGCAGAGAGAGGCCATTAAATCCATAAAAAGTCACTGTTTATTGCGCTCTTTGGTCCGAAGGTGTGATTGAACCTTACTTATTCGAAAACGACGATGAAGCGACTGTCACTGTGAATTCGGAACGTTATGGTCATATGATAACCGACTTTTTTGCCTTCTATTGAAGAATACGACTTGGAGAATATGTGTTTTCAACAAGACGATGCCACATGCCACACAACTCGAGCGAATATGGCTTTATTTCAAGAGACATTTCCTGGCCGCGTAATTTATCATCGTAGCGATATCAGCTGGCCACCAACATCATGAGATTTGACACAATTAAACTTTTTTGTGTGGCTACGCGAAAGACCATGTTTATGCAGATAAATCTTTAACTCCTAAGCACTTAAAATCCAACATTCGCCAAATTATGGCTGAAGTACCGCCCAGTTTGTGTCATAAAGTGGTCGAAAATTACCTCAAAAGAATCAATGTTTGCAACATTTCGCTTCGTGGTCATTTAAATAGTGTAGAGTTTCAACGTTCAAACTTTGTAACAAAAAAGAAATATCATGAAATATCAAACATTAATTTTTCTATATAGATAACACAGTAAACTTATTGCTCCAATTCAGGGTGCCCACTAGGGCGTCTCGAAAAAAAAAAGTTTGCCGTACACCATCGAATATAAAGCATTGCTATAAGACAGCTTCGAAAAAAAAATCTTCACCAAAACAGATTTTTCGTTATATCTTCGCCATTTGCAGTCGGATCTTAAAGTGTGATATCGGGTGTTTTTTATTGAGGTATAGAACTTTAAGTTGGCATCACTTTTTTAACTGGCGGCCATTTTGTCAGCTGTCAAGTGATTAATATTTAGTTTGGTTTGCCATTTCATCGTGAACAGGTTGACAAAAGAACAGCGCTTGCAAATCGTGCAAATTTATTTCGAAAATAATGGTTCAGTTCGCGAAGTTTACCGCAAGCTCCGTCCATTTTATGGTCGACATAATCGTCCATCAGAGCAATTAATTCGGTTAACCATGGATCGTTTTCGCACTACGTTTACTCTATGTGATAATACGCATCCGCAGCGACGTCGAACAGTGCGCACCGAAGAAACAATTGCCGCTGTAGAGCAAAGTGTTGAAGAGGACCCGAATGAATCGATTCGCCACCGTGCACAGCAATTGGAGCTTTGTCCATCAACTTTATGGAAGATTTTGCGCAAAGATCTTGGCTTGCGACCTTACAAGATCCAGCTTGTGCAAGAATTAAAGCCTCGAGACCATGCAATGCGTCGTGATTTTGGTGTATGGACCGAAAATGAGATTGATCTCAATGCTGATTTTCATCGCAAAATTTTGTTCAGTGATGAGGCTCATTTTTGGTTGAATGGCTACATCAACAAGCAAAATTGCCGCATTTGGAGTGAAGAGAATCCACATGAGACCCTTGAGACGCCATTACATCCACAAAAACTAACTGTTTGGTGTGCTCTATGGGCTGGTGGAGTCATTGGGCCATACTTCTTCCGAAATAATGCTGGAGAGTCAGTTACCATAAATGGAGACCGGTATAGAGCCATGATAACCGACTATTTTGTTCCCCAATTAAATGGCATGAATGTGGATGAGTTGTGGTTCCAACAAGACGACGCTATATGCCACACAGCGCACGTCACAATTGATTTATTGAAGGAAACATTCGATGAGCGCATAATTTCGCGGAATGGACCTGTCAATTGGAAACCAAGATCGTGCGATTTGACACCACTGGATTATTTTCTTTGGGGACATGTGAAGTCGCTCATCTACGCCAACAAACCAGAAACGTTAGGGGACTTGGAAGCCAACATTCGTGGCGTTATTGCCAACATACGGCCCCATATGCTCGAAAAAGTAGTTGAAAATTGGACCTGTAGAATTGGCTTTATTCGAGCCAGCCGCGGCGGCCACATGCCCGAAATCATATTTAAACATTAATGGCATAAAATTATCCTTCCAATAAAGCCAAATTGATGGACATTAAAACTATTTTCTTGTGTTTTATTTCAATTCGAAGTTATATACCTCTAAAAAAAACACCCATTATATCGATGTTTTTGTATCAAGGAGGACAATATTTTGCTTTAATAGTCATTATTCTCAGGCATCCGGTTATAGCATTTATCTATCAGACCTCTGTTCCTACCACCCTAATGTATCACCCTAATATCAGAAAATTAAAGCTCTTAAAAATTCGCTAAACTTTTACTAAGGAAGTTTTTCGATTTTTTAAACCGATCTTTTAAAAACAAGGAATTTCTTATTTTGCCGCACATAGGGATCGCCAAAATACATTTTTCGTTATATCTTCGCCATTTTCAGTCGGATCTTAAAGTGTAATATATCGATGTTTTTGTTTAACGAAGACCTTAAATACATCCTTCTATTACCTACCCAAGATATCTTAACTCATACAACATTTAAAATTTAAAATCTTTTGATCAATTATGTTTTGAAACGATCCAAGTTTGCTATATTTTTGAAAACTCTTAAGTTCATAAAAAATGTGGCCCATGCGTTGCTCACCGGTGAGAGCCATGGCCATATGTTTTGTGAAAGGCATAGATAAGCTGTGAAAATAATTCCTAAGTATTTCGATTACTTCTTTGGAAAACTGTAATGCTTTTAGATGTTCTTGCATTAAGCATGGCGCCTCAGTCAATTCAAATTTGTTCCAATTGATCATACGAAATATGAGTCTCTATCGAAGCTTATGAAATTCCGAAATTGTGGACCGGGTGGAAAAAGTAGACGTTATTTTCTATGGGCAGACGAAGCATTTGTTGAACGTCGTCCGGCAATTGACGAACCCAAGATATATCATCTATCGGAAACGTGTCGACTTCCATGAATTGCTAGAGGTTGGTTTTTCACAAAGAACCAGAATGGCGGATAAACTTTTTAAACAAACTTAGCCAGTTTTTTCAATATAATCGAGGGTTGCGTAAACATCACATAAAAGCGGAGAATTCGAGAGGCTGTTGTTTATTTAAAATAATTTATGATAATTTATAATTAAAATAAACGTTACATATAGAGACGAAATTATTTCGTGGATAAGACGAATAGCAAGACAAACTAAGCGACTATTTGGGTATTTACACTGTGAATTTGTACGTAATATTTTTTCATCATTTTAAATAAATAGTAGAACGGATATCTGAGACCAATGGTTATTAAAGCAAAATATTGACCACCTCAAAAAAAGTACTAGAAGAATATACTTGAGGTCAATGATTATTAACCCTATCTAATTTCATAGGTGCAATCTTAATATAATGAATGTACCTCAAAATCTTTTTGATTGTAGATATAAAAAGGGGATGTTATATATATAAGAATTATTGCCAAATGTTGACCGATTGTAACAAAATGTTACACACTGGCTGGTATATATATAAAGCTTATTCTTGCAAAATTTAGTGGCCATAGCTATCATAGTTTCCAATTTAATAGCTTTTAACTGGCCTTTGCTAAAATTTTTGGTTTTCGTGAGTGTTTTTTATATGAAAGCTAAAGTCAAAAATGGACTGATTCCTATAAAATTTGATAAAATGATCAAAAATTGCATAAAACTTCCCTATTTCAAATTTAATCGTCATAGCTATTACAATTGTATTCAATTTATCAGCCCCGGGGCGGGGTTATATGGGAGCTCTAACTAAATTTGAACCAATTTTGTCCATTTTCAACACACATCTTTTTCAAGATATTCAAAATACTTTTGTAAAATTTTGTCCCTCTAGCTCTTTTCGTTAAGGCGCTGTCGTGCTTTTATCTGACGGACCGATGGACATAAACAACCTTTTCTTTATGTATTTTTGTGTTTCCATAAGTTTTTTATATGGGAGCTATGGTGAAATGGTGACCGATTGTGACAAAATTTTGCACACTGGGTGATATTGACATAAGACTTCCTTGTGCTAAATGTAGTTAAGGAGCTATCACGATTTTATCTGACGGACAGACGGACATAAATCCCCTTTTCTTTTTGAATTTTTGTGTTTTCGTAAGTTTTTTATACGGGAGCTAGGTCAAATGGTGACCGATTGCGACAAAATTTGGCACATTGGCTGGCATTGACATAAGACTTTCTTGTGCCAAATTTAGTGGTTATATTTGTTATTCTTTTAGATTTATTGGCTTTTAAGTGTATTTTAGGTGAAATTTAGGCTGTTTTCGTAAGTTTTTTGTATGGGAGCTATGGCTAAATGTGAACCGATTTTGATGAAATTTTACACGCTACCTAGGGCTAATGTAAAACTTCTATGTTTATCATCATAGCTGCTATAATTTATCATTTATTAACAAATAAGCGATTAGCCTAGACGAGGTTATACAGGAGCTATGGTCAAATGTGAACCGATTTTGCCCAATTTTCAAATTTTCTCAGAGATGAAGAATATTTTTACTAAGTTTCAGTGAGCTAGCTCCTTTCGTTTAGGCGTTATCATGATTTCAACAGACAGACAGACGGACATCGTCTTAGAATTTCATAAGGATTCAGAATATATATCGTTTTTGGTTTTTGAGCCAATATTAAGGAAATTACAAACGGAATGACAATCTCAATATACCCCCATTCTTTTTCATGGTGTGTATAACAAAAATTCAAAATAATTGTACGCCGGTTTCTTATTAAAGAGTGATAAAAACTTTTTTTAGCCTGGTACAATATGGGTTAAACGAACAATTATTTACGAACATAAATCTTAAGAAAAAGTTTTAATTATTCAAAAATAATTTTTGTCAATCTCGGATATTTAGTCTTTAATGTTTTTGTACAGAATCCCATTATTTATATTTTAAAGAATACTTTGAAGTTAATAATTTAATATCGACCCACTGTATAATGCATCAAGAGCATACACCTAGTACATATGAAAGTGAATTTCCATATTAAAACCTTTTACATTATTTTTTGTTGCAATGCACGGTGGTAAAATACGGCCAAAAATCAATAACTTGTTTATTTCTTCATATTTTTGACTGAAATTTATTAAGCTGACATATTATGGTCCTTTCTTTATATTGTATAAATTATATGGTAAAATTAAAAGTGGTTGGCCAAATAAAAGGAGACATATAAGACACATTAATAAAATGTGTTTAATAATTTTGAAAAATATTCAATAATTTTCGTTTATGTGCAGGCCTTTTGTCTACCTTATCATATATAATTTGTAAAATTTGGATGAGTAGTTTGAGAGATATATTTAAATTTCTGAAAAAATGTGTGCATTAGTCATGATTTATTATTATATCAAAAAACATAAAAAACGCTCAATATTTCAATAAAATGTTGAAAATTCATGAAAAACTGTTCAAGACTGTGATTTTCATGTTCTTTCTGCATTTTTTTTTTGTTCATTGTAATGTGGCCACCACCTGTGTATATGTATTGTTTACAGAATTTCCTTAAAAACAAAGTATAGTTCCATTTTTCTCAATATTATTGTAAACATTTAACTCAAGAACGTGTTGGCTAACAAAGTGGGCTGAAAAATTCAACGCCACGCCCAAATTTTCATTATACAGGTCATTTATACTTATTTGAACTCATTATATAATTTGTTATCCTAAATTGGTTTTTTTGTGGTAACTAAAGTAAATTTTAATCTAATCATTTAATAAATACTGCTTTAGATTATTTTCAAGTATTTTATGGACCTTTTTCTTACAAAATTGCACCCTGGTGTAGTTAAAAATGTTTAAAATATGTAAAAATATGAAGTTAGTAAAATGAATCTGGTAAATAGGCCGGCAAGAGAATGCGGCTGAAATTCAAAATATATACTACTAGTACTTAACAGTAGAAGATCCAATTCATGTGTAACCTCTTTTAGCTCCTATTTCTTAGATATGGCCTTTCAAAATTTTGATTTTTATGATTTTCACTAGTTATTTAACTATCTCAAATTCACTTCAATTTTCGAAAAAACTAAACCACAGAAATTTCTAAAAACTGCACAAAATGATTCACTAATAACAATATTTAAAAAGTGTATAAAAATTTAGAACAAAAACTTTAGTGGAAAAATTATATCTGCTTTTATTCAAAAATATATAAAAACCAAATTTTTTAATTTAAAAATTGTAGGCAAAAAAGTATAGACTTTGAGCTAGTATAAAAAACGAATCAGTTATCGATAGTCAAAGATAAAGTTAAATTGGATACTTTAGAGTGTTGGCTATAAACTACCATCAAAATTTAATCAAAATTATAAAATTAAGAAAAATCATTTTTGGCTGCTTTTTACCACCGTGCAATGGATGACTTTGTTTAAAGTACAGGAGTGTTTCGAAAAATGTCCGTATGTTGATGAAGGTAAATATCAGTGAGTGAGCCAACTATGACTACGAGTATGTAACATTACGAAACATTCTTTTCAAACAAATCTACTTACCATCCAAGCACATCCTTGAAAACTGCATTGAGAAAAAAAAGCAAATAAATTGTAACACAACACTTACCATTTATACTGTATGCCACCGTTTATAGTAAACTCTATTACGATAACTCCCACTCCCATACCTCCCGGCTCAAACGATTTTTTTTTCCTTTTTCATACACATTACAAATACATTTTTACATGAGTACGAAACCAGTATAAATTTATAAAATTACATAAAGTTTTCAAATAGTGTCCCAAAAAATGTAAGGAAAAAGCTTTTCCCTTTATTATATACTACCTTTTGGTATGTCTTTGGTTTAACATTCTTTTACGCCCTTTACGACTGAAGTACAAAAATACTGAAATACTTGTTAACCAAATACAAGAAACCCATCAAAGAGACTTTGAACCAAAATAAAAACTTGAAAATATCAGACACTGACAAAGAAAATAACTTATCTGGCTAATTATTAATGGGGAAACAAGCAAAGCTTGTGGAAGAAGGCAAACAGGATAAGGGGATGGCAAAAAAGTAAATATTTCCCCTTAGCATTATTAACGGATAAAAATTCTAAACATTTTCCAATCTGCTTTCCAGTTCTCAGGCATGCGCTTTAAAATAAGAGCAGAGACTAGGAGTAAAATTTTGTGTTAGCCAGGATTTTTCACATAAAAATTTCTGGGTATTACATTACTAACCCACAGAAGGAATCAACTTATTTAGGCGAATGCAGCAACAGGCTAAATGCAAATATTTTATTTATATTCGAACCAGCAACATATGAGGGCGATGGTATTTTTATTGCTCGTAATACAGAACTCCAACCCTTTTCAGTAAAGAATGATAAAAGTACTAAATATTTTATAATAAAATTATGGCTGATTTAATATTTTATTTTTTAAGGAAGATGAAAACTGAAAATTGTTTGTGTTTTGTTCAGTCGATGATATACGCTTTTACTTATGGTTTGTGAACATAATTCTTAAAAGTTTTGTTTCTAAACTAAGTAAAAATGCGAGATTTCGATCTGACTAAATTGGGGATAGTCCTCCTGGAGAGATGGCCTAACCAACCATTGAAACGCGTCGAGGAATTTTGGTTTCTCCGCAAACATTTGTTTGGCTTTTTATCAATAAATTGGTCTATTACATTAACAAAACAAGTAAGAGTGTTATATTCGGCTGTGCCGAATCTTGTATACCCACTATCAAGTTGTACGAGAGTGCAGCTAATTCAAAATGTTGACCAAATGTGGTATTGTTGGTA
Source organism: Stomorhina lunata (assembly GCA_933228675.1). Classification (NCBI taxonomy): domain Eukaryota; kingdom Metazoa; phylum Arthropoda; class Insecta; order Diptera; family Rhiniidae; genus Stomorhina; species Stomorhina lunata. The sequence goes on along the minus strand of OW121740.1, from coordinate 93,160,665 downwards.
ATATATTTGGACTCAATTCGGTTGCAGTGGTATAGTTACTAAAGAGTGTTCTAAAAAAAATATGCATTCACTATTTTAGACAAAATTTATTCACAGTGCAAGAAATAATTTATTTTTTTATCAAGTTAGTTTCTATAGATATGTCAGATACTATTATTTTAGAAATTATTAATTTTCAATAGTTATTTCAATCAAAATGGACTGCGAAAATAAAGTTCGTGGAAATATAATTAAAACTTTTCAAAAAAATCCGTCATGGACTTTTAAAAAAATACCTAAAAATTTGAAAGTTGACCCTCGAACGGTTTCTAATGCCATCAGACGGTATAAGGAAAACCTGAGCATTGAAAGAAAACCTGGATCAGGGAGGAAAAAAGGTCCTACAGATATTGGTAAGGCAAAAGAAGTCGAGCGACTCTTTCGAAGAGCGCCTAACACTTCTTTAAGAAAAGCAGCTCGTACGGTGAAATGTTCTACGAATTTTGCACATAGAGTCAAACCTTATGCTGGACTGAAGACATACAAAGTCCAAAAGGTTCCAGATCGCAATGCTATAAAGAACTTGGAAGCAAAAAAACGATCGAAAAAATTGAAGTCTGATTTTATAAAAAAATACACCTGTTGTGTGATGGATGATGAAACATACGTACTGGCAGACTTTTCTCAACTTCCTGGTCAAGATTTTTATGTTGCTGATAAACGGGGCAAAAGAAGTAAAGTATTTGTGGCATCTGGCACAATAAACACAGAAATTTATATAAAGGAGTGCCTACAAAAACGGTTGTTATCCTTTTTAAGAGAGCACAGAGTGACTACATTTTTTTGGCCCGATTAGGCATCATGCCATTATGGAAAAAAGGCACTCGAGTGGTACTCAAAGAATAATATCATTTTTGTACCACGAGAGGCAAATCCACCTAACTGTCCAGAACTTCGGCCTGTGGAAAGGTATTGGGCTCTGGTAAAAAAGGAATTGAAGAACACAGGAAAGATTTCCAAGAACATGTCCGATTTTAAGCGCAGGTGGAACACATGCTTCAAAAAGGTATTAGAGCAACTGTAAAATCTTTAATGGGAGGGTTTCTGAAAAAAGTCGATAATTTTGCAAAACCCGAGTACTAAGTAAACATTTTAATGCTAAATGATTTTGTATAATATGTCATTATATTTGCGTATTTTGTAGAGTTTTTATATTAAAAGGTTTGATTTTTATTTAAGAAAATTTAACTACAAATTTTATTTAGAGCACTCTTTATAGTTCAACATTTAAAAGTATCTAAGTGGTTTCCCAAGTATATACCTTGGACAAAATGCTGTTCCATAACCGAATATAGTTTTACATTAATAAGCTGTTTCGTTGTGCCATAAACATGTTGATATCAACACGACAGGTTCATATATTTTGTTAGAAGTTCCTATTGCATCTACCGTGTATAGAGTCTGGACCAAACATTCATTGATAGCTATCTAATTTCGTAGATGCAATCTTTATATACTGAATGTACCTCCAAATCTTTTTGATTGTAGATATAAAAAAAGGGGATGTTATATAGATAAGAACTATCGCCAAATGTTGACAGATTGTTAGAAAGTTTTATATAATGGCTGGTATTAATATAAAGTTTATTTGTGCAAAATGTGCCCATACCTGACATAGTTTATAATTTAATAGCTTTTAACTGGCGTTTGTGGCATTTTAGTGGTTACCGGGAGCGGTTTTTATATGAAAGCTATGGTCAAAAATGGACTGATTCCTATAAAATTTGACGTACTGACTGAAAGTTGCATAAAACTTCTCTGTTCTAAATTTAGTAGTCATAGATTTTAAAATTTTATTCAATTTATTAGCATAAATGTGATTCCCAGGGCAGGGTTGCTCTAACTAAATGTGAACCGATTTTACCCATTTTCACCACACAATTTCTATAACATATCGAAAATACTTTTGCTAAATTTTGTCTCTCTAGCTCTTGGAGTTAAGGAACTATTGCGCTTTTCTCTAACGGAAAGACGGACATAAACCGTGTTTTCTTTTTGTATTTTTGTGTTTCCGTAAGTTTTTTATATGGGAGCTATGGTCAAATGGTGACCGATCGTAACAAAATTTTGCACACTGGCTGCCATTTACATAAGACTTCTTTTTGTACAATTTTGTTGTTGTAACTCTCTTCGTTAAGGCGCTATCGTGCTTTTATCTGACGGACAGACGGACATAAATCCCCTTTTCTTTTTGAATTTTTGTGTTTTCGTAAGTTTTTTATATGGGAGCTATGGTCAAATGGTGACCGACTGCAACAAAATTTAGTGGTTATATCTGTTATACTTTTAGATTTATTGGCATTTAAGTGTATTTTAGGTGAAATTTAGGCTGTTTTCGTAAGATTTTTGTATGGGAGCTATGGCTATATGTGTACCGATTTTGATGAAATTTTACACGCTGCCTAGGGCTAGTATAGAACTTCTATATATCAAATTTTATCATTATAGCTGCTATAATTTGTCATTTATTAACAAATAAGCGATTTGCCTAGACGAGGTTATACAGAAGCTATGGTCAAATGTGAAACGATTTTGCCCAATTTCAATACCAAAATTTTCTCAGAGATGAAGAATATTTTTACTAAGTTTCAGTGAGCTAGCTCCTTTCGTTAAGGCGTTATCGTGATTTCAACAAACAGACAGACGGACATCGCTCTTAGAATTTCATAAGGATTCAGAATATATATCGTTTTTGGTAGGGTTTGCAAAAAACCGTGAAAATGAGAAACCGCGGTTTCGGTTTTAAAACACCCAAAAACGGACGGTTTCGGTTCGGTTTTCGGTTTTTTAAATAAAACTATTTTGATTTAAATTTGTAGTAAAATTTTGATTATTTTGTTAAAACCAAGTATAAGGTATATTTATTAAAGCTCAATTATAATTTAATACTAAAATTCAGGAAAATAATTCAGGTTTTTTAAATATGAGGGATTTCTTAAAAAAGTCTTGTTTCTTTTGGAGCGTAAATAATCGAGCGACAAATTGCTTCAATAGTAATTTTTGCAAATAGTAACGATTTTAAAGAATTTACAATTTCAAAGTCGATAGAATGAAGCAAATCTAAGGTCGACAGCATTTTTAAACTCTCATAAATACTTTGTTTTAGAAGCAGAAATCTAAGAGTAAACTTAATTCACGATTATGATGCTTTTTAACGCTTGTTTGTAAAATTTTATAACGAACTGACGAATTTTTGAAATACCGAACAATTTTTCTTACAGCCTCTAGGTTCAAATGTATATGGGCAATCGGTTTTAAATGAGTCAAAGTTTCATCGTCGCCGTCTTCAAAATTGATTTTCAGATACAAATTTGATATTGGCTGCTGCTCCTTCTATAGTACATGCTACGATGCTTGTATCAAGTGAAATATTTAACTCCATTAGCCTTTGTTTAGTGGTTTTTTGAGTTTGCTTGAAATTACACGTTCCTAAAATACGGCCCAGATTATAAAATTAACCATGAGAATCGTGAATATTTACGTTCATACACCGTCTTCCCCTTACACCTGTCCATTCGTCCATTGTAAACACATTTTGCTTGTTTCATTCTTCTGCTTCATTAAATAGACAAATTATGTGCAAATTTATGATAAGCTAATGATATTTCTGAATAATACCATCAAAAAATTATGAAAAATAAATAGCTAAAACCGTGTTTTTTTCTACGGTTTTCGGTTTTGAGGCATAAAAAACCGAGGTTCCGGTTTCGGTTAAAACCGAACTGCAAACCCTAGTTTTTGGTTTTTGAGCCAATATTAAGGAAATTACAAACGGAATGACAATCTCAATATACCCCCCATTCTTTTTGATGGTGGGTATAAAAATGCAACAGATTTGGGATCAAATGCGAATACTCTTCTTTTTGAATAATATTAACATCCCGACTACTTGTTATTTTTTGATTTTTTAAAGAAAACATAAAGTACACATTTTTAAGTTTATTCCTGATAGTGGGCCAGATATGGGTGTTAGGTTCTAATGTGGACCGCTTGTAAAATGTGGATAACAAAATAATTCGATTTAGATAATATTATTTTGCAAAACTTAGTTCTTAGATTAGCTGCTGTTATGAGTACTAGTGCGTTTAGAATCACACTTTTTAAAGCTCTTTATGTTATGGCTTGTGATTGAATTATTGGATTAACAGATAACTTTTAATTAGGCTTAATCTTCTTAAGCTATAGGCCATGTAAACGTAGAACATATTAAGATTATTGCATGTCTTTTCTCCTTTTTGACAAATCCATTACTATAAATATCTCTGAAGCAGGGATGGAAAATGGCTTTTTAGATTGTGTACCAGAGATTAAAACAAATTGTACTTTTCAGATCATGGTGGTAACATTATATATATATGTATATATATATATATATATATATATATATATATATATCAAATTTTAAATTTTAGAATCTAATATTCTTAAACGAGCAATAATTGTATATATATAAATATAGAATGGCTATCTCGAAAACGGCTCTAACGATTTTGATAAAATTTTGACAGTGAGTACCCTTTTTTTATGTACAGGTCGAAGAAGAAGAGACTTTTGGAATCTTTGCCTCTAAGAGGGTAAAAACGGGTAAAAATGAAAAAAAAAAAAAAAACGAAAACGTTATATCTCCTAAAGTAATGGGTATAGAAACAAAATTAAAATTACGTTTTAAACAGCTATAAAAATAAGTGGATAGGTGTTTGGTACTTTTTTGAAACTATGTCCGATAGGGGGTAAAAAAGGGTGAAAATAGTTTTCTTGGTACTTTTTTAACCCACTCTTATTTGTTAAACCAAAGAATATAGAAAGGAACTTTGTACTGCAGTCAATAGATGAGAAAGTAATATTGAACACTTACTTGGTACCTTTTTGATTTTTGGGCCAAAATGGGTAAAAAAGGGATAAAATCATAACCTAACATCTCGAAAGTAATATGAATAGGAATTATGTTAGCTGCGTTTTAATAAAATGTACCGAATTCAATAGGTACCAAAGAAGTACCAAATAAGCATGTGGAACTTTTTGAAAGTAGGGTATAGAAATGGGAAAAAATTAGTAATGTTATAACTTTTAAAAATGAATGTTTGTATGTATGTTCTTTATAGAATAGTAAACTGTAAATTTGATCATTTTATGCTCTTTAGCGAAGATGTTGCGGATAAGCCGGCGAAGGTTTTTAAGTTTAAAAGACTAATTTCCGTTAGGTGGCGCCACTGAAAATTACTAAAAATTAATTAAATCGTAAACTGTACATTTTATCATGCTATGATCTTTAGCAAAATTGTAGCGCATGAGCCGGCGAAGGCTTTTTATTTGGTGTGAATAATTTCCGACAGGTGGCGCTACTGAAAATTACTCAAAGTCAATTTAATCGTAAGCTGTACATTTAATCATGCTATAATCTTTAGCAAAGTTATTGCACATGAGCCGACGAAGGTTTCTTAGTTGGTATGAAGAAATTTCGACAGGTGGCGCTACTGAAAATTACTCAAAGTGAATTTAGTCGGAAGCTGTACATTTGATCATGCTATAATCTTTAGTAAAGTTGTTGTAGATAAGCCGACGAAGGTTTATTAAAGGGAATGACCAAAGTCCGATAGGTGGCGCCACTGAAATTTACTCAAAATTTATTACATCGTAAACTGTGCATTTGATCATGTTATAATCATAGGCAAAGTTGTTGCGCATGAGTCGACGGAGGTTTCTGTTGGTATGACCAAATACCAAAGTTTTTCAAAATGAGTTAAACTATGTGTTGATGGGACAAAATAAATAAAATAATTCAAAATTAACTGAATATTTGTACAATGTATTTGCCCTGAATTTATTTTACTACTTTATAAAACAAAATATATACAAATTTTAAAATTTGCCTCAAAATGCTTATCATAAAGCTCCGAGCAAGGCTCGGTCAACTAAGTACTATAAAATTATATAATTTAAATTAATTTCTAATTTCTTTCTTTTACCAGAATATTTACTCATTTTATTAAAATTGAGTAAAATCGGTTCACATTTGAGCATAGCTCCCATATAAACGATTTACAGAAACAGCGGGTTTCTGTCTATCAGTCTCGGAAACCACGATGGAAAGTTAAACGTTTATAAATCGTAAACTATGACAGCAATGGTCATTTAATTTTTCACAAACAAGCTTTATATAAACCTAATAGTGTATTAAATTTTAACCTTTACCACCATAGGTGGAAAGGGAATATTGGATTTGTGCTGATGTTTCTAACGAATAGAAATATTGGTCTTACCGATACCGATCGACCCAGAATCAGTCCCTGAGTTGATTTAATGATGTCCATCAGGCTGGCTGGATGGCAGGTCGTAACTTTAAATATAATTTATTGAAATTCGGGAAAGACTCATATTTTGGTCCTGGGATATTCTCTATACTTTTTGGCCAAAATCGGATTATTGTTTCAGTTACCTCCTATGGGGATGCCTTTCCGGAATAGAGTTTTTGACCCATTACAGCAACAAATTTTATTGTATTTTAACAATATTTAGCATAAATATTTCTTATGGTAACTTAAATATTAATAAATTAGTACCTGGTTGACCGAGCCTTGCTCGCGGCTTTATGATAAGCATTTTGAGGCAAATTTTAAAGTGTATATATATATATATATATATATATATATATATATATATATATATATATATATATATATATATATATATATATATATATATATATATATATATATATATATATATATATTATTTTATACAGTTATAGTTTAACTCATTTTGAGTACTTTTGGAAATTGGTCATAGCAACAGAAACCTTCGTCGACTCATGCTCAACAACTTTGCTAAAGATTATAGTCTGATCAAATGCACGGTTTACGATTTAATTCATTTTGAGTAGTTTTCAGTGGCGCCACCTGAAGTCGTTCATACCAATTAAGAAACCTTCATCTGCTTATGCGTAACAACTTTGCTTATGATCAAAACATGATCAAATGCACAGTTTACGATTTAATTTACTTTGAGTAATTTTCAGTGGCGCCACCTGTCGGACGTTGTCATTCCAATTAATAAACTTTCGTCGGCTTATCCGCAACAAATTTGCTAAAGATTATAGCATGATTAGATGTTTACGATTAAATTGACTTTGAGTAAATTTCAGTGGCGCCACCTGTCGAAATTTCTTCATACAAACAAAGAAACCTTCGTCGGTTCATGTGCAGCAACATTGCATGATTAAGTGTATAGCTTACGATTAAATTGACTTTGAGTAGCGCCACCTGTCGGAATTATTCACACCAATTAAAAAGCCTTCGCCGGCTCATGCGCCACAACTTTGCAAAAGATCATAGTACGATCAAATGTACAGTTTATTATTCTATAAAGAACATACATACAGACAAACATTCATTTGTTTTAAAGTTATAACATTACTAATTTTGTCCCCTTTTTATCCCCTAATTTCAAAAAGTTCCATATGCGTAATTGGTACTTCATTTACCAATTGAATTCGGTACATTTTATTAAAACGCAGTTAACATAATTTTTCTATTCATATTACTTTTTAAGATGTTAAGTTATCAGTTTATCACTTTTTTACCCATTTTGGAAACAAAATCAAAAAAGTACCTAATAAGTGTTCAATATTTCTTTCACATCTATTGACTGCAGTACAAAGTTCGTTTCTATATTTTTTAGTTTAAAAAATAAGAGTGGGTCAAAAAACTACTTTTTTACCCGCTATCGGACATAGTTTAAAAAAAGTACCAAACACCTGTCCGCTTATTTTCATAGCTGTTAAAAACGTAATTAATTAATTTTGTTTTTATACCTATTACTTTAGGAGATATAACGTTCTCGATTTTCTCCCCTTTTACCCGTTTTTACCCTCTTAGAGGCAAAGGTTAATCAGTTCATTAGTTCATTAGGGGCTTGACCGACTATAGATTTTCTTACTGTTATACTTATGTACCTACAAAAAAAAATGGAGCTACATTCAGTTTATTGTAATTGCCCTTACGAGGGTAATTAGTTTTCATTCGGTGCTAAGTACAGGCAAGCTATGCGGTAGACACACTAGGACCTTCCAACTGAACTCGCTGGTCTTCTGACGTGTAATTATCGACATGTATTGCATAACTTTATCGTGTTGAAAGACAACACTTTTTCCATTGGATAAAGCTGGGTGCTAAAAGCACACAATAAAGCTGGGTGCTAAAAGCACACAATAGAATTAATACTTTGTCTATAGGGAACTAGTAAGCTATTCCCCGCCAATACCACCAAACCCAGAGCAAAACTGTCCAGTCAACATACTATACTGCGGCTAATTTCTATTTGAACACGATCCGTTCTCATTTAATGTTATCCATTTTTTCACCACTGCTTCTAAAATGAGATTTTGTAGCGATTGATACATAGAAAATCGGTTCAGATACTACTTAATTGCCAAATAAGTGATAAATAGTACCTATTATGTGATCTCCGACTTCCGAATATAGTACAGAGAAGATTTATATTAGTATGGTAACACTCTTACTTGTTCATTGCTATTATTTGAATTTATATATAATATATTTCTTGATTTGTATAAGAAATGATTTAAGATAATCTGACTCGAAATTTCCTTCCTCATACTATATAAAAAAGCTAAAGAATTTTCTTTAGAAAATGTATACTTCAAGTTTGATTTAAATTTATGAATACGAAGGTTTTTGATGTCAGCCATACTAACATTGAGTGTTAGAACATTACTCTTTTGCTTAGCAATTATCACACGAACACATTACATTAGCACAGAAATACATACATACAAGTAAAATGAGTAGAAACATTTCCTCAATCTAAAAACCATTTCATATTTACTTTTGTAATAAAAAAAGAAAAGAAGAAAAATAATATTTAGTTCATTTGTTTGTTTACCTTGAGAAACAAAAAAAAAAAAGAAAAGAATATTTCAATACAAAATGCACTTGATACGAGTATTGAACTAGTCTCCCAGTTGACACAAAAAAATCCTAGGTTCCCCTGTTGATAAGCAGAGACATGTACTCAGTCGTACGTATAGTTAGTATGTATGTATGTAAATGGAAATGTAAAAAACAAGTACACAAACTACAAGTACATCTTTTATAGTTTTCCTCGATGCCGGAAGGAAATACGCATAATAAAATTTTCATTTCTTTTCTCTTCGAACTAAATTTTATTTTACTATATGTAGTTTTTTTTTTTCTTTGCAAATGTGTTCAATGCACAAAAATTTATTTGCTTTTCATCTCGTGCAAGTGAATGGGATGCCGTTGTATTGGAGTGTTGATGTGAATGTGTTTGTGTCGATTTTATTTTATGTTTTATTTGATTAAAGTTCTAAACTTTATCATGCAATTTACCTTTTTACCAACTATTATTTACTCGATTTTTATTTTATTTATACTTACGAGTAACTATAACTATTCTATATCCTATTCTGTTTTACTTTATTTTAGTTTTTAGTTTCGGAACGATGTCCGGACATTTATTTCCTCTTTCATACGAATGTTTCCAGTTAAAACAAGTTGAGAAAAAGTTATTTACGATTTTCAACTGAACGCACAACTTACTTGTGTCCAGATGTAAACAGACATATCGGGTGTTTTTTATTGAGGTATACAACTTTAAGTTGGAATCACTTTTTTAACTGGCGGCCATTTTGTCAGCTGTCAAGTGATTAATATTTAGTTTGGTTTGCCATTTCATCATGAACAGGTTGACAAAAGAACAACGCTTGCAAATCGTGCAAATTTATTTCGAAAATAATGGTTCAGTTCGCGAAGTTTACCGCAAGCTCCGTCCATTTTATGGTCGACATAATCGTCCATCAGAGCAATTTATTCGGTAAACCATGGATCGTTTTCGCACTACTTTTACTCTATGTGATAATACGCATCCGCAGTGACGTCGAACAGTGCGCACCGAAGAAACAATTGCCGCTGTAGAGCAAAGTGTTGAAGAGGACCCGAATGAATCGATTCGCCACCGTGCACAGCAATTGGAGCTTTGTCCATCAACTTTATGGAAGATTTTGCGCAAAGATCTTGGCTTGCGACCTTACAAGATCCAGCTTGTGCAAGAATTAAAGCCGCGAGACCATGCAATGCGTCGTGATTTTGGTGTATGGGCCGAAAATGAGATTGATCTCGATGCTGATTTGTTCAGTGTGAGGCTCATTTTTGATTGAATGGCTACGTCAACAAGCAAAATTGCCGCATTTGGAGTGAAGAGAATCCACATGAGACCTCTGAGACGCTATTACATTTACAAAACTGACTGTTTGGTGTGCTCTATGGGCTGGTGGAGTCATTGGGCCATACTTCTTCCGAAATAATGCTGGAGAGTCAGTTACCATTAATGGAGACCGGTATAGAGCCATGATAACCGACTATTTTGTTCCCCAATTGGACGGCATGAATGTGGATGAGTTGTGGTTCCAACAAGACGGCGCTACATGCCACACAGCGCACGTCACGATTGATTTATTGAAGGAATCATTCGATGAGAGCATAATTTCGCGGAATGGACCTGTCAATTGGCCACCAAGATAGTGCGATTTGACACTACTGGATTATTTTCTTTGGGGATATGTGAAGTCGCTCGTCTACGCCAACAAACCAGAAACGTTAGGGGACTTGGAAGCCAACATTCGTGGCGTTATTGCCAACATACGGCCCCATATGCTCGAAAAAGTAGTTGAAAATTGGACCTGTATAATTGGCTTTATTCGAGCCAGCCGCGGCGGCCACATGCCCGAAATCATATTTAATCATTAATGGCATAAAATTATCCTTCCAATAAAGCCAAATTGATGGACATTAAAACGATTTTCTTGTGTTTTATTTCAATTCGAAGTTCTATACCTCTAAAAAAAAACACCCATTATTTGTAGCACATAAAATTTGGCTTAATTAACCTTACAACAGGTCGCAATTCTAAAGATAATTTGATGAAATTTGGCACAGATCATTTTTTTGATAGTGGGACTATGGCTATTGAAATTCGTCAAAATCGTTCCATTATTTATGGTACCTCCCATAGGTCCCACACCCCGGAATTGATATATTGGCCACAAAAATATTTTTTCATGAAATTTAAAACAAGCACTGCTTATATGAACCTAAATCACAGTACCAAATTTAGTTGAAATCGGTTCACATTTGACCATAGCTCCCATACAAACTCTTTTCTCAAAACGCACTAAGCGGGAAAAAATTCACTAAAACGCTCGTAAATCCGAAGATAATGAGAATTTGAAGTTTATTTTTTGCATCCATAATTTTTGTAACAACTGTAATCAATTTACCAAATTTCGAGATAATCGGTCCACATTTGACATTTTGACGGAAACAGCTTAAATGTATAAGTTTTGAGAATATGTTTGTATGATGGCAAAATTTAGCAAATATTTGTCTTTATACAGGAAAAAGAACACCTTTGACCTTAGTGGTGAAGGGTATTGTATGGTCGGGCTTGACCGACTATAGCACTTTCTTACTTGTTTTTCTTCAAAACCTATTCGTATGGCAGATACGATTTGGTGGCTTTGTTCAGTTGTACAATGCTTTTTTTTTAATCCGAACTGATGATTATGTATGCATTAAAAATTCGCTTTCATTAAAAATTTGCATTAATTTGGTCTAAGGGGCTGTTCCATATATTACGTAACGCTATTCTCACAGATTTTTAAACCCCTCCCCCCCTATGTAAGACATTTTACTAGAAATAAGCATACAAAATACTTCTACCGTGACAAAAGTCATGAAGCTGAAGTATAATAGATTTCATTTTAATATTTGTTAAATTTTTTACATAAATTTCATTATATCCCTTTAAGGGTTAATCTTTATACATATAAATTCCTTTTCCTGTTTAAGTTGTTTTAATTTTTTTCTTAGATACAAATGTAAATAAAATGAAGTAAATAATAAGAACAATAATAAATAAGAATGTATAATAGTTAGCCCAGACCTGTCAAAGGATACCCTACACCACTGAGGTAAATGTCTTAATGGCACATCAAAGCTCTAATTAGCAATGGATCTAATATGGGCGTCAAGTACAAAATCTTTACTCCGGGGGTTTGATAAATACATAACTAGACTCCAGATATTTGACCAAATGTTTGTTTACCATTCTTTATTCTAGCCTCACTATTTGTTGTGATTGGTGTGAATTTCCAGTACATAGGAAAGGCGAGCACTAAAAACCTCTCAACAGAAGAAGATCGAAAGATATTGTCTTTAAAGTTTTGTCACAATAATTCTTCTATACAAACATAACACACAACTTATACATATTATTATAACTGGTAGGGTATAATAGAATTTATGTTTTAAGAAAATTCTTTTAGAAAAATACTTGGATATTCAAATTCAAAGAACTATGAAATAAGATAAAAAGTTTATTTATTTAAAACAAATATAAAATTTGATTTTGGCAGATAATAAATAAATATTATTTCCTTGTTACATTCAATATATTTTTAGCACAATTCTTTATTTATTATACCCTTCACCACCATAGGTGGAACGGGTATTATAAGTATGTGCTGATGTATGTAACGCATAGAAATATTTCTTTTAGTATACCAATAGGCTTAGAATCACTTTCCGAGTCGATTTAGCGTTGTCCGTCCGTCCGTCAGTCTGGCTGGACCCCCATGTAAACCCTGTAATCAACCTACAGGTCGCAATTCTAAAGATAATCTGGTAAAATTTGGCACAGATCATTTTTTTGATAATAGGACCATGGCTATTGAAATTCGTCAAAATCGGTCCATTATTTATGGTACCTCCCATAGGTCCCACTTCCCGGAATTGATATATTGGCCACAAAAATCAATACATTATGGAATTTAAAACAAATACTGCTTATGTTAACTTAAATCACTGTACCAAATTTCGTTGAAATCGGTCCACATTTGACCATAGCTCCCATACAAATTCTTTTCTCAAAACGCAATAAATGAGACAAAATTCACTAAAACGCTCGTAAATCCGAAGAAACAGGCTAAATGTATTAGTTTTGAGAATATGTTTGTATGATGATAAAATTTAGCAAATATTTGTCTTTATACAGGAAAAAGAACACCTTTGACCTTAGTGGTGAAGGGTATCGTATGGTCGGGCTTGACCGACTATAGCACTTTCTTACTTGTTATACCCTTCACCAATAGGTGAAAGGGTATTATAAGCTTGTGATTCCGTTTGTAATTTTATTATTTTATCCGTTTGTAATATTATTAGTGATCGTAGACCCCATAAAAATTATACCGATCGATTCAGAATAGGGAGGAGAATAGATTAAGCGATGTCCGTCTGTCTGTCCGTCCGTCTGTCTGTTGAAATCAAGTTTCTGAAGCCCTAGAGGATGGACTTACATAAATTATATATCAGATTTTAGGAAATTCTCCCGCAATGAATGCTATTAAATGTCATTAAAATCGGTTTATAAACACCGAAAATATTGAAAAATACCAAAAAGAGAAGAAAGATACTCCTGGTGTACATGTAATAATATGTTATATATCAGATTGTAGGAAATAGTTTCCCAAAGCACTCTGTAAAATTTTATCAAAATCGGTCCATAAACAACTGAGATATCGGCAAAACACTGAATTTGATGTATCGCAAATTGCCCAAAGTACGCATTAGAGAATTTTTGTTGAAAAAATGAAATGAAGAAATAGGAAAAACCATTCTCCTTTATCACGGACCTACATACATTTTATATCAGATTTTAGGAAATTACATTTGATGTACAGCAAATTGCCCAAAGTACGTGTCTAAGAAATTTTGTTTACATTTTGTAAGTATTGTTTCAGCGATATCTCAGATGTTTATGGACCGATTGTGATGAAATTTGACATCGTTCTTTGTGGGAGGATTTTCTAAAATCGGATATATATGTTCCACAAATCTGATTATGAATACCATTCAAATTGTACCGATCAACTCAGAATCGGCAGGAGAATCGATTTCTCGACCTCCGTCCGTCCGTCTGTTTCTTTGCCCGTCCGTCTACCTGTCTAACCTTTTTATACCCTTCACCAATAGGTGAAAGGGTATTATAAGTTTGTGATTCCGTTTGTAATTTTTTTATTAGTGATCGTAGACCACATAAAAATTATACCGATCGACTCAGAATCGGGAGGAGAATCGATTAAGCGATGTCCGTCTGTCTGTCTGTCCGTCCGTCTGTCTGTCTGTCTGTCTGTTGAAATCAAGTTTCTGAAGCCCCTAAAGGATGGGCTTACATAAATTATATATCAGATTTTAGGAAATTCTCCCGCAATGAACGCTATTAAATTTCATTAAAATCGGTTTATAAACACCGAAAATATCGAAAAAATACCAAAAATTAGACGAAAATTTTAAAATTTTTGATTGAAACACACTTTTAAATAACAAGAGAAAAAAGATACTCTTGGTGTACATGTGATAATATGTTATATATCAGATTGTAGGAAATAGTTTCCCAAAGCACTCTGTAAAATTTTTTATCAAAATCGGTCCATAAACAACTTAGATATCGCCAAAACACTGAATTTGATGTATCGCAAATTGCCCAAAGTTCGCATTAGAGAATGTTTGTTGAAAAAATGAAATGCAGAAATAGGAAAAACCATCCTCCTTTAGCACGGACCTACATAAATTTTATATCAGATTTTAGGAAATTCCCCCGCCAAGTACGTTATTAAATTGTATCAAAAGCGGTCCATAAACAATTGAGATATCGCCATAACACTGCATTTGATGTACAGCAAATTGCCCAAAGTACGTGTCTAAGAAATTTTGTTTACATTTTGTAAGTATTGTTTCAGCGATATCTCAGGTGTTTATGGACCGATTGTGATGAAATTTGACATCGTTTTTTGTGTAAGGATTTTCTAAAATCTATACTCTACAAATCTGATTACGAATACCATTCAAACTGTACCGATCAACTCAGAATCGGCAGGAAAATTGATTTCGTCTGTTTGTCTGTCTGTCCGTCTGTTTGTTTTTTTTGTCCGTCCGTCTACCTGTCTGTAATTTTTTCTGTTGTAGTCAAGTTTTTGGAGCTCCTGTTTTGTCGATATCTCAGGTGTTTATTTTGATGAAATTTAATAGCGTCCTTCGCAGGGGATTACCTAAATCCTGATGCATTCGGTAATTTGTGGTAGATATAATTTAGCGTTTAAGCGATGGTGTTTTGATCGACAATGATGATATTCAGGGTGGGACAATATCCTAAAATTTTGTGTAAAATCCAGGATCTCCACAAATCTGCTTTTAGCAGACAGACACTCTGCATTAATCTTAATTTTGTGTCTGACTTTTGAACATTATGATAACATTTGAGAATGTATTATATATCAAATTATAGGTAATCTTCCTAGGAAGTACAAAAATGCAACTAATTACATGATATCTGTTCAAAACCTACATATGTATGTATGTATCTCACATATCAACGAAAATTTAAATTCTTTAATTGCAATTGGGAGAAATTCGCTCACGTTTGACAATTGCTCCCGAATAACTTCGCCTAAGGCAATCTCTTAGTAGCTAATAAATGAGAAATTATAATAGATACGATGATGACATTTAGTATAAAGACGTTGTACAATATCGTTATTCAGCGCGATAGCGCCTAAAATAAACTTTCTAGAGGGGCAACATTCGACAAAAGTATTTCTGATGTCTTGAAAAGTTCGGTATTGAAAATGGGCGAACTCGGTTCACATTTAGTGAAATCTCCCATATAATCCTGACAGGGAATCACTTTAATGCTGATATATTAAATTACATTATAATTGCACATAGAACTAGAGCAAAACTTTTTACACATCTATCGGACAGATCGGAAGAACAATACATCCCAAATATTATTGATGAAGTATTCATCTTAATTAGTTAACTAACTTCAGATAAATAAGTAAATCTTCAATAACTTTTCCGACAAAGCTGATATCCATCCATTCAAAAGCTATATATTTCACGTATGTATATAAAACTAAGAGTGTATACCCTATAATTGTATATACATTGACAAAACAATTATTGTTAAAGCTTTGATCTAAATCTTTAACTTCAGAGTTTTACATAACTAATTAAGAACTTTTACTAGTTGGATGATATGTACGAATTAAAGTACACAACCCTAACATCAAATCGATGTGCACATGCAAATCTATGGGCATCTACATTTGGATCATCTTTTCTGCATGGTTTATCTGATCTATCGAACTTTATTTAATGTTCGTAAAGTAGACACATATGTCGTAGCTACTGGCATTCTCTACTTGTAGTCTAGTAATCATTATCTTTCACAAAGGAACCACTTTAGAACCCAAGTGACGCTGCCTTCGACATCAGCCACCTGTCCAACCTAACCTTTGGGTTCATAACTATTCTAGATGATAACGCCACCGAAAAGCTTTTCGTTTTCCGACTCTTAATTTTAAAAACTTTTTGCATATCTTATCTTATATTCTTAAACTAGCAATAATTGTATGCATATATATATCTATATATATATATATAGAATGGCTATCTCGAAAACGGCTCTAACGATTTTGATAAAATTTGGACAGTGGGCACTTTTTTGAAACTATGTCCGATAGGGGGTCAAAAAGGGTGAAAATAGTTTTTTTGGTACTTTTTTAACCCACCCTTGTATTTTAAACCTAATAATATAGAAATATTGAACACGTACTTGGTACTTTTTTGATTTTGGGGCCAAAATGGGTAAAAAAGGGATAAAATGATAACTTAACATCTCAAAAGTAATATGAATAGGAATTATGTTAACTGCGTTTTAATAAAATATACCGAATTCAATTGGTACCAAAGAAGTACCAAATAAGCATATGGAACTTTTTGAAAGTAGTGGATAAAAATGGGAAAAATGAGTAATGTTATAACTTTTAAACAAATGAATGTTTGTATATATGTTCTTTATAGAATAGTAAACTGTGAATTTGGTCATATTATGCTCTTTAGCGAAGATGTTGCGGATAAGCCGGCGAAGGTTTTTAAGTTGGTAAGACTAATTTCCGTTAGGTGGCGCCACTGAAAATGACTAAAAATGAATTAAATCGTAAACTGTACATTTGATCATGCTATGGTCTTTTGCAAAGTTGTAGCGCATGAGCCGTCAAAGGTTTTTTAGTTGGTGTGAATAATTTCCGACGGGTGGCGCCACTGAAAATTACTCAAAATGAATTAAATCGTAAACTGTGCATTTGATCATGTTATAATCATTAGAAAAGTTGTTACGCATAAGCAGACGAAGGTTTCTTAGTTGGTATGAACAACTTCAGTTGGCGCCACTGAAAATTACTCAAAATGAAATAGATCGTAAACTGTGCATTTGATCAGGCTATAATATTTAGCAAAGTTGTTGCGCATGAGTCGACGGAGGTTTCTGTTGGTATGACCAATTTCCAAAAATTTTCAAAATGAGTTAATCTGTAAACTATGCAAATTATGTGTTGATCGGAAAAAATAAATAAAATAATTTGAAATTAACTGAATATTTGCACAAAATGCTTATCATAAAGCTCCGAGCAAGGCTCGGTCAACCAGGTACTAATACTAGTATAACCAAATATTGCTAGGAATTATATTTAGTATGAACAAAAGAAAATTAATATACATATCAAGCATTTGTGTGGGGCCTAACTAAGTCAGTAGTCAGAAACTATATAATTATCAATAAATTCTTACAATATTGTACTTTACTTTTGGAACACCATTGGTGAAGGGTATCCAAGATTCGACAAAGCCGACCACTCTTACTTGTTTTACATAAAAAGGTAAGTTTTCATATTTCAAATGGTCTTGAAGTAGAGCTTTTGGACCTTAGCTAGGAGATCAGATGCGCTAAAACTGCCCAATATAAATTTGTTCTGCCGTCTCCAAAGTTGTAAAAAATATGGCGATCTAGGGTGATATTCGTTGGATGCACATGTTTTTCAAGTAAAGAAAAAAGCATTCGAGAGCCTCTGTTTTTAAAGAGGAATTCTATTCGACCGAAATGGCTTCTCGACTACCATAGAATTAATAATATACATATGTTGTTTTTTATACAGTGACAAAAGTTTAAATCATAATAAAATAATATCAATTAATGTTCAATATGATTTTCGAAGCAATTTTTGAGGTCGTATTTCGCCGATAAGTCTTCTAATGTAAAGCGCACCAAAAAGTAATTTGTTTGTGAATTGTCAGTCCAAATCAATATCAATTTGCCCTTCCATTCGCCGAATTAGCGGCGAAGAAATTCGATTATAATAAAATTTGAAACCAAACTAAACAAAAAGCATCTATCAGATGTAGGTCAGAGCAATAATGCAAACTCAAACTGGCGACATTTTAAAACAAAATACCCGGTACATAGTCTGTCTAGCCCTATCATAGGATACCTCACACCATTGAGGTAAAATGTAAACCGATTTCCTGTAAATGGATTAGAAGGTCTCGTTTCCGATAATCGTACATTATTAACGCATATTTTTTCATAATCCTATTTATTTGTAGGCGACTAGAAAGTGGATCTCCCATTCGTTCTTTATTGGCAGTGTCCGTACAGACATAACACATTCGTCTACATATATTCAATATAGTGTGCGCAACTTTTTTCAACAATATGTTACCACATTTGGGGTAACTCTCCTCATATTTATTCGATAAAGTGGTAAACTTAGATATGTCTATTGTCAAACGTCTGATTTATAATATAAATAAAAATAATATAAACAAAGTGTTAAACAAAAGTATTTACCCTTTTTTGTCCTTCCTGTTTGACCGAATTTCGAAAAAGTTCCAAACATGTACCACATTATTTCCATTTATGGTCCAAATGCAATTTTATTAAATTCTATCCCTTTTAGTTTTTAAGATGTAACGTTATCGATTTTCATCTTCAAAATTTGATATCTATTTTTTGGTTCTAGGTTAAGAAAGGGCAAAAATGAGTTGAATGAAATTGTATGGCTTGGATATTTTTTTTTAATATACTTTCTATATGGGCAAATCCTGCGTGATGGACGATACATTTGTACGGATTTTGTTGTATCCAATTGTCGTTCTAAACCAGGTATATTTGCAAAGATTTCAGAGAATATTAACCCATCGATTGTGCTATCGAACGGCATTTGTCAATTAACATACTAAAGTTGGAGGAAAACGATATTCGCTTTTAAAGTGCTGTGACGGACGCTACAAAAAATGGAAGTTACTTTTTTTTCAACACCTGTTTCCATAATTTTCATCAAATCCGTCATAGTAATAAAAAAAATTGTAAATACATTAAAGATAGAAGAGAATCAGAGGATTACAAAACAGCCTTTATAAAATATTGTTTAGTTACCAGTTTCACCAAAAAACCATAAATGATCTGTTGCGGACGCTACGTAACGGAAGATACCGTTTTTACTTGAATATTTTTTATTAGGAAAGAATTCATATTTCATATTGTTTTTAAGGTACGTTAATCAGTAAAAAAAATGGTTTTATTTGTACCCGAATTTCATCTCCTTCCTTTTCGTGTTCGCGGTAAAAATGCGATTTTTGGGCACAATTTAATATATCACAAAACGGCTACTTACATATATTTATTAAATGTTTTACAGTTTTGCATCTAATTTTTAATCGAAAAATGATGCGGCTAGCTTTTAGAGTGTCCCAAAAAAAAAAAAATAAAATTTCAAAAGCATCAAATTTGTCCTACAGTATATTTTTTAACACCTAATATCTTAAATTTAATTTGTGGATATAAACAGTGTTATTGCTTCATAAAAAAGACAGATATATGATCGTAAATATTGTATCATTATCATGTCATTTTGCAAAAAATATATACTGTGACGGACGCTACACATTATTCTGTAAAATGCTATGTAAACATCTATACATTTTTAGCCTAATGTAAAGCATACTATAAGTTCTCTTTACAAACTAAGTTCAATTGAAAAAAAAAGAAAAATTGCACTAGTCAAATTAAAAAAAAAACTTTATTTCTGTGACGGACGTTACACATTGTGAGCCAGTTTTTACATGACTTTACTTATATCACTCCAATTACTTTTGATGGGGTCTTTTACATATAATTGTTTAAATTTAAGCAGACTTTGAGCCCCTACTGAAACTTTATACCTAAATGGATGTTTTTGCAATTTTTATGAACTTTTAAAAAACCTATTATTTTAAAAAATGTGTAAAAATTAGAGGTGGGTGCAAACAAAGACCTCCATTCACGAAGAGAGCAATCAAAAATTGTAACCATTATATATTCTAAAGGATCAATAGATGGTAAATTTTTCCATAAAAAAAACGCAATTTGGACAGTTTTAACATTTTTTTCCTTGGGTTAATGTTTTTCGGATTTGCCCGTATAACGTTATCGATTTTCATTATACCCTTCACCACCATAAGTTTGTGCTGATGTTTGCAACGCATAGAAATATTTGTTTTAGACCCACCTTTTAGTATACCAATAGACTTAGAATCACTTTCTGAGTCGATTTAGCGATGTCCGTCCGTCCGTCTGGCTGGACCCCCATGTAAACCTTGTAATCAAACTACAGGTCGCAATTCTAAAGATAATTTGATGGAATTTGGCACAGATAATTTTTTTGACCATGGACCATGTCTATTGAAATTGGTCAAAATCGGTATATTATTTATGGTACCTCCCATAGGTCCCACTTCCCGGAAATGCTATATTGGCGTTGAAATCGGTCCACATTTGACCATAGCTCCCATACAAACTCTTCTTCAAAAACGCACTAAATGAGACAAAAAATCACTAAAACGCTTGTAAATCTAAAGATAATGAAAATTTTGAGTTTGCCAAATTTCGAGATAATCGGTCCACATTTGGCCCTAGCTCTCATATAAGTCCAAATGACGGAAACAGGTTGAATATATACGTTTTGAGAAAATGTTTGTATGATGGCAAAATTTAGCAAATATTTGTTTTTATACAGGAAAAAATAACACCTTTGACCTTAGTGGTGAAGGGTATCGTATGGTCGGCTTGACCGACTATAGCGCTTTCTTACTTGTTTTTTTTTGTTTTTTTTTTTTGTTTTTTTTTTTTTTGTTCATAAACAGCAGAATTTCCAAAACTTCATATTTTTTGGTTCTAGGACAAACACGGGTTTAATGAAATTATATGGCTTGTATATTTTGTTTTGATATTCTTTCTATCTATCAAAATATATTAAGTTGTAGTGTTTCTGACAGATTAGTACAGAGCTGAAATTTAAACATTTTAGAATTTTTAAAAATTTTGTGAAAAATACTTTTTTTGCACTGATATCATAAAAAAAATGTTTGTTCTAAAAATAATCTTTTTGCAGTCCCTAGTAATCGCATATAAACTAGTTCCATAGTAACTTAAGGTTAAATTTTAGAAATACTACTTACCTACTGTTTTATCAGTTATGCCATTATTCATGAAAATAAGCGCCATATTTTATCTACTGTGCATATTTAAATATTTACAACATCGCCTTAATCAGTTCCCAAAAGAAATCTTACATCAATGTACCCAATCATTTTGTGATGAAGACCATAAACATAAAATCCCTTCAACTTGAAGACAGTTTTTAATAATATTTTTATAGCCAGCGAAGCAAGAGTTTCATGAATCGCTGAAAGAGACAAATGTTTATTTTATGTTTATCCAAATTATATTTTGCTCCAAATGATGATAATGTGCCTGCAGAACTTGTGCCGTTCTAATCTAAGCCAATGTTGAAAATTTTAACATTTAACACAAATGTGGCACAATTGTTAACCCGCCAATGCTTTGGCTTTAAAGTGCAATAACAAAAATGAAAAAAAAAACGGTACATGAAATGGCTAAAATCACATTCTTAACAACATAGAACGATACTTGCATCTATTTACATATAAACACAGATGCTTAAATATTTCATAAGTATTCATGTATGTGTTTGTTTGTGTTTGTACACACATACATACATATAATGATGCTGTTGCATTTTCATGTCGTTCTCGTATCATGATGGCGATAATGAACATCATCATAATCCACATAACAACAATAATGCTGTTAGACATCCTTTCGTATCTAGATATGCATAAAGATATTTATTATGATGACTTTAAAAATGAAACTGATCCCTACAACGACTTTTGGCTGCATTCGTTTCTACTGCATTTTCTGCAGAATAATGCAAAATGTTGGACATTTTTTGTTGACACATTAATCAAATCCATTATTATTTCTTGTTAAGATACATTTAAAGTAAAAATGTTGCTAAAACGAAATTCATTGCAAAATAAGAAATTGTACAAATGTCTCATATCTGTTAAAGCTGGCTAACTAAGTAAAGCTTATATTAAAAGTACAGGTAGCAAATTTTGAAGATAAAAAATATGTATTTATTTCGTTATTAGGATATTCAGTTATAAAATATCAATACTAATTGGTAACTTGTGTACAAGGTTGTATTTCTACTTTTTTATAGCCACCATAAAAAAGAATTGAGATTGTCATTCCGTTTGTAATTTCCTTAATATTGGCTCAAAAATCAAAAACGATATATATTCTGAATCCTTATTAAATTCTAAGACGATTGAGCGACGTCCGTCTGTCTGTCCGTCTGTCTGTTGAAATCACGATAACGAATAAACGAAAGGAGCTAGCTCACTGAAACTTAGTATAAACATTCTTCATCTCTGAGAAAATTTTGGCAAACATTCTTCATCTCTGACAAAATTTTGGTATTGAAATTGGGCAAAATCGGTTAATAATTGACCATAGCTCCTGCATAACCTCGCCTACGCTAATCGCTTATTTGCTAATAAATAACAAACTAAAGAGTGCTCTAAATAAAATTTTTAGTTGGATTTTCTTAAATAAAAATCAAACCTTTTAATATAAAAACTCTACAAAATACGCAAATATAATGACATATTATACAAAATCATTTAGCATTAAAATGTTTACTTAGTACTCGGGTTTTGCAAAATTATCGACTTTTTTCGAAAACCAACCCATTAAAGATTTTACAGTTGCTTCTGATACCTTTTTTCCACCTGCGCTTAAAATCGGACATGTTCTTGGAAATCTTTCCTGTGTTCTTCAATTCCTTTTTTACCAGAGCCCAATACATTTCCACAGGCCGAAGTTCTGGACAGTTAGGTGGATTTGCCTCTCGTAGTACAAAAATGACATTATTCTTTGAGTACCACTCAAGTGCCTTTTTTCCATAATGGCATGATGCCAAATCGGGCCAAAAAAATGTAGTCACTCTGTGCTCTCTTAAAAAGGGTAACAACCGTTTTTGTAGGCGCTCCTTTATATAAATTTCTGTGTTTATTGTGCCAGATGCCACAAATACTTTACTTCTTTTGCCCCGTTTATCAGCAACATAAAAATCTTGACCAGGAAGTTGAGAAAAGTCTGCCAGTACGTATGTTTCATCATCCATCACACAACAGGTGTATTTTTTTATAAAATCAGACTTCAATTTTTTCGCTCGTTTTTTTGCTTCTAAGTTCTTTATAGCATTGCGATCTGGAACCTTTTGGACTTTGTATGTCTTCAGTCCAGCATAAGCTTTGACTCTATGTGCAAAATTCGTAGAACATTTCACCGTACGAGCTGCTTTTCTTAAAGAAGTGTTAGGCGCTCTTCGAAAGAGTCGCTCGACTTCTTTTGCCTTACCAATATCTGTAGGACCTTTTTTCCTCCCTGATCCAGGTTTTCTTTCAATGCTCAGGTTTTCCTTATACCGTCTGATGGCATTAGAAACCGTTCGAAGGTCAACTTTCAAATTTTTAGCTATTTTTTTAAAAGTCCATGACGGATTTTTTTTAAAGTTTTAATTATATTTTCAGGAACTTTTTTTTCGCAGTCCATTTTGATTGAAATAACTATTGAAAATTAATAATTTCTAAAATAATAGTATCTGACATATCTATAGAAACTAACTTGATCAAAAAATTATTTCTTGCACTATGAATAAATTTTGTCTAAAATAGTAAATGCATATTTTTTTTAGAACACTCTTTATAATAGCTATGATGATAAAATTTGGTAAGTCCTAGGCAGCATATAAAATTTCATCAAAATCGGTTCACATTTAGTCATAGCTCCCATACAAAAAACTTACGGAAACAGCCAAAATTTCACCTAAGATACACTTAAATGCCAATAAATCTAAAACTATAATAGATATAATATAATAGATATAATCAAAACTATAATAGATATAATCACTTGCACGAGCAAGTCTTATGTCAATGCCAACCAGTGTGCAAAATTTCGTCACAATCGGTCACAATTTGACCATAGCTCCCATATAAAAAAACTTACGGAAACACAAAATTAAAAAAGAAAAGGGGGTTTATGTCCGTCAGATAAAAACGCGATAGCGCCTTAACGAAAAGGCCTACAGCAACAACATTTTACAAAAGGAAGTCTTACATGAATGCCAGCCAGTGTGCAAATTTTGTTACAATCGGATACTATTTGACAATAGCTCCCATATAGAAAAACTTACGGAAACAAAAAAATACAAAAAGAAAATATGGTTTATGTCCGTCTTTCCGTCAGAGAAAAGCGCGATAGTTCCTTAACTACTAGAGCTAGAGAGACAAAATTTAGCAAAAGTATTTTTGATATGTTGTAGAAATTGTGTGCTGAAAATGGGTAAAATCGGTTCACATTTAGTTAGAGCTCCCATATAACCCTGCCCCGGGAATCATATTTATGCTGATAAATTGAATAAAATTGTAAAGTCTATGACCACTAAATTTAAAACAGAGAAGTTTTATGCAACTTTCAGTCAGTATTCAAATTTTATAGGAATCGGTCCATTTTTGACCATTGCTTTCATATAAAAACCGCTCCCGGTAACCACTAAAATGCCACAAACGCCAGTTAAAAGCTATTAAATTATAAACTATGTCAGGTATGGGCACTAAATTTTGCACAAATAAACTTTATATTAATACTAGCCATTATATTTTGTAACAATCTGTCAACATTTGGCTATAGTTCTTATCTATATAACATCCCCTTTTTTTATATCTACAATCAAAAAGATTTGGAGGTACATTCAGTATATTAAGATTGCATCTACGAAATTAGATAGCTATCAATCAATGTTTGGTCCAGACTTTATACACGGTAGACTTTATACACGGAACTCCTAACAAAATATATGAACCTGCCGTGTTGCTATCAACATGTTTATGGCACAACGAAACAACTTATTATTAATGTAAAACTATATTCGGTTATGGAACACCATTTTGGGTAAATACTTGGGAAACCACTTAGGTACTTTTAAATGTTGAACTATAGTAACTATACCACTGCAACCGAATTTAGTCCAAATATATTACCAACAATACCACATTTGGTCAACATTTTGAATTAGCTGCACTCTCGTACAACTTGATGGTGGATGTACAAGATTCGGCACAGCCGAATATAACACTCTACATATTTTTATGTAAAATCAGGATATAGTTTTGGAAGAATTTGGAAATGTTTAACCCTTGCATTACCGGAGTCCAAATCAATTTTTATGCAAATTTCCGCATTTCAGGAATATCAAAACAACATTTATTTTGCTAAGCCTTCTAAAAAACTATTAAGTTAATAAAATGTGGATAATGTGATCTTATCCAAAAATATTAACGCTTTCATGGCCAACAGAGACCAAAATTTCCCCAAAAATTTAAATGTGGGCAAAAATCAAACAGTTTTCATTCCTTTGAAACCGACTTTCAAGTAGAATAATTTTTGTACCCTTAACTTATAAAAAACGTTAAAAAAATCGATTGAAGCATTGTAGTTTTCTTCATATTTCGTCTTCATCTGCATTCGTTTTAACTTTTGGAACCAATTTGTTGTTCTACGAAATAGACATTATACTTTGGGGATGAATCTACTTCCCTCTAAATTTTAATATCATTACTTCTAATACTACTTAAAGGCAGACAAAATTTGAAGCTCGTTTTCGCCACATTTTAATTTTTTCGCATATTTTTCGGCCGACTCAAGGAATTAAACAAAATAGATAAGGATTTGATGATCTTTGAGTTTCGCATCGCTTGATATATCTTATCTTATCTTATATTCTTAAACGAGCAATAATTGTATGTATTTATATATATATATATATATATATATATATATATATATATATAGAATGTCTATCTTGAAAACGGCTCTAACGATTTTGATAAAATTTGTATAGGTCGAAGAAAGAGGGACTCGAAAACGCTATGTCTCCTAAAGTAATAGGTATAGAAACAAAATTTAAATTACGTTTAAAACAGCTATGAAAATAAACGGACAGGTGTTTGGTACTTTTTTGAAACTATGTCCGATAAGGGGTAAAAAGGGTGAAAATAGTTTTTTTGGTACCTTTTTAACCCACTCTTATATTTTAAACTAAGGAATACAGAAAGAATCTTTGTACTGCAATCAATAGATGTAAAAGAAACTTTAAACACGTATTTGGTGCTTTTTTGATTTTGGGGCCAAAATGGGTAAAAAGGGGATAAAATGATAACTTAACATCTCAAAAAGTAATATGAATAGAAACATTATGTTAACTGCGTTTTAATAAAATGTACCGAATTCAATTGATACCAAAGAAGTACCAAATATGCATATGGAACTTTTTTGAAATTAGGGGATAAACAGGGGACAAAATTAGTAATGTTATACCTTTTAAACAAATGAATGTTTGTCTGTATGTATGTTCTTTATAGAATAGTAAACTGTGCATTTGATCATGTTATGCTCTTTAGCAAAGATGTTGCGGATAAGCCGGCGAAGGTTTAAAAGTTGATAAGACTAATTTCCGATAGATGGCGTCACTGAAAATTACTAAAAATTAATTAAATCGTAAACTGTACATTTGATCATGCTACAATCTTTAGCAAAGTTGTTGCACATGAGCCGACGAAGGTTTCTTAGTTGGTATGAAGAAATTTCGACAGGTGGCGCCACAGAAAATTACTCAAAGTGAATTAAATCTTAAACTGTGCATTTGATCATGTTATAATCATAAGCAAAGTTGTTATGCATAAGCAAACGAAGGTCTCTTAGTTGGTATGAACAACTTCAGGTGGCGCCACTGAAAACTACTTAAAATGAAATAAATCATAAACTGTGCATTTGATCAGACTATAATCTTTAGCAAAGTTGTTGCGCATGAGTCGACGGAGGTTTCTGTTGGTATGACCAATTTCCAAAATTATTAAAATGAGTTAAACTGTAAACTATGCAAACTATGTGTTGGTCGGACAAAATAAATAAAATAATTCAAAATTAACTTTATAAAATAAAATATATAAAAACTTTAAAATTTGCCTCAAAATGCTTATCATAAAGCTCCGAGCAAGGCTCGGTCAATCAGGTACTATCTCATTAATCCATATAGGTATAACATATAGGTATAACATTCGACAGGTGTAAATGACGAAAACTTGAACGTAAATTTTTTAAAATACTGGTTTTTCGTGGAGCACACTCGCAAATATGTATGAAAATTTCCAAACTACCGCGTAAATCGAGTTTTTTGCCATTTGGCACCTACAAAATTTTTGTTTTAACCGTCATAACTTCTGCGCGCATCGCGTTAAATCATTAACGCGAACGGAATTTACATTTGTTACGTGACCTCGAACTCGCTAGAGGGAACGCCGGCTAGCTTTGGCTCTCAGTGGGGGTCTGCATTCTTCCCCTTTCACCTCTAACATAAAGGACGTAGCAATTATATTTTTTTTTTATTTACTTAAACCTATATTGCACAATAAAATATCACAGATGAATGGAAGGTAGGTATTGACCTTCAGCCGCCCTTTCCCGACCGTGATCACGAGATTCCCAAAATTTCCATGTGATCCCATACCACCGCCTGTCACACCACTTACCTCATTTTCTTAACCCCTAACTAAATATTATTAGCAACTCATTATTATTTTCTTTAAATCACATTAAATATAGTTTATTAAATAATAATTAATATCTAAAAAAAAATATAAAAATCTTAAAACTAACATACACTTGTCTTCCTTTTATTTAGGATAAAAAAAAACGGCTAAATTTGAAATAATTGATCTTTCTTTTGTAACTATAAAATTTCCTTTTAAAATGAATTGTTAAAAATAATTTGTTAAAAATAATTTGTTAAAAATTGTAGAAATTAATAAAAAAAAACTTAATCTAAATACAATTCACAAAATAAATCCTAAACATAAACTAATATAACTGCCAATAACAGACACAATTAAAAGGTTCAATATATACGATAGCTACATCTTTTGGACTCTAACAAGTATTATATATAAGGGGATTTTTTTTTTTTTTTTGAGGAAATTTCCTTTACTAAATATTTTTTACTTCCTGTTCTATGTTTGAAGGAGCTCCCTAAAACCTAACAAGGAACATTGACTATTATTAACTATATTTCCTTATATAACAATTTGCTATAGGCCAAAACTGTGCTAAAGTTTTATCCAACTAATTGGGATTCTGACGACTAATTTCTTCTTTTCTTAAAGTTTATGTTTTCGATTTTTACAAAAGTTATATCTAACATTAATAACTAACCTAATACAAAATTTTATTTTTCTTAATCCTAGTAATTTCAGTATCAAATCTAGCTTTATTTGTTTTATTTTCTTTTTATATTTCAATTCAAGTTAAACATTTTTTTTTATACTTTTATTATTCTTCTTTTTTTTTTTTATTATTTTTTTATAGACACTTATCTCAGTCTTAAATACCTGGCACCTTGGCTTAGTAGATTTTTGCTGTTGTGGCTTCTGGAACGCTGAACTCTTTGGACTTCGGTTCATCAGTCTCCAGTTCCGGATATGCTTCTAGCGACCTTGTTCCATCCACGGATTTCTTATTTTTGATTATCTTACGGCTTTTCACCAACGGATTTCTTTAATGTAGACTTCTTTCAATTTCTTTTTTTAAATAAAGATTTATTTTGATGTCAAAAAAAATTATATATTTTCTTGTTATGTCGAGAGTTTTATTGTACAATTTTATTTTACTTTATTTTACTTATTTCGGTTGAATGTTTATTTCATTTGGTTTACTTTTTTTTTATAAACTGTTAGTTTTTTTTTTTATATTTCTATTTTTTTTTTATGCTGCTTGATTTACAAAAATTATTTTTTTTTTTTTTGACTCTTTATTTTAAGACAATCTTTAAGGTTGTTCTTAACAGCTCTGTGTCCAAATCTTGACTCCTTTTTTTCAACTCTCAATTCAACCATCAAGCCCAATAAATTCATTTTTCCTTCCAAGAAATGTATTTCTCTCTTAGCTCTTAAAAAAAATTAACCGCCTTTCCAATTAAAAATATGTCTCCTGAGTCCAAAGTCCATCGTCACTATATTCTACTTTGTTTAGCTCAGAGTATTTATCCCTTTCTAAATTTTACAATTGTATTGAACTTCCCGCCTTCAAATATTAATATAACAATTTTCTACAAAATAAATTCATTGATGACCCCACTGTTTCATTTCTCACAGTACCATCACTATAGTATTATACTACAAGGTCTGGCAACATCACATTAAAACATAAACAAACGCACATGACAGACATATTTCATTAATAAAACGAAACATAAAAAAGGTAAGTAATAAAATACAAATTGTCTTAATATTTTAATTTTCAATTTATTTTTCTTTTTATTTTCAGGTACAAGACGTAGAACAACAGCTAAACAAATGGAAATCAAAAGAAAAGCAGCCAAATGTGTGGTAAGTAAATTTACTTATATTTCTACTGATTAAGAAATTTATCTTCCTTTATTTTTTTATTGATAAATTTTTAGGTGCTGTTTGATTGGAATGACTGGCCATCCGGCCAAGAAGTATAAGGTGATCCGACCAAGGACAGGTGGATCATCCAACGAGCCGGTACTGGGATGGAGTGGACCTACTTCGGCTCGGTCCAAGAAACAAGCTCCATTCCTACGATAACAAAAAACATGGAATTGGCCGGCCTGGTAATTTTATAGATAGGTTGCCCGCCAATTCCTTAAAAATCATAAATGTGCCGGCAAGCAATTTTTAGGTAGGATGCCCGCCGTTTATGATTTTTTTTATTAAAAGAAAAATGGAATTGGCCGGCTTGGCAAATTTAGGTAGGTTGCCCGCCAATTCCTTAGTAATCATAAACGTGCCGGCAGGCAAAATTTTTTTAGGTAGGATGCCCGCCGTTTATGATTTGTTTTTTTTTTTTTTTTTATAAAGAAATGGAATTGGCCCGCTTGGCAAATATAGGTAGGTTGCCCGCCAATTCCTTTAATACCATAAATGTCGCCGGCAGGCAAATTTTAGGTAGGATGCCCGCACATTTATGGTTAATGAATATTAAAAATCGGTTCCCGTAAGGCCCCCCCACGAAAAATTTTTTTTTTTGTTCAGGGTCATATTTCGGCTAAGTCCGAAAAGTGTCCGCAACAAAACACCGTAGTTATCGAGACTACGAAGGTAAGGACGGTGTGCGGAGACCAAGGATTCGGTCCAACGTGGGGAACTCCCACACCCTGAGATGGTCTTCTTTTCACCCACTGAGCTAGCCGGGCAGTTATTCCACAGGATGAAATTTTGGAGTCTTTTAGATAAGTATAAATGTTTATTGTTTTATTAGATTTTTTTACTTTGTTTTTTTTTTTTTATTTCTTTTCAGGTTTTAGGATCTTGACGAAATTTAGATCTTGTTTGGGGTTGTAAAGTTTACAAATTGCTCGAGTTCTTAAAGCTAAAGGTGAGTAAAAATGTTATTAAATGTATATCATTAAAAAAAACAAGTGTATAAATTGGAATCACAGTGTATAAATTAATGTGTATAAGTAAAATAAATAATCATGAGTGTATAATAATTAAATATAATAATATCACTTTAAATCTTGATTCAGGTCAATAGTAAATATTGGGACAAAACAACACATAAAACTTAAAGTTAGGGTTGCTTAATCCTAATATTGCACTATTTGAGACTGTATCACAGATTCTAAGTATTATTATTGCACTTTAAACTTTGATATCCTTCACATGATATACACCTATGGGTTTTCCATTTAGTGATTCCAGTTCATACATGTTATTCCCAACTGGTTTAAGAATTCGACATTTTATGAACTTTTTACAAAATTTCGCGTTAATATTTTTGCCAAAATCGCTCAAAATCGTATTTCTTCTATAAACTTCCTGTCCGGGTATAAATTTAACAACTCTAGCTCTCTTATTATACCTAGCAGCGCTTTTCTCATAAGCATTGTTCATATTTTGTTTAATTTTTTCACGAACAAGTTCAAGTTTTTCATTACTTTTAAAAGTGTTTATTCCATGATCAGACAGTGAGTTTAATTTTCGGGCTAGCTTGTAATCGCTTCCACTGGAAAACATGTGGAAGCCGAATAATGCAAAGAACGGAGTAACTCCCGTTGCTGAGTGTACTGATGTTCTCAGTGCACATTCGATTTCAGTTAAATATAGATCCCAATCTCGATGGTCTTGATCTAAATATGCTCTAATAGCAGCTAAAACAGATTGATTTACCCTTTCAGAAGCGTTTGATTGTGGGGAATGAACAGCAGTTTTTAAATGATTGATTTTATACGTCTCAATCATGTTTTGAAAACCTTTTGCTATAAACTGAGAACCGTTATCACTGTGAATGACTTCTGGTACTCCGAATTTATGAAATATTTCTTGTACCAGGAATTGTACAACATTATTTGTAGTTGCATCTTTCATCGCTTTAAGAAAAGTAAATTTGGTGAAATGATCTACAACGATAAATATATAACAGTTACCATGTTTCGATCTTGGGTATTTACCTAGGAAATCTATATATAATTTTTGAAATGGGCGTTCTGTTACTACTTGTTCTCCGATGGTAGGCATTAAGTTTCGATTTGAGGGCTTTGTTTCTTTACATATTTGACAATTTATAACGTAATTTCGAACTTGCAAAGCCATTTTTGGCCAGTAAAAGAAACGTTTAACCCTTTCTAATGTTTTTGTTATGCCACCATGAGCAGCAGTATTAACTGAATGAGCTTTATCGATTATAGTTAATGTTCTTTTAAAGACTAAACCGTCGACTACTTTTAAATCCGGCAATTTTTCTGAATTCTCGTTTATGTTCTTAATAATGTCAAGATACTCATCGCTTTCAAATTCTATCGTTTCAAAATCAAATAAATCTTCTTTGCTCAGTTCATTTACCTCCACTTTCGATTGGGCCCTGGAAAGCATATCAGCAACGACGTTATCAGATCCTTTTCGATGCTCAATTTCAAAATCATAAGCCTGTAACTGCAAAGACCATCGCGCCAATCTTCCACTTAGATCTTTTAACGTCATGAGCCATTTCAAACTTGCGTGATCAGTTACGACAGTAAATGGCATCATTTCCACGTAAGGCCTAAATTTTTTAACGGCCATTACTGCTGCTAAACACTCTTTTTCCGTCACACTATAATTTTTTTGACAGGAATTTAGTTTTTGGGAGTAAAAAGCTATGGGATGTTCTTCTTGTTTATTATTAAGTTGGTAGAGAACTGCTCCTATTCCATATTCTGAAGCATCGCATTGTATATAAAACCGTTTACTAAAATCGGCATGTTTCAAAACAGGTGCCGTAGTCAGGGCTTTCTTTAGTAATTCGAATGCTATTATGGCTTCTGAAGTCATCGTAAACTTTTTACATTTTTTTAATGTGTCAGTTAGGGGAGCTGAGATGGTAGCAAAATTTTTAATAAAACGCCGGTACCATCCAGCTGTTCCCAAAAAGCTCCGAACTTCCCTAGTCGTTTTCGGTATTTTTATGTTTTTGATAGCTAGTACCTTTTCGGGATCAGTTCTAAGGGATCCTCCGCCAATGATAAAACCTAAATATTTAATTTCTTGAAAGCAAAATTTCGATTTTTTAATACCAATAGTAAGATTTGCTTTCTTAAGACATTTAGCAACCTCTTGCAATAATTCTAAATGTTTTTCAAACGTACTAGAGATTACTAACAAATCATCCAAATAAATAAAAACATTTTCTCTTAGCGATTGTGGAATAACCTTGTCCATTAATCGGCAAAGTCTTTGAGCCGCATTGCAAAGACCAAAAGGCATTACTCTAAATTGGTAAAGGGGTCGGCCAGCAACAGTGAATGCTGTATAAGGCTTGCTCTCATCATCCAACTCGATCTGCCAAAACGCATATTTTAAGTCCACACTACTAATAAAGTACGTCT
This sequence comes from Stomorhina lunata, assembly GCA_933228675.1. Classification (NCBI taxonomy): domain Eukaryota; kingdom Metazoa; phylum Arthropoda; class Insecta; order Diptera; family Rhiniidae; genus Stomorhina; species Stomorhina lunata. Next base: position 93,127,343 of record OW121740.1, on the reverse strand, counting down.
CATCGATTCTACTCAAAATTCCATCTATGTTTTGTAAAGGATAGGCGTCTTTTACTGTTAGTGCGTTAAGCTTTCTTGCGTCTAGACAAAATCTATTTTTTTCTGGCTTACGGACAATTGTGGTTCTATTACACCACGGACTTTGACTTTCCTCGATTACTTTTAAATTCAACATATTATCTATCTCTTTGTAGGTGATTTCTTGCACAGCTGGAGAAATAGGGTAATGTCTGTCCTTAAAAGGAACTGCACCTTCTACCAAATCAATTTTGTGTTTTTCCAGAGTTGTGTACCCTAAACCGTGTTCTTCAAATGTATAAAATTCCTTAACAACATTATCTAAATGAAGTTGCTGTTCTTCTGACAATTCATGAGGTTTCAATCTATACTCATTATCTTTTTCTAACATTTCGTTTTGTATTTTCCCTATGTCTAATTCGTCCACATTTATATTTTTAGGTATTAATCCAAATTCTCGCCAAAAATCTATGCCTAAGTAAATAACTTGTTCTAAGTCTGGACAAAGATACAAAATCATACTATGTTTTTGATCTTTGTACTCAATAGATAACTTTACTTTTCCAAGTATTCGATGCTGCTGACCACTGGCTGTTTTCACATTGGTCAACATTGGTACAATACTCAGATCTAATTTCTGAACCAGTTCCCTACATCCGGTTCCTAAGATGCTCACAGATGCACCAGTATCAAGTAATCCTATCATCGGAATCCCCTCTACCTGAACATCGGCAAATAATCTTGGATCTTTTACTTCCTTGTTCGCTTGATTGATGGATTCTACCAGCATTTTTCTAATTTTACGTTTATTAGCAAATTTTTGACGAATTTTTGCAATACGTTTTGAAAAAGGTTTTGCGATGGACTCGGCTTCAAAAATTTGCTTCCTAACTTTCTCGTAATAATCCTTTCTAACATCTAATGGCAAATAGTGTCTCATTCCAGGTGAGTAATTTTTATCATTTATTAAATTAAATGTAGACTTTAGATTTCTAAATTGGTTGTTTGAGCCTAATGATGTTTTTGTCGCACAGGGTTTTGGATCTGGCGAGACTCCCCAGCAACTTTCTCGCCCCTCTGCACGTTTCCCTGGCATATTGGACATTTTGGGGTAATGGTGTTTGGTTTTCCACACCGATAACAGAATAGATATCTTTCAGATGATGGACATTCCATAAATACATGGCCTGGAACTTTGCAGTTCCAGCATATAATTTGTTGTTTTGGTTTGTCCACATGCAAAGCTGCGACCTCCTCAAATTCCTGACTCGGATCATCTTCACTTTCAGATTGTAAAAAGATTTCATTAATATGTCTCGTAGGACGAGGTTGTTGTTGTTGCGGAACGAATCGCTGCTCTCTCCTGACAAAAGTTCTTTCAGCTTCGTTGCATTCGATCCGAAGCTGCTCCACCGAAGAGATTGCCATCGGATAAACAATTTTTCCAACGCTCTCCTTAATATTTCGTTTTAAAATTCGGATCATATCATATTCTGGAATCTGCTGAATCAGTTTAGATCTTAATTTACACATTTCTTGAAAATATGAATCAATGGTCTCATTAATATTTTGCTTTCTCTCCACCAGGTCCCTCATGACTTCGAAATTGGATCTCGTAGATTGATAACGGCTTATCAAAGCTGCCCGAAGACTAAGCCAATCGGATACACAATGATTCCTAATGAACCACCAGTACCATTCACGCGCAGCTCCGACAACTAAAAGGTGAAAGTCTCTCAAAATCTCATCCCATGGAATATTATAATTAGCCTGTAAACGCTCTAAACGGAACACAAAATCTTCAACTGCCATTGATTTTGTATTTCCATCAAACGCAATTCCAAATTTATCCACCCTGATCCAGATTTTGTCTACTGGATTTGGAATACTATTTGAGTAATTCTCTTTTTGAGATGGACAGTTGGGAATAGGGACATTTTTGCCCAAAGGGAATTCATTTTGTCCAAAAACATTACTCAATATATTATTGGGTGCTATTGTTCTAGGCATTGCTGGTAAGTTGTTGAAATTATGACTATTATTATTTATATTGACATAATTATTTTCAGGGGGATTTGTCCCGTTACCATTTCCTGTTCCTACTGGGTGATTTGTTAATGTTGGTCTAAAAGGTATATTTTGTTCGTTCGTATTATTTTGATCTTTATTGCCTTGAATATTTATAGTGCTAAGTTTTGTTAGACTTTGCACTGCCTTTGCCAAGTCTCCTATACTCTTTTTAATGTCTGCCATTTGATCGGTAACCATTTTTTTTACCTGATCCTCTAAACTTTTCTGCACAACTAACACCTCATCAATTACTAAACCTCTTACTTCGGACGGAATGTGTTCTTCGTTGTTGACTTCATTTGAAGAAATCATTTCCGGTCCCATGTAGTTTTGGCTAGTAGATGGGTTTTGATTTCCGGTCATTATACTTCCGGATAAATCAACGAATTGGCTATCAGAATTTACGTTTTTCTCAGCCATCACTGGACAGTTTTTTAAATATTTCCTTTGTTTAGGTATAGTGGGCAATGAGGACGTGTTTAAATCTACTTGATAACTTCTTTTTCTAGAATCTTTGTAAGAATTTCTATTGCGATCAAACTCTTTCACACGTTCGCTATCTCTATTTTTAAATTGGGACCTTGTTTCTCTATTCATAACAATATTTTTAATAACTACAAAAATAACTAACTCCACAACAGACTTACAGTGAGAGTGAAACAGCAGGGAAACAAAACAATAAGGTTTTCACTAACATATATGTATAAAAAGAACTATAATAAACAATAATTTCCTAAACAAAACAAAAATCTCAAAAATTTTATAAATTTTAACATTAGGGGTTTTAATATGGGTAGTGGCGTGAGCGGTTTTATTTAATAATTTCATTATCATATTGACTCTCTTTATAAGCATATCATCTGCGATAAAGTCATACTTATTTTCGGAAATTAACATAGAAGTATCTGGTAAATCTTCCCCATAACTAAGGAAAGCTACTTACGATTTCTCAATACATCAGACCTCAAGCTCTTGTCCTGACTGGATATTGGTCATCGTAACTTGCTAATATTACCAGTACTTTCTATAAAAAGATTTAATCTGTATATTTTTTTTTTAAGGGTCATTGTGCCAATAGGGTATTCGAAATTTGAACCCTAAGATCTATCAAAATTCCCTCATTACATTCTTTGCTGTATTAAAAATTTGAAATAGTTCTTTCCAAAACATTTTTCTATACAACTGACTTCCGGTTAACCAGAACGGATACGAAATCTGTGTTTGAATTGAACAAAATTGCAAATTTTTAATAGTGTTTGGCTATTTACTTTCATTTAGTGGTCTATTGAAATGTGCTTGGATATTTTACACACTAAGCAAAATAGATTTTTGATCTGTCCGAAGACAGATCGAATGCTTACCATTGGGCGCCATATTGTTACGTGACCTCGAACTCGCTAGAGGGAACGCCGGCTAGCTTTGGCTCTCAGTGGGGGTCTGCATTCTTCCCCTTTCACCTCTAACATAAAGGACGTAGCAATTATATTTTTTTTTTATTTACTTAAACCTATATTGCACAATAAAATATCACAGATGAATGGAAGGTAGGTATTGACCTTCAGCCGCCCTTTCCCGACCGTGATCACGAGATTCCCAAAATTTCCATGTGATCCCATACCACCGCCTGTCACACCACTTACCTCATTTTCTTAACCCCTAACTAAATATTATTAGCAACTCATTATTATTTTCTTTAAATCACATTAAATATAGTTTATTAAATAATAATTAATATCTAAAAAAAAATATAAAAATCTTAAAACTAACATACACTTGTCTTCCTTTTATTTAGGATAAAAAAAAACGGCTAAATTTGAAATAATTGATCTTTCTTTTGTAACTATAAAATTTCCTTTTAAAATGAATTGTTAAAAATAATTTGTTAAAAATAATTTGTTAAAAATTGTAGAAATTAATAAAAAAAAACTTAATCTAAATACAATTCACAAAATAAATCCTAAACATAAACTAATATAACTGCCAATAACAGACACAATTAAAAGGTTCAATATATACGATAGCTACATCTTTTGGACTCTAACAAGTATTATATATAAGGGGATTTTTTTTTTTTTTTTGAGGAAATTTCCTTTACTAAATATTTTTTACTTCCTGTTCTATGTTTGAAGGAGCTCCCTAAAACCTAACAAGGAACATTGACTATTATTAACTATATTTCCTTATATAACAATTTGCTATAGGCCAAAACTGTGCTAAAGTTTTATCCAACTAATTGGGATTCTGACGACTAATTTCTTCTTTTCTTAAAGTTTATGTTTTCGATTTTTACAAAAGTTATATCTAACATTAATAACTAACCTAATACAAAATTTTATTTTTCTTAATCCTAGTAATTTCAGTATCAAATCTAGCTTTATTTGTTTTATTTTCTTTTTATATTTCAATTCAAGTTAAACATTTTTTTTTTATACTTTTATTATTCTTCTTTTTTTTTTTTATTATTATTTTTTTATAGACACTTATCTCAGTCTTAAATACCTGGCACCTTGGCTTAGTAGATTTTTGCTGTTGTGGCTTCTGGAACGCTGAACTCTTTGGACTTCGGTTCATCAGTCTCCAGTTCCGGATATGCTTCTAGCGACCTTGTTCCATCCACGGATTTCTTATTTTTGATTACCTTACGGCTTTTCACCAACGGATTTCTTTAATGTAGACTTCTTTCAATTTCTTTTTTTAAATAAAGATTTATTTTGATGTCAAAAAAAATTATATATTTTCTTGTTATGTCGAGAGTTTTATTGTACAATTTTATTTTACTTTATTTTACTTATTTCGGTTGAATGTTTATTTCATTTGGTTTACTTTTTTTTTATAAACTGTTAGTTTTTTTTTTTATATTTCTATTTTTTTTTTATGCTGCTTGATTTACAAAAATTATTTTTTTTTTTTTTGACTCTTTATTTTAAGACAATCTTTAAGGTTGTTCTTAACAGCTCTGTGTCCAAATCTTGACTCCTTTTTTTCAACTCTCAATTCAACCATCAAGCCCAATAAATTCATTTTTCCTTCCAAGAAATGTATTTCTCTCTTAGCTCTTAAAAAAAATTAACCGCCTTTCCAATTAAAAATATGTCTCCTGAGTCCAAAGTCCATCGTCACTATATTCTACTTTGTTTAGCTCAGAGTATTTATCCCTTTCTAAATTTTACAATTGTATTGAACTTCCCGCCTTCAAATATTAATATAACAATTTTCTACAAAATAAATTCATTGATGACCCCACTGTTTCATTTCTCACAGTACCATCACTATAGTATTATACTACAAGGTCTGGCAACATCACATTAAAACATAAACAAACGCACATGACAGACATATTTCATTAATAAAACGAAACATAAAAAAGGTAAGTAATAAAATACAAATTGTCTTAATATTTTAATTTTCAATTTATTTTTCTTTTTATTTTCAGGTACAAGACGTAGAACAACAGCTAAACAAATGGAAATCAAAAGAAAAGCAGCCAAATGTGTGGTAAGTAAATTTACTTATATTTCTACTGATTAAGAAATTTATCTTCCTTTATTTTTTTATTGATAAATTTTTAGGTGCTGTTTGATTGGAATGACTGGCCATCCGGCCAAGAAGTATAAGGTGATCCGACCAAGGACAGGTGGATCATCCAACGAGCCGGTACTGGGATGGAGTGGACCTACTTCGGCTCGGTCCAAGAAACAAGCTCCATTCCTACGATAACAAAAAACATGGAATTGGCCGGCCTGGTAATTTTATAGATAGGTTGCCCGCCAATTCCTTAAAAATCATAAATGTGCCGGCAAGCAATTTTTAGGTAGGATGCCCGCCGTTTATGATTTTTTTTATTAAAAGAAAAATGGAATTGGCCGGCTTGGCAAATTTAGGTAGGTTGCCCGCCAATTCCTTAGTAATCATAAACGTGCCGGCAGGCAAAATTTTTTTAGGTAGGATGCCCGCCGTTTATGATTTGTTTTTTTTTTTTTTTTATAAAGAAATGGAATTGGCCGGCTTGGCAAATATAGGTAGGTTGCCCGCCAATTCCTTTAATACCATAAATGTCGCCGGCAGGCAAATTTTAGGTAGGATGCCCGCACATTTATGGTTAATGAATATTAAAAATCGGTTCCCGTAAGGCCCCCCCACGAAAAATTTTTTTTTTGTTCAGGGTCATATTTCGGCTAAGTCCGAAAAGTGTCCGCAACACATTCACTAAGCTCCCTGCTTGTGAACCACCGTGGTATAGCAGGTTAGTCATCCGCCTAGCATACCGAGTGTTGGAATGCAGAGCTGGTTCGGAATATAAGTTTTAGAATTAAGCTTTGATGTGAAATCACGATGAACAAAATCGAATTTATTTTTGGTTTCTCAGGACATACAAACCCAATTTGGAAAATATGGAAAAAATAGAAAAAACACAAATTTTAGAATTTTGGACTAAGTATGAAAATCTTTATTGAAGATTACCTTTCGTGTTGGCTGTTGATTCAAGAAGAAGGAAAAAATTCATTAGGGCCAAAAAGGAAACAACGTCTTAGACATTTTGACCATTTTGACAGTTGTGTTAGGCTTTAAACCAGAAAGAGACGGAGCGATTTTAGGCAACATACAGTGTTGATGTATGAGGAGTAAATGGGAGTTATTTGCTCATCACCAATATTAATGCTAAAGGCACGTTAGGGCCTTTTGGCATTAACACCGAGATCTCAAGTTCGATCGCTGGCCAGAACCACTGGAGGCGGTTCACCTCATAACTCAGCTAGCCACAGGTTATTGAGTATTAGGCTATGTAAAACTTCTCCAACTAATGCATTTGCCGTTCGGAGCCGGAGTTAAAAAGTAGGTCCCTTTTAATGAGTCTTAAAATAGAATCGGATGCAACTCATTGTCTGAGAGAAGTACCACTCGTTCCAATTGGAATGTTGTCGTAGAAATTATTATTATTAAGCTCCCTTAATAGAAGCCCAAAAAATATTTAGTGTACGATCAAAAATTTTTTTGATTTTTTTAATTCCGAAAATTAAAACTATTTGATTTTTGCCCATATATATTTCTTTTATTTCTATGCAATAGACGAATTAAGGTTTACATATAAAATAATATAACACTTTGCATAATTTTGTTCATAGTTAAGAGCAGGGCTGCCAGATTTGGGGTTTTGGCCCCAAAGTTGGGGATATTCAATCTTCAAAAAGGCTAACAAATTTCTTTTGGGGCTTGGGGATTTTGTTGGGGATTCACTTAAATTTGTTGGGGATTTTTTAGGGAAATTTTAGCTTGTGAATTTAAAACTTCATATTTTATTAATAAAGGAAAATGTTTTGTAATAAAGGATGATTCGTTTCTTGATATAAAAATTTCATCCGATTATGGGTCAGAATTCGAAAAAGAACTAACAAACTGTAATCTGTCAAGTCAACCAGATAATTTAAATATTTTAAAGCAACAAATTTATAAACCCAAAATCTCAACCAAAATTCAGTGTTGCTAATAAAGAAGTTTTACACATCTTTATTAACGGGAAACTTAATGGAATAGACTTTCTTTTGCAAATTGGAATACCATATTCGAAAAAATGCCGTCAATCTTAATTGAATTTTGGCCAAAAGAATATAAATTTCAAGATGTTGCCTGTACACATCACTATAAAGAAGTTGGTCAAGCTGTTTTGAATATGTTAGCGGTTCCTACAAGCAATGCGTGTGTATAGAGAGTATTTTCAATTATGAGTTTAAAAAAAACAACAAAACATAATAATAACAAAACATATTGTCAAGAATTTAAGCCGACAACTGAAATGTTAACAAATTTAATTCAAAAAAGTTAGTGCTGTTCACACACATCAAATTCTCTTGATCCGTTTTTCTTTTGAATATGCATTCACGTTCACACATGAACATTTTCCTTATCAGTTTCCATTTTATTTTCCGCATGTCATACAAATTTCAAATGTCATACAAATTTTGGTAAACTTATTATCAATTTCACTTCCGTCAACTTTTTCTGATACAAACTTAAGACTTGATGAGCCAAACTTGACTGGTGTGAAAGTAGACTTATGTATAGTTTAACTCACCTTATTCTCAAGAATTTGATGATTCTAAAGCTTACGAAATACTAATAATATTTTATTATTTAAATTTGTAATGATTACAAGCATACAAAACTATTTTTATGTTAATAAAATCGATCTCTTTAATTGAATAAAAAATGTAAGCAAATACGTTTTTTTATGAATTGGGGATTTTTGGGGCTAAAACTCTAAAAATTTGGGGATGGTGACCAAAAAGTATCTGCCAGCCCTGGTTAAGAGTTAAAGGGTTAAATAATACATTTAAAAAGAAGAAACACATTATGTTTGTTTCCGTACATTAACGAAACAACCCAAACTTTCTCAAAAGCGTTCCCGTACAAAATTTTCAATACAATTTGTTGTTGTTTTGGTAATTTCTTACAACTTTGGACTGTTTTGGGTAGTTTCGTTAGAACACGGGAACAAACATATTTATTTGTCTATTACATAGAAAGAAAAAAATGAATATATAATTTTTTTTTGGGGTCCCTGCTGGTGATCTTTGTTATTAACTTTATATTTTTTTGAGGGCTCAGCAAATAAAATATTGTTTGAACCACAGCAATAGCTCAGATATTCCTAAAAAATGGAAATTTGTATAAAAATGTATTTTCAACCCGGTAACGCAAGGGTTAAAAATTTCCAATTGTGATAAAACATTATCCACCGATTCTATATGGTTATGTAACGCATAATCAGAAATATATAGTTTTTAATTAAAGTTAAACAAATATAAAATTATTAACTTTTTTCTAAGATTTCTCAAATAAGCTACTTTTTTAAATCTTCGGAGAAATATGAACCACCAAAGACGGATTATATGTGACCCGGTCTATGAAAAGGTAGTTTATAACTCAAAAACAAAATTTCTAAAAGTTAGCTAATTTTTCTATATTTATAGCTAATTTTTCGAAATTTTGTTTTTAAGTCATAAGCCACCTTTTCCCTTTGCATAGACCGGGTCACATATATCACAACAACTTTTTGAACACATTGGCTAGGACAAGAGGCTTTTTAAGCACTCGAAATCTAGATCTAATGAATCATTCGCCTTGATCTAATGAATCATTCGCATTGCAATTTTCAATGACATATATCATACAATAGAATAGCGTCAAATATTTTTGGTAATAACTCAAAAACCAAAGGACCGAATTTTGCATTTAAACATTTATCCCATTTACCAGCTCTCATAAATATTTTTTTTTGTTAAATCTTATCTTATATTCTTAAACGAGCAATAATTGTATATATATATATATATATATATATATATATATATATATATATATATATATATATATATATATATATATATATATATATATATATATATATATATATATATATATATATATATATATATATATATATATAGAATGACTATCTCGAAAACGGCTCTAACGATTTTGATAAAATTTGGACAGTGGGTATCTTTTTTGATGTATAGGTCGCAGAAGAAGGGACTTTTGGAACCTTTGCCTCTAAGAGGGTAAAAACGGGTAAAAAAGGGAAAAAATCGAAAACGCTATATCTCCTTAAGTAATAGGTATAGAAACAAAATTTAAATTACGTTTTAAACTGCTATGAAAATAAACGGACAGGTGTTTGGTACTTTTTTGAAACTATGTCCGATAAGGGGTAAAAAAGGGTGAAAATAGTTTTTTGGTACCTTTTTAACCCACTCTTATATTTTAAACTAAGGAATATAGAAAGAAACTTTGTACTGCAATCAATAGATGTGAAAGAAATATTGAACATGTATTTGGTACTTTCTTGATTTTGTGGCCAAAATGTGTAAAAAAGGGATAAACTGATAACTTAACATCTACAAAAGTAATATGAATAGGAAAATTATGTTAACTGCTTTCTAATAAAATGTACCGAATTCAATTGGTACCAAAGAAGTACCAATTATGCATATGGAACTTTTTGAAATTAGGGGATAAAAAGGGGAAAAAATTAGTAATGTTATAACTTTAAAACAAATGAATGTTTGTCTGTATGTATGTTCTTTATAGAATAGTAAACTGTGAATTTGATCATGTCATGCTCTTCAGCAAAGATGTTCCGGATAAGCCGGCGGAGGTTTTTAAATTGGTAAACCGAATTTCCGACAGGTGGCGCCACTGAAAATTACTAAAAATTAATTAAATCGTAAACTGTACATTTGATCATACTATTATCTTTTGCAAAGTTGTAGCGCATGAGCCGGCGAATGCTTTTAATTGGTGTGAATAATTTCCGACAGGTGGCGCCACTGAAAATTACTCAAAGTGAATTTAATCGTAAGCTGTACATATAATCATGCTATAATCTTTAGCAATGTTGTTGCACATGAGCCGACGAAGGTTTCTTAGTTGGTATGAAGAAATTTCGACAGGTGGCGCCACTGAAATTTGCTTAAAGTCAATTTAATCGTAAACTGTACATTTAATCATGCTATAATTTTTAGCAAAGTTATTGCGGATAATCCGACGAAGGTTTATTAATTGGAATGACCAAAGTCCGACAGGTGGCGCCACTGAAAATTACTCAAAATGAATTAAATCGTAAACTGTGCATTTGATCATGTTATGATCATAAGCAAAGTTGTTACGCATAAGCAGATGAAGGTTTCTTAGTGGTATGAACTACTCAAAATGAATTAAATCGTAAACTGTGCATTTGATCAGACTATAATCTTTAGCAAAGTTGTTGCGCATGAGTCGGCGGAGGTTTCTGTTGGTATGACCAATTTTCAAAATTATTTAAAATGAGTTAAACTGTAACTGTATAAAATAAAATATATAAAAACTTTAAAATTTGCCTCAAAATGCTTATCATAAAGCCCCGAGCAAGGCTCGGTCAACCAGGTACTGGTGAATCTAAACGGAGGGTTCTCCTCTTAAATTAGTTCACAATATACTCAATTATGATTATGGATCTCCAAGAAAAGCTAATAGCACTGTGCATTAAATTCTTGGAACCACAGTAATATTGTTAAAACGGGTTTTTGTACATATATTTGTACATTTTTCTAATAACGTCATGAGTACACCAAAATTCGTTGTATTGTATCATCATCATTTATACATTCATTCAATTATTTGTTGTTTTTTGTACTCAAAGGAACCCAATAGTTACGAATTAAAGGTTCGTCTGCAAAGAAATAAAGTGTCTTTTAATTTTGAAGTAGAATTATTATAGTTGGTACTTTTTGGGAAAGCTTAAATCATTAGTAAGACATTTAAAATTTCGTCTTAAATTGTGCCTTAAACTTGAAACTGCTGGGAATCTTCTAATATCTGTTGAAGGTTTAAATGTGTGGTAGTTTGTAGCTACAACATATCCGAATGCGTATCCGCGTCCTTGTAATGTAAATATTCTTTCTTATATCTTAGTTTTTCTTCTCCTTGATGTCTTTTCATGCTCGAAAAGTGAAGAAATTTTAGTTCGTCATTTATCAACAGGAAAGTTGGTAGTGTTTTGTGCAGAAGAATATAACGAATATTGGTTGGGGTTTTTGTTTAAACTTATTTATTTTATTCATTGTTTACAGTTTTGTAAAAGACTTTATTTTTTCCATTATCGATCTGTCAGTATTTCTATTAAAAAAAGCAATGGAAATATCCAAACCTTGAGAATAACTTTACTTACCTTGAAAAAAAACTTAAATTGTTAATTATAAGAAATTGGAATATTACTTGATTATATAGATATTTTATCTACTTATTTATATACTCAAGAGCAGAGTTCGGCACAAAGATAACAGAACAGTTATTTTTTACAAAAATTTTTCTATAGAAAAATATTTTTTACAAAAATTTTTCTATAGAAAAATATTTTTTACAAAAATTTTTCTATAGAAAAATATTTTTTACAAAAATTTTTCTATAGAAAAATATTTTTTACAAAAATTTTTCTATAGAAAAATATTTTTTACAAAAATTTTTCTATAGAAAAATATTTTTTACAAAAATTTTTCTATAGAAAAATATTTTTTACAAAAATTTTTCTATAGAAAAATATTTTTTACAAAAATGTTTCCATAGAAAAATATTTTTTACAAAAATGTTTCCATAGAAAAATATTTTTTACAAAAATTTTTCTATAGAAAAATATTTTTTACAAAAATTTTTCTATAGAAAAATATTTTTTACAAAAATTTTTCTATAGAAAAATATTTTTTACAAAAATTTTTCTATAGAAAAATATTTTTTACAAAAATTTTTCTATAGAAAAATATTTTTTACAAAAATTTTCCTATAGAAAAATATTTTTTACAAAAATTTTTCTATAGAAAAATATTTTTTACAAAAATTTTTCTATAGAAAAATATTTTTTACAAAAATTTTTCTATAGAAAAATATTTTTTACAAAAATTTTTCTATAGAAAAATATTTTTTACAAAAATTTTTCTATAGAAAAATATTTTTTACAAAAATTTTTCTATAGAAAAATATTTTTTACAAAAATTTTTCTATAGAAAAATATTTTTTACAAAAATTTTTCTACAGAAAAATATTTTTTTACAAAAATTTTTCTATAGAAAAATATTTTTTACAAAAATTTTTCTACAGAAAAATATTTTTTACAAAAATTTTTATATAGAAAATTATTTTTTACAAAAATTTTTCTATGGAAAAATATTTTTTACAAAAATTTTTCTATAGAAAAATATTTTTTACAAAAATTTTTCTATAGAAAAATATTTTTTACAAAAATTTTTCTATAGAAAAATATTTTTTACAAAAATTTTTCAATAGAAAAATATTTTTTACAAAAATTTTTCAATAGAAAAATATTTTTTACAAAAATTTTTCTATAGAAAAATATTTTTTACAAAAATTTTTCAATAGAAAAATATTTTTTACAAAAATTTTTCAATAGAAAAATATTTTTTACAAAAATTTTTCTATAGAAAAATATTTTTTACAAAAATTTTTCTATAGTTAAAAGGTCGTTCTTCATTTGAACCAGTCGCTTATGTAATACCTATAGGATCGTGTATAGGACTACTGTTTTTTTTAAACTACTGTGCAATATTAACATTTAATCATATTTTAAAAATAATGGATTAAATTTCTTTGTTACCACTTTCAACATAAATAATTCCATTTAAGTTTTTATTTTCTTACAATACGATTATGTATACAAATTTCATAAAAATAATAATAAAATAAATAAAAAACACACACGTGTCAACAAAATATCACTTTGAATTGTAAATATATTGACAATTTTGATCCAGCCCATCCTTGAGGAAATCACTTATTATGAAATGACATATATGTGAGGCTTCACTTTTATTTGGCTGAAAAGACAACAATTGAAATAGACTTTTATCGAATAAATATTTAATCGCTTACTTTAAAAAACTGCGTAAAAATAAGTGCAAAAGTCTCAAGGGTGTAAAGCGACTAGACTATAAACAAGAGGTTCTTTAATATGAAAAAACTATTAAAATATTTTTGTATTTATATTTTAGCACATCGAATATAAAATGAGTTCTAATGCGTAATTATTTAAATAATTTGTCTGAATCGCAATAATAATTAAGCCAATACTTGTAAATATATTTACTTATATATTATATAACTTAATTGTTGTTGATATTTTCCGAGATTTCCAAAAAGCTCGGAGAATGCCGAATGCAGATTCTGTCTAATAAATATGTGTTTAAATACCATCGTCGGCGCCAACTGTTGTATACACCAAACTTCCAAGATAATCAAGAGTACCTATAACCTCGTTACGCACATTGCGCCGTAGCCTCCAGGCATAATCTTTGTCTTGAAAATATTGATAACCAGTCCAGCTGACCGAGATTCAATAGTGATAGCATAAGTATTTTCTGAGCTTTTGCATAAAAGATGCTCGCCACAGAAATAATAAAAATATGATCAATTTACTTCTCAGTAACTTCGTTCGGCGATATCCAAGTTATGGTGAAGTTTATAAGGAAAAATGGTGCCACCAACATAAAGTTTTCTTTCACAGTTGAATCAGTCTTCTTTCACAGTTGGATCAGTCTTCCTCCGTTATCGTTTCTTACTCCGGCCCTGTGCTTACCAATGTAATGTTCCAATCTGGTATTTTTTGCACTTACCTTGGCGTTAAAGTCGGTAAGTAATATCATAGTTGGGTACATTGTGGTTCATTAAAATGTATCTTTGTCGTTTCAGACTGGATTTAAGTTGGAGCGTAGACATCGATAATTAAGTTTTATTGCCATTAGCCTCTCACTTATAGGATACCATGCTATGCTATACTTTGTGATATCAGAATTCCTACACCCTTACTATGTTCATCGCCATCCGGCGATACGGGTAAAGAAACACAGCATTTATGCTATATACCTCCCCTTGCCATGACCATCTTGCTTCTTTCACCGCCAACAAATCAATTTTATAACGCGACATTTCACGCCTAAGCTGTTCTAACTTTCCACTTTCGTATAACGTGTGCACGTCTCACATTGCAAGCTTCAAACTTGCCTTTATGTCTATATTAGGTTGTATAGTCCGATATCATCGGATAGAATTGGTTTCATTTATCAGAACGTTCTCGCGTAGATTAGGAACCTCCAAAATCCTTGTGCCAGCTGCCGTAGCTGGGGGGTTTCTAGCATGCTTTCCCTTATAGTTGTATATTCTGTAATGTTGTTTCTTTTCATACATAAAACATCGTGCAAGTGCTAAGACACAAGCTTCGTTTGTATACGCTCGCTTACAGCCGCAACTAACATGTTGAACCCTAAACAAAAATTACAAAAGTTAGAGAAACAAAAAATGGGTAATTTTTGTCCAGTGTCTTTTCGGCTTAAAAAATGTTTGGTTTACGAATTTTTATCAAAATTCGGTACAAATATCATTAATTTTCTTTGCTTTTGACATTAAAAAATAAAAAACCCAATTTTTTACCTTTGACCCCTCAGGCACTCCAAAACGGTTAGATATCGACATACATTTTTTTTGGAAAGAAAAATTATAATTTGTAACATTAATTGAACAAAATTTTCAAAAAATGAATTTTGAAACCGATTGAGTAAAAACAGAGGTTCGAAAGGCTCAATTCCTAATTCCATATTTTAAAATCAAACTCATTTTAGTGTTTATATCATTACCATAATACATTCGCCTGAATCAAGTCATAAGCCCTAACTTTTAAGAATTAACAAACATCATTTTAAACTCTCTGTGAATTAATTCTTAGGGAATTTAAAATCAGTTAGATTTAATTTAAATTATTTCAATTCTTAATCTTATACAAAAAGAATTGAAAATTTTACAAACAAATAAATTTTTAAAAGCATACAAAAATAAATATGTTCAAACGAACCCTACAGTTCCAAAATATATTATACCTATAAAAGCGGAATAAAATAAATCTCAACAAAATAAATCCCTAACCATAAAATAAGATTCAGGATTGCATTAGGGACTAAATATCATTTAATACCAATGAAAAAAGTTCCTATTTTAGAGAATAAAGAAATTACTCTTTCTTAAGTTATTGGATTAAAAAAGGGATTTGAAGCTGAGATGATTTCCTTCTCGATTTTAACAAAACCAAGTCCACTTTGTTTAAAAACATATATGAAAAATCATATGATTTTAATGTGATTTATTCACCATCGACATACATACATATGTATATATACATTTTCTAATTGTACTCAATTACGTAATTATATTCTAATTCCATCATAATTGTGTATGTATGTATCTCAGCTATGTACTATATCATCTTGCGAAAGAACTGATGTCTTTTAGACCTGTAGGGCATATACAAATAACATTTCAATGGAAAAATTCGAAAACTTATTAAGTTGACTTAGGCGAAATTTGAAAAAATAAAAAAAATATTTGTTATTTGTAATAAGATCAGAAAAACCATTTAAAATAAAATATAGATACACATAAAACTAAAGATTTTTTGTACACATAATCTATAATCTCATCCAGATTCGAAAACATATAAAATCCAATATTTCGCAGCAACACATCAAAACCAGAGATAATATACTCTTACATATCAGCACATTTTACATGTATATGTATGTATTTACAAAAAATAAATTATTCAGGGGTGTCATAGAAACCAAGTTAGTTTTTAAATTGCTCGGGTTTGAAAACCAATACCGGTTATATTTGGTGTCATGAAACCAAGTCGGTTTTGTTATTATTGGTTTTAAATCAAACAAAATGTTCGCATCAATTTTTTTATTATTTCATTTGAAATTATTTTGAAACATCAAAACTCAAATAAAAATTATTAAAGAAAATTATTTCGAGAAAAATTTTCAGTTTTTTGCAATGTTTGTGGTTAGGTATAGAGAAAACGCTATTTGGACAAATGAAGCTTATCTACCCCAACATCACGAAATGACCGAATTGCGGACTGGAAAAAATGTAATCTACCTACACCAAGAAACAAAACACAGCCAATCAAAGGACGATTGCCACTTACATGCGATATTCATTAAATTGCAATTGCAAACAAATATGTTAATATGCATTTGCTTCGCCAGTACCTCCACACAAAGAATATTCTATCCTTACAATTTTCCCCATTTTTGATATTTTTTATGTTTGTCGATACGGTTCATTGATTCCAAAGACACAAAAAAAGTACCAAAACATGTTTCTATCTTATTACATGATAAAAAATGCTATGTAAACTTTTCATCCATCTCTTTTTATTTGAAAGTTAAAGCTAAAAAGTACCAAAAATATTTTTGCTCTTTTTATCCCCTTTTTTCGAAAAGTACTTACCACTTGTACTGTTATTTTTGTAACTGATCCAAACTCGATTTCAATTTTGGTTCTATTGTTTCTAGTTTGGGAATTATGGCGTTATTGAATTTTCCCTTTTTTATCCCCCACAGGGCCAAATTTTCAAAAATCTGTTCTAAGTGGATCTTTAAATCGAAAAAGGCACCAGTTGGCCAGTAACGCCTTTGCTTTAAATTGATAGACCAATTTTGAAATGAAATCTGTTAACTGTAAGTTGCTTGGTTTATTTCCAATACTTAACTAATAATATTATTTTCTGTGACACATAAAACCAATAGAAAATGTAGGTCGAACATTAATATTGGAATTCATGACACCAATTTAATTTTTTTGTCGTTTTCAAAACCAATACCAATGAAATTGGTTTCTATGACACCCCTGATTTTCATAAATTTTTTTAGAAAAAATTTTAAATTAAGCAGATTCTTTCATTGATTGAATTTCTGGTAAGGATTAGGTAGTTATAAACGAAAGATAATATCAATACTATATTCCTGCATATCTAAATATCATTTAAAGGTTATAGTTTAACAAATAAATGCAAAATATACACAAGTTTGCCGTGAAATAGCCACATTAGGGTAGTTCCGTTTTTCTAAACGAATATTAAAGAATACATGCATACTTTTATTAAATGTGTATGCTTTCTGATAAAACATAAGAATATTTTAATAGGTTATGATAAATTTTGTTCTATTTTTTATTTCTAGGATTTTTACAAACAAAGCATATCGCACTTGTTCCAATAATACCCTATAAATTAAAACTTCAATTTTCGTTTTTTTTTAGTTTAATATACTTTTATTCAATGAGTGGTAGAGTTTTCAAAACTTTTCCCTCGAAAATGTCCGAATTTATGTTTTTGATTTAAAATCAAGTATCTTTAGTTTATATCCACCCTAATGATTTGCATAAAATGAATTACCAAAAATTATTTTAATTCAATTTGGACTAATTTTAATTAAAACAAGTAAGAAAGCGCTATAGTCGGTCACGCCAGACCATACGATACCCTTCACCACTAAGGTCAAAGGTGTTATTTTTCCTGTATAAAGACAAATATTTGCTATTTTCTCAAAACTTATATATTTAATCTGTTTCCGTCATTTGAACTTATATGAGAGCTAGGGTCAAATGTGGACTGATTATCTCGAAGTTTGGCAAATTGATTACAGTTGTTGCAAAAAATATGCACGCAAAAAATAAACTCAAAATTTTCAATATCATTGGATTTATGAGCGTTTTAGTGATTTTTTGTCTCAGTGCGTTTTTAAAGAATAGTTTGTATGGGAGCTATGGTCAAATGTGGACCGATTTCAACAAAATTTGATACAGTGATTTAGGTTTACAGTAGAAGTACATGTTTTAAATTTCATGAAAAAATATTGATAGTTGTGGCCAATATGTCAATTCCGGGAAGTGGGACCTATGGGAGGTACCATAAATAATGGACCGATTTTGACCAATTTCAATAGCCATGGTCCCATTATCAAAAAAATGATATGTACCAAATTTCATCAAATTATCTTTAGAATTGCGACCTGTAGTTTGATTACAAGGTTTACATGGGGGTCCAGCCAGCCAGACGGACGGACGGACATCGCTAAATCGACTCAGAAAGTGATTCTAAGCCTATAGGTATACTAAAAGGTGGGTCTACGACAAATATTTCTATGCGTTACATACATCAGCACAAACTTATAATACCCTTTCCACCTATGGTGGTGAAGGGTATAATGAAAAATGTTAATTAAAATTGGAGTAGAGGAATGAAGAAACATTTTATTCATTCAAATTGATTTTAAATTCCCATATGAATCAATTCACTAAGAATTAAAAATCAACCCTTTTTTATACCCTTCACCACCATAGGTGGAAAGGGTATTATAAGTTTGTGCCGATGTTTGTAACGCATAGAAATATTTGTCTTAGACCCAGCTTTTAGTGTACCAATAGACTTAGAATCACTTTCTGAGTCGATTTAGCGATGTCCGTCCGTCCGTCCGCCTGGCTGGCAGGCTGGACCCCCATGTAAACCTTGTAATCAAACTACAGGTCGCAATTCTAAAGATAATTTGATGAAATTTGGCACAGATAATTTTTTTGATAATGGGACCATGGCTATTGAAATTGGTTAAAATCGGTCCATTATTTATGGTACCTCCCATAGGTCCTACTTCCCGGAATTGCTATATTGGCCACAAATATCAATATTTTTTCATGAAATTTAAAACAGATACTTCTTATGTAAACTTAAGTCACTGTACCAAATTGAAATCGGTCCACATTTGACCATAGCTCCCATACAAACTCTTCTTCAAAAACGCACTAAATGAGACAAAAAATCACTAAAACGCTCGTAAATCTAAGGATAATGAAAATTTTGAGTTTATTTTGTGCATACATAATTTTTGTAAAAACTGTAATCAATTTGCCAAATTTCGAGATAATCGGTCCACATTTGACCCTAGCTCTCATATAAGTCCAAATGACGGAAACAGGTTGAATATATTCGTTTTGAGAAAATGTTTGTATGATGGCAAAATTTAGCAAATATTTGTCTTTATACAGGAAAAATAACACCTTTGACCTTAGTGGTGAAGGGTATCGTATAGTCGGCTTGACCGACTATAGCGCTTTCTTACTTGTTTTAATTGTTTTATGGGAATTAGACTTAAGGTATTATTTAATAATTTTTGAATTCCTAGGAATAAGGCTAATATTGAATTGAGCCTTTCGAAGCTATGAGTAAAAAGTATAATTTTCTAATAATTGTAAAAAAACTAGCTGTTATAGGCCGTAGAATTGTAAATCATGACTTAAGGTAGAACTAGAATTAGTGGATTTAACAAAACGTGTAAGCTGTTTAGTTTTGCTTATTCGAAAGCATTGAAAATATGATTACCGAAATAACATATCAAGTTGGCGGAACATAGCGATCTGTATAAAATAGAATTTCTCAACGTTTTTACATGACGTTTGTTAACAGTGTAGCCGTTGCATCTCTAAAACATGTAAAATTGTAGTAAAACTGGCAATTTAGCACATCGGTAACACTGTTAACAGCTGATCATTTTTATGTTTTTAATTTTGTTGGCCTAACGCCCCATCTTCTATCGCGCTTTTTTCGTTCGGCTTAACAAACATTTACTTTGAAATTTCTTTATTCTAAATTATATTTTTTGCTGCATATCTTTAGGCATGCCATCAAGGACAATCATTTTCGAGGGAAAATTAAAATAACTCCAAAACTACTTTCTTTAAAAAATTAAATTCTTATTGATGAAAATGTTTGCAAAACCAAAAAAAAACTCCTTACCTTGATGCAATCTACCTAAAATGTTTCGTAACATCAGGGAGTTAAGGTACACCCTTATGTTGATGGTTAAAACCAAAGTTCGAAAAGAAACAGTACCTTATTATATTGTACTGAACTTACGCTTTGTATGTGCGTAATGTTATTTCTTATTTTTTTAAGGTACCTAACTAGGTCAGAAACAAAGTTAAGTACACAAAGGCACAATAAAAAAAAACGGTACCTTATAATAACGTATCGTTCACTGGGAATTTAGGGAATTTTTTAATAAACTTTATAGTACTTTAAAGTACTAAGTTACGAATTTTTAGATAACTAACTTGTGGCTCTGTTCGTAATATTTTGATGAAGTATTGTTGTTGTAAATTCATATATAACTCATATATTAAAAAAAAACAACAATTTCAAGGATTTGGACATGTGCCTACTTTTTGGTAAGTAAATTACTTGGGGATATCAAAGAGCTGGCTAAAGGCTGTGGTAAAAGCGAGCATCACCCTACCCGAATCAGAAGTACATGTTAAAATCTTTAGGTATTTTACCAACTTGGAAACAGTCCGTCACTTTGAAACTGCTGGTAAGTTCTTTAAACTTATAATATAAATTTTATATGCATAGTCCCAGTCAGCTATTAGAAGATTATTTTTTGAAATATCACCCAAATGAGTCTTTTTTAACCAGTTTGGAAGACCAAAAAACGATTTGTCGTCTGCGCGATTAAAAAACTAGTGGAAGAAGATTCGCGCTTATGCTTTAAAACTTACTATTTAAAAATACAATAACAAAGAGAATATTCATTAAAAATCAAACATTTAAGGGATTGAAATTCGATAGTTTTTAACGCTATTTTGCAAACAGATTTTGCACAGTTAGTTGATAAAAAATAAGAGGGGTGCTGATGTACGAAGTGATCGTCATCTGATTGTAGTTAAAGTTCCGTTGAAGTTAAAAGTAGTGTCACATAAACCAACTCCTAGCAGGAAAAGACTTGACTTACAGAGACTGAAGTCATCTGATGATGCTGCTAAGTTCTCTTATGCTTTGAGCAACAAATTATATCCTCTGGATATCGCTGCCAACCAGAATATTGAAACCTATTGGAAAGATGTAAGATCTGCTTTAATTGAAACTTCTGTCAGCGTAATCGGTTATAAAAGGAAGTCTACCAAGCCTTGGATTTCTAATAAAACGTGGCAGTTTATTGAAGAAAGAAAGCGAGCCAAAGGGAAAAAAATGATGTCAAAACCCCCCAAGAGAAGCAAGAAAGGCAGCAAGCAAGTGCAGCAAGCGTAGTGCAAGGGAAGATAAGCGGAGATGGGCTGATAATTTAGCTAAAGAAGCCCAAATAGCCAGTGAAACAGGGCCCTTACCGCGTAACTCGATTCGAAAAGTAAAATCTTTCGAAAGAAATTTCCGAATCGAAAGGTTCACCGTACTGTGTAAGTCGTTCGAAACGAACACAGTGTTGTATTCACAAACATAAGGGAAAATTTGTGGAAATGTTGGTAGCACTGCTGTTTGACACACAAATTTCCCAAAACAAAACAAAACCTTGTAATCAAACTACAGGTCGCAATTCTAAAGATAATTTAATGAAATTTGGCACAGATCATTTTTTGATAATGGGACCATGGCTATTGAAATTAGTCAAAATCAGTCCATTATTTATGGTACTTCCCATAGGCCCCACTTCCCGGAATTGACATATTGGGCACAAATATCAATATTTTTCATGAAATTTAAAACAAATACTGCTTATATAAACTAAAATCACTGTACCAAATTTCGCTCCCATACAAACTCTTCTTTAAAAACGCACTAAATGAGACAAAAAAATCACTAATACGCTTGTAAATCTAAAGATAATGAACATTTTGAGTTTATTTTTTGCATACATAATTTTTGTAACAACTGTTATCAATTTGCCAAATTTCGAGATAATCGGTCCACATTTGACCCTAGCTCTCATTTAAGTCCAAATGACGGAAACATTTGAAGTGGAGGAATTGAAATTTTCATTTAAATTATTTTCAAGACTACATCTTCGTATTAATGTTGGCACATTGTGTGATTAGCTTTTTGATCCAAACTCTTATAGCTTCATCTATCGAAAGAAAATTGGACGTTTGCTGTTCTAATCTGTTTGGTCCACCTCCAGTCCCAGAAATGCTGCTACGGCTCCTATGACATTTGCTTTTACGTTATTTTTGTAGAAAGCCCAAACCTAAAAATAAATTACTTTTTTCCAGCCCTTGACATCACGATCAGGCGTGAAATCACTGCAACTTTTTCCACATATGACTTAATTTGTTTTTGGCATCAAGGACATTTAAATGTCCCTTTGCCAATCCATGATGCCTTGTCATATATTCCACCATATTGTTTTTTGTTTGTGTAAATATATTTTTTCGGAATATTCCTTAAAAATGTTAACAATACAAATCTATTATTTGAATCACTTTATAAAAATGGATTTTTATTTAAAAAAGTATAATTTCTATAAATACTTACATTTTTCTCAACTGTCACTACCTAAATAGCTTTCGAACAATTTCCTATCATTTTAAACGACAAAAATGTCCGTTTTCGTAATACACAGTTGCATTTACGAAAGGGAAATTTATTTGTCGAAAGCGAAAAAAACTTGTCCGCACTTTCGAAACAAAACATACGAAGATCGTATTAGACAGTACCATTTGTACGGTCCAAGGACCTATACCGTATCACCAAAGAAATAGCTGGCCATAACCACTACAACTTAAAGCCATTAATGAACGAGCAGGGCGATTTGATCAACAGATGAAAATGTGGGAAGACTATTACTCAAAATTGCTGTCAGCCAATCCAGCAGAATACTCCAAAATATGTGATAGCGATCCTATGAGTCACATACATAATATTAATAATGAGTTTGATACGTTACCACCAACATCCCTAGAAATAACAGCTGCAATCAAAAGGCTAAAATCTGGAAAGTCCGCAGGTCCTGATGGGATATCACCCGAATTACTAAAAGTTAACATAGCTTTATCAACAATGTTGTTTAAGCCTCTAATAACGAAGTATTGGTCGGAAGAAAGATTGCTGAATGATCTCAGAGAAGGTCTTATTATAAAATTGCCAAAAAAAGGAAATTTGCAGGACTGTTCGAATTGGAGGGGTATTACCCTTCTTGACATGGTAAACAAAGTTATAGCCCATATTTTACACAGTCGTATAACGACCATTGTCGAACCACAGCTAAGACGCGAACATGCAGGCTTAAGGCCAAGCAAATCATGTATTGATCAAATCAACAACTTAAGAGTCATTGTGGAGCAGTCAGTTGAGTGGAGATCCCCCCTCTATCTATTATTTATAGACTTTAAAAGCGCATTTGACACATTCGAACACAGCGTGATCTGGGAAGCTCTAAGATGTAAAGGAGTCCCTGAAAAGATTATACGTCAAGGAACTTTACAACAATGCATTCTGCTGTATTCTTCATGAAGGCTCACAGAGCAAACCCATTAGTGTTAAGGTTCGCCAAGGCTGTGTGCTATCTCCACTGCTATTCAACATAGTGTTCGATGTTGTTTTGTGTCATTCGATGTCTGGCCAACGTGGTATATCATGGGGCCTTCATGACAGATTAGATGACATCGACTACGCTGATGACGTATGTCTCTTTTCTCACCGTTTCTCTAGCATGCAGTTAAAAATCCAAACCTTTGCATCCCGTGCTGCCTTAGCTGGCCTTCAAATTAACATTAAGAAAACTAAGTCATTGCGATTAAACTCACTTAATGAGTCAAAATTTTATCTTGATGGGCTATATATTGACGATGTTGAAACTTTCTGCTACCTAGGAAGTATAATCTCTAAAAGCGGTGGCAGCAGAGAAGATATCCAAAATAGATTATGCAGAGCAAAGCAAGCTTTTGGTATTTTCAATAAGTTCTGGAGATCTCAAAATATGTCGACTATCACCAAACTTAAAGTTTTTAACACTAATGTCAAGCCTGTGCTCTTATGTGGCTGTGAGACATGGAATATTTCGAGTCGAGAGATAAGCGGACTACAAGCATTTATGAATCGATTCCTCAGACGCATTCTAAGAATTTTCTGGCCCGTTACAATTTCAGACCAAGATTTATGGTTGCGCACCAATCAAAAACCATTACAAACTAAAGGGTGGTTAAATTGTAAGGGCCGATGATGAATGTGAACCACACCTAAATGCCAAGTTTTTTTTTCGAATTTTATTCGACATTTCTCTATTTCAGACTTACTCAATTTGAACCATGTAGATATACACAATCCAACAACGTGTTAAAGTTATCCAGACTTATTATGAAAATGGGCGTTCAAATCAAAATGCATATCGTATACTTCATGATTTTTTTTGTCAATTTGATCGTTCAAATGTTCGTACAATCGCAAAAATCGTGGAAAAATTCGAGCAAATCGGGTCTGTAGAAGATGTGAGAACACCAGTGCATACTCATACAGCTCGTACTGCAGAAAATATTGCTGGTGTTCGCGATAGTGTGACTGAAGAGCCGTCCACCGTGCCCAACAATTGCACCTCTCACGCTCGTCGTTGATGAACATTGACTTGCATTTACACGCTTACAAGGTGCAATGTGCTCAAGAACTAAAGCCTCTTGACCATTCCAAACGTCGTGAATGGGCAGAATGGTGGCAAGAAATGGTAACAGTGGATGATAAATTTTCGAAGAAAATCATCTTCAGTGATGAGGCACATTTTCACCCCAGTGGATTCGTCAATAAACAGAATTGCAGCATTTGGCCGAATGAGAATCCAAGAGTGATTGTCGAAAAACCAATGCACCCACAAAGAGTGACTGTTTGGTGCGGTTTATGGGCTGACGGCATCATCGGGCCGTATTTTTTCCAAAATGAGGCCGGTTAGGCAGTTCTGTGAATGGTGTTCGCTATCGTGAGATGATAACGAACTTTTTATGGCCCGAATTGGAAGATATGGATGTGGACGATATGTGGTTTCAGCATGATGGTGCAACTTGCCACCCAGCTAACGAAAGAATGGCTCTTTTGCGCAACAAATTCAATGGCCATGTTATCTCACCTAATGGCTATGTCAATTGGCCGCCAAGATCATGTGATTTGACACCGTTGGACTTTTTTCTTTGGGGTTATTTGAAAGAAAAGGTATACGTCGATAAGCCATCAACAATTCAAGAGCTAAAGGATGAGATAATTCGGCACATTAACGCCATAGAACTTCTATTATGCCTCAGGGTCATCGACAATTTGGACCATCGGATGGAGGTGTGCCGCCGTGGTCGCGGCGCCCTTTTGGCCGATATTTTGTTACATACATAATTGAGTGGTACCAATATATCATAATAAAATAAAATTACCATAATTTCCTAAATAGTTTGTATTTAATTCAAAATCAACATCGGCCCTTGAAATTTAACCACCCGATACTATTCGTACTCGGAAATATGGTTGGCTAGCACATACACTTAGAAAGCCAGCTACTGTATCGAATATAATCCTCAAGGTTCCAGGAGGTCTGGTAGACCTGCTAACACGTGGAGGCTGCAAACTGAGAACGAGTTACGACAGTTCGGAGTATCGTGGAACGAGATGAAAGTCTTGACTACAAATAAACACACATGGAAAACATTTGTTGAGGACCTAAAGAGTGCTCTAAATAAAATTTGTAGTTGGATTTTCTTAAATAAAAATCAAACCTTTTAATATAAAAACTCTACAAAATACGCAAATATAATGACATATTATACAAAATCATTTAGCATTAAAATGTTTACTTAGTACTCGGGTTTTGCAAAATTATCGACTTTTTTCGGAAACCCTCCCATTAAAGATTTTACAGTTGCTTCTGATACCTTTTTGGAGCATGTGTTCCACCTGCGCTTAAAATCGGACATGTTCTTGGAAATCTTTCCTGTGTTCTTCAATTCCTTTTTTACCAGAGCCCAATACCTTTCCACAGGCCGAAGTTCTGGACAGTTAGGTGGATTTGCCTCTCGTGGTACAAAAATGACATTATTCTTTGAGTACCACTCAAGTGCCTTTTTTCCATAATGGCATGATGCCAAATCAGGCCAAAAAAATGTAGTCACTCTGTGCTCTCTTAAAAAGGGTAACAACCGTTTTTGTAGGCACTCCTTTATATAAATTTCTGTGTTTATTGTGCCAGATGCCACAAATACTTTACTTCTTTTGCCACAACTGCAAATAGCTTGCCACACGAGAAACTTCTTAGGGAATTTTGTTTGTTTTTTTGTGCGAAACTCTTGCCGAACATTGCCCCGTTTATCAGCAACATAAAAATCTTGACCAGGAAGTTGAGAAAAGTCTGCCAGTACGTATGTTTCATCATCCATCACACAACAGGTGTATTTTTTTATAAAATCAGACTTCAATTTTTTCGCTCGTTTTTTTGCTTCTAAGTTCTTTATAGCATTGCGATCTGGAACCTTTTGGACTTTGTATGTCTTCAGTCCAGCATAAGCTTTGACTCTATGTGCAAAATTCGTAGAACATTTCACCGTACGAGCTGCTTTTCTTAAAGAAGTGTTAGGCGCTCTTCGAAAGAGTCGCTGGACTTCTTTTGCCTTACCAATATCTGTAGGACCTTTTTTCCTCCCTGATCCAGGTTTTCTTTCAATGCTCAGGTTTTCCTTATACCGTCTGATGGCATTAGAAACCGTTCGAGGGTCAACTTTCAAATTTTTAGCTATTTTTTTAAAAGTCCATGACGGATTTTTTTGAAAAGTTTTAATTATATTTTCACGAACTTTTTTTTCGCAGTCCATTTTGAAACTAACTTGATCAAAAAATAAATTATTTTTTGCACTATGGATAAATTTTGTCTAAAATAGTAAATGCATATTTTTTTAGAACACTCTTTATGTTCCACAAGGAATTAAAGGACTAAATATATATATATATATTTAAATCGAACACTTTGTTACGTATGTGACTGTGTACTGAACTTGCCTTCGTACAGTGCGGTACCTTAAAATACAGTATTTTAGAGTATTTTTTGAACCTGGTTAAAACATATAAAATCGGACAAAAACTACAAACTTGACAATTAAAAAACAAATAGGTTTACCACATTACCCGCATTATTGAAATAAGTTTTTAAAACAATTTGCTTATAGTTTATTTTTGGTCCAGATGGGTTAGAGTAGACATTTCTACGGGAATTTTAAGGAATACTTAGATATAGCGAACTTATTTTTAAATTCGGTAGTTTAATCCAACCAACCATACGATATCAGATTTTTGAAGATTTTGTTATAAAAATACTACTAGAGAAAGTTATATAAATTTCAGCATATTCGATTATACAGTAGTACTTGTTTTGAGGCTTACCAAAATTTTTAAATTAAATTCTTAAATTTCAATCTAATAATTTTAAATTTTGTAGCACTAATACTTACTTTTGTTGGAAACTTTTTAAATATGTTTGGAAACAAATAAAAACAATTGGGGATTTATTAAAATGCATAAAACTATAGATTTTATTTAAATATTTTTTTCGAGTTTTTTTTTTGTATTATCGTTACATAACTACTACATTTATAATATAAAAAAATGAAATTAATATAAAAAATAGGTATTAAAAAAGGTTTAAGATACAATAATTTTATAAAATTCTTCATCAAATTGTTTTACAAATAAATTTACATGTTTATTTATTTATCAAGAGTTTTTAAATTTATTATACTCGTAGGTTTGTATGTTATGTATGTAGATATATTCGATTTAATTTTCTTTTAAAAACTTTAGACTTAAATTTTACAACAATTGTGCAGAGGATACAATTTAAAATTTTTTTTAATACATTTATATTAAGGTTATTTTTAAGGTATATAAAGATACAAATATTAAGATTTCTTTTAGATTTTTAATATGTATAAATATGTTTGTAGGTATATCGTAATATCGTACTCTAAACTCTAAAAAGGCATAAAAACTATAACTTAATTAGGATGAGATTTAGATAAAGGAAGAGGAAGGCAATAAACACACAATTATTTTTATTTTATATTTTTAAGGGACGAGATTCTGGTAACATTATAATAAAATAAAATTAAACGGAATGATTTAACAATTTTATTTATTTAGGTAAAATTTAATTAGATTTAATTTAAGCCAATTTAAAAAAATATAGTATATTTTTAAGCTAAATGAGATATTTTAAAAATTTATTGTTCTTATTTTTTGCGTTTTGTTTTCGTTTCATAAATTAACAAACTTTTTAAGGAGACTTCGCTTGATTTGAGTCGGCTGATGTTTGGGATTTTTAATTTAAAGTTTATTGATTTTTCTATAAAAAAAATTTAAAATTATGAAATATTAAAATAAAATAATATAGCAAATAATACAATTAAAAATGTTACAAATTAAGCCAAAAACAAATATTTTATTTAAATAAATAAATGAAATTTTGTTTTGCTATACAAAAAAATGTTGAATGAGGCATTTTGGGGATTTTCTTCCGCTTTTCTGATTCAAATTATCTCTGATTTATGAAATTTTAGTGTTTTTTTTTCAGGGAACGTAACTGTTATAACTTTTATCGTAAGAGTCAGAAAATAAAAGTTATTTTTTGACTTTTATTTTTTCAAGCAGAAATAAAAGTTTTTTTTTTGACTTTTATTTTTTCGATAAAAAATAACAGTTATTTTTTATTTTTATTTTTTTCAAGCAAAAATAAAAGTAATTTTTTAACTTTTATTTTTTCGAGCAAAAATAACAGTTTTTTTTACTTTTATTATTTCGAATAAATGAATAAAAGTTATTTTTTGACTTTTATTTTTTCGATAAAAAATAACAGTTATTTTTTATTTTTATTTTTTGCAAGCAAAAATAAAAGTTATTTTTTAACTTTTATTTTTTCGAGCTAAAATAACAGTTATTTTTGAGTTTTATTATTTCGAGCATGAATAAAAGTAATTTTTTGACATTTATTTTTTCGAGCATGAATAAAAGTTATTTTTTGACTTTTATTTTTTCGAGCAGAAATAAAAGTTATTTTTGTTCAAGTTCATGGCAGATTCATTAAAAATTTTTGTCAAACAAAGATAATTTTTCAGTGAAAATAATTTGCATATGCTCAAAAGTTAATGAAGTTGAGTTTGGCAATCATAATTGGGGTTGAAAATACAAAACTAACTTTTATTTTTGCTCGAAAAAATAAAAGTCAAAAAATAACTTTTATTTCTGCTCGAAAAAATAAAAGTCAAAAAATAACTTTTATTCATGCTCGAAAAAATAAATGTCAAAAAATTACTTTTATTCATGCTCGAAATAATAAAAGTCAAAAAATAACTTTTATTCATGATCGAAATAATAAAAGTCAAAACCAACTGTTATTTTTGCTCAAAAAATAAAGGTTAAAAAATAACTTTTATTTTTGCTCGAAAAAATAAAAGTTAAAAATAACTGTTATTTTTGCTCAAAAAAATAAAAATCAAAAAGTAACTGTTATTTTTTTTTTCTAAAAAATAAAAATTAGATTTTTAAAAATTATCGCATTTTATGAAAATTTGGTCCCAGACTATCAAAATGGTATACTTGGTTTTATTTCCGACATTTCCTTGTGGTTGCTTTTTTTTGATCAAAAATTCAAAAATAACAGTTATTTTCGGTCCCTGTGTTTTTTTTAGTTAAAACCTGATGTTTCGTTTCAAATGATTCAATAAACATTTAAATGGAATTTTAATTAAATTCTTGCATATTTTCTATAAATATTTATATAAATATGAATGATATTAAATAATATATATAAATTAATTTAAACAAACATTAACAAAAAAAATTAAATAAATGTGTTATTAGTTACAAATGCATTAAATATGTACGATTATTAAATGATTTAATATAAAACATTGAAAAAAAAAACTTAAATAAACACGAAAAAAACAGACGTTAAAAATTAAACTTAATAAGGTTATAAATGCTCTGGATTTAAAAAAAAAATGTTTGATTTTTTCCATATTTATTTAATTTTAATATTTTTCATTAATTCATCTTTTTGTGATAATTGTTAAACAAATATTTAAATATTTATCATAATCGGTGGATTTATACTATTTTTTTTTTCCAAATAAACCTTGAAAAAAATGAAAAGGAAAAATTTTACATTTATGTTCGCAGAATTAGTACTAGGGAATATTTAAGTGCAATTTTTGGAAGTAGTAAATTATTCTTCTGAAGTATTTCAATGCAACTACTGGTATTACTTTATTAACATCATGCAACATGATTTTAACATTTTTTATAAGGATTTTATATCTTACCCGTTTATAGAAATAAAATACATGCACTACACCAGGGATGGCAAACATGGTACAGTTTTTTTTTTGGTTTTGATCTAAAGGGTTATCTATTTTGTGGTTTCAAAAGGACTGGAATTCGACATCTGTCAAACTAACAGCCTGTTCACAAAACTGTCATACATTAGAAGGCAATCGAAAACTAGCCAAACGATTAAGCTCTAAATTGAGTTCATTTTCTTTTTTCGTTTAGAAGTAAAAGCTTCGTAATAAAATATCAAATAATAGTATTGCCATGAAATATTATATTACTTTTCTGAAAACTTTTCCCTTAAAGACTTAAGACTTTTGTAAAATAATTAGCCAATTCACTATGTCTACTAAAGTGCTAAATCTTAAAGTGCTATTTAGGGTCAAATAGCACTACTGTGAACAAAGTGATATTGTCATATAATATTTTTTAATGGGAAATACCAACAAAATTTTTATGACAGTCATAAATATTTATGACAATAGGACAATAGAACACAATAGCAGAGACTGTGAATTGGCTAAATGTTATCCCTAAAATTGAATTAAATCAAAAATAAACAAGTAAGAAAGCGCTATAGTCGGTCAAGCCCGACCATACGATACCCTTCACCACTAAGGTCAAAAGTGTTATTTTATCTGTATAAAGACAAATATTTGCTAAATTTTGCCATCATACAAACATTTTCTCAAAACTTGTATATTTAACCTGTTTCCGACATTTGGACTTATATGAGAGCTAGGGTCAAATGTGGACCGATTATCTCGAAATTTGGCAAATTGATTACAGTTGTTACAAAAATTATGTATGCAAAAAATATGCTCAAAATTTTCATTATCTTTATGGTCAAATGTGGACCGATTTGGTACAGTGATTTTAGTTTATATAAGCAGTATTTATTTTAAATTTCATGAAAAAATATTGATATTTGTGGCCAATATATCAATTCCGGGAAGTGGGACCTATGGGAGGTATTTAGAATTGCGACCTGTAGTTTGATTACAAGGTTTACATGGGGGTCCAGCCAGACGGACGGACGGACGGACATCGCTAAATCGACTAAGAAAGTGATCCTAAGCCTATTGGTATACTAAAAGGTGGGTCTAAGACAAATATTTCTATGCGTTACATACATCAGCACAAACTTATAATACCCTTTCCACCTATGGTGGTGAAGGTATAATAAAAACAAAAAATAATAAAATTTAATTTTTTTCAAAATTAAATGAAAATTTGCTTTGAAGTTCATAAAATGATGTTCTGGGCATGGGAATTCAATGTGATGTCTGTTTGACAAATCAAATTTTCAAGTTAGAGATACCGTGTAAGAGATACTTCACTTCAACTGATCTCCGTTTAATTTGCACCACCTACATATATCCGACCGAAAATGGAATACAACTCTCATGTATGGGTCGGTGCTTTAAAGCAATATTAGGCAAAGTCTCTATAATTCTCTCTTATTTTGAATTTTGCTACCCCTAGGTTTAGGGAAATACAAAATCAGAGAATCTTTGCCCAATATTGCTTTTAAGTCTATTCTGAAGTTCTCGAGCGAATTGGTGAGAGCAAACAGTAGGTTATTCAACTCTATTGCTCTAACGAAATCAGGGAACTCGTTCCCGATACTCGAAATTCTTACGCAATACATATGTTAGAGCTCATCCCTTCGTAGTTGATTGGCCAGTAGACAGAACAACACACTACAGAGAAAATTCGTTATTTAGCCGTACAGTTCGTATGCGGAAATTGATTCCCGCAGAAGTTTTGCTAGTCAGTGGCAATATAGGGAAGTTCAAATCAAATTTCCGCAAACATTTTTCCACCTATTCCCCCTCCCACAACCTTTTCATAGTTCCAATACAATGCATTGCATAAGTAGGGTCATCAACTGAGTGCTGGTCCTAAATAAAAACAAAAAAACGTATTTTTGTTTCCCAGGCGATTAAAATAATTCAATTGCCTAATTTGACATTTACTTTCGTCTACACATTTCATATACGAACCAAAATTTTAAAAGCTTTTTCATATAAATGATGTAGTTTTTCACACATAATGTCAACGTTCAAACTTTTTAATTAAGAAGAAATATCATAAAAAAAATTATTTTATATATGTTTTATTTACGTTCACTTTTGAAACCGAAAATTGGATAACCCTTTACAATATTAGCTTTATATTGGCCTACTATAATATTTTCTCCACTAAGTAGTTTTGGAGATATAGCCAAATATATGACGAAAAAATATTATTTAAAGAATTTTTTTTCTTTTAAAGATATAGGATTACTTTATTTTCAATAACACCCATAGTTGTGGATAGATTCTAACAAGACATAAATAAGTCTTACTATATGCGTAACATATTTCCCTATATGAATGTGGGAAAATAATGGAAAATCTGTTGTCTTCTCACATTGACAATGCAGTTTTAAAAAATGAAAAGTTGTGCGATATCTCCGTAACTACTCCATGAAATCAAAATAATGTTAAAGCAGCATAAAGATAATACTATAGCCTAATTTGGGATTTATTTATCGACCATCCTATTGACTCAGCAGGTCCAACCTTTTATTGAAATAACACAGATCAACAAGATTTGGGGCACGAGATTTCTTTACCAAATCTAGATGACTTTGGTCTGTTTGTGATATTGGCTCGAGATATATTTATTTTTTCCTAAAACAGATTTTTAGCCAATAGTATTAGTATAACTAAAAAATTTATTGTAATTAATAGAAATTCGAGAACAACTTTATATCTCGAAAACTAAAGCCAACAAGAAAAAACTAAAATCATTTTCGGATAGAGCAGATAAAATTCATCTTAGAATTATCCACATTTTCTTTTTTAATGAAAATGGAAGTGCGAATACGGTCAATAAAAATCGCTACAAGGAGATAATGCGAAAATTTTGTGAAAATTGTATCCATAATATACAAAGGGTCGCTGTATAAAATGGTTCGCATTTGAGCATACTTAAGATCTTTATTGAAAAATAACCTTAATATCCCCATGACAAGAGGTCCATACTTGACCCTAACTTTCACACTGTAAGATATTTTCTTAAGCATTACAAAATTTTCTAGAATTGTTGACAATCATTCATCGGACCTTAGTAGTTTAGAATACTACAAAATTGGTCGATCTCACTTGTATACAAAATTTTATAAATTAAATTAATTAATTTAAAAAGTTTTACAGTAGTGTATTGCACTAAGATCCCAATTTATTACAATTATTTATTATTGTAATAAATAGTTTTTTGATAAAACCAAGAGAAAACCTTTCCTCGACGCGTTTGGATGGTTGGTTAGACCATCTCATCAGGAGGATTATCCCTAATTCTAGACAGAGCGAAAACCGCACATTATATCTTATATTGAGGGACAGAATAAATACGAATTACTATTGTGTCCAACAAATATCAATATAAAGCGAAGCTTATCATCTGAACAGAAACACACAAACAATTTTCAGTTTTATCATTTCATTATTTCCCACACTTTTGTTGTTGCTTTGTAGAGGAAAGGTTTCCCCTTTTCAGGAAAGGTTTCCCTTTTCCATCACCTCCTCATGAGATGGTCTAACCAACCATCGAAACGCGTCGAGGAAAGGTTTCCCCACCAACATTTTTTGCTTTTATCAAAAAACTATTTTTTACAATAATAAAAAATTGTAATAAATTGGGATCTTAGTGCAATACACTACAGTAAAACTTTTTAATGAAATGTTTGATGTCCCAAAATTTTGATAAACCTTTTAAATTAATTTATGTTTAATTTGTGTTGTAAAAGTGGGAATAAGACCATTTTCATTACTCATTTTTTTTTTAATTTGAAGATATAAGTAAGTATATAATAGGATATGATTTCTATCCATTTTTTCAAAATAATTTGTAAAAGAAGTTTTATTATGAACTTTAATTGCAAAGTTTAAATCGATTTTTGGATCAAAAGAGATCAAATTGGATCCATTGTATAGTTTGAATTTGACTATCGTCAAATAAGTAATTTTTTGAAGCCGATATATTATATATAAAAAATGATGCCATCAAAGTTCAAAACGTACAATTTGTTTTAATATTTGGTAAAAAATTGAAAAAGCCATTTTTCATCCCAAAATAATTGAAAAAATTCACGATATGTTTTTAGCCTATCGGAGATTAAAAGTGTGGGAGTTTATGGACGCCATATGATTGGTAAAAAATTGCTATCCACAAAATAGCCGCCGCATTTGCTCACAACAAACAATAATTAGAGACACGTTGGACAAAGAGTATAGGGCTAAAAGGAGACTATGTGAGAAAATAAATGAACAAATATCAAATATAATTATCTGCAGTCCTTAGACAATTCATAACGATTTCAAATTATAATTTTGCTAAATCTGTGCCCATTATAATAATTATTTTTTTATTTTAATTAAAAAATTTAAAGATACATATATTTTTAGCCGTTAATTGTTCATTAATATTAAATTATATTGAACTGTTTGTATTTAATAAATTTTCCTTTTTTAGGACTCTAAAAACTCTATTATTTAATAGGAAATTAAATTTGATTTATAATGAAATGATTATAAAATTTAATTTATTCAATTAACTGAAATTTAATAAATGTAATTCGTGGTCCATAACAATTAGTGATAATAAATTTAATTAAGCCAATCAAGTATTGAAAATTCAGTATTTTTGTTAAAGTACTAATCTAGGCACATTTTCTAATTATTTTAATTTAAAAGTTTCGATCCAAAATTTTGACTCTTATATCCGTGGCTTGGTGCTAAAAGGCCCAATGTCAAAAAAGTACTTTTGGGAAAATTTTATTTAAAGTTTTTATTTTCCATATAAATTCATGGTAACATAGCATAGAAAAATCCTTATGAATCTGTTCTGAGTTAAGTTAGAGATCAGCTGTTGGATCCAAACAAAAGAAGGTAAAAAGGGGAATCTATTGCAATTATTAACTCAAAACAGCAACAAATTGACATTGGCCCTTTTAGCACCAAGCCACAGATATAAGCTTGAAGCTTGGGGCTAAATGTGAACCGATTTTACCCATTTTCAGCACACAATTTCTATGACATATTGAAAATACTTTTGCTTAATTTTGTCTCTCTAGCTGTTGTAGTTAAGAAAGACGGACATAAACCGTGTTTTCTTTTTGTGTTTCCGTAAGTTTTTATATGGCAGCTTTGGTCAAATAGTAACCGATTTTAACAAAATTTTGCACACTGGCTGGCATACACATAAAACTTCCTTTTGTAAAATTTTGTTACTGTAGCCCTTTTAGTTAAGGCGCTATCGCGCTTTTATCTGACGGACAGACGGACATAAACCCACTTTTCTTTTTGTATTTTTGAGTTTCCGTAAGTTTTTTATATGGGAGCTATGGTCAAATGGTGACCTATTGTGACAAAATTTGGCACACTTCTGGGCATAAGACCTCCTCGTGCTAAATTTAGTGGTTGTATCTATTATAGTTTTAGATTTATTGTGATTTAAGTGTATTTTAGATGAAATTTTGGCTGTTTCCGTAAACCGATTTCGATGAAATTTTATATGCTGTCTCGGGCTTATGCAAAACTTCTATGTACCAAATTTTATCATCATAGCTATTATAGTTTGTTATTTATTAGCAAATAAGCGATTAGCGTAGTCGAGGTTATACGGGAGCTATGGTCAAATGTTAACCGATTTTGCCCAATTTCAATACCAAAATTTTCTCAGATATGAAGAATGTTTTTACTAAGTTTCAGTGAACTAGCTCCTTTCGTTTAGGTTTCGTTTAGGCGTTGTCGTGATTTCAACAGACAGACAGACAGACGGACAGACAGACAGACAGACAGACAGACAGACAGACAGACAGACAGACAGACAGACAGACAGACAGACAGACAGACAGACAGACAGACAGACAGACAGACAGACAGACGGACAGACAGACGGTCAGACAGACGGACAGACAGACGGTCAGACAGACGGACATCGCTCAATCGTCTTAGAATAAGGATTCAGAATATATATCGTTTTTGATTTTTGAGCCAATTCCCCATTCTTTTTGATGGTGGGCATAAAAATGGTTTGTAAACGGTATTGAGTATAGGCTATCTATATGGAAAACTCATAAAATTTTTTATTTTTCAAAAATAACGTCTTCTTACTTTTTACAAATTTAAGTTTTCTTGATAAAGTATGCTCGATTTATCCAAGGTTCCATCTAAAATTTTAATATTTTTCATCGTTTTATTACTTAAGTTAACAAAACTAAATCACATTTATAGTTATTTTTCATATCTCGCATTCAAACATTTTTTTGCACTTTAAAATACACATTTACAAATAAATATCTACCTCAAATCCTGCAATCAAAATTTTATATATGTGTATATTTCATAGAATTCTTGATAACTAAAAACCCAAAAATGTTTAAAAAAAATCAATTCGAAAAATAAAGCAACTGAAATCAAAGGGAAGAAATAATATCCCAAAATGCTTAAATCCCATCAGCCTGGCATTACTTTTGCGAGTATCTCCCCTTAAAAAAGAAGTAAGTTATGTTAAGTGTCACGAGGGTGTGGCTGGAGGGCACTACATCTATAAAAAAAAAAGAAGAAAGGCACAACCATAGACCGTAATAAATAAATTAATTTATGCCTTATCGCCATCATTATCGCTAACTCCTCTATGGTCATCTTCATCTTTATTGCCATTATTTTTATTTGCCTGGGACTTAACTACTTTTTCGACATGTTTCGTAATGCGTGGTATGCCACTGGTAGCAACATTTGATATGGTTGTTGTAGTGGTCGTTATAACGGTACCATCGTCTTCGGTACAGGTGGTTGTTGATGTGGTTAAGGTTTCATCGGTTTCTTGGTCGAATATTTGTTTGCGTGTGCCGCCAGCTTCTAAGAGGCGATTGAAAATTTCTTCGCCTGATTCGTTTTCATCGGCATCAGGACGTACGATAACAGGTTTCGATTTGGAGGATTTCTTGGTTACCACAATCTTTTTCGTTTTGGGTTTCTGTTGAGGCTCCGTCTGGCTTTTTAAACTTTCGGTTTCTGTAGTAGTAGCTGTAGTACTGGAGGGTTTTTCATCTGCTTTTTCATCTATTAAAAGATTTTCTACCGATTTTCTTAATTGTTTTGAGATTTCAGCATATTTTTGTTGTTCAGCCAAAAGCTTTTCTAATGTAGTTTGAGTATCATCTTCTGAGGTTTTTAGAGATTCCTTAGGCTCTTCTATTGTCTGTACTGCTGTAGATTCTTGTGGACTTTCAGTCATGGCCTCTGCTGCTTCTTTCATGGTATTGTAGGTTTGAGATTTTTGCAATTTAAGAGGAGTATTGGTATTTAAGTTTTCAATAACTTTGGCACCATCTACAAAAGTTATATGTATGGTTTCATCATCATCGTCATCGTCGTCATCATCACTATCACTACTTTCACTTTCTTCCGATTCCTCTTCCTCCTCTTCGTCAGCCATTTCATATTCATCCTCTTCCTCCTCATTATCATCATCGTCTTCATTTTCCTCGACATCTTCCTCTTCGTCCTCGTCTTGCTCATCCTGGAGTTGGCTTTGTAGCTTTTTTAGGGTGTTTTTGTTACTGTCTCTAATTAAGGCATTTAAAACATGACTATTGCCATTGTTATCTCTTGATGTTTGTCTGACACCAAAGTCAATTTCATCTTGTGTTTGTTCCTCACCAAAGGTGTCATCATCATCATCGTCATCGTCACTATCACCATAAGCTGGCTTAGTAGTTTTGCCATTATTGGCCTGTTCTTCAAGGCTTTTTTGCAAATTATATTTAACACGTTCATTTTCCAATAGCTCTTCTAAAACATTTTTCATTTTGGCATTCAGAGATAGTTCTTCATGTCCCTGCGACATTGGCATCACAAAAGTTTCACTGCGCAAAACTTTCAGGGAAGCTGGTATTGTCTCATCATCTTCATCATCGTCATCATCATTATCGAATGAGGGATATTCACTGTGATGGGAACGACTGAAGGCGATACGTTGAACCTGACCCTCACCTGTGATTAAAGGATTTACCACTTCAACTATGCTTTGGGTTCTTGTGGTCGTCGTTGTGCCAGTGACAGGTGTTGATGTAGTTGATGCAGCTGCTGCCTGGTATTCTAAAATATAATCCTCTGCATCATCATAGTCATCATCATCATGATTTTCCTCGTCGTTGTACATTTCTTGTTTGGATTTTGAGTCTGTGCTGGTTATGGTGGTAGTTGTTGGTAGTAACTTTTCCTTGGCCAGTGTTTGATGCATTGTTATGGTCGAGGGTTTAATGGTAACTTTTGTATTCGAGCCTACACTCTCTAAGGAAGATGGACCAAACATGCCGCCACTACTTAAACTATCCAATTCAATGGAGGGAAATTCATCATCGTTACGCAAAAATAGTGTTTCCGTATTCTGTTGTACCGTGACAATAGAAGCAGAATCTGTTTCTTCCTCCTCCTCCTCTTCATATTCTTCCTCATTATCTTCCTCCTCTCTTTCGACTTCCTCTTTAAGTTTGCCCTTATCATCATTAAGATTTTCCAAGTTTTCCTGCTGTAATTTTCCTATTTCTTTATTACTCTCGTTAGGATTTTCATATTTCTGGGTAATGTGCAACTTTTCTACTGTTTCCACTAATGTCATACTCGTAGCTCCAGGCATTTCTAGTTTTTCTTTACTTTTCTTTTGCTTTTCATCTTCTGACACCTGGTTCTGCTGCATGGTCGTCTGTGCTGCTGCTACTGCTGCTAGTGTAGGTTGTGGCATCATCTGCTCTTGATTATGTTGTTCATTTACTTTAGGTTTATCTTGCCCCAGTTGCTCCTTCTGGCTCTCCTCTTTGACGTGCTTGTGCTGTGTCATTAAGTCTATTGATGCGTTTGGTGTATCGCTCTTTTCAGGGTCCTGCAACTCTAATGAGATTATCTTCTCTCGACTAGTTTCCACCTGAATAAAGTTGTAAGTAGATGGAAATTTTTGTTTCGTTGTTGCATTTAGTTATTGTTTTTATAAAAAAAGGTAAAAAAGAAGAACAAGAAATTGAAAAGGTAAAAAATGGTATATACAAAAATTATAAAATTATTTATGTATATCTACGAGTAACTATTTCTAGAATTGCAACCGTGTAGTTAGAAAGTTTCAGTTTTACTATTCCTTCTTTTTGAAATTTTTGCTTTTGTGTGAGTGAATTTGTTAAGAAAAAAATATTTAAATTAAATTTACAATTTTTTCTTCGACTATAGAGAATGTACAAAGTGAAAAGAAGATATTTAAAGTTATTTAAAGAAATGTAAAGAAGAAAAAGCTAAAATATTTAAACAAGAATTGCGTTGTATAAGCTGCAGCCCAGTTCATATGTATGTATCTATGCATTGTATATACAGTGTGACAAATATAAGTGTATACAAATATTTTCTTAAAATTATGTGGGTAAATCCATGCCGAAAGAACAATACAGGTATGTGATGGAAAACGTTCGTTTTCAAATCGATAGATTTCAGATATATTTTTGAGATAAATTTCAACCAAATGAAAGATAATATATTAGTCAAAAGGATTAAAGACTAAATTTCTTTTTTTTAGGGGGGAAATAACCGAAAATTAACTCAAAAATATATCTGAAATCGATCGATTTTTATCACATACCTGATAAAATATATTACTTAATATGTTCAGTTATATTGAGTCCATATCAATCCAGAGTTAACAAAAATCTTATGAATACAAATTTCTGTTGTTTTCAATTAGCTATTTATAACCTCTAAACCAGACCTGTCCAAAAACACACACATTTACATTTATGGTAAACAGCTTTGAAAGCTCTTACAGTCAGTGTTGCAAGATTTAAATTTTTCTTATATATTCGAGCATTCTTCATGTAATCTATCAAAAAATTCGAATCTGGCAGCACTGACTTTGCAAAGACAATTTTTGTAAGTGTGAGCGGGTCAAACATACCCAGTTAGCATTTAGAAGACTATTTTTTGAAAAATCACCCAAATGAGTCTTTTTTAACCAGTTTAGAAGACCAAAAAACGATTTGTCGTCTGCGCTATTAAAAAACTAGTCGAAGTAGATTCGCGCTTATGCTTTAAAACTTACTATTTAAAAATACAATAACAAAAATAAATTCGATAGTTTTTAACGCTATTTTGGAAACAGATTTTGCACAGTTAGATTATAAAAAGGTTACTTCTATGGTGCAGGTTTTGAAATAGTTTTTAACGCTTATAGATAATGGGTGTTGTAGCTAAGTGGGTTAGCACGCCGACTACTAAGCATAAGATATCATTTTTAGCCTGAGTTCGATCCCAGTTCGCGGCCGTCGATAAAAAATAAATAAAATAACAAGAAATAGAGCAACTTCTCTAGAGTTATAAAAATAGACTTTACACCACACTTCATCTCTCTACTCTCTCTCTCTCTCTCTCTCTCTAAGGTAACTCAATTTGTATAAACACACTCTATATATGTACAGTTTTTTTTTAATCAACTGAAAAAATAATCAAAATTGAGTCAAAAAAACTCGAAAATGGCTCGTAAAAGACTCATAAAGGTGCTCATAAAAGATTCTCTCAAGGGAGTCGCGGCTAGGGTACCATTTTCTCCCGAAGGCACAGTCTTTTTCGAATCGAAAATGATAGCATATTCGATTGTTTAAATCGTCCGCGGTAGTCGAAAAAGAGTCAAATATGATCAGAAAATAACAAAAATGCAGACTGGGTAGTTGTTTCTCGCTCATACACAGCGTGTCGGTGTGAAAGCTCAAAAGCTCTTTTGTAAAAGTTCACGGTAAAGATCAACTGAATTGTGCTAGAAGTTCCAAATCCGTATATGGTGCTTCTATGACAGAGCATTGTCTTAGCGTCTTGTATGTCAATTTTTTATCATATGCAGAATATCACTTAGTGCAGCCGATGGGTTAATACATAGATTTATATATTATGTCTTTCGGTATGTAGAAATGCCTTCACTATACGTTTACATCGTATGTACTTAACATTACTACGTTTCAATCGCCATTGCTTCCCTAATACCCTTTTGCACAGCTGTAGCAATTTTAGTCCAATCTATGATGTTGAGCATGAAATTCAATGAAATTCAGGAAACTCAGTTCAAAAATCAAAAGCTCTAAAAATTTTGTCACGAGAGGTAACTAATCATGGATATGAGTATGATTCTGAAAGTAAATATCAGTCTACTGTAGTGGTCTTCTAAAGTAAACGATTCAAAACATATTTTCGGCTGTTTTGCCAGAAAATGGTCAATTCTGAATGGTAAGCTTCTATTTTTCTACCAGAAGTCTTCGGAAAATACCGACAAAGATGGATCATTCTCCAAGCCGACAATCCCGAACGTCAGATCAGACAGGAGAATTTTTAAGTACTAAAAATGTCGAGTAAATGAGTTTTAATTAAAATGTACTCGTATATAGATTTAGTCCCCAGGAAGCAGTAAAATATATTTTATTTAAAAGCCTGGTCTAGGATGTATCTTAACAGGGAGTCAAAGAGTTGTTTATTTGTATGCAAAGATACAGGTTGATAGTAGTTTGGACAAAATGAGTTCAGAAAGTTGCAGGGGAAACTTCCCCCTATACAATTAAAATACTTATCTGCGTATATCTTTACAACTATTCAAGGTCAAATCTACAAACTTTGTACGAGAACCTTTTTTGTTTGTAAGCTTAGGTTGGTTAGAAGTATGTACGATTGGAACAGGGAAAGTTACATCAGCCATAGAAAAACACTTATTATAGGTATTAAACATACTCTTATCTGCCTGCAATATTAAGAAAATACTCATTTTTGTGTTACTTCTTAACTATACAAATTATAGTCTTCATATTTTAAAGAACTTTCATATTTGCCAGTAGATTTGGGTTGGGCAACATTAAGCAGGATAGAAGAAGGGTAAACTTAATCCTCAAAATTTGAAAATTAAATACAAAATATAGAATTTAAAACTTTCACCTTTGGTTAGGGGGTTGCTATGCTTTATCTATATATGGACCATATATAAGCCCAAACTAATCACCAAGTTTTTTCTGTATGTTTCTGTAAATAGCCGATGAAACACAGAAAGTTATAAAGCAACTTAGAACGGATATTCCTATATACAGTAAAAACTCTAATAAGCGAATACTCATGGTCGCTGCTTTTTTGTTCGATTATAAAATGTGTACCAAATTTTTATATTGTTATATTTCAATGAAAATTCAAAAAATTGTTCAAAGGCGCTTTAAAATATATTTCAAATTAACCCTTGCGTACCCATGGGCTCTAAATAGTTTCCATGCTTAGCACATGGGTATGCAAGGATGATTTTTTGAATTTTTATGGAAATATAACAATAAAAAAATGTTATTTCGAGTCTCTTTTTGGAAAAATTTAAAATTTGAAAATTTCAATTTTTTTTCCTGGTAATAAAAGGGTTAACGATTTCCGATTTCAACCAAATTTCGAATATATATTCCAGCCATAGAAGCAATAATAATTTCCGTTTTGCTTTTAAAAACTGCTAATATATAACAATTCACGTGATTTTTTAAACCTTTGGTGAAAAATTTTGATTTTGTCGAAATACTTTGGTTTTATGTTGCAGGTGAGGATAAGCCGTTAGAAGTATCGATCTAATTTTTTCTTTGTGGTAATTTGCAGGGTGCTTTTACTAAGACTCTATAACTTTTTTCGAATTGGTTTAAAAACCTTTTAAAAGAAACCAAAAAAGGAGTTTTAAAATGGTATGAAAAAAATGTATTTCTTTCGTCCTACGCAAAATTGACTTAGCGTTAGCCCAATGTAACAAAAATAGACATTTAAATATCTTGAGGCCTCAGGTAAAAAGTCAAACTTGTTAAAATTTTAAAAAGTAATCATTTTTTTATTGCATATGCTTAGGAGAGTCTTCAAGGATGTAGAATATTTTGGAATACCTTTAGCAATATCTCGTTGAAAAGACCATTTAGTTTCAGTACCATGTTGTTAAACACACTTTTGAAAATTGATTCTTAATGGAATTTTTCTTCAAACATTTGAACCCAGTTATGGCATGTCCAAACTTTGTCAAATCGTCACGCTTTCCCGATATCCGATCTGAATGAAACTTTGTATTTTGATTATTGGGGTCAAGTGTAAAAATTTTGTACTATTGTCGTTAAAAAGTTTAATTGAGATTAAACTGCTTTAATTAAGACCGGTTCAATTAGAGCTGTTGAGTTTCAAAATAACTTTGCAGTTTCTTTGCAGTTCTTATGCTTCATAATAGGAATTTTTAAATCCAGATATCGAAATCCGAATCAATAGCATCTGAGAATTACGCTTTCCAAAAGCGTTTTGTATTATTATTGTTCGTTTTTGAGATCTAATTTTTCTATTAAACGCTTTTATTTGTGTCCGGTAATGGGCGGTGTCCGTTAGAAGAGGTTTTATTTTATATTTAAAAAATCCTCCAATTTCACACAAATTTGGAAATGTTAATTAAAA
Organism: Stomorhina lunata; assembly: GCA_933228675.1. Lineage (NCBI taxonomy): Eukaryota > Metazoa > Arthropoda > Insecta > Diptera > Rhiniidae > Stomorhina > Stomorhina lunata. The sequence continues at coordinate 93,083,258 of OW121740.1, read as the reverse complement.
TTCTTGTCCGCTTTGACATGGATTTACCCAATTTTGACTTATATAAGTAACATTGGAAATATATGTAAATGTTTTTATAACCCTCTCAATAAAAAAATGTATGTACCTTAAATTGTTTATCACACTGTCCAGTTAACTTTTTTTTAAAGATACTTATAACTAAAGCGTTTCTATGAAAAATAATTCTTTTATAAACATGCTCGCTTTTAAAAAATATATACCAAAAAAGAAATTAGAATATCTAATTTATCAAAACTAAAATTTTAATTAAAGCTAAAAATATTTTAAAACTACTACTAAAAATTCTTAGAAATTAATATACACCAAAACCATATTTGAAATTTGTTCATGCAATATCAAATAATATTTAGAACTAAAAATAAAAGTTTAAAAATACATATTTTTAAAATTGAGTTTTGCCCTTGGCATATGGATTATTAGTATTTTTAACTGTAAAAAATAAATATATTCAACCTAAATAACGTTTTTTAATATCTAACTCCAGGAGACAAAATTTTTCACATCATCTTTTTTTTTCTATTTAGGATAAAAAATAAAATTGTTTAATGGATTTTGTGGAAACCAAATAGAATATGCAATGTCATTTTATATTGTTTTAAATTTAGAAATCAATTCTGGTGCATGAGAATTTTATTTTTTAAACAAGATAAATAGTTCAACAATATTTTAACAGTTTTTAAAAAGTCAAATATATAGTCCAGTCTTGATTATTCAGGGACAATAAATTGAGTTATACTACTTTAAAAAATTTAGTAAGTACTTTTTATATTAATCAGGATAAAAAGTTCAAAAATTTGGACTTTTAAATAATTAAGACATCTATATAAAAAACACACTCCGTCTTTGTAAAATTGTTGATTTTTCTTTTCAATAACCCAAAGACTTTATCTCAGTCTCTATGTTTTCGTTATGAAAACTATAATTAAATTAAAAAACTGTTTGAAAATTTCAACCTAGATTTCATCGCAGCTCAAGATACACAGAACAATAAAAAACTTTCACCCAAATTCATCAATAATGATGCCAAGAGGAAACTTTTTTTTTCGTAACAAAATTTTGAAACACCCATCAAATATAATGATAGAAACTATTAAACTAAAAGGTGTAAATTGTAATAATTTGCCAACAATGAAATAACATATTTGTTTTAATGTGTGACCATTTCTCATAAAATTTTTTCCGTAAATCCTTTTGCAAAGGAAGACAAATCAAAAGTGTTATTTTAGGATTATTAACACATGAGTGAATGTTTGCAACAAAAATAGGGTATCGCTTATATGGGTATTTTGAAATCCTAAAGTAGTGGGGAAATTTGAAATTCTAAGTAAGAATATAAGTATAAAACATGTTCTAATAGATTTTTCTGTAAACAAATGTATCAATTCTATAGAAAAATGTATCACTGTTAGATTTTTCTATAGAAAAATGTATCACTGTTAGATTTTTCTATAGAAAAATGTATCACTGATAGATATTTCTGTATAAAAATTTATTACTGATAGATTTTTCTATAGAAAAATGTATCACTGTTAGATTTTTCTATAGAAAAATGTATCACTAATAGATATTTCTGTATAAAAATTTATTACTGATAGATTTTTCTATAGAAAAATGTATTACTAAAAGATTTCTCTATATAAAAATGTATTACTGATAGATTTTTCTTTAAAAAAAATGTATCACTGATAGATTTTTCTATAGAAAAATGTATCACTGATAGATTTTGCTATAGAAAAATGTACCATTGATAGATTTTTCTATAGAAAAATGTATCACAGATAGATTTTTCTATAAAAACTGTACCATTTATAGATATTTCTATAGAAAAATGTATCACTGATAGATTTTTCTATAGAAAAATGTATCACTGAAAGATTTTTCTGTAGAAAAATGTATCACTAAAAGATTTCTCTATAAAAAAATGTATCACTGATAGATTTTTCTTTAGAAAATTCTATCACCGATAGATTTTTCTATAGAAAAATGTATCACTGATAGATTTTTCTATAAATATTTTCTATAGAAAAACGTATCATTGATGGATTTTTCTATAGAAAAATGTATCATTAATAGATTTTGCTTTAGAAAAATAAAACACTGATAGATTTTTTCTATAGAAAAATGTATCACTGATAAATTTTTCTATAGAAAAATGTATCAATGATAGATTTTTCTATAGAAAAATATAACACTGATAGATTTTTTCTATAGAAAAATGTATCACTCATAAATTTTTTCTAAAGAAAAACATATAACTGATGGATTTTCCTATAGAAAAATGTATCATTGATAGATTTTTCTATAGAAAAATGTATCATTGATAGATTTTTCTATAGAAAAATGTATCATTGATAGATTTTTCTATAGAAAAATGTATCATTGATAGATTTTTCTATAGAAAAATGTATCATTGATAGATTTTTATATAGAAAAATGTATCATTGATAGATTTTTCTATAGAAAATTGTATCATTGACAGATTTTTCTATAGAAAAATGTATCATGGATAGATTTTTCTATAGAAAAATGTATCATTGATAGATTTTTCTATAGAAAAATGTATCATTGATAGATTTTTCTATAGAAAAATATATCATTTATAGATTTTTCTATAGAAAAATATATCATTTATAGATTTTTCTATAGAAAAATGTATCATTGATAGATTTTTCTATAGAAAAATGTATCATTGATAGATTTTTCTATAGAAAAATGTATCATTGATAGATTTTTCTATAGAAAAATGTATCATTGATAGATTTTTCTATAGAAAAATGTATCATTGATAGATTTTTCTATAGAAAAATGTATCATTGATAGATTTTTCTATAGAAAAATGTATCATTGATAGATTTTTCTATAGAAAAATGTATCATTGATAGATTTTTCTATAGAAAAATGTATCATTGATAGATTTTTCTATAGAAAAATGTATCATTGATAGATTTTTCTATAGAAAAATGTATCATTGACAGATTTTTCTATAGAAAAATGTATCATTGACAGATTTTTCTATAGAAAAATGTATCATTGATAGATTTTTCTATAGAAAAATATATCATTGATAGATTTGTCTATAGAAAAATATATCATTGACAGATTTTTCTACAGAAAAATATATCATTGATAGATTTTTCTGTAGAAAAATATATCATTGATAGATTTTTTTTTAGAAAAATATATCATTGATAGATTTTTCTATAGAAAAATATATCATTGATAGATTTTTCTATAGAAAAATATATCATTGACAGATTTTTCTATAGAAAAATATATCATTGATAGATTTTTCTATAGAAAAATATATCATTGATAGATTTTTCTATAAAAAAATGTATCATTGACAGCTTTTTTTTATAGAAAAATGTATCATTGATAGATTTTTATATAGAAAAGTGTTTCACTGATAGATTTTTCTATAGAAAAATGTATCACTGATAGAATTTTCTATAAAAATATGTATCACTGATAGATTTTTTTTTATAGAAAAATGTATCACTGAAAGATTTTTCCACAGAAAAATGTATCACTGATAGATTTTTCTATAGAAAAATGTATCACTGATAGATTTTTTTACAGAAAAATGTATCACTGATAGATTTTTTTACAGAAAAATGTATCACTGATAGATTTTTCTATAGAAAAATGTAACACTGATAGATTTTTCTATAGAAAAATGTATCACTGATAGATTTTTCTATAGAAAAATGTATCACTGACAGATTTTTTATAGAAAAATGTATCACTGTCAGATTTTTCTAAAAAAAATGTATCACTGATAGGTTTTTCTATAGAAAAATGTATCATTGATATATATATCATTGATATAGTATATCATTGATAGATTTTTCTATAGAAAAATATATCATTGATAGATTTTTCTATAGAAAAATATATCATTGTTAGATTTTTCTATAGAAAAATATATCATTGTTAGATTTTTCTATAAAAAAATGTATCATTGACAGATTTTTTTACAGAAAAATGTATCATTGATAGATTTTTATATAGAAAAGTTTTTCACTGATAGATTTTTCGATAAAAAAATGTATCACTGATAGATTTTTCTATAAAAATATGTATCACTGATAGATTTTTTATAGAAAAATGTATTACTGAAAGATTTTTCCACAGAAAAATGTATCACTGATAGATTTTTCTATAGAAATATGTATCACTGATAGATTTTTCTATAGAAAAATATATCACTGATAGATTTTTTTTACAGAAAAATGTATCACTGATAAATTTTTTTACAGAAAAATGTATCACTGATAGATTTTTCTATAGAAAAATGTATCACTTAAAGATTTTTCTATAGAAAAATGTATCACTGATAGATTTTTCTATAGAAAAATGTATCACTGACAGATTTTTTTTATAGAAAAATGCATCACTGTCAGATTTTTCTAAAAAAATGTATCACTGATAGGTTTTTCTATAGAAAAAATGTATCACTGATAAATTTTTCTATATAAAAAAGTATCATTGATAAATATTTTCATATGAAAATGTATCACTAATAATTTTTTCTATACAAACAAGTATTACTGATAAGTTTTTTTTTTAATGTATCACTGATAAATTTATTTAAGAATTGAAATCCTGGATTCCTAATCCACAGACACATTTGAAATATGTTGCCGACGTAAACACTATTATACAAGCGCATGTTGTGGACATAAACTTAGAAAAGGTAGAATAGTTGCGTTACAAATGACATATTACAAGTATTTATTATAAAGTATGTGTGAGTGTCTAACTGTTTCTAAGTCTCAAAGACACATTCTGCCTTTCCTGAACCAAAGACAAAGTAATGAATGTGGGTCACTACAGACAAGAAACGACTATAAACGTGCTTTTAAATATAAAGAGACACATACTTATTCTTATATATATGTATGTACATTTATTTTATATACATACATATTAGCTAAATGCAACAACCATTCCTATTACAGGCAGACTTACACAAGAGACTTAGATATTTAGGAGGATTTAAAATATCCTAAAAGAAATCCTTTAATCTATGTAATGAAGCATAATACCTTTAGACAAAAATCACTTTCAAGATTTTAAAGAAGCCATGAATTCTGTAACGAGAGTTCTCGACTTAAGTCTAAACATTTCAAAGCTCATTCTGTTCTGTATATCCTAAAACTCTTGATTTTAATAAACTTTCTAACCTGACCTCTTACACTCAGACACAGACTTCTTAGAACTTACATTAAAAGAATAAAAGAAAAACTTCTTAAACTTTTTAAGGTCCCATAAAACATTTTTATTTCATATAATTTTTTTTTGTATTTTTTGTATTTTTTTTTCATATATGTTTTTATTTTATTTCATTCTCAGCCACCATCTCGGAAAATGTTTAAGAAGCAAAAGGAAAGATAAAACAAAAACATGGCTTACATTTTTTTGTTTTATTTTGTCCTCCATAGAAATATTTAAAGATCCCTTAACTTACGTTCAAGTTTGTTAGTATCTTTGTAAATATATTTGTAAGAATGTTTGTATGTGTGTGCATAAGAATTTTGTATGTGTTAGAAAAATTTAGTAGCAAAAGAACCAACAAATTTGAACTCAAGAAGAAAATACATAAAATCCAAAGACAAGTCTTACAGTCCTGAGGCTGCAAACTTGTCGCTTTAACAACCATTGAAAACAACAAAAATCTTCAACAGCAACAACAATATTTCGTCTTCAATTTGCTCATTTTTTTCTACTGTTTGGTCGTATGGGTGTGTTTGTTTTTCTATGCCCGAGAAACCCGAGGAGACAACTGTAGTTGTAGTGAAAATATTTGAGACCGGAAGCAACACAAGTACGAATTGTGTATTCAAAAAAAAAAAAAAAAGTAAACTGATTCAAATATAAAAAATCGCATTAAATACATACTATGATACCATGCGAGGGCAGTTTGACAATTTTATAAATTGTAGACAATTTTTAGAATACTATACATTATCTTTTTAAAAACTGAACTTCTACGTACTAACTTACAAATACACAGAAATTGGTTCAGACTGCGTTACCAGTGCAGAAATTTTTTTGTACCCATATGCTTAAATGTACTACTATACGAGGATTCAATATTATATTAGAGAAAATTTTGCGATATGCAATATAATACAACTGGTACAATTTTCAATAGAAAACATAGGCTATTCGCGTTTGCCGATAACATTGATATTCTAGGACGCACTTTGCACGAGGTAACTACCGCCTTTTGCAAAATTGAGAAGAAATCAATGAAAATAGGTCTAGTAGTCAATGAAACAAAACTGATGCTTTCTATATGCAGACAGACCACCAGAATTGGATTACATATATCCGTTGGGAACTATAGCTTCGAGATTGTAAAAGAATTTGTATACCTTGGTACCGCTGTGAACATCAACAACGATATAACCTAAGCTAAGAGATAAAGTCCTTTCGTAAGCACTAAAATAACGCTCCATAAAACGCTTTACTATCCATGTTGTCTTGCACGGGAGATGAAGCTATCCTTGGAGTGTTTTGAAAGGAAAATTCTACGACAAATCTTTGGACCCTTCTGCGTCAACAATGAGTATCCACATCGAACCACTGAACCATGAGCTGTATGAGTTGTGGCTGGGATATGTTGCGCGAATGGATGATAATACACCGGCAAGAAAAGTGTTCGATAATGATCTTAAGGAAACTTTTAGAAGAGGATGTTCAAAACTTCGACGGAAAGACCAAGTAGAAGAAAATTTGTCAATACGTTGCCTACGAAATTGGAGAATATGCGTACAAGTTAGAGGCGCATGGAATTCTAAAATATGCTCGGGCTGTAACTATAGGTAATGTAAGCATTGTTTATTTCTATTTACCGTTCATCGGCAACGTTGTATAAGGTTATTTTTACACTATTTACAGTTCATCGACATCGCTGCATAAGATTCTTATAACACTTACATATATAAAACCACAAACACACAATAATTTTAAAATGTTTTCTTATCGGAAGGCCTTGCTCTAGAACAAGGCTGGCCAAATGGGGACTACTCAATCTTTACAAATATTCTTAGTCTCACTGTTCTCTTATACGCATCTCAATTCAAACTCTTCCACGATATCAGTTCGTCAGCTTTTTATGATAGAGAAGAGAGTTTCTAGCACTTTCTGCAGATGTAAATAAAGAGCTGCTGGCGTCGATTACACTAACAACGCGGCTTATGAATGTTCCAATATATTCTCACATGATCAAAAACATGCTTACCCATACGTTGTACAAATGGATTATTTAAAGTTAACAGCAATAGAGAGAGAGAGAGAGTTGATAGATAAAAAAGCAAAATGTTGCTCTGCTCTTTACAGCAATTAAGAGAAACATGTTGCTCTGCTCATAGACATAAACAGAACAACAACAACACCAACAGAAATATTCTAGAAAATGAGGGGAACAATAATTGGCAGTAAACTTTGCACAAGGGGGCGGATAAATTGAAAATTCGTGACAATAGAAAAAAGTTTTCAAAAAAATTCGTCATGGACGAAATTCAGGAAGTAGAAAAGACAAAAGGAATAATCATATATATTTTTTTTAATAAAAAACACTTAATCTTGCCAAAAACAATTATCTTCATGCTTTTTAAACAAAATTCGCTAATTATTATTTGATATTTCGTAATCTCGCTTTGAAAATTTTAAGCAAATCCAAATTTTGACATTTGACCCTGATGCAGAAAGTGTTAATCTTGTCCAATATTAAAAAAACCTTTCAGCATAGGTTTTCCATAAATTAAGCAATAATTATTTTATTTTGTTAAAATTTAATACAAATAAAATTTACCGATCTACAAGAATTTGGCCTAAAAATTTTTATTTTCGCGAAATTCTTAAATTTTAAGTCGAAGGTACGGCGAAACTGTTCAAGTTAACGACCTAAATTTTGAGTTTTATTCTCCCATTTGCCTTTTTTCAACACACTTGTGAGTAAATTTTAAATTTGTAGTATTTGTTAAACAAAATTTTCGAAAAATTAAAAAATGATTTTTGAAGCCGATCTGAGAAAAATGTACCATTTTCCAACATGGAAAAACTAAGTAAATTCGATTATATTTAAGCAAAACTGAACTATTCTATACGAGTACTAACGAGTCATTTAATGATAAATTATTTTTAATTTTTAAATATCTTTATTTACAACATACAATTTTTGGTGCATATCCTTAGGCGCGTTTTTAGGGAAATTAATTTTCAGGGGAAAAATGGAATAACTCCAAAACTACTTCATGGATTTTTGTTTTTGATTACTTGAAATAAAGCTGTGTTAGTTTTCTTCAATATTCCATAATGTTTCCTTGTAAAAATTGTTTATTTTTGGTTGAAATTTCTCAAAAATAAAAAAATATAATAACCCATTTTTCACCATACAAATGGACTGTTAAACGTTGTCTGATTTTGTTCAAATTTTCAGAACTAAACTTTTAGACCTAACGTCATAATATTCCGTTGAAAAACATTTGAAATCAAAGAAAAAAATTTCCTGTCATTCTAATGGTCAGTAGCCAAAATCGTCTTATTGAAGAAGCGATAATATTGGTATCTTGTGTTTTCCGGAAAATTTTAAGAGCAACGGTTAGTGTGTCAGGAGTGACTTACAAGCGCAGTGACAGGGTGTTGATGAGTTTACCTGTCATCATCTGCGAATGGAAGGGTTTTAACTCCCATGGGATAGTACTGTGAGGAGTTTATTAATAGCAAATTTTTACAAGGAAGGTTCCAATAAAGGTCAATAAAGTCGGCAGGTTATTTACCATATTTGTATTTATGGGCGGTCGTGTGCCGTTAAAACTAAAAAGGCTAACTGTTACTAAATGTTATCAAAGTCTAAAGAAGCTAACATTTTGTGAAAACAACATTTTGGTGCACCTGAAATTCAATAAATATGAAGAAATTACATATCAAACTACCCTCGTTATGCATAAAGGTTGTTGCTTCTAACTATTATATTTTCATTGATGTTGTTGGGTGTTTTGGAAAATCCTTCCGCAGCGGTTGGTCGTTTAACAAATGCTGTATAATTTGCTGCAACACAATACAAATACCCTCCACACACACACACACACACACACTATTTACAAACACAAAAACATATAACAATATAAAAAACTTCCCTACAAATAAACTATTGTGATGTTGACATTCTTCTGCTCCAATTTGTTTTCTTTCAATGGATTTTCACCACAAAAAACTGCAAAAAAAAAATAGCTGCAATAGCAGCATCACCACTACCACTACCCTAAGCAACAATTACAAAAACAGCAACACTCAACATATTAACAACAACTATATCACCAGCAACAATAACAGTGACAGCAAAAGCAATACAAACTACAAAAGACAAGATGACGACGACGATCTGCAACAAATTATAATGCGTATAAATGGCAAATAGAATGACAAAACAATTTTTAAAACAACTTTTGAGGTTTTTAAAGAAAACAAGGACGAACACTTTGTGTCCAAGAAAAGAAACATAAAACCAGGAACAGCTTACAACATCGACAAGAGCAGCAACATGAAATATTTATGTATTTTTAAATTATATTTTCCAGCAAAAAATGTTAATGTAAATGTTTTAGAATACGAGTACTTGTACAATGTTATGTAAAGCTTTAAGTAATTCTAGAAATCAAGTCAATAATTTAAGTCTTTTCCAAGAATCATTTTGTTTACGTTTTTAACGAAAAGTAAGTTTATGAGCAAACAGGTATCCTTCCACAAGGATTTTTTAAAGTGTTCTTTTCTTGATTTAATTCTTACATTTAATGAAATAAGAAAATTTCTCCAGAGTTGCTTAAAGGTGAAAATTTAATCGGTTTTAAGATAACATTAGGATATTTCTTGTTCTAGTATAGTCAAGCTGTCATAAAGTCTCAATCTTATCTGAATGATCTAGAACAAGGTTGGACATTATTTGCGTGGCTGGAGAACACTGTTGCCATTTCAGCTATTTTCTTGTCAAATCTAGCGATTTTTATTCACGTTTAGCTAGAAAAAACTTGATTTGGATTAGCGGGAAATCTAGCGATTTTTTATGGAGAGTTAAATCCTTGAAATAGGATGATGACTGATGCAGTAAATGCGTCGATATACGTAAGGTAAGATATCCTGAATTGTAGATATTTACTAGATTTTATTGTAAAATGTTTATACATGTTAATAGGCACGGCTTGAAATTAAACAAGTAAGAAAGTGCTATAGTCGGCCCGACCATACGATACCCTTCACCACTAAATCAAAGGTGTTATTTTTTTCTGTATAAAGAAAAAATATTTGCTAAATTTTGCCATCATACAAACATTTTCTCAAAACTTATAGATTTAAGCTGTTTCCATCATTTGGACATGAGAGCTAGGGTGAAATGTGGACCGATTATCTCGAAATTTGGCAAGTTAATTACATTTGTTGCAAAAATAATGTATGCTAAAGTGCGTTTTTAAAGAAGAGTTTGTATGGGAGCTATGATCAAATGTGGACCGATTTCAACGAAATTTGGTATAGTGATTTAGGTTTACATAAGCAGTATTTGTTTCAAATTTCATGAAAAAATATTGCTATTTATGGAGAATATATCAATTCCGGGAAGTGCGACCTATCGGAGGTACCACAAATAATGGACCGATTTTGACAAATTTCAATAGCCATGGTCCAATTATCAAAAAAATGATCTGTGCCAAATTATCTTTAGAATTGCGACCTGTAGTTTGATTACAAGGTTTACATAAGGGTCCAGCCAGCCAGACGGACGGACGGACATCGCTAAATCGACTCAAAAAGTGATAATAACTATTGAAATTCGTTAAAATCGGTGCATTATTTATGGTATCTCCCATAGGTCCCACTTCCCGGAATTGATATATTGGCCACAGATATAAATATTTTTTTTACTAAATTAAAATCAAATACTGCTTATGTAAACCTAAATCACTGTACCAAATTTCGTTAAAATCGGTCCACATTTGACCATAGCTCTCATACAAACTTTTCTTTAAAAACGCACTAAATGAGACAAAAATCACTAAAACGCTAGTAAATCTGAAGATAATGGGAATTTTAAGTTTATTTTTTGCATACATAATTTTTGTAATAACTGTAATCAATTTGCCAAGCTTCCACAAATGTCGGAAGCAGCTTAAATATATAAGTTTTGAGAAAATGTTTGTATGATGGCAAAATTTAGCAAATATTTGTCTTTATACGGGAATAATAACACTTTTGACCTTAGTGGTGAAGGGTATCTTATGGTCGCGCTTGACCGACTATAGCACTTTCTTACTTGTTTTTACTATCTGGCGAAAATTAGTCGCGCCAACGTAGGAACCTTCGCCGGCTTATGCCCAACAACTTTGCTAAACATCATAGAATGATCAAATGCCGAGTTAACGATGTAACTCATTTTGAGTAATTTTCAGTGGCGCCACCTATAGGAACTTGATCATATCAACTTTGGCTAATGTGCAACAACTTTGCTTAAGATCATAGCATGATCAATTACATACATTTTTAAGTTTATTTACTTAATTTTTTTTTTATCGATTTATCGCTAAATTTTTTACTTGTTTTTAAATTTATATATTCTAGCGATTTTCCAAAAATATTTAGCTATAATTCTCGGGAAATAATTGGCAACAGTGCTGAAAAATAAAATGAGTCATCTACCGGGTTAATGCTGTAATACTTTTGTGCATAGAGTCATAGCATGTGCTGGACGATGAAATGTATATACGACATAGTATTTACAGCTTCCAAGCAAAGACTGTATAACCATGGTAGGCAAGTTAGCCCCTAGGGGCCGAACGCCAATCATAATTTTCACATACACAACACGAACCAAAGAAGAAAAAATACGAAAACTACTCATTTGTATGATAGCAGCCAATGAATGACGTTCTTGTCGCTTTATTTTAGATTTTGCAACAACACAACACATTCAAAAGAGTACAAGAAAATATTTATTTGTTCTTAGTTTCTTTATTTGCAAAATCACTAATACTTTGATATTTTCTATGTTCTCTTTGTGCCTACCATGAGAGAGAATTACAAAAATAACCAACACAAAAACAAGATGCGATAGTTTATAATATAAAGATGTTGCACTTCCATACATTGGGTGATGTGTTGATGTTGGATACCAAGCTACGGTTCTGATTGGTCTTGATTTGGTAAGCTTAAAGTTATCTTGGTCTATCCCTCATCTAAACTGTGGACATTGACCACCTCGTGGTATCACCTGGTTAGCCACCTTAATACCCGTTAAATAAGTGAGCTAACAAGTGTCGCAAGAACTATAAAAATATAAATTAGAACACCGTAACTTACTATGAGAAAGATACAATTAGAATAAAAACGGACACCTTAATGCATGAAGAGGGCGAAACTTCGAAGAAAGATCAAGTAGAAGAAAATCTTTCAAAGCTTGGCCTTAGAAATTGGAGAATAGCGCAGAAAATCGAAGTTCATGGAATTCTAAAACATACTCGGCCTTTGTAAATATACGCCAATTAAGTTAATTAGTAAGTAAGTACTTCCACACGTTGTTTTGCCATATGGTCCTCTTGATAATAATATAATAATTTCCATGACAACATTCCAATTGGAAAAAGTGGTACTTCTGTCTGACAATCAGCTGCATCCGACTATATTTTTACTCATTGAAAGGGACATACTTCTTAACTCCGGCTCCGAACGGCAAATGCATTAGTTAGAGAAGTTTTACATAGCCTAATACTCAAAAACAAGTGGCTGAGTTCTGAGGTGAGTTCTGAGGTGAACCGCCGCTTTTTTGAAAAATATTTTTTTTCAAGTGAGTCTGTCGAGGATTGAACTTGGGACCTCTGGTATGCTAGGCGGATGACTAACCTGCTATATCACAGCGGTCCTCTCGATAAGTCCCATAAAAAATAAAGTATACCGCTTTTACTATACAGGTATGTGATGGAAAACGATCGTGATCGATTTCAGATATATTTTTGAGATAATTTTCGGTTATTTTCGCAAAAAATTCAAACCAAATGAAAGGTAAAATATCAGTCAAAAGGATTAAAGCCAAAAATTTAATTTTTTTGGGGGAAATAACCGAAAATTAGCTAAAAAAATATGTCTGAAATCGATCGATTTGAAAACGAAAAATGTCCATCACATACCTGATAATACGGAAACAACTAATGGAGACGATTATCTAATGAGAGAAAGCTAAGGTACACACACGTGATCATGAAGTGAAGGTTTGTTTGTGCATTTATATGTTTTTCATTGTTCTTTATCCACTTTTATTTCACTTTTGAAAGAAAAAAATTTATAGCGCAATATCTTTATGTTATAGAGTCTTTGTTCCGGTTCAATATTTTTATGTTGCTGATGAAAAAGCAATGTTTAGGAAGACTACCAGACAAAAAAACACTTAAAAATTCTTAAGTAGCAAAAAAAGGCAAAATATTTGTGGCATCGGACATGATAAACACAGAAATTAATATAACGAAGTGCCTATGATAACCTATTTTACCGTTTTTTAACTACATAGAACAAAATATCTAAACTTTGCTGGTCCAATTTTGAAAATAAACACCCCTACATGAAAAGTGACCGTCATTAGTGACAAAGTTTCCATTATCATTCATTTTATTAAGGGCATATGAAAAACGAGACCGTGTACGTGTGATTTTTCTACCACAGATCATATATCTGAACTGTTCATTCTAATATTATTTACTAGTCAACATTTCAATACTATTTGTTACATATGACAGATATAGTTTGATAAATTATTCGTCACTAGTGACGGATAAATCGCCAGCAATGAAATAGTTTTGGTCACAGGTGACCATTTGAACTTGATAAAAATGATAAATTTAACCATTAAATCTTTAATAAAAGGACTTGGGATAAAAGGTGATACATTTTTAAAAAGTTAGTAATGAAATGACACCATTTTCAATTGAAATTGAGAAATATTCAATTAAAATTGAGAATATTCAATTGAAATTGAGAAATTTTTAATTGTAATTGAGAATTTTCAATTGAAAATTATAAATTTTCAATTTGAAATTGAGAATTTTCATTTGAAATTGAGAAATTTTCAATTGAAATTGAGAATTTTCAATTAAGAATGAGAAATTTTCAATTATAATTGAGAAAACCCTAATTGGAAATGAGAAACATTCAATTGAAATTGAAAAATTTTCAATTGAAATTGAGAAAAGCCCAATTGAAAAGGAGAAATTTTCAATTAAAATTGAGAATTTTTAAATCTAAATTGAGAAATTGTCAATTGAAATTGAGAAAAGCCCAATTGAAAATGAGGTTAAAATTTTCAATTGAAATTGAGAAATTTTGAATTGAAAATGAGAAATTTTTAATTGAAAATGAGAAAGTTTCAATTGAAAATGAGAAATTCTCAATTGAAAATGAGAAATTTTAGAATTGAAATTGAGAAAACCCTAAACGAAATTTCAACCTCATTTTTGATTGGAGTTTTCTCAATTTCAATTATAAAATTCTCAATTTCAATTGGAATTTCTCATTTTCAATTGAAAATTTCTCATTTTCAATTGAAAATTTCTCAATATCAATTGAAAGTTTCAATCTCATTTTCAATTGGGCTTTTCATTTTCAATAGAAAATTTCTCAATTTAAATTTAAAAATTCTCAATTTAAATTGAAAATTTCTCAATTTCAATTGGGATTTTCTCAATTTCAATTGAAAAATTCTCAATATGAATTGAAATATTCTCAATTTCAATTGCAAATTTCTCAATTTCAATTGAAAATTTCTCAATTTCAATTGAAAATTTCCCATTTTCAACTGAAAACTCTCAATTTCAATTGAAAATTTCTCAATTTCAATTGAAAATTCTCAATTCCAATTGAATATTTCTCAATTTAAATTGAAATTTCTCAATTTTAATTGAAAATTTCTCAATTCAATTTGAAAATTTCTCAATTACAATTGAAAATTTCCCATTTTCCACTGAAAACTCTCAATTTCAATTGAATATTTCTCAATTTCAATTGAAAAGTCTCAATTTCAATTGAAAATTTCTCAATTTCATTGAAAATTCTCAATTCCAATTCAATATTTCTCAATTTAAATTGAAAATTTCTTAATTAAATTTGAAAATTTTTCAATTACAGTTGAAAATTGTGTAGTGGTACTGTAAGATACTGTTTTGATCAAATTTTTTATACAAATTTTTTGAAATCTTTAACCTAATACTGATTGATATAACTTAATTTCGCAATATTTTACTTAAACTTACTTACAATTGGCCTAAACCATTGAATTAAATATTTATGTCCTGTCAATATTTGCCTTCAAACAAAGAAAAACAACATGAAGTCCAAAAAGTACAAAACCAAAAACAATTAAATAAAATAACAATGAAAAAGAAAATTCGTTAAAACAAAGAAAATACATTTAATGCGGCTTCAATCTAAAATGAATAAATGAACGAATGAATGAATGACGAATAACTAAATATTTAAGTAAATGAATTTCTATGAGTACTTTTGTATTCTAGTCTAGACAATTGAAATCCTGAAAAATCTCTTAATAAATATTTGTTTGTTTTAAGTTCTATTTTATGTTTTAGTTTAGTTTATTTATTTGTTGGTTTATATTCCTGAAAATACCAACAGTTGAGAATAACAAATAAACTAAATCTAAATTTTTTGTTTAATCCTGTAACAACTTCACGTAGAAATTAAATAAAAAATCATTAACAATAACAGCATCATCATCATCATCATCATCGTTGATGATTATCATCACAATCATCTGCACTGTTGTTGCATTATACGAAAATATTGTAGAAAATATTTAACATCAAACAAAAAACTTTGGAAAAACACTAATGGTCTTTTGGCTGAAATAATAAATTTTTGAAAATGAATATTCGATGATATTATTTCGTAGATACGAATATATTAAATTTTCTGTTAAAGTGAAATTTAAAGTGGAATAGCGAAACTTGATAATAGTTATATCCAGGTTAGGTTCTAAAGAAAAAAAGACTAGCCCCCGAGTGGGACAACTTAACCTCTGTAAATTTGTTTGTTATTAGTCAACCAGATAACTAATTATTGCACTTGGAACATTTTGTTTTGGAAACATTTTGTCAAAACTTATACATTTAAGCTGTTTCCGTCATTTGGACTTATATAAGAGCTTTGATTACGGTTTTTACAAGATTATGTGTGCAAAAAATAAACTTAAAATTCTCATTATCTTCAGATTTACGAGCGTTTTAGTGATTTTTGTCTTATTTAGTGCGTTTTTAAAGAAGAATTTGTATGGGAGCTATGGTCAAATGTGGACCTATTTCAATGAAATTTGGTAGAGTGATTTACGCTTACATAAGCAGTATTTGTCTTAAATTTCATGAAAGAATATTTATATTTGTGACCACTATATCAATTCCGGGAAGTGGGACCTATGGGAGGTACCATAAATAATGGACCGATTTTGACGAATTTCAATAGCCATGGTCCCATTATCAGAAAAATGATCTGTGCCAAATTTCATTAAATTATCTTTAAAATTTCGACCTGTAGTTTGATTACAAGGTTTACATGGGGGTCCAGCCAGCCGGACGGACGGACCGACGGACATCGCTATATCGACTCACAAAGTGATTCTAAGCCTATTGGTATACTAAAAGGTGGGTCTAAGACAAATATTTCTATGCGTTACATACATCAGCACAAACTTATAATACCCTTTCCACCTATAGTGGTGAATGAAGGGTATAAAAAATAGGGAAGAGCATTTATATATCTATATCTATAAAAAAATGTCCGCGTCTGTTTGTCTGTTGTTTGTTGGGAAGGATCTCCGAAACTAGCGTACCAATTTTTCTGAAATTTTGACAGTGTAGTATTGTGTGGCCGGTGGTGACTATAGGCTAATTTTTTTTCAAAATCTCAAGTGGGCGTGACCCCTCCCATATAACTCATATATTAAAAATGACAAATATGAATGACCGAGCGGCCCGATTTTTCTGAAATTAGGTAAGTTTTTTTTTTTTAAATTAGGTAAGTTTTTTTTTGAAATCTCAAGTGGGCGTGACCCCTCCCATATAACTCATATATTAAAAATTACAAACATAGATGACCGAGAGGGCTGATTTTTCTGAAATTTTGACAATATGGCAAGATGTGACCGCTGGTTAAAATAGGCGAGGGTTTTTTCAGAAATCTCAAGTAGGCGTGACCCCTCCCATATAACTCATATATTAAAATTGACAAATATAGCAGATAATGAAGCAAAATTTTTCTGAAATTTAGACAGTATGTTAAGGTGTGACTGGTGGGTAAAATAGGTGAGATTTTTTTTTTGAAATCTCAAGTGGGCGTGACCCCTCCCATATAAGTCAGATTTTAAAAATTACAAATGTGGATGATCAAACCGACCGATTTTTCTAAAATTTTGACAGTGTGGTAAGGTAGTTAAAAAAACCTGGGCTTTCTCTGAAATACCAAGTGGGCGTGATCCCTCCCATATAATTCAGCTTTTAAAAATTACAAATATGGATGATCAAACCGACCGATTTTTCTGAAATTTAGACAGTGTAGTAAGGTGTGACCGGTGGTTAAAATATGCAAGGGTTTTTTCAGAAATCTCAAGTGGGCGTGACAAATATAGAAGACCGATCGAACCGATTTTTCTGAAATTTTGACAGTATGGTAAGATGTGACCGGTGGTAAAAATAAGAAAGTTTTTTTAAAATCTCAAGTGGGCGTGACCCTTCCCATATAAGTAAAATATTAAAAATGACAAATATGGATGATTCTTTAATTTTTACAGTATATATTGAGTTACTGGTGGGTAAAATAGGCTACATTTTTTTTTGGAAGTCTTAAATGGGCGTAACCCCTCCCAAATAAGTCATATATTAAAAATAACAAATATGGGTGATAAGATGAAAACGATTTAACCTAATTAATTAAAGTTTAAAATGTGGTTATTTTCATACTATAGGATAGTTTTTCGCTTTTTGGATTTATTTGAAAAACGACCAACGGTGACCTTGGAATTGGAAAATGGGGATAAAATTCCACTTTTCTTTAAAATTGTATATCTTGAGAACGGCTTTCTTTGTAAATGTTTTTTTTAGTCCAAGTTAGGATTATACATTTAGAAAAATTTACCATATTTACCAAATACATTAATAAAGGATTCAATTTAAAAAATTAATAAAAATATTTCATAATTGTTAATTTTTAAAGAAAGTGTTAACACAGTAATAAGTTAAAAACTTTAACTGCCAACCCGGGCAACGCCGGGTGAAATCAGCTAGAAGTTTATAAAAGACTGTTTAATTCATAAGTTGTCGTAAATTGATGACCGGCAGTGTAATTTAGCAAAGACATAAACCATTTTTTAAATAAAAGAAAGGAATTGAATGAGTTTGTGCAACTATGGCTGGTGTTGGGTAGTTTTATTAACGAACGGGTATAAACCAACTTTTATTATTTAAAAATAAATTTAAATAATAGTCAAATTATAAGTACAAGCATTTCGTATGAATACCATTAAATATTACAGTTTAAACCTAGCTTAAATTAAAATTACTTAAAAATCCACTAATTGAACTACCAAATATGTATGTATGTATACATATATTTATATCTGTATGTAATTACCCAGTAAGAAAAAAGGTTTATTCTCAAATTGAGGATGATTTGAAAATAAATGTTTTTTCAAAGGTCAAACGTTTGATACTGATTTGATACTGATTTAAGAATAATAGCGTTCTCAACAAAAAGGGGACTTTATTCTCAAATTGAGAAATGCCTTTATTCTCAAATCATTATCAAACCTCATTCTCAAAGGTTTTTCAAATGTGGATATCATCTACATGTGGAACATAAATAAAATGGCGTTGTATTTTTGATATTTATGAGTTTGCTTATTTTGTTTTTGAAAACGGTGCATCATATTTAAATTCTTTTGCTTAAAATATAATTTTTTTATTGTTAGGTAAAAAAAATTTTAAGAAACAAAGAAAATTTACTTATGCATATGAATATTATTGAATTTTTAATCTTGAAGTTTTTTAAGCAAGGTTTTATGGTCAAATATGGATCAATTTTAAAGAATCAACAAGAAATAACGAATTTCTTTGAAATGCAATGCCATTCCATTAAAATATCTTAAACATTAATTTTATTTAACATAAATTATTTTTTTTTAATGTTTGAAAAAAAAAAATGAAATAAGGTTTGATATCAAATTTATATAACACCATTTTTCAAATTATTCTCAAATCATCTTAGGGTTTGATAATGATTTGAGAATAACCTTTATTCTCAATTTGAAAAACTATAATTTTTCAAACGCTTATTGTCAAATGAACCCTCATTTGAAAATGAATATGAATCTCAAACATCTGTTCAGGTTTGAAAAAAGTTTGAAAAAACGTTTGATATCAAATGTAAAAGTCATCATATTTCAAACGTTTGACACTGTTCTTACTGGGTACTAAACATTTATGTATGTATATGTGGACGTGCTAAAGTACTTGGTACAAAATACACTTCTCGAATGATAAATTAACTTTGTGTGTACTTTAAGATGGTGAATGTGATTGCAATGGCGGTGAAGTGGTGGGTAGATGGATGGATAGATATGTATAAGTGGAAGTGAGTGAATATACAAGAAAATTGAACAGTTAACGAGTAGAAACATATTCATGTTATAACATACATTATAAACGTATGTTTGTATATGAGTTTGCTGAACATAAAAACAAATACAGACATACATACAATAAGTGCTTGATGTAATAATGATGGTTTTGGTGGTAAATTGTGATCTCTTTAAGATAGTGATTATTATCGTTGTATATTTAGTACTAAATACTTACAAGGACTAACTACTACAAATGCTACTACAGGATAAACAATAACAAGGAAAACAACAATAACAGGAGCAACATGAAGCAAACAAAACAAAGATAAAAAGAACAAACATAAATTGTGCATTTAAGATTCAAAACAAAAGTATAAGAACCTTTTTTATTCTACTCAATATTCAATATTTTACAAAATCATTTACAGATTTCAACTTAATATTGTAGAAATACTACAATAAAATAAAGACAAAAGGATAATACAAAAAACTCCAAAATACAGGACTAAGTAAAAACAAATCAATGTTTCTTCTCTACTTAAATTAAGGAAATAATCAAAAGCCATTTTATAAAATTTGCCCCTTTTTAAGTGTATTTTTTTTTCTCCTTTTTGCTTATTTTATAAATAATTTATGAACAAAGCGAATGTCTTAAACATTTTGCCATTTATTTCAGATTTTTTACAAAGAAAAATATAACAAAAAAATGTGTACTACCAAAACAAATTCAAATATTTTACAATAAAAAAAAAACAAAAGAACAAGAAAATATTTTTTAAACAACTCTTAACCAAAAATTTGCTCAAATAAAAATCGTTATATGTAAATGAAAAAGTGCTTCAAACTATTAACAAAAGTATTTATGTATAAAAAAAATAACGAAAAATTTAAATACAAAAACATCTACAGAATATTTAAATTTTGAAATAAAAAACCAATTTTGTATTTAAATACTTAAGAATCTAAATGTGTAAAACTTTGAAAATTTTGTTTGTTTAAAAATCTAACCTCAGTTTCGATGATCTTTTCTATGTACTCGACCGTACGCAATTGAGGTCGTCCTGTTATAGGACATGGCACCTCTTCGGTACGTCTTACAATTTTCTCATCTAGAATTTTTTCTCGTTCACGTATTATGACCGGACCATCACAAGACTTAATGGCAATTTTAGGAAAAACAATCTTTTTCGCCTGCTTTGTAAAATAATAATAATAAAATACATTAAATATTTATTAATTAATTGTAGGAAAGATTATAAAGAAAACGTTTCAATTTTATTTTCAGAGAATACTAGAAAAAAAAGGTAATCTTCATTTCATAAAATAATATTTAAAAGTAAATGTATATAAAAAAATATTTCGCACTTGACGGGGGAAAAACGAGCCTGATGTTACCTAAGAAATATTAACTTTAAAATAATTATTTGCATATTAAAAAAACCAAATGTTTTTGCCACAAAAAAAAAGCAGTTGGGCCAAAATTTCATTTTATTTCTTTTTTGCCTTAATTATAATGTAAAAGTTTTGTAATGGAAATTCAGATAATCACGTTGCTAGAGAAACCTTTTGTGTGACATTGTTTATGTCCTTAGCTTGAATTATTTAATTAAAATTAAATTTTTGTAGAATTGAACAGTAAAAATTTAGGGGAATTAATATATCACTTGTTGGTTGTTCAAAAAGAAAAGTTTGTAATTTTTTGGTCTCAAGAAAAAAAAAACTAATAATATTCTAATCCAAATTTGTCTATTTAAAATAAAATTAACCCTCAGCGACTAACGTGATATAGTAATAATGTCGTAGACTACCAGAAACTAGACACAGATGTAGGGGATGTTGAATACCAAGCAACGGTTCTGATTGGTTTAACTTGGTAAACCCAGACTTATCTTGGTCTATTCTTCATCTCAATTGTGAACACTAGCCTCCTCGTGGTGTCTTATAATTAGCTACGTTAACAGCCGTTAAATTAGTGAGAAAACAAGTGCCGCGTGTTCTTCCATAAGAACGATATAAACATGGGTTAGGTAACCCACACCTAGAAAAAACTTAAACTTATAGAATTAAAAGAATGCTGAATCTCATGACAGCTGTAATACATGTCGCCTATTGGTGTCTTGGCGACGCCGTGGCCATTCCATCTTATTTCCTGGACCGCAGTCACATCTTATTTATATTCATCGAAAGCATCCATCCATTTATATTCATCCAGAGCATATACCCCAGTAAACAAAAGGTTAGCGACAATACGCGTCAAAGCTAAGTACTTCCATCTGAGCTTGATTTGTGCCCACGTTCTAACACAGGAGAAAGATAATGATATAAAAAAAGCCTTTTATGAGCAAATTGAAGAAGTTTACGATATCTGCCCCAATCACGAAGTTTAAATAATACTAAATGATTTTAACTCAAAGTTAAGGCAGGAAAGTGACTTTAACCCCACTGTTGGTAAAATTAGTCTGCACAGCGTAACAACTGACAATGGTATGAGGTAAATATCTTTTGCGGTGGCTCGCAATATGGTCGGTGTCCGCACCTAAAATCGACAAATCTACATGGGTGTCTCCTGATCAAATAACAAAACTAGTGTCTTGGATGTGCGTTCCATGCGAGGAGCTAACATGGGCTCCGTTCATTAGCTTGTTGTAGCCAAAGTGAGAACAGGGCCCTATTTCACTAAGCTACAAGTCCACAATTACAAGTGTTTTTGCCTGTAAAATTGTGAACTTGTAAAAAATTGTGTTTCATTAAAATACAATTACAAGCTTGAAGCTACAAGTAATTTTTACAATTCACAAGTTTACAAGTCATACTTCTACAAGTGGTTTTGTTTCACAAATCTAAATTTGTACTTGTACACTTGTAGAATTGTAGAAAAAAAGCATAGGGTCGACTGAGACTCTCAAAAAAATTTTTACAAGTTACAAGTGAATGATAAATTGAATTCAAATTTGGTTTTGAACTATCTTTTAATAAAAATTAGTTAAAATTAACACAAAATCAAATCAATATTAATGACCATTTATTTATTTTGTTTGATTACAAGGTTTACATGGGGGTCCAGCCAGATGGACGGACGGACTGACATCGACTCAGGAATGAATTCTAAGTCCATTGGTGTACTAAAGGTGGTCAAGACCAATATTTCTATGCGTTACATACATCAGCCCAAACTTATAATACGCTTTCCACCTATAGTGGTTATATGAAAAGTGGTGATATGAAAATATAATCATGTATGCGGAATAAGGAAAATCAATGATGCCTTGACTCAAGGATACCTCAAAAAGCATATCTTCCATTTTCTTTATCATTTTCTCAAATGCGGATAATAGTGTAGACAACGAAATATGAAAACCAAAAAAATGAGCCTATGGCGGATCGGAAAACAAAAAACTTTTTCTAAAATAATTCATACAAATTTTGAATTTTAACACAAGATTACATTTTTTAATTAAAGGACACAAAAATACAGGACATATGCTAAAACTTGAGTCTAGTAATACAAATCTGATAACCGTATCAAAAGCTATGTGCATATAAAGTGGGTATATTTCAGAAAAAATCTTGAAAAAAACAAACTTTGAACCGCCATAAAATCTGAACCAAAGCGAAATTAAAAATTTTGAAGAAGTGTAAAAATTGCCTAGGCTAGGAGAATGTATATAATTTCATGAAAATCGTAGATGGTGTGGTTCAGCACGAGTTCAAAAATGTTTTATTTGACTCCATATATTTATCAAAATATTTTATTATTATAATTGTAGAAATAGTAATTTTGGAAATTGTAATTGTAGAAATTGTAGTTTACAAGTCCAAAAAGCTACAATTGTTGTGTAAATTTTAATGAAACAGCACTTGTAATAATTAGACTTGTAATTGTACATTGTAAACTTGTAGTTTAGTGAAATAGGGCCCAGGTCTAAGTGTGTCGAGGAGCGCACAGGTAGAAGCGTAAAGGTAGTTTGGCGCAAAAAAACTTCAATTTCAACAAATTGGCACTGATTACTCCAAACGAGCAACAGACGGATGGTTATGGCTACTGTATCTTTTCTTGTAAGGTCAACCAAGGAAATCTGGTTACAGATACAGAAAGTGTATTGAAACTTTTGCAAGACGTTGGTTGCAAATTAAAGCGACAAAGGTGACATGCTGAACAACGATGATACAATAGCGCGATTAAATAAAATAAAGCTTCTGGTGAGACTGGTTTGCCAACAGAGCTTTTTAAGGCTGGAGGGCGTATCTACCGAATTTGACAATATATATATATATATAGAAGAGGGCGTCCAAAACTTCGATGGAAAAACCAAGTAGAAGAAAATATTTCAAAACTTGGCCTACGAAATTGGAGAATATAAGCACAAGATAGAGTAGCATGGAATTCTAAAATATCCTCGGCCTTTGACCTAAACAGGTTGTAACTATAGGTTATTTAAGTAAGTAAAAATTGAGCTGTCATCCTTTGGCATTTATTGTGCTGAACACACATTCTCATAATTTGCGGCCATATTTCTAAAAAAGCTTCGAATGTTGATTTCTAAGAGCCACTTTTTGAGCTTGAGATCAAAATTAAATTTATTCTCTAATTAACTAATCTAAAGTGCATATTATTTGCATTTGATTTTTTTGAGTGGCGGTTTAAACTTCATGGTGTAGCCATATCGGTCAACAGGAAATGGTAACCTTTTTTTGCAAATGTCAAATGTGTTGTCAAAATGACATAACTTTTTTTGTAGAAGAAGAAGAAGACATTGCGCGAATTTCATAGTTATTATACAAATAAAAATGATTTGGCCGTGTTCTAATAGTTCTTAACTTTCTTATAATTGTTTTATTTAAATTTTCATAAATTTCGGAATCGCTAAAATCTTCATCTGCACTTCCAAAAAAAAACCTATAAATTTCTGTTTGTTTACGTATTTTTAACAGCAGTTTATTATGCATGTGTGTTTTGACAGTTCTCATTGAAGATTAAACCACCAACATTGACCGCTTAAACTAGAGAACAAAATAAGATAATCGACCACTCAAAAATAAAAATTGGCGATAAACATTAATTTAAACTCCGATCTCGAAGTCAAAAAGTGGCTCTAAGTGTTAAATTTTTTGTAGGTTATCGTAGACGTAGTCAAGTGCCTTAACAAAATCCCAAAGAAAAGAAGTTTCTTGGAGTAAATCAATGTGGCTCTGTCCAGATAAAGACACAAATCATCAAAATTAATATCATATAATTGAGATTTAATTCCTATGCCGTTCCACATTGACAGAAACATTCTGAAGTCTGAAGAAGTCTTTACTTCTTGTATTGTTGCCATTAAAAGCCTCAAGCGCAACAAGGCCCCTGGCAATGACAATATATCAGCAGAGATGCTTTTATGTGACGTTGAAGGATCGGCGAGACTGTGGCACCTATTAGTACGTAAAATATGGTAGGAGGAAGCTCTGCCAACCTCCTGGAATGAAGGTATACTAGTCAAAATACCAAAAAAAAAAAAAAGTGACTCCAAAGACTGCAATAACTACAGGGGAATAACTCTTCTTCCAATACCGAGCAAAATACTAAGTCGAGTAATTTTTAATAGAACGTCTGACGCAGTTTCTGAAACACTCCGCGAAAATCACTTTGGGTTCCGAGAGAATAGATCTTGTGTTGATCTAATCAACACGGTAAGAATAGTATTGGAACAATGTAATGAATTTCGCACCCCCATTTACCTAGCATTTATCGACTTTATGAAGGCCTTCGACAGTGTCAATAGGAGCTATCTATGGAAAATTTTAGAAAACCGTAACATGCCAACGAAAATTCTGAACTTAATTCGGGCAATGTAAGTGGACTTTAAATGTCGGGTTCTACATAAAGGTAAATTGTCTAATCCATTTGAAGTTACTACTGGAGTAAGACAATAATATACATACATCATATTATCACCCATACTTTTTATCCTTGTCATCGACAATATAATGCGCGCGGCACTGAATGGTAGACGTGGTATCCAATGGACACCCTTTAAACAACTCAAGGTATTGGAATACGCCGATGACGTATGTCTCCTAAGCCAAAGCTCAGGCCAGCTTCAAGAAAACACTAGCGCGATTACTGTGGAATCTCGGGCAGCTGGGCTGGAAATCAATATTTCCAAGACAAAGATTATGCCTGGAAGCTATGGCGCAAACCCGTCGCCACACAGCAATGTGGATAACGAGGTTATTGGATGTGCAGGTACCTTTAATTATCTTGGTAGTTTGGTATTTACAAAAGGTGGCGCCGACGAGGATATTGAATCGCGTATTAATAAGGCAAAATCTGCATTCGGCATTATCCGAGCTATTTGGAAATCTCGGCAAATATCAACAACAACTAAGTTACGAATACATAACTCGAATGTCAAGTTCATCTTGTATTACGGCTGCGAAACTTGGAAATGCACAAATGTCATGGATAAGCGCCTACAAACCTTTGCAAACAAATCCTTAATATATGGTGGCCAAATCGCATAAGAAATGAAGATCTACTAAAGGCTACAAACCAAATCCCTTCTTCTATAGAGGTATGTCAACGGAAATGGCGATGGATAGGCCACACACTTCGAAGGCCAAATACCAACATTGCTCGACAAGCACTTCGTTGGAATCCACAAGGAAGCGACGTCGTGTTGGTGCACCTGCTAGAACGTGGAGAAGGTCAATTGATGCAGCGTTACAAGCAGCAAAGTCACCATGGAATGATGTATGCCTAACATCTCGCAATAGAGTTCGATATAAAAGGATGATATAAAAGGAGGGTTGACTCCACTGGGAGTCAAGGATAACAGAAGAAGAAGCAGGGTTACAGATATATGTACCGATGACCATTTTCGGCTGATGTAATGGTATTTCGACTAAAACTTGATTCTCCTTTCTTCAAATGCCAGGAATGGGCTTCATCGAAAAATAAAACTGTGATTGGAAAATCAACAAACTAATGGCTGGTCAAGTGAAGCAGTGATGCTAACTTTAACTTGTGACACTCTAACAAAAAAACAAAAATACCAACCTATATATACCACAATTTTTATATATTTCTCTCTTTTGATATTTGAATGTATGTTTTTCTATAAAAATCAATCAATGAATGATTTAATTTCCTTAAATACTTTCGTTTACCCACAATTCTAAGTTAGAATTTCTAACTAATAAATGACATAAAAAAAAAATAACAGATAAAAAATTGACTAGTCAAGGGTCAGAGCTTTAAAAGAAAATGTACTTAAATAAAAATTTGAGTTTTGACATGAAATTTTTAACAGCTGTAAATTTCAAGATATAATATCGAGCCCTTAGATTAGAATGACAGGAAAAATATTGATCGTAAGCGACAAAAATTCTTAATTAAACAAAAACGGGGAATGTTTTGGTGCATAACATTTTTGTTCTTTGTAGTTACATTTTTTCCAAATGGTTTAGAAGTTATGGTGCAAAGTATTGTATGCGAAGTTTTTTAGTTTTACTTTAATAACTTGTAAGCTACTGGGCGGATTGTGACGCAATATGCAGAAATCGGCCAATGGGTAGTTGAAGTTTTAGAACAATTTTTAAAAACATGTCTATTTTTAGCACACTGGCCTCTACACTGAGCCAAAGTTGAGCCCTATGTAAAAGCTATTGGTCCATATAACTTTTGTACATATAAACCCATCGAAAAGATTTTTACACATTCGAAAACTACTTA
Source organism: Stomorhina lunata (assembly GCA_933228675.1). NCBI lineage: Eukaryota > Metazoa > Arthropoda > Insecta > Diptera > Rhiniidae > Stomorhina > Stomorhina lunata. The sequence continues at coordinate 93,055,857 of OW121740.1, read as the reverse complement.
AGAAAGGAAAAAAAAATATGCTTACTGTACTACTACATCTCTAATAGTTTAAGAGATATTCAGGGGTGTCATAGAAACCAAGTCAGTTTTTAAATTTCTCGGTTTTGAAAACCAATACTGGTTATATTTGGTGTCATGAAACCAAGTCGGTTTTATTATTATTGGTTTTAAATCAAACAAAATGTTCGAATCAATTTTTTATTCAGGGGTGTCATAGAAACCAAGTCGGTTTTTAAATTTCTCGTTTTTGAAAACCAATACTGGTATTATTTGGTGTCATGAAACCAAGTCGGTTTTGTTATTATTGGTTTGAAATCAAACAAAATGTTCGAATCAATTGTTTTTTATTTCATTTGAATTTTTTTTGAAACATCAAAAATCAAATAAAAAATAAAAATTATTAAAAAATAATTTGAAGAACAATTTTCAGTTTTTTGCGATGTTTGTGGTATAGGTATAAAAAAAAACGCTGCTGTTTGGACAAATGAAGCTTGTATACCCCAAAATAATGGAATGACCGAATTGCGGACTGAAAAAAATTTAATCTACCTACACCAAGAAACAAATCACAGCCAATCAAAAGACGATTGTCACTTACAATGGATATCCGTTTAATTGATATGCATTTGCTTCGCCAGTACCTTTACACAAAGAATATTTTAGCCTTACAATTTTCCCCATTTTTTGACATTTTTTATATTTGTCGATAAGGTTCTTTGATTCCAAAGACACAAAAAAGTACCAAAACTTGCTTTTATCTTATTACATGATAAAAAATTCTATGTAAACTTTTCACCCATCTCTTTTTATTTGAAAGTTAAAGCTAAAAAGTACCAAAAAAAAAAAATGTTTCTCTTTTTCTCCCCTTTTTTTCGAAAATTACTTACCACTTGTACTGTTATTTATGTAGCTCATCTAAACTCGATTTAAATTGTAATTCTATTGTTTTTAGTTTGGAAATCATATCGTTACAGAATTTACCATTTTTTATCCCCCAAAAGGCCGAATTATCTAAAATCCGTTCTTAGCGGATCTTTAAATCGAAAAAGGCACCAGCTGGCCAGTAACGCCTTTGTTTTAAATAGATATACCAATTTTGAAATGAAATCTGTTAGCTGTAAGTTGATTGGTTTATTTCCAATACTAAACCAATAATATTATTTTCTGTGACACATAAAACCAATAGAAAATGTAGTTCGAACATTAATATTGGAATTCATGACACCAAATTAATTTTTTTGTCGTTTTCAAAACCAATACCAATGAAATTGGTTTCTATGACACCCCTGATTTAACGGAATGTCGCTTACGATTATTTAAATCTAAGGGCTCGATATAGATATCAGTTTTTGGAATTGAATATTTTCTATCTTCGTGACGATATAAGTGGTTAAAGGGTTAAACAAAACTACTTCTTAGTATGGCTGTTCATAAAGAGTCTTCTAAGAAGAAATTCAAAATGTTTACAATTGTTAACAAAAGATTCAACAATAGATGTAAAAAAGTCACTATTTGGACTAGATGATTCATCGGTCCAAATGATGTTGAAGGAGTTAACTAATACATTCTGTTAAAGCTCTTCTAGCTTTTCAATATTTTTTCTTAAACAAAAATTTAATGAAAATAAAAAACAATCAGATATTCCCATAAGAATTTGATTTTAAATTGAAATATACTTATGTATATGAAACATTTGATATATTTTATATTATTACGGACAACTGAGTTATATTAAAATTACATTAAGGATTTTAAGGATTATGTTATTTAGTTGGTTAGTAGCATTAAGCATTTATGTAGCACAAATATTAAATGAAATAAAATTACTATTTCTTTATGTCGTTTTTTGTTACTATTTGATTAAAATTACAATTACCGGTTATATATAAATGTTAAAAAATAATAAATAAATAAATTATCTAAATAGAAAAACACTTGAGACACACGAGGGATTTAGAATGAACTAAAAAGGGGGGAGTAGACAATAATGAAACAAACAGATTGTTAGTAGGTACAATAAAGACACACAAGGGGACATTTAACGACTTGTTATTACAAATTGTCATTATAATTTATAAATTGAATTTTACTTGTAACAAAACAAAAAAAAACCTCATACTAACCTGAGAGGGTAGAGTTTCAGTCAATAGATCATCAGCTATTTTTGTCATATTTTGTATAACAGTTTGGGCCTCCACGGCACCCTTTTCCAAAGAACGCAAACGGGCGGCACGCCATGAAGCTCGTTTCTCAGCGCTATGTTATTACGAAAAAATAAAATAAAAGGATATATAATTAAAATTGTTTCATTACGAATAAATCAATTTTTGTGTTAACCATTTTTTTAACAGAAAATTTTATTCTTAATAGAGAAATTAAACCAAAACCTTTAATTTGACAACAATTTTTATATAATTACTATAATTGCACTAAGAACTATTTACAAAAAAGTACAAACAATTGATTGATATAAGCAGATTTACAATATAAAAAAAGTATTGAATATTACTGGCTAATACCTACATACAAAACACTGTGCATAGAATTGCAAAAAAGGGGACAGACCCACCTACTAAAGATAATCGGTTCTTAAATTAAAGAGTTATAGACAAACACATTAATTCGCCATAGCTTAGTAGACACAATAAACAATCAAACAAAGGTCCCCAAAACAATAAGAGGTAAAAATTGTTCCTTAGAAAAAAATTTTTACCTAAAATTATTCTATAGAAAAATATTTTTATCGAAAATTTTTCAATAGAAAAATATTTTTATAGAAAATTTTTCTATAGAAAAATATTTTTATAGAAATTTTTTCTATAGAAAAATATTTTTATAGAAAATTTTTCTATAGAAAAATTATTTTATAGAAAATTTTTCTATAGAAAAATATTTTTATAGAAAATTTTTCTATAGAAAAATATTTTTATAGAAAATTTTTCTATAGAAAAATATTTTTATAGAAAATTTTTCTATAGAAAAATATTTTTATAGACAATTTTTCTATAGAAAAATATTTTTATAGAAAATTTTTCTATAGAAAAATATTTTTATAGAAAATTTTTCTATAGAAAAATATTTTTATAGAAAATTTTTCTATAGAAAAATATTTTTATAGAAAATTTTTCTATAGAAAAATATTTTTAGCAAAAATTTTTCTATAGAAAAATATTTTTAACCAAAAATTTTTCTATAGAAAAATATTTTTAGCAAAAATTTTTCTATAGAAAAATATTTTTAGCAAAAATTTTTCTATAGAAAAATATATTTAACAAAAATTTTTCTATAGAAAAATATTTTTAACAAAAATTTTTCTATAGAAAAATATTTTTAACAAAAATTTTTCTATAGAAAAATATTTTTAACAAAAATTTTTCTATAGAAAAATATTTTCAACAAAAATTTTTCTATAGAAAAATAATTTTAACAAAAATTTTTCTATAGAAAAATATTTTTAACAAAAATTTTTCTATAGAAAAATATTTTTAACAAAAATTTTTCTATAGAAAAATATTTTTAATAAAAATTTTTCTATAGAAAAATATTTTTAATAAAAATTTTTCTATAGAAAAATATTTTTAACAAAAATTTTTCTATAGAAAAATATTTTTAACAAAAATTTTTCTATAGAAAAATATTTTTAACAAAAATTTTTCTATAGAAAAATATTTTTAACAAAAATTTTTCTATAGAAAAATATTTTTAACAAAAATTTTTCTATAGAAAAATATTTCTAACAAAAATTTTTCTATAGAAAAATATTTTTAACAAAAATTTTTTTATAGAAAAATATTTTTAACAAAAATTTTTCTATAGAAAAATATTTTTAACAAAAATTTTTCTATAGAAAAATATTTTTAACAAAAATTTTTCTATAGAAAAATATTTTTAACAAAAATTTTTCAATAGAAAAATATTTTTTACAAAAATATTTCTATAGAAAAATATTTTTAAGAAAAATTTTCTATAGAAAAAAATTTTTAACAAAAATTTTTCTATAGAAAAATATTTTTAACAAAAATTTTTCTATAGAAAAATATTTTTAACAAAAATTTTTCAATAGAAAAATATTTTTAACAAAAATTTTTCTATAGATAAATATTTTTAACAAAAATTTTTCTATAGAAAAATATTTTTAACAAAAATTTTTCTATAGAAAAATATTTTTAACAAAAATTTTTCTATAGAAAAATATTTAAAAAAAAAAATTTTCTATAGAAAAATATTTTTAGCAAAAATTTTTCTATAGAAAAATATTTTTAACAAAAACTTTTCTATAGAAAAATATTTTTAACAAAAATTTTTCTATAGAAAAATATTTTTAACAAAAATTTTTCTATAGAAAAATATTTTTAACAAAAAATTTTCTATAGAAAAATTATAGAAAAATATTTTTAACAAAAATTTTTCTATAGAAAAATATTTTTAACAAAAATTTTTCTATGGAAAAATATTTTTAACAAAAATTTTTCTATAGAAAAATATTTTTAACAAAAATTTTTCTATAGAAAAATATTTTTAACAAAAATTTTTCTATAGAAAAATATTTTTAACAAAAATTTTTCTATAGAAAAATATTTTTAACAAAAATTTTTCTATAGAAAAATATTTTTAACAAAAAATTTTCTATAGAAAAATATTTTTTACAAAAATTTTTCTATAGAAATATATTTTTAGCAACAATTTTTCTATAGAAAAATATTTTTAACAAAAATTTTTCTATAGAAAAATATTTTTAACAAAAATTTTTTTATAGAAAAATATTTTTAACAAAAATTTTTCTATAGAAAAATATTTTTAGCAAAAATTTTTCTATAGAAAAATATTTTTAACAAAAACTTTTCTATAGAAAAATATTTTTAACAAAAATTTTTCTATAGAAAAATATTTTTAACAAAAATTTTTCTATAGAAAAATTATAGAAAAATATTTTTAACAAAAATTTTTCTATAGAAAAATATTTTTAACAAAAATTTTTCTATAGAAAAATATTTTTAACAAAAATTTTTCTATAGAAAAATATTTTTAACAAAAATTTTTCTATAGAAAAATATTTTTAACAAAAATTTTTCTATAGAAAAATATTTTTAACAAAAATTTTTCTATAGAAAAATATTTTTAACAAAAATTTTTCTATAGAAAAATATTTTTAACAAAAATTTTTTTATAGAAAAATATTTTTAACAAAAATTTTTCTATAGAAAAATATTTTTAACAATAATTTTTCTATAGAAAAATATTTTTAACAAAAATTTTTCTATAGAAAAATATTTTTAACAAAAATTTTTCTATAGAAAAATATTTTTAACAAAAATTTTTCTATAGAAAAATATTTTTAACAAAAATTTTTCTATAGAAAAATATTTTTAACAAAAATTTTTCTATAGAAAAATATTTTTAACAAAAATTTTTCTATAGAAAAATATTTTTAACAAAAATTTTTCTATAGAAAAATATTTTTAACAAAAATTTTTCTATAGAAAAATATTTTTAACAAAAATTTTTCTATAGAAAAATATTTTTAACAAAAATTTTTCTATAGAAAAATATTTTTAACAAAAAATTTTCTATAGAAAAATATTTTTTACAAAAATTTTTCTATAGAAATATATTTTTAGCAATAATTTTTCTATAGAAAAATATTTTTAGCAAAAAAATTTTTCTGTAGAAAAATATTTTTAGCAAAAATTTTTCTATAGAAAAATATTTTTAGCAAAAATTTTTCTATAGAAAAATATTTTTAACAAAAATTTTTCTACAAAAAATATTTTTACTAAAAAATTTTTTATAGAAAAATATTTTAACCAAAAATTTTCTTATACCATCTAAACTCAAAAATAAATTCCATAATCGAATTATCTTTAGAAGGTAGGTGCACCCCAATGTAGCTCCCTCTGATTTTGCATAGTGTTTTTTTTAGTTTCAAGGTGTAGTGAAGTTTAAGTGGTAGAGAAAAATAAACTTAAAAAAAGTAACTGAAAACTAAACTCATAAATCATACAAATTACCAAAATTATATTAAAAAATTACTTATTAAAGAGTTTTAGAAAATATTGTCTATCAATGAAAATTGTTGAAAAATATTAGCAAAATTTTTAACAAGACAACATTTATGTACATTTTTAATAATAAATATATATCTACTTCATATATAAAACTTTAACTAAAACTAACACGTACCTAGTATATGAGCAAGTATGTTAAGTTTTTGCCCATGTAAAAAGTACCTACGGTAATTGCCTCTGCTCTAGCATAAGGAGATTGAATAGATTGAACTATATTTAGATACATACATCCTATACTTTGTAAGTACAAATTGCGAGTACAATTTAATATTAAAAAGGAAATATGCTTACCCTTAGATTAGATTTTTTCCCAAACAAGACTAAAATGCTCTTTTAAAAGGGTAGAATTTCACAGTGTATGTTTAACTTCTATTACAAGTAGAAGATATTGAATAGTTAGTTCGATAACCTTCTTTACTATCAATTTAAACCTGGGGCTCGAACCAAGGTATCATTTAATTTATTATGCTCAGTAGTCGACCAACTAGCCCACATCATCCTCAAACAAACGAAGCTTTCAGATTATTTATTTTTAACATCAAAAGAATATCATAAAGCTCCACTTTTTTTATCGGAAAATGTGTTCAGCGACAAAGCTTATTTCAGGATGAATGGATACGTGAAGAACAAAATTGTTGTTCTTAGTATGAAGAGCAGCAAGAACTGCCCACACATTCCCAAAAACTGTTTAGGGCCGATATGATCATTGGATCGTATTTTTTCAAAACGTTACAGTGAATGGTGAGCTCTTGCAATAGTTAGAATAAATTCTTTGCTCAAAATGGAAGATCTCGCTCAATTGTATTCAATATAGACCAGCTTGTTGTACTGTACTACAATCGCCCTACCTTAAGCAACGTCAAAACTTATTAAAGTTTTGAACCATTGCATTAGATTGAGGGTCAACCTAACTCAATTACTTCTGCCTTGCTTGTGTAAGGTAATGAATTATTTTGGGTAATATGTGGTTTCAACAATTAACGCAAAGCAATGGTAAAATTGAACAGTTTATTTCACCTTCGGTGCCGGTTAAAAGGCCCCTAGATCGTGCGATTTTATGCCTTAAGACTAGATTTTTTGAGCCTAGGGACAATTACACAACGATTGATTCATTGGGACCTCATATTGAAGAATTCACTCGTTAATTAGCAAGATGATATGTTGTGACATAGCGTATAAATCATTTGAGGCAGTCAGTGTCAAATGTTTTTAAGCATTAGAATTTTATAGATCGTTCTATCGGCTCCCATTCTGCTTTATTGCTCAATTGTGTATTGCAACTAAATTTAAGTTGCCTCGTCTACTGGCAACACAACCACTTAAAAAAAGTTGTATTGTATATGGCAACACACGTCAGTTGCTAAAAGTTATTGAAAATTGTGATTCTAAACTAAGAAGAAGAAAAATTGCACACAAAAGCCATTTTAATAACAAAAAAAAAAAAAAATGAAAAAAGAATAAAAAAGTATTAAAGCTTTAAACAAGTTCTTTTTTTCTGATCGAAGTTTTCAGAAGTCCCATGGAGATGTTTTTAACCTTGATATGGCACGTTATCGATGATTCTTAAGGAAGTCATACAATTAATTGAGCAAAAAAAAAATTGGGTTGTCTCAAAAATTCAAAAATACAGAATTAAAACTTTGTGATTGTCATAGGACCATGGGAACATATTTTTTCGATTTTTCTTAAAATCAAAATTCCAGGTTGCTGAAATAACCTTTAACTGGCAACTAGAATTGACTCTTGTTGCCATCTACAATATGATTGATAATTTAAGAGGCAACTGAGTTTCTGTTATCGGTTGCCACGCTAAATATCATTTTAGCAATTGGCAACACAATTAATGTTGAGTTACAATACATAATAGAGCCATAAAAAATATTTAGCAGAAATTGCCTGTACAGTCGGGTTATAACTTTTTGCAATTTTTGCAAAGTCGCATAGACAATAAAAAAAATATTAAGAAATTATGTATTACTTTTTCGTGATTATTAAAAAAGTATCCTCACCAAACGCGATGAAGTTTTGAATTTAAATTTTTCTTCTAAGTATAATAAATTGCCATTCAATAAGAAAAAATTTATTTTTTTTCCAAAAATTTCATGAATATAACAAGGTCTTTCCATTTGTACGAAGAAGGGCCGAAAAAAATCGCGATATTATGGAAATTAAAAACAAAAAAATTTTTTGAGGAGCTTTAGAAAATGCATTTGGTGCGGAAACTTTTTTGGCCAAAATGGTCTAAAAAATTGTAAAAAAATTGCCCATCACTTGGTGGGATAAAGAAAGTTTGTGCAAAAAAAGTTATAACCTTACTGTACAGTCAACTTTTATAAGAATTGGCCTAAACATGACCAAAAGTCCCATACAGGATTTATGTGCGGTTTATATAACTCAAGCGGCAGACGATTGAGGGAAATTTACATGTATTTTGTTTTTGTTACAATAACAAAACACATGTAAATTTCACTTAATCGTCAGCCGCTTGAGTTATATAAACCCCATATTAAAGTCACTTAAGTGAACCAAAAGTCGTAAAAATGATATCAGATCTGAAGAGAATAAGAGTTATGTGTTAAAACCTTTTAAGGCCCTATGATCTACTGGGAGTCAAGCAGAAATAAAAATCTTGCACATATAGGCTTTAAGCATATCAAATAATGCTCTAAATTTCAGGACAATCGAAAAAAGATTCGAAAAAACAGTACCTTTTTATGTTGTACTAAACTTAAACACACACAAATGTTATTTATTTTTATGTATCTAACTAAGTCGGAAACAAAGATGGGTACACAAAGGCACAATTTTTATACCCTTCACCAATAGGTGAAAGGGTATTATAAGTTTGTGATTCCGTTTGTAATTTTTTTATTAGTGATCGTAAACCCCATAAAAATTATACCGATTGACTCAGAATCGGGAGGAGAATCGATTAAGCGATGTCCGTCTGTCTGTCTGTCTGTCTGTCTGTCCGTCCGTCTGTCTGTCTGTCTGTTGAAATCAAGTTTCTGAAGCCCCTGGAGGATGGACTTAAATAAATTATATATCAGATTTTAGGAAATTCTCCCGCAATGAACGCTATTAAATTTCATTAAAATCGGTTTACAAACACCGAAAATATCGAAAAAATACCAAAAATTAGACGAAAATTTTAAAATTTTTGATTGAAACACACTTTTAAATAACAAGATAAAAAAGATACTCCTGGTGTACATGTGATAATATGTTATATATCAGATTGTAGGAAATAGTTTCCCAAAGCACTCTGTAAAATTTTATCAAAATCGGTCCATAAACAACTGAGATATCGCCAAAACACTGAATTTAATGTATCGCAAACTGCCCAAAGTTCGCATTAGAGAATGTTTGTTGAAAAAATGAAATGCAGAAATAGGAAAAACCATCCTCCTTTAGCACGGACCTGCATAAATTTTATATCAGATTTTAGGAAATTCCCCCGCCAAGCTCGTTATTAAATTTTATCAGAAGCGGTCCATAAACAATTGAGATATCGCCATAACACTACATTTGATGTACAGCAAATTGCCCAAAGTACGTGTCTAAGAAATTTTGTTTACATTTTGTAAGTATTGTTTTAGCGATATCTCAGGTGTTTATGGACCGATTGTGATGAAATTTGACATCGTTCTTTGTGTAAGGATTTTCTAAAATCTATACTCCACAAATCTGATTACCAATACCATTCAAATTGTACCGATCAACTCAGAATCGGCAGGAGAATCGATTTCGCGACCTCCGTCCGTCCGTCTGTTTGTCTGTCTGTCCGTCCGTCTGTTTGTTTGTTTTGTATAAAATCCAGGAGCTCCACAAATCTGATTTTAGCATTAATCTTAATTTTGTGTCTGACTTTTGAACACTATGATAACATTTGAGAATGTATTATATATCAAATTATAGGTAATCTTCCTAGGAAGTACAAAAATGCAGCTAACTACATGATATCCGTTCAAAACCTACCTACAAGTATCTCACATATCAACGAAAATTTAAATTTTTTAATTGCAATTGGGAGAAATCCGTTCACGTTTGACAATTGATCCCGTATAACTTCGCCTAAGATACGATGATGACATTTAGTATTAAGACGTTGTACAATATTGATATTCAGGGCGATAGCGCCTAAAATAAACTTTCTAGAGGGACAACATTTGACAAAAGTATTTCTGATCTCTTGAAAAGTTCAATATTGAAAATGGGCGAGCTCTATTCACATTTAGTGAAATCTCCCATATAACCCCGACCGGGAATCGATTTAATGCTGACAAATTAAATCACATTAAAATTGCACAAGGAACTTGAGAAAAACTTTCCAAACATCCATCGGACAGATCGAAAGAACAATAAATCCCAAATATTATTGATGAAGTGTTCATTTTAATTAATTAACTAACTTCAGATTAATAAGTAAATCTTTAATAACTTTTCCGACAAAGCTGTTATCCATCCATTCAAAAGCTATATATTTCACGTATGTATCTAAAAGAGTGTATACCCTATAATTTTAAGGCTTATCATTGTTAAAGCTTTGACCTAAATTAGTCCGCTAACTTCAGAGTTTTACATAACTAATCAAGAACTTTTACTAGTTGGATAATTCGTACGAATTAAAGTGCACAACCCTCACTGGGCACTGGGTTTTTGGGTTGCATGCCAGAATACTTAAACTTCATCAAATCGATGTGCTATTGCAAATGTAAGGGCATATACATTTTGAAGCATCTTTTCTGCATGGTTTATCTGGTCTATCGAACTTTATTAAATGTTCGTAAAATATGTTTCTATGACTTAAATATGCATTCTCTATTTGTAGTCTAGTAATCATTATCTTTCACAAAGGGACCACTTTAGAACCCAAGTGAAGCTTCCCTAGACATCAGCCTTTGGGTGCATAACTATTCTAGATGATGACGCCACCGAAAAGCTTTTCTTTTTCCGACTCTTAATTTTAAAGACTCTTTGCATATAATACTAGTATAACCAAATTTTGCTAGGAATTACATTAAGTACTTTTGCAACGCCATTGGTGAAGGGTATCCAAGATTCGGCAAAGCCGAATATACCACTCTTACTTGTTAAGTATTTTTTAGTTAATTTTAGAGTACCATAAAGTACTAAGTTACGAATTTTTAGATAAGTTACTTGTGACTGCGTTCGTTATATTTTGACGAAGAATTGTTGTTGTGCATTCACAAATAACTCCAAGTTGAACTATATTCAATACTGTCAAAATGAGCAGCGATTTGAACATGTACTTTTTGGTTTAATAAATGCTTAGGGATATCAATGTTATGGCTCATCGCTGACGTAAAAGCGGATATCAGCCTACTCGAATCAGAAGTACATGATAAAATCTTTAGGCATTTTACCAACTTGGAAACAGTCCATCAATTTGGAACTGCTGGTAAATTCTTTAAATTGACATGCATACGACTATCAATTGTTTTTGTATTGGAGACACAATTTTTCTATGATATACACATAAATATAACAGATTATGTTAAAGTACTTAACAGAGCTCGTTATAGTACGCAACAAAGTACTTTAAAGTACTCAACTTTAGTTTTAGTGTACTTCGTAAAAGTTCGGTATGATAAAGGTTGTGTATTTTAACAGGTACTGTAAAATTTTTAAGTTCCTATACTTAAATTGAACACTTTGTTGCTTATGTGACTTTGTACCGAGCTTGCTTAAGTACACTACTGTACTTTAAAAAAACAGCATTTAAGGGTATTTTTTCGAACATTGGTGAAAATAATTGAATAATAATGACAAAACTAAGCAATATAGACTCGGATCTTAGAAGAAACTTTTTAATTTTATTGAAAAGTACATTTATGAAAATATATATCATGTTTTAGAATTAAAATAACTCCGGAGATCTCACTAAAACATCAAACTCACTCTTTGGCAAATTTCCGAAAACTATTTATATTTTTTGAAAAAAAAAAAATATTTTGATTTTTATATCGCATTTTAGGAAATTTTCCTACTCAGCTACTCTATCAAATTTAATCAAAATCGGTTCAATTAGGCATTATGGGGTACATCGATTATGGGGTTTTGGAGATATTTCAGGTGTTTTTGGACCAATTTTTATCAAATTTAATAGAGTGCTGAGTAGGAAGATTTCCTAAAGTCTGATATGGAATTATACAGGCCCATCCTAGATCAATATATTTCCTTTACAATGTTCAAAAGTCATACCACTGATTTAAGATATACGAGTTTAAAGTGTCTCCGTCTGCTGAAATCAGGTTTGTGAAGCTTCTTTAAAATACACAGACATGAATTATGTACAAAGTTAATATACAAATACACACTCTTAAATTTCATTAAAATCGGTCCATAAACACTTAAGTAATTGCAAAAAAATCAAATAAAGTTTTCTCAAAAATTTTGAATTTGATTTTACTGTTTGAATCATATTTTAGGTGTTTATTGACTAATAGTCATTAAATTCAAAAGCAATCTTTGTGATAGAATTTCCTAAAGGCTGATATATAATTTATGTGGTCCCATAGTCCAGAAAAAGTTTTTTCTTATTTTTCAATTATATTTTTTAAATAAATGAGCATTTTCGGCAATTTGGAGAACATCAAATGTAATGTTTTGGCGATATTTTAGGTGTTTATGGACCGATTTTTATGAAATTTATCAGAATACTTCGCGGGAGGATTTCTTACAATATGATATATAATTTACGATGGATAGTCCATCATGAGTATGATTTTTCTTCTCTTTTTGAAATGAAATGTTATATGTCGCATATAAAAATTTTGTATTTTGGCGATATCTCAGGTGCTTTTTAACCGATTTCATAAAATCTTATATACAATTTTGTGTCGATACACTCTCTAGCAGAGGGCGAAGCCGACTACAAATCATCGGCGGTGGCGGCTGGAGAAAAATGGACCATCGGCGGCTGTGCGCCGGCTTTAAGCCGAATACAAAAAGATTGATTTTTTCTGCGTTGCCAAATTAAAAAAAATTGAGGGTAGTAACACATGTTGCCAGTATTTTTCACTTGCCCTCATTTTCTCACGTACAAAAAATGACCTTAAAATGAAAAATTAAGTTGATAATAAAAACCAAGTATTATTAAAAAATTAAGTATTACAAAATATATTTATCTAAAAATTAAAATACTTCGGCTTGAAATTTAAGCCGACACGAGCCGGTTCTTTCGGCGGCGGCTGACTAATGAAAAATTCTCCCGGCGGCGACTCAGCGCCGGGTTCGAGCCGCTCGGCTTCGCCCTCTGATCTCTAGCAGCTCCACAAACTTGATTTCAGCAGACAGACAGACGGTCATCGCTTAATCAATTCTCCTGCCGATTCTGAGTCGATCGGTATAAATTTTATGGGGTCTGCGACAAATAATGAACAAATTACAAACTGAATAACAAACTGAATGACAAACTTATAAAACCCTTTAACCTATTGGTATAGGGTATAAAAACAAAAATCTATCAACTTTTAATGAAGGGCACAATAGTTAGTATCTGCTTATAACAAACAAGTATTTTTTGAATTCCCTCAACTTAACCATAACACTGTGAAATTCTACTTTTAAAAACAAATTGTTCAGTTTTAAATCTAAGACTATTTGATCCATTAAACTGTCTGGAATATTTATTTTTTCATCCTTCCCAATTTTATGTAACAGGAGGAGGCACATGGGCGTATTACAGAAACAATTACATGCATGAACGTTACATATTTAGTAGATACCAAACACTTTTTATAAACTTCCTTATTTTCAATTTCAGCTGAAGTTAAGATAGAGCTTTGTTGGGGCTTGTAGGTGTTTGTATTTGGTGGAGAAGGGGGAGGGGGATTCTCTTGATTACATACTTATTTTTTATAATACCTCACGAAACGAAAGGGTTTTTTGCCTGTGTTTTTGTTTATCAGTTTTGTTTGTTCGACAACATGCGAAGAGAAAGAACTTACTTTATCAATGCTTTGCTTTTTTTCAAATCAGAGGTAGATTGGGATGATGAGGTGGTGACCTCGGCACTTTCAATGCCTGCCAATAAAGCGCGCTTTTCAGCATTTGCTGTACGCACTGGTATACGACTAGAGGGTGAAACATTTACATCGAATTCATGTTCTTCTTCATCAGTATAGACGAGGTGCTCCTCAGCAACTTCTTGGTCTTCTTCTTGTTTTTCCAGATGTTCTTCGTTTGATTCAGGATGTGTATGATGTTGCTGCTGCTGTTGTTTTTGTTGTTGCTTTTGTAATAGAGCTGGTGGTATAACAACTTTAACTTTTGGTTTTGGCAACAATGATGGTTTCTTTGTTTGTTCTGCTGGTGTCGTCGTTGTTGTTGCTGCTGCCTCTGATGGCACCTGTGTTACTTGAGGCTTAATCCTAACACTTTTCTTAGAATTATTCCTTTCATCTCTAACATTGGCTGTTGGTGTTACCATTGCCGTCGTAGTCGTTGTTGCTATTGTTGTTTTTGGTTTCCCTATTACCTTTTTTGTTTTTGTTGTTGTTGTCTTGTTTGTTATCGACTCCTGATTAATATTTTCTTTAGTTTCATCCTTAATAACAGGGACACTCTTTAACTTAACTGGTGTTGGTGCTTTTAATTTTGAACCTTTGATGCTGGTACTACTAAGAACTGAGGTGCTTGTTGCCGGAGTTGGTGTCTTTGTTGTAGCCGTTTTTATGGGCTTTAAGTTCTTAGCCTGGTTTATAGTTTTACTGCTATTTTAGGTGCCAGTGTTGCAAATGTGCATTAAATTTAATACAGTTGATATGAAGAACATATTTTTGTAGTTCGTTCGTTTTTATGGTGCATACAAAGTTAAATAACGATTTTGTGTGTAATTTTTTATAATAAAAATTTATTTTTGTTGCGAAATTTATTGCAGAAGTTTTTAAAGTGTTGAAAAGTTGTTGTTTTTTTGGTTTTAATTAAAAAAAAGAATAATAAAAAGATAAAAGAAATTAATTTTTTAAACTCTTTGACTTTGGTAGTGGGTCTTTTATTGTGGAGTTAGATACTTTTTTCTGATTTGATGTCTGGATTATTTTCGTTATTGTTATATGCCAATAGTGCTTGGTGATGATGAAGGTTCGATTAGTCACACAATTTTGGAACCATTATTAAAGTGCACACAGATACATTCCTTATAGATAAATTTAATCGTTTAAACACATTCACATATAATTGACAATTAATAAAAGCATATGTATGTATTAGTTTTTAATTTATTTAATTCAATTGCAATTGTTAATATTTTTAATTACAATTAAATAAAAGATTTAAATAAATGATGGCAGAAGACAAATGTTGATTAATGGAACCAATGGACCAAATAAAATAACTCTTAAACTTATCATATAATTTAAATAGATGAATAATAATAAGAATAAAATACCTATAGTAATTGCTAGTTTTTCAATTGTAATTCAATAATTCTGAGCAATTTAACATATCTTATCTTATATTCTTAAACGAGCAATAATTGTATATATATATATATATATAGAATGGCTATCTCGAAAACGGCTCTAACGATTTTGATAAAATTTGGACAGTGGGTATCTTTTTTGATGTATAGGTCGAAGAAGAAGGGACTTTTGGAACTTTTACCTCTAAGAGGGTAAAAAGGGGAAAAAATCGAAAACGCTATGTCTCCTAAAGTAATAGGTATAGAAACAAAATTAAAATTACGTTTTAAACAGCTTT
Organism: Stomorhina lunata; assembly: GCA_933228675.1. Lineage (NCBI taxonomy): Eukaryota > Metazoa > Arthropoda > Insecta > Diptera > Rhiniidae > Stomorhina > Stomorhina lunata. The sequence continues at coordinate 93,040,066 of OW121740.1, read as the reverse complement.
GAAAATAAGCGGACAGGTGTTTGGTACTTTTTTGAAACTACGTCCGATAGGGGGTAAAAAAGGCTGAAAATAGTTTTTTTTGGCACCTTTTTAACCCACTCTTATATTTTAAACTAAAGAATATAGAAAGAAACTTGGTACTGCAATCAATAGATGTAAAAAAAACATGAAACACGTATTTGGTACTTTTTTGATTTTGGAGCCAAAATGGGTAAAAAAGGGATAAAATGATAACTTAACATCTCCAAAGTAATATGAATAGGAACATTATACATTATGTTAAAAGCGTTTTAAAAAAATGTACCGAATTTAATTGGCACCAAAAAAGTACCAAATATACATATGGAACTTTTAGAAATTAGGGAATAAAAAGGGGGAAAAATTAGTATTATTTTAAACAAATGAATGTTTGTCTGTATGTATGTTCTTTATAGAATAGTAAACTGTGAATTTGATTGTGTTATGCTCTTTAGCGAAGATGTTGCGGATAAGCCGGCGAAGGTTTTAAAGTTGATAAGAATAATTTCCGACAGATGGCGCCACTGAAAATTACTAAAAATTAATTAAATCGTAAACTGTACATTTGATCATGCTATGATCTTTAGCAAAGTTGTAGCGCATGAGCCGACGAAGGCTTTTTAGTTGGTATGAATAATTTCCGACAGGTGGCGCTGCAGAAACTTACTCAATCTCAATTTAATCGTAATCTGTACATTTAATCATGCTACAATCTTTAGCAAAGTTGTTGCACATGAGCCGACGAAGGTTTCTTAGTTGGTATGAAGAAATTTCGATAGGTGGCGCTACTGAAATTTACTCAAAGTCAATTTAATCGTATGCTGTACATTTAATCATGCTATAATCTTCAGCAAAGTTGTTACGGATAAGCCGAAGAAGGTTTATGAATTGGAATAAGCAAAGTCCGACAGGTGGCGCCACAGAAAACTACTCAAAATGAATCAAATCGTAAACTGTGCATTTGATCAGACTATAATCTTTAGCAAAGTTGTTGCGCATGAGTCGACAGAGGTTTCTGTTGATATGAATAATTTCCAAAATTATTCAAAATGAGTTAAACTGTAAACTATGCAAACTATTTGTTGGTCGGACAAAATAAATCAAATAATTCAAAATTAACTGAATATTTCTACAATGTCTTTCCTCTAAATTTATTTTAGCACTTTATAATATAAAATATACAAAAACTTTAAAATTTTCCTCAAAATGCTTATCATAAAGCTCCGAGCAAGGCTCGGTCTACCAGGTACTAAAGAATAATATTGCGTTTTTTGTTATTTATGAATTTCATCAAGAAATTTAATTGAAAACTTTATTTCATCCATAATGATCTCAATATAATGGCAAAATAGATAAATCTAACAATGAAAACGATTAAAAATCTTGGCTGATTTCGACGTGCAAAATTACAGTCAGATCCAAAGAGAAAGTGGGCAGAGAAATGCTGACTTATTTGCAAATAATACACACCTTCCGGAAAACAGCCAAGAATTAACTGAGCTTCAAAAAGTACAATAAGTTTTGATAATGTCATATAGGTTGCTAATGTGGTATAGTATTTTTTCTTAAACTGGCAATATAATAAAAGCGGAAACACCGTAATAGTTTGGTGTTTCCAAAGAATTAAGAAAGGAACGATGTTATATTTTAGCAAAACATTCTGTCAAAAATGATCCGTTAACGTGATTTTAGCTAGGCATGTGGTGTGCCACATTATATTTATTAGAATTTAAAATATTTTCTTAAACATCTCTGATATTACAGGTTTAGTATTTTTTTGGAAAACCGATTCATAGGTGCACAATTTATGTAGAATTTGGAAGGGTTAATCGTATTTTAATCGGGCAAAAACTAAAATTTTACATTAAAAAATACAAAGGTATACCACATTGCTTTCACCTCCACAAATTGTTCTAAATTTAGTTAAACAGTCCGGTAATCAGACTTACCTAGACTATCAAGTTCATTGTTTTACCAAAGAAGCTAGCAAAACCTCTTTTCCCTCCAGATCTTATGAGATGACTCAGGGCTGTTGAATTCAAGAAGAAAGAATCCAGAGACTTTATGACAGCTTGACTATCAGAGATATAAGATTGATTTATATCCTCTTTTTTAAACTAATTATTATGATGATAATAAGATTTGTCATTCGAATTTTTTCGAATACAAGTCAAGCCTCTTGGGCTAATCTATATGGATTATATAAATATTAAGGAGACAGTGATGCAAGACATCCTCAGTATCTAACCTACCTAAAATAAAATACAACTTCCATATATGAGGCCTTACTTCAAAGTATGCTTTAGAGTCAACCGCGTACAGCAGGGTGACAGCCAAAATTGTTTTCTTCAATTTTAAACAGTACTGACCGGGACATTATGATACTAGGTCTTAAAGTTCCGAAAATTTTACCCAATCGGACCACGTTTTCTGGACGCATCCACTCGTATGGGAAACAAATGGGATTTTTTTTTTTTGTTCAATAAAAATTAATTTTTAAAAGAGAATTAATCTAAAGTAATAAAAATCGATGTAGAAGTTTGGGAGTTATTCAAATTTTCTGCAGAAAATTGATGTCTTTGATAACATGCCTTAAAGTTCCGAAAATTTTACCCAATCGGACCACGTTTTCTGGACGCATCCATTCGTATGGGAAACAAATGGGATTTTTTTTTGTTCAATAAAAATTAATTTTTAAAAGAGAATTAATCTAAAGTAATAAAAATCAAAAATCGATGTAGAAAATTGGGAGTTATTCAAATTTTCTGCAGAAAATTGATATCTTTGATAACATGCCTAAGGATATGCAACAAAAAATATTGTTTTGAAATAAAGAAATTACAAAATAAGATATGATTTATTATTTTATAGCGTTTAAGTACTTAGTAGTTCAGTTTTGTTAAATTACGTCAGCCGAAATGCAAAAGGGTATAACTAACAAAAAAATCGATATTGATTTTGATAAAGTAACCCAAAATAAATCTACCTACAAAATATTACCGATGTTATCAACTTTTAGACCACGCACGCATCTGTATTTCCACAAGTATGACATTTTATTTAAATATCTTTAACTGTTTAAGAGTTACGTTAGTTATTTCTGAAATAAGGCTTAAAAAAACACAGTTTGCCCTATTTTAAATTCTTGAAAGCTTTTCTTTTAACATTTAAATATGCTGGTACAATTTTTTGGACCCGTCTATATACTTTTGACAAATAAGCTTCATGCTTTTTAAAAGGTTTAAATTTCTGCTCAAAATTTGTATGGTAGTTAGCCCTTTTGGTTTTAGAAAAAAAACGATTTTTATTATTTTGGATTTTAAAAATTTCTTCGCTGATGACTCAATTCCAAAATTTGGATTCAATGTTTACATGTTTTTTGCCTCTTCTGTAAAAGAAATTAAAAGTGTAGTTACACCCTTTCGCATTTCAGGTGACGATATATAATAAAATATGCTTAAGTCTTTTCATTTTAAAAGTGGTACATTTTAAATATCGTTTTCAAAAATCAGTTTTAAATTTTTCGAAAATTTTGTTAAACAATTATAAAAAACTAAGAATTCGCTCAAAAAAAAAAAATAATAATAAAAATAAAAAATGATTTTTGAAACCGAACTAAGAAAAATGTTCCATCTTCATCATGAAAAAAAAAACTGATCTCGCTTAAACCAAAAGCAAAATACCATTTTTATACCCTTCACCACAATAGGTGGAAAGGGTATTATAAGTTTGTGCTGATGTATTTAACGCATAAAAATATTTGTCTTAGACCCACCTTTTAATATACCCATAGGCTTAGAATCACTTTCTGAGTCGATTGAGCGATGTCAGTCCGTCCATCCGTCTGGCTGGACCCCCATGTAAATCTTGTTATCAAATTACAGGTCGCAAATTCTAAAGATAATTTGATGAAATTTGGCACAGATCATTTTTATGATAATGGGACCATGACTATTGAAATTCGTCAAAATCGGTCCATTATTTATGGTACCTCCCATAGGTCCCACTTCCCGGAATTGATATATTTACCACAAATATAAATATTTTTTCATGAAATTTGAAACAAATGCTATTTATATAAACATAAATCACTGTACCGAATTTTGTTGAAATCGGTCCACATTTTACCATAGCTCCCAGACAAACTCTTCTGTCAGAACGCCCTAAATGAGACAAAAATCGCTAAAACGTTCATAAATCTGAAGATAATGAGAATTTTATGTTTATTTTTTGCATACATTATTTTTGTAACAACTGGAATCAATTTGATGAATTTCGAGATAATCGGTCCACATTTGCTCTCATATAAGTCCAAATGACGAAAACAGCTTAAATATATAAGTTTTGAGAAAATGTTTGTTTGATGGCAAAATTTGGCAAATATTTGTCTTTATACAGGAAAGAGAACACCTTTGACCTAAGTGGTGAAGGGTATCCGGGCTTGACCGACTATAGCACTTTCTTACTTGTTCTGCGTATAAAACCGATGTTCAATTAATCTTAAATTTTTAGAATAGAACTTTTAAACCTAACGAACAATATTCCGGCCGGCACTATTCAACTTTTAAATAACATGTTGTCACTCTAGTGTAAATTCCTGTATACTAGATTATATATTTCCGTATACTAGAGTGACTAGTTTTGTTTGAAAGTTGGGTAGTGCATATCAGGTGATTATTGGTGAAAGTTGGTTAGCTAACAGTATCATGTCGCTATATAGATAATACAATGTTAACAATGGTTATGTGTAAAATCCCAGAACTAGTACCCAGGAACAAGTAAAAAATTGACTATTGACTTAATTGAGCTAACAGTTGCCAAGTTTTATTCCTTAAAAATCGTATTTAATACATTAATTAAATCTAAGAGCCATCTTTAAAAATAACTACAAAGATTTTCTTTAATATATGTATTAAAAACGTAAATTTGTATTTAAAAAATCTCACATAAAAAAATTATTCCTTAAAACACTTTGAATTCAACGAAATCAACAAAAATGTAATGAAGCCTTTAACAGCTTAAATATATTAAATTCCTTTAAGACATACACATCAAAATGTCATTCCTGACAAAAGAAAAAAAGTATTGAAATGTTAAAGGAATCTCATTCAGTTCCAAACAAAACAAAAAAGTACTGAAAAATAATTAAACTCGCAACAATACAGCCCATATGTTGCTTAACTTAATGTTAATGATGAATAAATGAAAATTTTCGTAAAATTCAAAATAAAACGGAAAAAAGTGTTTAAAGATGTTGCATCGACAAAAAAAAAACAACAAAAACGCGCATATTGTATGAGAATACTTTACGTATAGCACAAAGTTGATGTACACTGATCGGAAAAGTTTGAGTACAACATTGAACATTATACTGAAAAGTCATAAAATCAAATGTATGATTGGTAAAACTGTTGGTAGACTTTTTGCAACTAGTGTACATATTTACACTTGCTTAAAATTGTATGCATTGTCTCAAAGTTGAAATTAATTAAACAAATATAATTATATTAAAGAACATACATACAATATATAAAATATATAAGTATATATTGATGGCTTAATATAAAAAAGGCCTAACTCGATTTTTTGTTTCTTTACAGGAGAAGGAAAAAAGTTAATAAAATTCCTCAAAATGTTAATATAATTTTCAATAAAAAAGCAACACACTTTATTATCTTTTAAAGAATTTTAAGTTGTATCTAAAATTTTACGGTTTTCATTAAGTATTTTCCTTCTCCTGTAAAGTAGCAAAAAGTCGAGTTAGGCCTTTTTTATACTAAGCCATCAATACACAAAAACCCAAATGATTTCAACTGACAACTGATTAAAGAATCGTGTCGTAATGAAAAGCAAATATTTTTCTTCATTTTTTGTTTTAATTGTGTAGCTTTAAAAAGTCATCATACGTACATATATTAAATGTATGTATATCATATTTCAAGATCCCAGGAAGAACAGTGTCAAACGTTTGAAATATAATGACTTTTACATTTGATATCAAACGTTTTTTTCAAACTTTTTTCAAACCTGAAAAGATGTTTGTGATTTACATTCATTTTCAAATGAGGGTTCATTTGAGCATAAACGTTTGAAAAATGATAGTTTCTCAAATTGAGAATAAAGGTTATTCTCAAATCATTATCAAACCCTAAGATGATTTGAGAATAATTTGAAAAATGGTGTTATATAAATTTGATATCAAACCTTATTTCAAATTTTTTTCAAACATTAAAAAAATAATTTATGTTAAAAAAAATAATAATGTTTAAGATATTTCAATGGAATGGCATTTCATTTCGAAGAAATTCGTTATTTTATTCGGATTTTTTAAAATTGATCCATATTTGACCATTAAACCTTGCTTAAAAAATGTCAAGATTAAAAGTTCAATAATATTCATATGCATAAGTAAATTTTCTTTGTTTCCTAAATTTTTTTTACCTAACAAGAAAAAAATATATTTTAAGCAAAAGAATTCAAATAAGATGCACCGTTTTCAAAAACAAACTCAAAAATACAACGCCATTTTATTTATGTTCCACATGTAGATGATATCCACATTTGAAAAACCTTTGAGAATGAGGTTTGATAATGATTATTTCTTAATTTGAGAATAAAGTCCCCTTTTTGTTGAGAACGCTATTATTCTCAAATCAGTATCAAATCAGTATCAAATGTTTGACCTTTGAAAAAAGATTTATTTTCAAATCATCCTCAGTTTGAGAATAAACCTTTTTTCTTACTGGGATACTTTAATTTATAAATATGATTTTTTTAAATAATTTTAATATCTTTCTCACTTTAATTGACACAAAATATGCGTGAAGTCTTTAAATGGATTAAACACTCTTTAAATAAGTCATTAATCAATTACGCTATGATAAAAATTAAAGCAAATATGTAAGAAAAAATGTAGTTGATCAAATAAGACCCTATACCAATAAGATATATCGTCAGCGGTAAAATTTAAATAAACTACATAATAGAGCGGTTCGCCTTCCATACAACAAAACAAGTTGTGTCAGTCACCCCCTAGGATAATGTTAAAACAATTCTAAAAAGGGTTTTTTTTTATTTTTTACCACGCCTACAAATACCGCCCTTTTAGAATTTTGTTCACTGTGTCGCCATTTTAAGTCCGGTCATAATATTTTATATATCGATGTTCGCGGCTCTGTAAGGGCTACATTTCTCTCTTTTGTACTTTTTTACTACCACATCAATTTATAGTCATCAACTTTTGAAAACTAGATTTGTACTCGATTCGATATCAAAGAGAAGAAATATAGCCATAACAGAGCCGTAAACACCGATATATAAAGTGTTATGATCGGACTAAAGATGGCGACACAGTTAACAAAATACTAAAAGGGCGGTATTTGTAGGCGTGGTAAAAAATTAAAAAAAAAAATAGAATAATTATTACATTATTCTCAACTCAACTTTTTTTTCGAACCACTCTACTACATAACCTAAAAAAAAGGTTCAATATTCCAATATTTTCAAAAAGTACCTAACATATGTTTGCCACTTGTTTTTATAACAATTGATTGCGTCCTAGATTTTCTTCTATATCCAAAGGTTTCAAATATGCAAAATAGCACACAATTTAGTTCTACCCTTATATCGTATCAGTTTCTAAAATGTACCACACAAGTGACGTTTTTTCCAAGCTGACCTCAGTGTAATTTAAATTTCTTTCCAATCCATTTTAGTTTCGAAGATTGAGGTAACCGGATTAAATCAGTTACATTTAAAAAAAGTACAGTCGATATTACCTCTTTATGATATAAGTGTGTTGCCCTACGCTCCTCCAATGGGAGGAGGGCAGGGCTTCACCAATAATAAATTTGATTTCTAGCTTTAGGATTTAATACTCTTAATTTTTTTCAGAAGAGAAATATTTGACCTAAAAAAAGTACCAAAAAATTGTTTTTACCTTTTGGTTTAGGAAATATAATGATACCGATTTTCTCCTTTTTTATCCCTAAATTAAAAAAGGTCCTAAACATATTTGATGATTTTTTCATTTTAATCAATATTCTCTGTGTAATTCGGTATAAATTTTATTTGTACATGTATTAGTTTAACACGTTCACGCCGGCGTGTACCACCGGTGGCTCGCACATGTCTGCATTATCGGGCGGCGCGTACCACCGGTGGCTCGCATATGATTGTACTACCAATCAGTGTGATTGGTGGAATGTAGACCCATGGAGACCGTTTTCCCGTACCAAACATTTGTTTTTACCATTTTTTACCCCTTATTTTTGTTATTTTTTTAAACATGTTCTAAGCACGTGTCCCTTATTTTCATAGCCGTACCAAACTCATACCTAACTTTGTAGGAATCGGTCCATATTTGACCATACCTCCCATACAAGACACATTCTTAAAAGTTTCTTAAATACCCAGAATAGCACAAAAACGCTAACAAATCTTAAGACAATTAAATTATTATTACTAAAACTTTGCGCAGATAAATATTTTGTTAATATCAGCCACAATTGACCCTACCTCCCATATCAGACCGTTAGCCGGAAATAGCATAAATCTACTTAAATTCCGAAATTTTGAAAAAAGAACATATATATATTTCTCTTAGGCTAAAGAAAAACTTGTTAAATTATTGGTACTTATTTGCCCTTAGTAGTAAAGGGTATTATAGTCTATAGCTTTTCTTACTTGTTATACCCTTCACCACCATAGGTGGAAAGGGTATTATAAGTTTGTGCTGATGTTTGTAACGCATAGAAATATTTGTCTTAGACCCACCTTTTAGTATACCAATAGACTTAGAATCACTTTCTGAGTCGATTTAGCGATGTCCGTCCGTCCGTCTGGCCGGCTGGCTGGACCCCCATGTAAACCTTGTAATCAAACTACAGGTCGCAGTTCTAAAGATAATTTAATGAAATTTGGCACAGATAATATTTTTGATAATGGGGCCATGGCTATTGAAATTCGTCAAAATCGGTGCATTATTTATGGTACCTCCCATTGGTCCCACTTCCCGGAATTGCTATATTGGCCACAAATATCAATATTTTTTCATGAAATTTAAAACAAATACTGCTTATGTAAACCTAAATCACTGTACCAAATTTCGTTGAAATCGGTCCACACTTGGCCATAGCTCCCATACAAACTCTTCTTTAAAAACGCACTAAATGAGACAAAAAATCACTAAAACGCTCGTAAATCTAAAGATAATGAAAATTTTGAGTTTATTTTTTGCATACATAATTTTTGTAACAACTGTAATCAATTTGCCAAATTTCGAGATAATCGGTCCACATTTGACCCTAGCTCTCATATAAGTCCAAATGAGGGAAACAGGTTGAATATATAAGTTTTGAGAAAATGTTTGTATGATGGCAAAATTTAGCAAATATTTGTCTTTATACAGGATAAATAACACCTTTGACCTTAGTGGTGAAGGGTATCGTATGGTCGGCTTGACCGACTATAGCGCTTTCTTACTTCTTTTTATATGTTTTGGTTTAAAAGAAACATATGTGTAAAAAAAAGTACCAAATATTTGTTTTTACCAATTTAACCCCTAATTTGTCCTATTTTTGAAAAAGTGTTAAACAAAGTCCGCTTATTTTTGTAGCTGATCTAAAACCAATTTAATTATCCCTATTTTACCCTCTCTAACTCCATAAACGGCCGAACTATTAAAACTACCGATGACTTGTCCTTTTATTTTTATTGCTGATCTCAACTTTGTTTCTAAACCTTTTGGAAAAGTATATTTATCCCATTCATTAAAACCTACATTAAAAAAGTACCAAAGACGTGCTTGATATTTCATCTTGGTCGATCGACTTTTTACTAACTTTAATTTCTAGCTTTTCTGGTTCAAAAGATATACAAAGATTATAAACAGGAGAAGGCAGCCCATACCACCAGAAGCCGATGAATTTTTTTTAATTTTCATAAATGCCACGATCATTAATAAAACTCGTGAAAATGACTTAAAGAAAAGACAAAAACAAAATATGCAAGAAACAAATCAAAATCTAATTTAAAGCAACAAAATATATGGTTCGAGAGAACAAAGAAACATAATCTCGAACGTTGTTGCCACGAAACTATTATTTTTGTAAAAATTGGGAATATTTTTTTAAATACTGGGAATATTTTTCAAAACAGAAATAAATTCTAACATTAAACAATTTTAGATTTTTATTTTTTTTAGATATTTTTGATCCAAAAATTTGTTTAAAGAAAAATTGTTAATAAAAATATTTTTCTTTAGAAAACTGTTCGATAAAAATTATATTTTATAGACAATTTTTCGATAAAAAGATTTTTCTGTATAAATTTTCGATCGAAATATTTTTATATCAAAAAAATTTCAAAACTTCTATAGAAAAATTTTTGATAAAAAAATTTTTGATGAAAAAATTTTCTATAGAAAAATTTTTGATCAAAAAATTTTTTATAGAAAAATTTTTGATGAAAAAATTTTCTATAGAAAATTTTTTGATGAAAAAATTTTCTATAGAAAAATTTTTGATGAAAACATTTTCTATAGAAAAATTTTTGATGAAAACATTTTCTATAGAAAAATTTTTGATGAAAAAATTTCTATAGAAAAATTTTCCTAAAGAAAAATTGTTGATAAAAAAATTTTGTACAGAAACATTTTTAATAAAAAAGTTTTCTAAGAAAATTTTTTGATAAAAAATTATCCATAGAAAAATTTTCGATAAAAAAATTTTCTACAGAATAATGTTTCATAAAAAAATTTCAAATCTTCTGCAAAAAAATTTTTGATAAAAAAATTTTCTATAGAAAAATTGTTGATAAAAAAATTTTCTATAGAAAAATTTTTGATAAAAAATTTTCTATAGAAAAATTTTTTATAAAAAAATTTTCTATAGAAAAATTTTTGATAAAAAAATTTTCTGTAGAAAAATTTTTGATAAAAAAATTTTCTATAGAAAATTTTTTTATCAAAAATTTTTCTATAGAAAAATTTTTGATAAAAAAATTTTCTATAGAAAAATTTTTGATAAAAAAGATAAATGATGAAAAAGATATTAATATTTAATAGTAGAAAACTTTTTCTTTTTAAAACATTAGAACTACTTATTGAAGAAATACCTATTTTAGTTAAAAGTATAAAAAACGGCAACTCTGCCGATTATTTTTTTTTTGTTCTTCTCTCTTTGCGCCAACCCGTGATTATAAACTTAAGAATGTTTTCCCGTTTTTAACCTTTTTTATCTCTTAAATCGGGAAAGTAAGTATTTCGTTTCTATGTTCATTGGTTCAAAAGCTATACATAGGTTAAAAAAGTACCAAAACTGGGAAATAATGAATTAGTCAGTCAGTAATGCAAGGGTTTTATATATAAACTGGCTGACCCGATCAGCGTTGCTGGCCCTAAGCAAACTTTGGATCTATATCTACTGTCATTGGTGGTGCAATATGAAAATTCGGTCTGCGGGCGGGGAGGCCCGCAGATTTCACAGTGTCACTCGCCTGGATATTTTAAAGATTCCCTGAAAATTTGATCAAACATAGTTAAACTCATCCAGTTTTGTATATATAGATAAGCCATTTACGAAAGTTGGTCGAAAATTCTTAAAATTTATGTTAGTTACTGCACTAAGTCTATAAAATTTTGAACATCTTCATTATCATTAACATCTTTAGGAATCTATTTATTAAGCTTTTCATACTAGCAAAATTTTTAACAGTAAACACAAGTTATACAAATTTAGCGAGGCGGCCCTTTATATAATGTTACGATATCGATCAAAATGTTTAAATCGACTCAAAATGTGACCCTTTCCTTTTTCGGCATTTTCGTGTTACAATGAAATAAAAAACGCATTTGAGTGTTATTTTTAAAATAATCAATTTTTTTTGTAACACAGAATTGCGGAGATTTTAGGCGTACCTATTCCAAAAAGATAACAGAAGCAGGTATATCTTTAATGGAGGGCCTTCCGAAAAATACCGAATAATATGTCAACATTTTAATGTCAAAAACTGCTGATAATGTTAGCCTTCACTATATTTTTGAAAACCCTCAAAGTGCTTACAGTGCCACTTGTTTCACAGAAGTCATACTTAGTTTTTTAGGGTTCAAATAAAAAAATGTAACACATTTACAAATTGCGTTAAGTGGAAGAGAACAAAAGTTTTAGTATGTATGTTTCAAACTTGAAGGACAAAATATAATGGATGAAATTCGACTTTTCAATACTCTATAATATAAAATTCTTCCAAAATTCTGTTTAAAAATTTAATAAACCAACATGGGACCACATTCATAAAAACCAACTTTTAAATTTAACCCAAAGAAGTTTTTCTGTCGAGTTCATTCATTCATATGAGCCTCATAAAACTTTGTCAATTGAATTTCTTCTTTATAAGCATGTCCTTCTTACTCTCGGGTACAAATATGAGCTTTCGACATATTACACCAATTTTTTTACATGTCGAGGTAAAATACAAACAAATTTTAAGTAAAAGTAACAGGCGATGACAACAACAAAAGCATAAAACAATTTGAATTAAAATTAAAAAGAAAGGAAAAACTCAGAAAATTTCACTTGAAAAGTTTACAAGTGAAACAACATGAAGTGCCAGACAACTATGTTGGACTTTGTGTTGCCAAGAAATAAAAATGGCTAAAAAGAAGAGGAAATGAAATTTCGTACTAAAGGTGCGTTCATTTCTTTTTGCCGAAAAATTTTTACTTATTCTTGCGCTGGCACAAGAAAAACTTTATAAAAATAACGTGAAAATTGGAAAACATAAATCACTCAGGCAGAACTTAAAACTTTATTTTAACTAAAACAAAAATTCTTGTTTCATTTTTTGTATTCCAACTTTTTGTTTCATTTCGTAAATGCTTTTCGGAAACTGCCAGGTGAAGTTGAAAGTGAAGCGAAGAGTTTTGGAACCTACAAATGGAGGAACACAAACTGCAACAAAGTAACAAATTAAAGACTTTTGTAGTTAAGAAAATAAGCGAAAATATTTAAATATTTGTTTAAGTAGATTATAAATTTATTGTCAGTATTTATTTTTTGAATAATTTAAATAAAAGTTGCATTTTCGCCAGAGACAAACTTAAAGAGGCGGGATGGAATAAATAGAAAAGTTTTTGCTAATGCAACTGAAAGAAAAATAGAAAAATAGATTAAATTTATCTTTTTACATTTTAACCATCCATGGACAACATTAAAAAAAACCAAGTAAGAAAGTGCTATAGTCGGTCAAGCCCGACCATACGATACCCTTCCCACTTAGGTCAAAGGTGTTCTTTTTCCTGTATAAAGACAAATAGTTGCTAAATTTTGCCATCATACAAACATTTTCTTAAAACTTATATATTTAAGCTGTTTTCGTCATTTGGACTTATATGAGAGCAAGGGTCAAATGTGGAACGATTATCTCAAAATATGGCAAGTTGATTACAGTTGTTACAAAAGTTATGTATGCAAAAACTTAACATAAAATCCTTATTATCTTCAGATTTACGAGGGTTTTAGTGATTTTTGTCTCATTTAGTGCGTTCTGACAAAAGTGTTTGTATGACAGCTATGGTCAAATGTTGACCAATTTCAACAAAATTTGGTACAGTGTTTTATGTTTACATAAGCGGTATTTGTTTCAAATTTCATGAAAAAATATTGATATTTGTGGCCAATCGGGAAGTGGGACCTATGGGAGGTACCATAAATAATGGACCGATTTTGACTAATTTCAATAGCCATGGTCCCATTATCAAAAAAATGATCTGTGTTAAATTTTATCAAATTATCTTTAGAATTGCGACCTGTAGCTTGAATACAAGCTTTACATAGGTATCCAGCCAGCCGTCCAGACGAACGAACGGACAGACATCGCTAAATCGACTCAGAAAGTGATTCTAAGCCTATTGGTATACTAAAAGAGGTCTAAGACAAATATTTCTATGCGTTACATACATCAGCAAAAACTTATAATACCCCTTCCCACCTATGGTGGTGAAGGGTATAAAAATGTAAAGAAGTTGCCTTTTATGTTTCGAGATTAGACAACATCAGTGCTACAATTTGGTAACTGACGTTGTTCCTATAGTAAAATTTAATCTTTTAATAATATAAGTTCTTATGTACTTATGTGAACAGCAGTGGTATATCAGGGCCATATTTCCTTAAGCTACAAGTCTACAATTACAAGTGTTTTTACCTGTAAAATTGTGAACTTGTAAAAAATTGTGTTTCATTAAAATACAATTACAAGTTTGTAGCTACAACTGGTTTTTACAATTCACAAGTTTACAAGTCATACTTCTACAAGTGGTTTTGTTTCACATATCTAAATTTGTACTTGTAGAATTGTAGAAAAAAAGCATAGGGTCGACTGAGACTCTCAAAAAAATTTTTACAAGTTATAAGTGAATGATAAATTGAATTCAAATTTTGTTTTTAACTATCTTTTAATAAAAATTAGTTAAAATTAACACAAAATCAAATCAATATTAATGACCATTTATTTATTTTGTTTGATTACAAGGTTTACATGGGGGTCCAGCCAGATGGACGGACGGACTGACATCGACTCAGGAATGAATTCTAAGTCCATTGGTGTACTAAAGGTGGTCTAAGACCAATATTTTTATGCGTTACATACATCAGCCCAAACTTATAATACGATTTCCACCTATAGTGGTGAAGGATATGAAAATATAATCGTGTATGCAGAGCAAGGAAAATCAATGATGTCCTTGACTCAAGGATACCTCAAAAAGCATATCTTCCATTTTCTTTATCATTTTTTCAAATGCAGATAATAGTGTAGACAACAAAATATGAAAACCAAAAAAATGGGCCCATGGTGGATCGGAAAACAAAAAACTTTTTCTAAAATAATTCATAATATTTCAGTACAAATTTTGAATTTGAATACAAGATTAAATTTTTTAATTAAAGGACATAAAAATACAGGACATATGCTAAAACATGAGTCTAGTAATAAAAATCTGATATCCGTATCAAAAGCTATATGCATATAAAGTGGGTATATTTCGGAAAAAATCTTGAAAAAATCGAACTTTGATCCGCCATAAAATCTGAACCAAAGCGAAATTAAAAATTTTGAAGAAGCGTAAAAATTGCCTAGGCTAGGAGAATGTATATAATTTCATGAAAATCGTAGATGGTGTGGTTCAGTACGAGTTCAAAAATGTTTTCTTGACTCCATATATTTGTCAAAATATTTTATTTTATTATAATTGTAGAAATTGTAATTGTAGAAATTGTAGTTTACAAGTCCAAAAAGCTACAATTGTTGTGTAAATTTTAATGAAACACAATTGAACAGCACTTGTAAGAATTAGACTTGTAATTGTAACTTGTAAACTTGTAGAATTGTAGTTTAGTGAAATAGGGCCCAGATTAGCCATCCGCCTAGCATAGCAGAGGTCCCAAGTTCAATCCCCGGCCAGACCCACTTGAAAAAAATGAGTTTTCAAAAAAGCGGCGGTTCACCTTATAACTAAGCTAGCCACTGGTTATTGAATATTAGGCTATGTAAAACTTCTTTTACATAATGTATTTGCCGTTCGGAGCCTGCGTTAAAACGTAA
Source organism: Stomorhina lunata (assembly GCA_933228675.1). Lineage (NCBI taxonomy): Eukaryota > Metazoa > Arthropoda > Insecta > Diptera > Rhiniidae > Stomorhina > Stomorhina lunata. The sequence goes on along the minus strand of OW121740.1, from coordinate 93,024,448 downwards.
GTCCCTTTCAATGAGTCTAAAAATAGGATCGAGTGTATCTCATTGTCTGAGAGATGTACCACTTGTTCCAATTGGAATGTTGTCGGGGAATTATATATATATAAATGCCTTTAGTATAGTGGAGGCTTACTAAAATCTTAAATTGTTAATTGAAAGCAAGTAATAAAGAATTTGTAGTGGAACAAACCCGATTAGATGATCGATAGCCTATACCACTGAGGTCAAATATTCTATGTTTCAGAAATGCTAAAGATATATTTATTTCTTAACAAGAGATAACACTCCGATACACAAAAATAAAAAATCGGAAAACGATACGACCAAATTTAGGAGTTATACGCAAACGAATACTTATAAAGTACTACGACCTATCCAATATATGTCCTTTGCACTCAGCTTGTAAAAGCTTGTTCCCTTGACTTTCCAAACTGTTTAAAATCGCTCTGCAAATAGCAGAGTCGGAGGTACTAAAGTACTACTACCTACCCGAAAATAGTTTGTTGCGAATATTTAAAAATTTTGTACGCGTTTCGAAGTTTTTACAAATGTTGGTTATTTGCTATTAAAAGTATTAAATCGATTAGCCCTAAACTTCAGATGATACTTATATAAAGTTGACATCTGGTGGGACCATTAGTTAACATGATATAGTGAATTGTGCTTTGAATTGCTGCCTTATCCACTATTTTTGTAGCTCAAGCATAGAAAATTTTTTCTGATCTAAAGAAAGAAATTGTATATGAAGAATAGGTAATCTGCCTCAGTTTCGATTCCTATAACTCTACTGACTGTCAGACGAACTGTTTTATCATCGATCACACGAAAAAAAGTTATACAGCATTTTTGGATGTGGAGATCCAATAAAAAGGGATTTTTCGACCGGTTAGAGGATAAACAAGATAAAATTTAGTAAGTCTTAATTTTTGAAACTAAAAGCGATAGATGGAGTTGGTATCAGCTAACAAGATAAAAAAGGGAACAAAAAAATTGTTGGTACTTCTTTTACCTATATGTAACTTTTGAACTAATCAACGAGAAATCGGAATTTATACCGCAATCGATACATATAATATACAAAATATAAAAAATGTATTCGGTACTTTTGTAATTTAATTTGAAATCGTATTTTTAATCTTTTTTTCGATTGACATGAAAGCGTACATTTTTCAATTTATGGGTAAAATAGAGAAAATTTTATAACTTTATATCTCCTTAACTAAAAGGCATTGGAATGGTCAAAAATGTGATCAGCTACGGTTTGGTACTTGCCTAAATTCAATACCGGCTATGAACCAAATGTAATGTCGTTAAGGAGAGGCAAAAAACGGATTAATATCCAAAATACTTGAATACAAGTCAATAGTTCTTCTACAATATATTTAAGCCAAAGTTCTAAAATAGATTTCTTTGATTTACATATATTATAAAAGATGTAACTACAGTCGAACTTCTATAAATTGAATCACCATTATCCCGAAAAAAGGTTCACCTTATGAAGACTTTAACTTTGGGAATCAAATTTAAAAGCGTTTAAGTTAAAAACTTAAAATTTAGAAATGAAATTTGCTTCAACTTATGGAAAATTCAAGTAGAAGATGTTCAAATTAGAGAAGTTCGACTGTATTATATAAAAAATAAATTTAATAGTAAAAAGTGATTTTGAACAAAATTGGTTCATAGACGGTATTGAATCGAACAGGTAAAAGCTTTATATAAATAAACAACCCAAATTTGCACCGAAATCGTTAAATATTGAAATTTTTTATTGTCCGAATATCTTTTAAACCAATAAAGCTAGAAATAAAATGTCTAAAAAATTCATTAGAATGGAGCTAGTACTTTTTGGAAAATTGTTAAACTATATATCTCTGAAACTAAAATGAACAGGAACAAAATTCATTGAGGTCTGCTTTGAAAATAAAAACTTACATCTCTAATACTTTTTAGAAACTTGGACGATTAGGGGTATAAATGGTAAAACTAATTTTTGATACTTTTTAAATCAAAGTGTGCATTTGGTACCATAGAAATAAAATTTATAATTATTATAATTATAATTATAATTTAAAATAACGATAAAAATAATAAAAACGTATTCGAAATATTATTGAATTAATCATCAAATTTTATCCTAGAACTTTTAGCCCAATGCAATAGTACAATAGTCTTATCGTAGTTTTCTCATAATATTTTAGTTTTGTACTAAAAAGAAGAAGTGCTAACATTTAATTATACCGAAAACTTTCCGCAAAATTTATTTAAAATAGAAAATAATTTCTAAAACTATTAAATTAATCGTTATACTTGAAATTCTATTAAATTGTTTTTAAATATTTATTTTTATATTTTACTTAAACAGTTACTTAAACAGTTGTACATTATATTGTAAAATATTTTACTTATTACCTAAACTATAACAACAATATAAATTAAGTTTTACAAATATTTATGTTTTTAATAACAAAAAAAACTTAATTCAAACAAATTAGACTTTATTCATAATAAAATGAGAAAAATTGTGAGCAATAAAAAAAAGTGTTGTTGCAAATGTTGTTAACAATAAAGTTTATGTTGCTGTTGTTCTTTGAAGCAACAGCCGAGTTGTAGGTAAATATAAAAAAGTTATTTTTTTCTTATTTATTTGCAATTTTAATATTATTACTTTATAATTAAGTATTTATGCATGTAACAACTGAGATGTACAATACATTATTTGCGTATGTATAAGTAGTTATAGGGTAAGCCCATGTGAAAATGGAAAACAAAACTGATTATTTTTTCATTCAGAAGCCATTATTACTATGGCAAAATGTCTTGCGGTAAATCTCAATAAGCTTGAGTTCGTTCTTTTCACCAGAAGGTACAAAATCGCAGTTTTGGTTTTGGTTTCGTCGATTTCGTTCTGGTAATTACGAGCTTAAAAATGAACTACGTTCCGAAAGGCCAATTAAAAAAACTATATGGTCAAAAAGCAAACAGTTTTTATTTCTTTGAAACCGACTTTCAACTAGAATAATTTGTGAACTTTCAAGAGTTCGAAAAATCTAATCACAGATTTTGAACTCTCAAGACTTCAGGTATATTCAACACAAAATCTTAGTAGCGCAAATTTGCACTTCTTAGCGCAATTGTCATGCAAATTAAAACAACGTAAAAAAATCAATTGAAGCATTAACGTTTTTTTTTTTGTATTTTGTCTTTTACTTCATTCCTTTTAACATTTGGACACAAGTCGATATTCTACGAAATATACACCACACTTGTTGGATGAATCCATTGCCCTCTAAATTTCAGTTTCCTCACTTCTAGTTCTACTTAATGGCTGCCAAAATTAGAACCACGTTTTTGCCGCGTAAACCGAGTTTTTTGTCATTTAACACCTAAAGCGCACCAAAAAAACATTTTTTGCTAACATTTTATGAAGATTTCGAAAATCGTGTAAAAAAGTGCATATCACTTTTAATGGCAAACTGAGACAAAATCATATAAGGTATGAAAGCGATGTCATTTACATATAACCGATTTGCATCAAAAATTTGTCAAAAATCTTTTTATTAGCTGAGAACGCGAAGATTTTATCAAAAAACATTTCACTGGAGCACATCGCGAATTCAGCACAAAATTATTCCCAAATGGTCCTAACAATTCTTTAATAAGTCTTTACCTTAGATCTGAAGCGCACCAAATATTATGAGGGTTAACGATTTGATGGACCAAATAAGAATTTTATATCTAAAAAAGATAATAACCTATTAAAACGTATGGTTAGGTTAGGTTGAAAAGGTGATGTCAGGAGAGTGGCATCTACACTCGGAGACCTTCTGGTCCATTGTGATCCTTTCTGAAAGTAAATAAATGATAGCGGAAAGAGAAAGAGAGGAAAGAGTGAAGACAGTAGTTCTAGAAAGTGTTAAAGATAGAGAAGGAAAATCGAATAGAAGAGAAGTGTTGACCAAAAAACGCTACCCTAGGGGGAAGAGCCCCGTCAACTAAAACATCTGAGTCCCAAAATAAAACCAACAACATCCGTCAGTTTGCACTGCTGTATGTCTCCCAGTTCCTCATGGAATCTATTGCCTAGAAATTTAAGTCTTTGGTTTTGGAGCATAGGACAGTGACAGAGGATGAGCTCGACCGTTTCGGACGAGTCCGCGTCTAAGCATAGTCTGCAGATGTCCTGAATTGCTCCATCCCATCTACTACGTCTGGAATTCAGTGCGCTTAAATAAGAAATTATTCTAAATTCTACTTGTACTAAAGTTAAGGCAACAGAATTTCACAAAGACTCGAAATTTGTCAAATTTCGCGAAAATCGCTATTAAAAAAAGATTATTTCTTCGTGCTAAGACATGTATAAATTACCATAAAATGACAAAACACCTGAAAATGTATTAGTTGTGTCCAAATCAATATAAAACTAAATAAAATAAAATGTTTTTTTAAATATATTAGACATTTCTATTTTAACCGTCATAAAATACGATCGTATCGCGAAAAATCATTAACGTGAATGAAATTTACATACACTGAGCTCCCTTAACCCCTTAATGGACATAACGATCACAATAGGATAAATAAAATCCAGTTTTCATTTGGGGTTACTATTTATGACTAAAAACATAAAATAAAACAAAAATTTGATTTTTTTCGCTTTTGATTGGTGGTAAAAATATTCCTTCTGCCTCCGTCGCGAAAAGCAATTATATATGCCTGAGATCTAATAAATGTAAAATATTATCCTCATCGTCTTCGGACTAGTCAGAATCTGATGGTAATGTAATAAAAATAAAGCACTAACTTTATTTTTCATATTCTTTTAGAACTTTCTTGCTCATTTTCGGACAATCTGTAATATAAAAACAGTCATACTTAGGGTTAGAGGGAATATTCTTCCCACCAAAGAAATCGTTGAAGGAAGAACAATATGCAAGATAAGTTTAAAATATGTCTCACTTCTAAGAAATTATATATAAATTTTTAAAACGTTAAACGACATATTATATATCACCACGATAGTTCAAAGATATATACCGATTTCGTTCGCAGTTGTAAAAACGCCTGTTTTTAATTTACACATGCTCGTTTCGGAAAAAATCATGTATAATTTGGCAGTACAGCAGCTACCTTACCAATGAAGAAAAAGTTGGTGGGAAAACTATTCAATCTAACTGTAAAAGGGTTAAAAGAATCCCACAAAACATTTAGTGTGCTATTTTCGAAAATTAAAACTATTTGATTTTTGCCCATATATATTTATGAAAATCAATGAATCCGACCGTTTGGAGAAGTTGATAACGTAAGAGATACCACTTGCGATTAGGTATCAAGCGAATTGGTTGAATGGAAATCGGCGGACACAAACGGCCTTCATTGGCCACTAGAAGAGGATTTGTATTTAATCGTATTACTTCAGAGTCCGGTTGGAAGCTTATTATGCATCTACCATATAGTCCGGACATTACCAAGTGATTACTACCAGTTAATAGCTATGACTAATATGAAAAATTGTCTGATTTTCACGAATATCGGTTAAATTTTATACAAAAGTAATGAATTTCCTTGTAATATCTCAAATGTTTGGGACCTAAAAGGATCTTGATGTAATATTTCATGATATTCTTGATATGTTTGTCAAAACTAAAAAAGAGAAAGTTCCCATTCTCTAAAAACATGGATTTACCCTACCCTATGCATGTACCAACTATGTACAGTTTTCATATAAAAATTCTTAATTAACTTAATAAACTATTTAAGTTGCATTAAAAAAAAACTGAGTAAAATACGGATAAGGGCGTGTTTTTTTAATGAAAAGAAAAAAGTGTTAAAGTTCTTTCTTATTTTATTGCTAAGTGTTAATTTTATATTTAGTTTAACAAATAAAGCTAGAAATAAGTGTGAGAGGAAATGAAAGTAGTTCCAAGAACCGGAAGTTTAGTAGTAGTTTTTCGATAATAGTCGTACAAGTGTACAATGCGATAAGTTTTATAATTATTTTTTTATTATATTATTCTAGAGCATTAAATTGTTTTTTCTTTTAGTTGTTATTCTTTTATATACTTTTCTTTATAAAGGTAATTAAATAATTTTCATAATAATACGTTGATATTTGTTATTTGTTTAAATGCTTATTGTTCTTAATTCTTGGCACTTTAGTTAGTACAAAAAGGAAAATTTGCAAATAAAATGGAATAATAGAAAAATAGATTATAAAAAGTTTTTAATGGTTTGAAAATAAATAAGTGTAAAAAAGGATTAAAACAACAAAAAAAATTAAAATTAAAGTGATTAAAAATTACTAAAATTTAAATCTATTTCAAAATACTTGTATGTAATAAAAGCAAAAAATTTTAAAAACTAATATAAATTTAAACTAACTCTGGGTATTTCGTTAATTTGTTTTTTAATTTACTCAATTACTAGAAGGCGGAGAAGTGACAATGGATTTAACCCAGTTTATGGGCAACAAAATAAGCCAATTTAAAAATATGATACAAACTAATTATTGTGAAACAAACGGTTTATTTAAAATTTATTTCAAGAGAAAATTGTACATTTAGTTCCAATTTCATTCAACAGTTGATCATTTGTCTGGATTTTGAAATGGGTTTCCACTGAAAAACTTATTATTTAAATTGTTTCTTAGTATTAAATAAATAATACGTTTTCAATGCTACTTAATTAACAATCAAATGGATAAAAAATTTGAAAGAAATTATAATTTTTAATTGTTTAAGATAAAAATACACAAACTGAGAAAGAAATTATAAATTAAACATCAGCAAGTTAATTCTTAATAGTATTCAGTATCAATTACACTCTGATACAGTGAAAATACACTCGGAACGAAGCCAAGCTCAACCAGTAGAACACGGTTAGAAGATGATTTTACCATTTTTAAAATTGTTGATATACCCTCAAAATCGAAAGTTATCGATAAAAAACGATTTTTTGGACTTAGCGGAGAAAAGAAGGCTTAACTGAGTCATTTTTACATCGATTTTAAATTTTAAATGTGTTTCGACAGAAAACAAAATAGGCTTTCACTTCGTAAAGGCATTTTTTTAACATGACCAATTTATCATAAAAATATTTTCCGCTGAAGTTAAAATTTTATTTTTTTTCGATTTTTTCAACTTCGGAAGCTTTTTTTCGTAAAATTTATCAGAAGACCTAATATATTTTGACTTAAAAAAAAAAAATCATGGTTACCATTTTGTAAAACAAGAGTACTTTAATTAAAATCGGAAACATATTAACAGAGATATATATTTGTATATTAGAAAAGTATTTGAGTATATGCTTGTTAAATTCTACAAATGTTGAGCCTTAATAAAAGTCATAGTGAATATTCTTCCTTGGACTAAATATAATGTACACGGCATTGTGTTTTAAAGTTGGAAAAGTTTAACCCTTTCTTCACCGGGCTCAAAAGTCACAGTTTGGAGTTTTTTTTTATTTTCTATGGGAAAGTGACAGAATACTAAGAATTTATCACCAAATTTTGTTCAAAATGCAAAATATATTATTTTATTAACACTTTTGATTAAAAAATATATATTAACCCTAAACAAACATGGAGACGAAATTACGCTAAATTCCGCTTATAAAATGACTAAAAATGTTAGTACATTAAAGTACGAAATAAAATTTAAATATTATATAAAAAAAAAAAATAAATATTTATATAAAAAAAATTTTGGGTCATTTTAGTCCCCATGTCTGTATAAGGTTAATATATATCTTTTTATATAAAGACTTGATGTTAATAAAAATTAATATATTTTTATTTAACAAAATTTGTTAATAAATTCTTAATATTCTGTCACTTTTCTGTAGAAAATGAAAAAAACTCCAAACTCTGACTTTTGACCTCAAATATTGTTTTTTTTTGTTTTTAAAATATGATATGGTATGTTGGTTTTTCAATTATATTAATATAAGTCCAAATCTCTTTAAAAAAAATATATATCTCGAAAACAAGAAAAACTAAAATAATTTTCGAATTAAGAAGACAAAATTTATCTAAGAATTATTCCAAAATTTAGTGCAGTAGCAAAAAGCAATCAAAGATACTTGAAAGAATATATACTTGAAAGAGTATTTAGGTATACCCACTGCAAAAATATTTTTTCGAACTCTTGCAATTAAGAAGATCTTAGCGACACAACATAAAAAACTTTTCAGATAAATTCCCTTTGTGATATTTTTAGTTTATTACCGACAAACTATTCAAATTTATAAATCAAATTACTTTGTCAAAGTTACAAAATGAGTCAATTTAAAATTAAATTCTACTTTTAAAACATTATATTTCGGGGAAGTTGATATTACAAGGATATTTTGATAATCAATGTTTCAATTCCTGTTTATATTTTTGAAATTTTTATACTGTTCTTTTTAATAATTTTTTAAAGTTTAATGACCATTAAATAACTAAAATTTCCTATAGTATTCAAACTTAAATCAACAATTATTTTGTAAAATATCAATAAAAATTTAAACAAAAACCTATTGACATTTTATATTGTTTAACGGAAATAATTTTAATTGTTATTTCCTATCATTCACAGTAGGTTATTTATAAAAAAAAATGTTTAGAGTTACATTAATACTTAAATAGTTTAAAATCAATGACACTGTGCTAAAAAAAATGGTTTTTACACGTATTATTATGAACCAGATATCGCTTCTATATGATGTGTATTTATTGTGTTAATCGGATTTTTGCCTAAATATTAGAACAGATAGATTTTTCGACAATATCTTTACCGAAGAAGTCATTAAAATTGGTTTATAAATAATATTCGGGGGTAGCTAATGCTGCTATGTAGCAACTAAAGTTACTATTAGTAAAGTTTGGCAATATATGTACATTAAAGTGTCAAAATATCATTCAGATCGGATATCGAGAAAGCGTGCCGACTATCACTTTTCAAAAATCTAATAATGCCATTTTATAGAGAAGAATTTGGCAATGAAAAATCTGTATTTCTTTTCCTAAGATCTATATATATATATATATACCCTTCACCAGGTGTTCTTTTTCTTGTATAAAGACAAATATTTGCTAAATTTTGCCATCATACAAACATTTTCTCAAAACTTATATATTTAAGCTGTTTTTATCATTTTGACTTATATGGGGGCTAGGGTCAAATGTGGACCGATTATATTGAAATTTAGCAAGTTTATTACAGTTTATACTAAAATTACGTATGCCAAAAATAAACTCAAAATTCTCATTATCTTCAGATTTATGAGCCTTTTTTTTTTATTGGTTTTTGTCTCATTTAGTGCGTTTTGACAGAAGAGTTTGTATGTGAGCTATGGCCAAATGTGGACCGATTTCAACCAAATTCGGTACAGTGCTAAGGAGTATTTTGTTTTAAATTTCATGAAAAAATATTTATATTTGTGGCCAATATATCAATTCCGGGAAGTGCGACCTATGGGAGGTACCATAAATAACGGACCGATTTTGACAAATTTCAATAGCCATGGTCCCATTATCAAAAAAATGATATGTGCCAAATTTCATCAAATTATCTTTAGAATTGCGACCTGTAGTTTGATTACAAGGTTTACATGGGGGTCCAGCCAGCCAACCAGACGGACGGACGGACATCGCTAAATCGACTCAGAAAGTGATTCTAAGCCTATTAGTATACTAAAAGGTGGGTCTAAGGCAAATATTTCTATGCGTTACATACATCAGCACAAACATATAATACCCTTTCTACCTATGGTGGTAAAGGGTATAAATAGTAAGGAATATTGCTTATAATAAAAAAGCTACCTTCAGGCTTAAACTTTTAATCAAATTACAGTTATTAATCCTAATATTAGTTCAAATTACTTCATGATGAGATTTACGGAGTACCTTTAGGAGTCTACGGATTTAAATAAAAATTAGTACAGTTCTTTCTTGGATCAACTAATATTCATGTGAGAAGTACGCCTTATTCATTGAGAATAAAAATACATGAAAAAATAGGGGTCCAAGGCAGGTACCATAAGAAAGTGTGCCAAATTTAATTAAATTCTATTGAAAATTGCGGATTATACATAGAGAATGAAAATAAGTGGGTCCAAAGGAGGTACCCCAAGAAGTCGACAGATTTCAACCAAAATTAGTAGGGCTCTTTTCTGGATCAACAAAAAAAAGTGTGCCGAATTTGATCAAATTCTAATGAAAATTGCGGATTATACATAGAGAAGGAAAATAAGTGAAAAATTGGGGTCCAAAGGAGGTACTCCAAAGAGTCGACAGATTTCAACCAAAACTATTACAGCTCTTTTCTGGATCTAAAAATAGAAGTGTATCAAATTTGATCAAATTCTATTCAGAATAAAAATAAGTGAAAAAATGGGGGTCCAAGGGAGGCAACCCAAGGAGTTGACGGATTTCAATCAAAACTACACCATTTTCAATTGAAATTGAGAAATATTCAATTGAAATTGAGAATATTCAATTGAAAATGAGAAATTTTCAATTGAAATTGAGAATTTTCATTTGAAATTGAGAAATTTTCAGTTGAAATTGAGAATTTTCAATTAAAAATGAGAAATTTTCAATTAAAATTGAGAAAACCCTAATTGAAAATGAGAAACATTCAGTTGAAATTGAGAAATTTTCAATTGAAATTGAGAATTTTTGAATTGAAATTGAGAAAAGCCCAATTGAAAATGAGAAATTTTCAATTGAAATTGAGAATTTTTAAATTTAAATTGAGAATTTTTCAATTGAAATTGAGAAAAGCATTAAGAAGAAAAATAAGTGAAAAAATGGGGTTATCTATATAGCCAAAGTTTGGAAACGCCAGTCATATGGGAATAATGAGAGGGGTTTCGTCTGATTTTTTAAAAAAATGTTCCACTTAGAATATTTTCGAAAAAGTGTTTAACAGCATTTTTCAAACATTTGAAGAAACCCGTATTTTACCCATTTGATTGACATGTCAAAACTTTGGCGTCAAGTCGGAACGCTTTGTCGATATCCGATCTGAATGATACTTTGTATTTAGATTATTGGGATCAAATGTAAAAAAATTGGGAGTATTACAAAGTTTAATTTTCTTGGTACAAAAGTGGGACACTCAATGTGCATATGGGCAAATCCTAAAAACATTAAACCAAGGACAAAATTTTAAAACAGTCAAAATCACGTTACCATATATTGGTCCCTTAGAATATATAATGGAGACAATTTTCGATTGCTCTCTTCGTGAATGGCAGGTCATCATTTGCACCCATCTCAAATTTTTATAAATTTTTTTAAAATAATAGGTTTTTTAAAAGTTCGTAAAAATAGCAAAAACATACATTTAGGTATCAAGTTTTAGTAGGGGCTCAAAGTCAGCTTAATTTTATACAATTAGATGTAAAAGAACCCATCAAAAGTAATTGGAGTGATATAAATAATGTCAAGTAAAAAAGGGCTCACAGTGTGTAACGTCCGTCACAGAAATAAAGGTTTTTTAATCTGGCTAGTGCAATTTTTCTTTTTTCTCAAATTGAACTTGGTTCGTAAAAAGAACTTTTAGTATGCTTTACATAAGTCTAAAAATATATAGATGTTAATATAGCATTTAAGAGAACAATATGTATAGAAAAGTGTGTAGCGTCCGTCACAGTATATATTTTTTACAAAATTATATTTATTAAATACAAAATTTACGAACACATGTCTGTCTTATTCATAAAGCAATAACACTATCTACATCAACAGATTAACTTTAAGGTATTATGTGTTAAAAAAAACATACAGTGGGACAAATTTGATGGTTTTGAATTTTTTTTTTTTGATTTTTGGGACACTCTAACATCGAACATGAAGATGAAGGAGATGAAGTTCGGGAACAAATAAAACCATTATTTTTTTATTGATTTACGAACCCTTAAAAAAATCTATGCATTATGCGTTTTTGCTAATGAAAAACGTGCAAGTAAAAACTTTATCGTCCGCCACGTAGCGTCCGCAACAGTTCATTTATGGATTTTTAGTAAAACTGGAATCTTTATAATATTTTATAAAAGCTGATTTGTAATCCTCTAATTTTCCTCTATCTTCAATGTATTTACAATTTTTTTATTACTATGACTGTTTTGATGAAAATTACAGAAACATGTGTTGAAAAAAAGTCACTTTCATTTTTTGTAGCGTCCGTCACAGCACTTTAAAAGCGAATATCTATTTTCTCGAAAGCAATTATGTAAATTAACAAATGACATTCGAGAGCACAATCGATAGCCTAATATACTCCAAAATCTGTTCAAAGGTAACTCGTGAAAAACGACAAGTATAACAAAATCCGTACAAATGTATCGTCCGTCACGCAGGATTTGCCCATATGTATTTAGAACTTATATATCCCGATTTGAGTGATTTCATTAGTAAAAATAATGTAAAGAAATTGTTTTATTGATAAATTAAGGTATCAGATCCATAAGACTTATAGAGGTTAAAAGTGGTTTGATCGATTATATGATCAATTTTGCTTATAACTCAATTTTTAGATGAAACCTTATGTGTATAATTATTGTAAGTAGTTGCAGATGTATAAAAAATATTTTTCGAACAAGCACAGTGTAATTAAACATATTACAAAAATAAATTCAAATATATAAAACATTTAGTTAATGATTTTATTATTAGTAAATTTATGAAATAAAATTTATTTTATCATGTTTTCTTTTTTATCACTTAATATCTAACATTTAGTTGTACAATCATTTTTAAATGCTTTAAATTACTAATAGTTTTATAAACAATTTCAAATATGTAATAGTTTGTTTTTTTTTTAATACTTTTAGTTAAATTGTGTGTAAAATGTATCAAAAATAATATAAATAAAATGATAATAAATTCCATTAAATATTTATTAAAAATGTTTAGGATGTGGCTTAGAAATAGTGAAAATGTGAGTGCATTTTAGTTATTTTGGTTGAATTTATTGGTTTAACTTCTAAAAACAGCTTCAATTTCAGCTAAAGGATTTCTGCATCGTAGATTGATTTTTTTATTTTCAGTTTTTAGTGACAAGCGTTTTTTTTTTTTTTTTTTTTTTGTCAAGGGAAGGAAGAAAAGTATTTACAAAAATAAAATATAATATTAAAAGAATTGTGCTTAATGTGAATTTAAAAATATTAGAAGAAAATATAACAAAAATGACAAGACTAAACGGAAATGCAATCAATAAGAAAAATTTTTCAAGTGAAAGTAAATTTATATTCCAAGAAAGACAAGAAACCAACAATTTTTTATGACCGAAAGCCAAAGTAAAGATGTGAATAATCAAGAATTCAAATGGTCTTTTGCTCTATTAAAAAAGGTTAAATTTATTGAAGTCGATTTATTTAAAAATGAAAGCCAATAAAAGTTAAGTTGTCTGTAATTAAAATGGAAGACTTATGTTGATTTATGATAGAAAATCATGAACAAATATTGAATAATTTGAAAAAAGTAACACTATTCAGTTGCTAAATTCAGATCTTTAAATTTTATTGTAATTTTATATATTCATAGCTTAGGATCTATAAATCACAGGGTAACCATAAATCCAAAATTTACAAAGCTTGTTTCTTCCTTAACATAGATTCTATGTATACCTCAGCGTTATTTCTTTAACTGTTTGGTATAGATTTAAATACACTACTCGACATTTAAATAAACCCTCTTTTTAGACATTCGTCGCCAACAGAACAGAGTTAACCCAATTATCAAAAAAACAGGGCTTCCAGCAAAAACATAAAAACCACAATATCTCAAAAACTGGATACAGAATTTTAGAAATTTTGTCATATTTGTAATTTTTGGAACATTGACGAATTATAAATTATATTACATTCCAGAAGGAGATCCTTTCAAATTATAAATTTTTCAAGAAGTGTTATCTAGATGTCAAAATGCCCTTATCGTTATAAAGCATCCTATTTACCTTTATAACAATAAGGGCATTTGTTGATGGAAATCGGCGAAAGCGTTCTGTCTCTGTTACTCGCCAATGACTTTCTACTTCCGATTCTTCTATAGAAAACTCTTCATATTATCAATTTAGTACAGAAAGCTCTTCAACCTATAAACTTTTCTAAAGAATATTAATCTAAGCGCACCGTGGTTTGAAACAAAAATAAGTAAGAATGGTTTATTCGGCTGTGCCGAGGGTGCAGTTTATTCAAAATGTGGACCAAATTCGTAAAAATTTGTTAAGCTAATTGGTATTGTTGGTAAAATTTTTGGACTTAATTCGGTTGCAGTAGCTTTAAAGTTCAACATTTAAAAGTATCTAAGTGGTTTCCATAGTATTTATTTTGAACAAAATTCGGTCTCATAACCGGGTATAGTTTTACATTAATAAGTTGTTAAATACTTTTCGTTGTGCTTAATATGTACATTAGGGTGACAGGAAAATTTTAATTCTTTGATTTCAAAGGTTTTTCAATGGAATATTATGAGACTAGGTCTAAAAGTTTTGTTCTGAAAATTTTAGCCAAATCGTTTAGGGCGCGCATAGGGTCCAAAGTTTAAGAGCCAATTTGCATGGGGAAAAATAGGTTATTTTTTATTTTTGAGAAATTTCAATGAAAAATAAACAATTTTTACAAGAAATTATAGAATACTAAAGAAAATTAACACAGCTTTATTTCAAATAGTCGAAAACAAAAATGCATGGAGTAGTTTTGGAGTTATTTAAATTTTCCCCCGAAAATTCATGTCCCTGAAAACGCGCCTAACGATATGCACCAACATTTTTTTTTTTTTGTAAATGAAAAAATTCCAAACTTAGACATGAGTTATTATTTAATCGCTTGTTAGTATTTAATAATTGAGTTTGGTAAAATTTAATCGAATTTACTGAGTTTTTTGTTGGAAAATGATTCATTTTTCTCAGGTCGGTTTCAAAAATAATTTTTTGAAAATTTTGAAAGTGTCATAATATTCCGTTGGAAAAACCATAAAATTCGAACATAAGATTTCTTACATACAAAAGATTGTCACCCTAATGTACATAGTTAGGCAAAACACGTTGATAGTAATACGGCAGGTCCATATATTTTGTTAGGAGATCCTAATGCATCCACCGTATATAAAGTCTGGGCTGAACATTGATTGATAGCTATCTACCCAGCAAAACTTTTCATTGCCAAGTAATGAGTTAAACAGCTAAACTATTGAACACGAACTACTTACACATTCACTGTTTAAGTCATTACATTAACATGGGGATGTCATTGGAGTCAAGTACTTACCAATTGCAGAAAAGTAATGACTTGGGTAAGCAATTGGAAAACAACAACGACAACAACTACTTTTTTTGTTGTTGTTTCATTAAAAAAAATATATTTTTAAATACAAAATCTTTTTTATGACCCCATGGGGGCTCGAACCCAGACCCCTACGACTGCTTGGCGGAGACTCTTCCACTGAGCTACTTCATATGTCGAAAACTTAGCAGCTTATAATTACTATATACAATTTTTATTTTTAGATCCAAATTCATGTGACAATAACTTTGTTTTTCCCTGCTTTTTTGCTTTGTTGTAATTTTTAGAAAAATATTTCTATACGATTTTTTGTAAATGGCCTATAGTTACAACCTGTTAAGGTCAAAGTCCGAGCATATTTTGGAATTCCATGGACTTTCAATCTTGTGCGAATATTCTCCAATTTTATAGGCCAAGCTTTGAAAAATGTTCCTCTACTTGGTCTTTCCATGGAAGTTTCGGACGCCCTCTTCTAGCATTAGGTGGTGGAACATTTCAATTCTAATTTTATCCTCTTCATAGTTATTATTTTTTTACTAACTACTAGCCCGTCGTCCTAACCCATTTTTATCGATCTTATGGGGTGTTAAACTAGTTCCCTGGGTGATACCACGAGAAGGTCAGTGTCCGCAGTTGAGATGAAGGATGACCCAGATAAGTTGGGCTTACCAAGTTAAGACCAATCAGAACTGTGTTTGGTATCCAACATCCCCTATATAATCAAAATTGACTCATGATGGTATTTTTTCATTACCTTGAGTTAGTTTTCCAAAAAAAAAAATTTTTTTGCAGAAGGTAATATTTAAGTTCTTAAAATTCAAAAATCATTTAAAAAACTCTTTTAATAAAAATAAAAATAAAAAAAATTGTTGGTCTTGGTGGGATTCGAACCGGGGCCATTCACAAATAAGTACTTCTGTAATAACTTATTAGTTATTCGGAGGGTATGTTGTAGTCATTACAAGGTAACCATTTACCAGAGTTCTTGCCATTACCAAAGTTTTGCTGGGTAATTTCGTAGGTGCAATCTTTATATACTGAATGTACTACATCAAAATCATTTTGATTGTAGATATAAAAAGGGGATGTTATATATGTATATATAAGAACTATAGCCACATGTCGACCGATTGTCATAAAATTTTATATACTGGCTAGTATTTATTAAAAGCTTATTTTTGCAAAATTTAGTGGTCAAAGATGTCATAGTTTATAATTTAATAACTTTTAACTGGCGTTTGTGGCAATTTAGTGGTTTCCGGAAATGCTTTATTTTACGAAAGCTATGGTCAATATGGACCAATTCCTATAAAATTTAATATACTGACCAGTAGTTCCATAAAACTTCTCTGCACTAAATTAAGTCGTCATAGCTATTACAATTCCATTCAATTTTTCAGCATTAAGTATGAAACACAATTGGAACGAACGACCAATTTTTCGGAACGAATATTCGTCGTTAGAAATAGAACATATAGGTTAATATGAAAGTGCTCACAATTGATGAGTATGACGAAATTCGTCGTGCCTATCGAATAGTGCGATAGGTTTATTTCTATTTCATACGTAGACGAACGACGACTAAACTGGTTAAGAGTGGCTGTATTTCTCTTTCTGGTGTAAAATATTAGAAATTATTTGTGTTCTTGTAAAATATGGTCACCTTATAAAATGAAAACAAAAAAAAATTATTTGAAATAAAATGAATTAAATAAAATAATCTTGTGAAATAATAAAAGAATTAAATAAAAAAAAAAAATGCAAATGTTGTGAGTGCACGATATGTACGAAAGTGAGTAATTTGTGAAAATAAAAAAATCAACAAAAATGGCGTCAACAACGTTTATTCGTCCCAACTGGACGAATGTACAAGACGAATTTTTAAAGCCGAATTCGTCGAGCTGGACGAAATTAGTCATTCGTCCCAATTGTGTTTCTACCTTTAATGTGATTCCCGGGGCGGGGATATATGGGAGCTCTTACTAAATGTGAATCGATTTTGTCTATCTTCAATACACAACTTTTTCATGATATCGAAAATACTTTTGTAAAGTTGTATCCCTCTAGCACTTTTTTAAGGTTCTATCGCGATTTAATTTGATGGACAGACGGACACAAACCCCCTATCTTTTTGGTATTTTTATGGTTAAATGTGAACCGATTTTATGAAATTTTATACGCTGAATAACGATCATGTAAAACTTCTCTGTGCTAAATTTTATCATCATATCTGACATAGTTTGTCATTAATCAGTGACTAACTAATTGGCCTATACGAGGCTATATGGAAGCTATGGTCAAATGTAAAACGATTTCGCCCAATTTCAATACCAAAATGTTCCAAGAAATGAAGAATATTTGTGCCAAATTTCAGTGACCTACATCCTTTCGGACAGACAGACGGACATAAAGCTCAATCGTCTTAGATTTTCATAAGGATTCAGTATATACATATATCATAGAATACATAGAAAGAAAGAAGAAATTATAAACGGAATGATGGGTATAAAAAGTGCTAATAAATCTGAATCTTCTAAGCTTGAGTCCACCCTGATGATTCTCTCATACATACTGATGCAATCAGACTTACAGTTTAGAAGATACAGACTTATAATACTTTTTTGTTTCAAACCACGGTGCGTCGAACGATCGATCCACTGGAAAATTAAAAAATTTACCCATTTGGAGATTGTAGTTAGGTAGGAATTAAGCTTTGGTTCACAATAGAAAATAAAGAAAAACATTAAGCCAAGATTTTAAACACCTTGAGAAATACTAAACTTCTGGTATGCTTTATTTCCATCTATTTTAAGATACAATATCTTAAAAAAAGTTAATTAACTGAAAAAAAGAATAAACTTTAAAATTTATAATTGACCATTTATTTTGATTTAATCTTCAAACCAATTTATAAACTTTTGCTGCATAAAATCAAATAAAAAATGATTTCATCTTTACTTTAGACTTTCGACTGCATTTTTGTTTGTAAAACTGAATCTTTTGAAATAAAAGACCAATGAATGCAAAAATTTTTAAAACCACAAAAAACTTCCTGCTTATGACTTTTTATAATTTTTTAAAATATTTTTCATTTGTTATTTATTTGTTAATGGAACAGGAAATTTAAAAATGAAAACCACATTTTTTGATTTTTGTATAAAATTGAAATAAATTTAAAGTTTTTGATTGTCTTTGTTTGTTGGGCTGACCATATGAATATATAAAAGTTTTGCTTTAATTTGAAATATTTGAAAATAAAAATCGATAAAATTAAAACCAATTGGGGGTTTTCCCAATAATACGTAAGCTAAGATCTCAAAAAATATAAAATATACAAACAATTTTAAAAACTAAAAATAAATAATTAGTTAATATTAATAGACCCACTGAGAGGGAGAATATCGATAATAAAATAAAAAGACATAAAATCTTAAAAAAGTAGAAAATACAACAACATTTTTAATAACTATAAAAATATTTTTTTTTTAACAAAAACAATAAAATTTAAAAAAAATTGGTGGTAAAAACGGCGACAGCGACAATATTAACGCCCTCGTTTATTTAAAGGTCATTTTGGTATAATTTTCAAAAAAAAAACTAACTAATTTCAATATTGTTAAGATTTTATTCAAATTAAGTTTTTAGAAACAAAAACAAATATTTATAAATTAATGACGATTTCAGAGTGGAGCCATAAAAAAGTAGTTGAACCCTGGCAATGATCTTCAAAACTTAAATGATGATCAAGTCTTTAGTCTCCAAAAAAATAAACTCTAACAAGAAATTATATTAAATGGGTTTCAATATTTATAATTTATGCATTTTTTTTAATAAAATAATCCAAAACTGTTATTGTCTTTAAAGAAGAAAAAAAAAAAACAAAACTTGAATAGAAAAAAACTAAAACTATAGAAAAAAAGATTTAAAAAAATATTTTAACTCAGGAATGTAGTGTCACACAAGGTCGTTTGGTTTAATTTCAGATTAATTTGAATTAAACGAAAACAAGATCTTTTAGAAGTACCAAAACTAAAGTAGACGATTTATAAATAATTTAGATACCAAAATTTAAATATAAAATATGCATAAAATTTTAATTCCTTAAACTTTTTTAAAGTTGTTTAGATTGAATTAACCTTTTAAGATATTTAGGCTTTATAAGTATTTCAAAAGCATCGTCTTCTGCCTTAATGGGGACTTCAAATTCTTTTTGGTTTTTAACTAAATCTTTATAATTAGTTAACACTAATTTACATTTTTTCGTTTCTTTCTGTAACATTTTCATTGTTTATATTAATTTTGTTATTTATGACTTCAACTTCAATTTTGTAGGCCATATTTTGTATTTTAATTAAGATTCTTATTTTTCTCTCCGACTACTTTTTATTTTAGATAATTTTAAATAATTTATTTGGTTTTTGTGTAAGATTTTATTTCTATTCTTTTTAAGTTTAAAAGGCATTAAAAATGCAAATCACTATAATTTATATCTTAATACTAATGACAATACTCGTACTACTTTGTCAAACATTTTGAAATTTGTATATGGTTAAATGAAAAGTTTAAATCTAAATGATATTTTTAAAAAATAAGTTTAAAACCTCTAGAATAATAAAAACAAGTTAGAAAGTGCTATAGTCGGTCAAGACCGACCATACGATACCCTTCACCATTATGGTCATTATATTCTTTTTCCTGTATAAAGACAAATATTTGCAAAATTTTGCCATCATACAAACATTTTCTCAAAACTTATATATTTAAGCTGATTTTGTCAATTTGACTTATATGAGAGCTAGGGTCAAATGTGGACCGATTATCTCGATATTTAGCAAATTGATTACAGTTGTTACAATAATTATATATGCAAAAAATAAACTTAAAATTCTCAATATCTGTAGATTTACGAGCGTTTTAGTGATTTTTGTCTCATTTAGTGCATTTTTAAAGCAAAGTTTGTATTGGTCAAATGTGGACCGATTTCAACGAAATTTGGTACAGAGATTTTAGTTTACATAAGTAGTATTCGATTTAAATTTCATGAAAAAATATTGATATTTGTGGCCAATATATCAATTACGGGAAGTGGGACCTATGGGAGGTACCATAAATAATGGACCGATTTTGACGAATTTTAAAAGCCATTGTCCCATTATCAAAAGAACGATCTGTGCCAAATTTCATTAAATTATCTTCAGAATTGCGACCTGTAGTTTGATTACAAGGTTTACATGGGGGTCCAGCCAGCCAGACGGACGGACGGACATCGCTAAATCGACTCAGAAAGTGATTTTAAGCCTATTGGTATACTAAAAGGTGGGTCTAAGACAAATATTTCCATGCGTTACATACATCAGCACAAACTTATAATACCCTTTCCACCTATGGTGGTGAAGGGTATAAAAACAAGTAAGAAAGTGCTATAGTCGGTCAAGACCGACCATACGATACCCTTCACCATTACGGTCAAAGATGTTCTTTTTCCTGTATAAAGACAAATATTTGCTAAATTTTGCCATCATACAAACATTTTCTCAAAACTTATATATTTAAGCAGAATTTGTCAATTTGACTTATACGAGAGCTGAGGTCAAATGTGGACCGATTATCTCGAAATTTAGCAAAATGACTACAGTTGTTACAAAAATTATATATGCAAAAAAATAAACTTAAAATTCTCAATATCTTTAGATTTACGAGCGTTTTAGTGATTTTTGTCTCATTTAGTGCATTTTTAAAGAAAAGTTTGTATGGGAGCTATGGTCAAATGTGGACCGATTTCAACGAAATTCAGTACAGAGATTTTAGTTTACATAAGTAGTATTTGATTTAAATTTCATGAAAAAATTTTTATATTTGTGGCCAATATATCAATTACGGGAAGTGGGACCTATGGGAGGTACCATAAATAATGGACCGATTTTGACGAATTTTAATATCCATGGTCCCATTATTAAAAAAATGATCTGTGCCAAATTTAATCAAATTATCTTCAGAATAGCGACCTGTAGTTTGATTACAAGGTTTACATGGGGGTCCAGCCAGCCAGACGGACGGACGGAAGGACATCGCTAAATCGACTAAGAAAGTGATTCTAAGCCTATTGGTATACTACTTATAATACCCTCTTCACCTATGGTGGTGAAGGGTATAACAAATAAGAGTGTTATATTCGGCTGTGCCGAATCTTGTATACCCACCATCAAGTTGTACGAGAGTGCAGCTAATTCAAAATGTTGACCTAATGTGGTCTTGTTGGTAATATATTTTGACTAAATTCGGTTGCAGTGGTATAGTTACTATAGTTCAACATTTAAAAGTATCTAAGTGGTTTCCCAAATATTTACCTTGGACAAAATGCTGCCGAATATAGTTTTACATTAAGAAGCTGTTTCGTTGTGCCATAAACATGTTGATAGCAACACGGCAGGTTCATATATTGTGTTAGGAGTTCCTAATGCATCTACCGTATATAAAGTCTGGACCTAACATTGATTGATAGCTATCTAATTTCGTAGATGCAATCTTAATGTACTGAATGTACCTCCAAATCTGTTTGATTGTAGATATAAAAAGGGGATGTTATATATCTGTGGCAATATGGAAGAATAGCTTAAGTCGAAAATTGAAGTTTTGAGATATTATCAATTTTGTGTAATTTTTCTTTTGCTTCATGAATGAATATTTAAAAAAAATATTGTTAAATTCAGAAGATTTTACGTTTT
Source organism: Stomorhina lunata (assembly GCA_933228675.1). NCBI lineage: Eukaryota > Metazoa > Arthropoda > Insecta > Diptera > Rhiniidae > Stomorhina > Stomorhina lunata. The sequence continues at coordinate 93,002,459 of OW121740.1, read as the reverse complement.
TTCTACTTAAGCTCTTCTTCGAAACTGAAAGTTGCGTGGAACTGGACCTTAAGTAACTTTAAGCGGTTCTGTTTGAATAAAAAGTATATATTGTGTTTTTTTTTATGTAAACATAAGTTGTTTGAAAATAAAGACTTTATTTTTTCAAGGTCAACATTTTACAGCTTAAGTGAAGATAAGCGAAATTGTTAAATGATAAAAGATAAATATGAATATGTACACAAAATTATATGTACATAAGTTGTTTTGGTCAATGCATTATTGATTCAAAAAACTTAAGCTAAAAAGTAAACGTTCATAACGTTGATAAAAAACCGAGTTCTTTAAGACGGACTAAACACATTTAAGCGCCTTTGCTTCTGTAATGCAATAAACACCTTAACTCAATTCTATCTTATGTCGACTTAAGCTACTCTTCCATATTGCCACAGATATATAAGAACTATGGCCAAATGTTGACCGATTGTTACAAAATGTAAAGTTTATTTGTGCAAAATTTAGTGGCCATTGCTTATATAGTTTATAATTTAATAGCTTTTAACTGGCGTTTGTGGCATTTTAGTGGTTACCGGGAGCAGTTTTCATATGAAAGCTATGGTCACAAATGAACCGATTCCTATGAAATTTGACATATTGACTGAAAGTTGCATAAAACTTCTCTGTTCTAAATTTAGTTGTCATAGATTTTACAATTTTATTCAATTTATCAGCATAAATGTGATTTCCGGGGCAGGGTTATATGGGAGCTCTAAGTAAATGTGAACCGATTTTACCCATTTTCAGCACACAATTTCTATAACATATCGAAAATACATTGGCTAAATTTTGTCTCTCTAGCTCTTGTAGTTAAGGAACTATGACGCTTTTCTCTGACGGAAAGACGATTATGTCCGTCTTTTCTTTTTGTATTTTTGTTTTTTCCGTAAGTTTTTTACATGGTAGCTATGGTCAAATAGTAACCGATTGTAACAAAATTTTGCACACTGGCTGGCATTCACATAAAACTTCCTTTTGTAAAATTTTGTTGCTGTAGCCCTTTTCGTTAAGGCGCTATCGCGCTTTTATCTGACGGACAAACGGACATAAACCCCTTTTTCTTTTTGTATTTTTGTGTTTCGGTATAAATGTGACAAAAATCACTAAAACGATCGATTATCTGAAGATAATAAGAATTTTGAGTTTTTTTTTGCATACATAACTTATGTGACAACTGTAATTTGACCCTAGATCTCATATAAGTCCAAATGACGAAAACAGCTTAAATATTTAAGTTTTGAGAAAATGTATTTGTGTGATGTCAAAATTTAGGAAATATTTGTCTTTATGCAGGAAAAAGAACGCCTTTGACCTTAGGCTATCATATGGTCGGGCTTGACCGACTATAAATAGCACTTTCATATTTGTTTTTAATAAAGAGAAGTAACGCTCAGTGTAACACTGCCTATACAGTTGTATATATTTACTGAATTCACAAAGTATCAAAGTGTTGTAGATCGTAGATCTTTTCGTATGCCTATTATGTTGTAAAAATTACCCAGTTTTGCCAATTTTTTTTTTTTTTAATTAAAAAGCCCCAGCGGAACCAATTTATTTTATTACCTAAACGAGTTTTTGTATGATTTTTTTAATGATAGCTCTTTTAAAATTAACCGTGAAATAAAATTTTTGGTTTGCTGTCTTTTAGTTAGGGAGTTATGTTTTTGACATGGAAAATAACAACAAAATTTGTACATCTGTTGTAATTTTTTCTACAGACATATTTGATACTTTGTGAATTTGTATTTCGTCGGCCTATATCTGAAATGGCTTATCTGCAGATTTTAAAAATTAAGATCATATATTATGATTCCGTATGACGCGCTTTACCTATAGTGTGAATTATTTTTTATCAAAACGTTAATTTATTCGCGACTTATTCATTTTTTTGTTTGACTTATTATTAACATTTTTTACTTTTCTGATGAGTGGTAATATGCTAAATTCAAATGTGCTTTTAAAATTCTTCTATCTTCACACTGTTCAACAGAAAATGCGAAAAAATGCGGTGTTTTTAGTGGTGTTTAAAATGCTACGCATAAACTTCCAAAAATACATTCTATAACTTTTAACAATAAGAAGATATCTTCCTTCAATTAGGAAAGACGAAAAATTATAAAATCTTTTAACTTTTATAAAGAAAGTATACTTTGAAAAATGCACTTTTTCAAAAAAAAAAAAATTATTACCAATAAAATGTCATAACCGTCGTATATAGTACAATTTAAATACATAAAAGTATCCCAAATCATGAGAGAGTATTGTGTAATCGGAATTACGTAAATTTCTTAAACTATGTTATGCAATCCACTTTCCTGCAAATTCACTACGAACAAAATGATCTATCTACACATTTTAAAATTTAATAAAAAAAATTTTCGAAGACAAAACGGCTGATCTACCGTAAAATCGCGAATATTAATAAATTTTATTTCAGGAAATGAAAAGGAGTCTACCAATCATATTGTATAAGATCACTTTGTTAAAAACTCTATAATAAGAGAATTAAAGAGTTTTTTGCTTCCCCTAAAAAATTAGTATTTTGCAGATAAGCCATTTTAGATATAGGCCGACGATATACGAATTTGGTTACTTTTTTTGGAAAGGGGAGAATAGAAGTTGAAAGGTGGTGAAAACGAGATAAAGAGTGCTCTAAATAAAATTTGTAGTTGGATTTTCTTAAATAAAAATCAAACCTTTTAATATAAAAACTCTACAAAATACGCAAATATAATGACATATTATACAAAATCATTTAGCATTAAAATGTTTGCTTAGTACTCGGGTTTTGCAAAATTATCGACTTTTTTCGGAAACCCTCCCATTAAAGATTTTACAGTTGCTTCTGATACCTTTTTGAAGCATGTGTTCCACCTGCGCTTAAAATCGGACATGTTCTTGGAAATCTTTCCTGTGTTCTTCAATTCCTTTTTTACCAGAGCCCAATACCTTTCCACAGGCCGAAGTTCTGGACAGTTAGGTGGATTTGCCTCTCATGGTACAAAAATGACATTATTCTTTGAGTACCACTCAAGTGCCTTTTTTCCATAATGGCATGATGCCAAATCGGGCCAAAAAAATGTAGTCACTCTGTGCTCTCTTAAAAAGGGTAGCAACCGTTTTTGTAGGCACTCCTTTATATAAATTTCTGTGTTTATTGTGACAGATGCCACAAATACTTTACTTCTTTTGCCACAACTGCAAATAGCTTGCCACATGAGAAACTTCTTAGGGAATTTTGTTTGTTTTTTTGTGCAAAACTCTTGCCGAACATTGCCCCGTTTATCAGCAACATAAAAATCTTGACCAGGAAGTTGAGAAAGGTCTGCTAGTACGTATGTTTCATCATCCATCACACAACAGGTGTATTTTTTTATAAAATCAGACTTCAATTTTTTCGCTCGTTTTTTTGCTTCTAAGTTCTTTATAGAATTGCGATCTGGAACCTTTTGGACTTTGTATGTCTTCAGTCCAGCATAAGCTTTGACTCTATGTGCAAAATTCGTAGAACATTTCACCGTACGAGCTGCTTTTCTTAAAGAAGTGTTAGGCGCTCTTCGAAAGAGTCGCTCGACTTCTTTTGCCTTACCAATATCTGTAGGACCTTTTCTCCTCCCTGATCCAGGTTTTCTTTTAATGCTCAGGTTTTCCTTATACCGTCTGATGGCATTAGAAACCGTTCGAGGGTCAACTTTCAAATTTTTAGCTATTTTTTTAAAAGTCCATGACGGATTTTTTTGAAAAGTTTTAATTATATTTTCACGAACTTTTTTTTCGCAGTCCATTTTGATTGAAATAACTATTGAAAATTAATAGTTTCTAAAATAATAGTATCTGACATATCAATAGAAACTAACTTGATCAAAAAATAAATTATTTCTTGCACTATGGATAAATTTTGTCTAAAATAGTAAATGCATATTTTTTTTAGAACACTCTTTATAAACCTTTTGTTATATTTTCAGCACTGTACTTGCACGACCTATCTAATTTTACAACAGTAAAGTTGCGAAATTTGTTGTTGTTCACGCGGTGAACACTGTGAACCCTAATTCTGTCACTGACATGTCAAAGTCCATCTCTAACATAACAGACTACAGCCAACTTCACCAAGGAGAAAATAAATAAAGAAAGTGTCAAAAAAACAAATCAATCTTCAACCCGAGAACCAACCCGAGCTTGAAATCAATCGCCGTCGGTAAAATAAATAAATTAATAAATAAAATAGGAAACACAAAAACATACATAAAACTTACCCTAAATTTATACATTAAAAACAAGTGATACAACAAACACAAAAGTTAAAACCCTAAAATCTTATTGCTAAAATAAATAATTTACCTAGTTTGAATAAAAATAAAACTATTAGAATTATTTCTAAAACATAAACCCTAAAAATAAATTGAAACTTAAACTTAATATTATTAGTGAAGTTGTTTATAATAATAAATATATATAAAAATACAAAAAAATATATATATTTTGAATAAATTCATATAATTTTATAAAGTTTTCCGAAGTCTTTTGTGTTTATTTATTTACCCAAAGCCCTAGTGCTATCACCCTCTAACCCGTTAAAACAGTTGTTATTTAGACGCATTGTAAAAGGTTTTTGTTCTTTTACATCGACGGCGTGTTATTGCAGAAGGCTTACCGCCGATACAGATGCTGTGATACTTAATAATTTTAATAGAAATTTCCGTGGCTGGGGATCGAAACCTCAATATGATATATTGTGTCACAGCACCCACAAATAATTAATTTCAATCAATATGTAAATTACAAAAATTTCCAAATGCGTCAAATACTTAATTGAAATCTTTATTTTTAAAGATTTCAATTGAGTATTTGCCAATTGTGTAAATATGTTCTTAGTCCTTACTTTAGGGCTACAAATAGAATTAATAAGAGTTCAAAGTGCAAAATCCTCCAATTACCTTTTAAGCCATAATTTGCTATTATTGCCTGTTAATGTATACTTAGACATATTCTTTAAAATTAAAAACATATACTTTTAAGGAAATTATTTATTTAAATATTTAAAGTGCTAGACATTTTATTCATAAATAAACTCTAATACTCAGACCTCATCATAGCATCTAGGAGTAATATAAAAGCATATTAACTTTTACTCTAACGCTTAAAGTAAACAGCAAAATGGCTAGAGGAGGCAGCAAAAACCGCTACAGATAAAACAACATAAAAATAAGTAACAAAAACATGTTGTCTTAACTGTAGGCAAGATTGTATCAAATTACAATGTATGATCTAATAAAAAACGAAGCCACTACTAGTTACAATCGACCCACAGCAACATCTTCTGGTCCAATGTAGCCAATGAAGGGAAATGGGGAAACAACAACAACCGTAACACTGATTCCACTTCGTATTAAAGCTGTTGGCCAGCTACTGTTTCCTTTAAGGATTCCATTAGAAGGAAAACATCAAAATAAATAAACAACTGAGTAAATAAGGAGCAAAAAAGCACATCCTATATAATGTTGATGTAGTTGTATGTTACTCCTATATGTATGCTTCACTTAGTTATAGCAAACAACAACAAATTGTAACTGACAGTGGCAGTTATGAAAAAAAAAATAACAACGAGAAATTTTAAAGGAATATGGCAAGAAAAGCTCAAATGCTAAAGGCTAAATGGAATAAAAACAATAAACACAATTGCTAACATTTGAAAAGGAATCTAGGAAGCAGGAGTAAAGGGAATAAAAGGCTCTTTCATTTAATATTTAAATAAACATCAGAAATCCAATATGACAGAATGTCTATGTTTATTAAGCACATTTGCCAGTGTAAATATAATTTAATAATATGTTTTATGATTTTATTTAAATAATTATAATTATTGTTATTGTATTATTTAAATGTTTAACCATAACAATGAAATTGAGCATCCAACCATCAGTCAGTCAACTACTCATTCATTCATTCATGCATCCATTCAATCATTCAATTATTTAAATTGCATTCGTTTCATTTGAATTGTTTGCATTTTAGTTTTTAGGAAAATATTTATAAATAAATGGCAAATTTAAGTTTATATTCGCAATTTCCGTTTCCTCTTCATAATGTTCGGGTATTTATTTCATTTGTAAATGAAATTAAATCGCATGAAAACTAACACTATACAAATATACACACACACACAAAAAGGTGTTGGGCGAATGAATTTTTACAATTTTTGATTTTAAACTTATAAGTAAAGTTTGCTACCTTTACTTTTGAATTTAAAAATTATAGATTTACAACATGGCTTTGGAATTGGATTCAAATGGGAAACAAATACTATTATTCATCACTATAATTGCACATCATGTGTATTTTTAAATAAATTCCTCCATATGTTATTAGGTAGATACACTATTTAAGCTTTTTCTGAACTTTACATCGACAGCGTGTTAATGCAGGGCTTACCACCGATGAAGGATGCTGTGGTAATTTATATTTAGAAAAGAAATTAATAATTACAGAAATTAAGGTTTGTCGTGACTGAGGCTCGAACCCTTAAAATTCGAAAATTTGTCAACAAGAAAAAACTGAATTCATGAAAAAGTTAAGTCGTCCTAACAACAATTAACAATTATAATCTAAAAAGTACTTGCCAATTTTTTTTAAGCTCTAGCCAACTCGAAAAAATCAATATTATTCTCGGATTTAGAGTACAAAAGTTATAAATGATTGATTAGCGTAAGTTTTTTTTCGAAGTACTTTTATTTACTAAACCTTAAAACAATTATAAGGAAGATATTACTATAGAAAAGTGGCCAAAGGATGACGTTTCCATAGAAAAGTTGACCAAACGAAGACCCTTCTATAGAAAAGTTGAACGAAGGAAGACATTTTTATAGAAAAGTTGACCGAGGGAAGACATTTCTATAGAAAAGTTGACCAAAGGAAGACATTTCTATAGAAAAGTTGAACAAAGGAAGACATTTCTACAAAAAAGTTGAACAAAGGAAAACATTTCTATAAAAAAATTGACCAAAGAAAGGCATTTCTATAGAAAAGTTGACCAAAGGAAGTCATTTCTGTAGAAAATTTTACCAAAAAAAGACATTTCTATGGAAAAGTTGACCAAAGGAAGACATTTCTATAGAAAAGTTGACCAAAGGAAGACATTTCTATAGAAAAGTTGACCAAAAGAAGACATTTCTATAGAAAAGCTGACCAAAGGAAGACATTTCTATACAAAAGTTGACCAAAGGAAGACATTTCTATACAAAAGTTGACCAAAGGAAGACATTTCTATAGAAAAGTTGACCAAAAGAAGACATTTCTATAGAAAATTTGACCAAAGGAAGACATTTCTATAGAAAAATTGACCAAGGGAACAAATTTCTATAGAAAAATTGACCAAAGGAAGACATTTCTGTAAAAAAGTTGACCAAAGGAAGAAATGTCTATAGAAAAGTTTACCAAAAAAAGACATTTTTATAGAAAAGTTGACCAAAGGAAGACATTTCTATAGAAAAGTTGACCAAAAGAAGACATTTCTATAGAAAAGTTGACCAAAGGAAGACATTTCTATAGAAAAGTTGACCAAAGGAAGACATTTCTGTAGAAAAGTTGACCAAAGGAAGACTTTTCTATACAAAAGTTGATCAAAGGAAGACATTTCTATATAAAAGTTGACCAAAGGAAGACATTTCTATAGAAAAGTTGACCAAAGGAAGACATTTCTATAGAAAAATTGACCAAAGAAACAAATTTCTATAGAAAAGTTGACCAAATGAAGAAATTTCTATAGAAAAGTTGACCAAAGGAAGACATTTCTGTAGAAAAGTTGACCAAAGGAAGACTTTTCTATACAAAAGTTGACCAAAGGAAGACATTTCTATATAAAAGTTGACCAAAGGAAGACATTTCTATATAAAAGTTGACCAAAGGAAGACATTTTTATAGAAAATTTTACCAAAGGTAGACATTTCTATAGAAAATTTGACCAAAGGCAGACATTTCTATAAAAAAGTTGACCAAAGGAAGACATCTCAATAGAAAAGTTGACCAAAGGAATACATTTCAATAGAAAAGTTGAGCAAAGGCAAACATTTCTATAGAAAAGTTTAACAAAGGAAGACATTTTTATAGTAAATTTGACCAAAGGAAAACATTTCTATAGAAAAGTTGACCAAAGGATGACATTTCTACAGAAAAGTTGACCAAAGGAAGGCATTTCTATAGAAAAGTTGACTAAAGGAAGACATTTCTATAGAAAAGTTGATCAAAGGAAGACATTTCTATCGAAAAGTTGATCAAAGGAAGACATTTCTATAGAAAAGTTGACAAAAGGAAGACATTTCTATAGGAAAGTTGAGCAAAAGAAGACGTTTCTATAGAAAAGTTGAGCAGAGGAAGACATTTCTATAGAAAAGTTGACCAAGTAATTTTTAAATGATAATCCATATGGGTCTTGCACATGTTGGTTCGAAAATGACTTATAGGTTAAAAAAAGTACCAAAACAATTACTATTATCTCCTTTGTCTAAAAGTACTTTACATGTCTCATTATATTTTTGTAGATGCTCTAAATGAAATTAATATTTCGTTTTTATTTTTTAGTTTCGGATATAACTAAACCACTTTTTCCATTTTTACCCCGAATTTGAAGAAATTTCTTTTAAGTCATATCAAATGAGGCGATTTGGCGAAAATTAAAATTTGTTGTAGAAAATTATATAAAACATTATATAAACGCAAAATTTAGAAGTCAATTTAAATAAAAAAGGTTATGATTTTAATTAAAAAAAACCTATAAACTTTTTCGTTGCCAAACTTTACATACATACGAGTACACGGGTGGGCGGCAACTATTACTTAACTAGAGCGTTGTAATCAAATAAAACATAAATTTAAATGCCCCAAAGGCCATAAATAAATAAATGAATAAATAAAAAATGAAAATAAGTAAAAAATAAATGCGAGTCAAGATTATTTAATATTTCACACAAAATGGAAATTGTCCAATTGTGCAACAGCTGTGCTGTCGCCTAAAGGCCACAACAATATTAATAATACAAATTTATTATTTCAAGTCCATCCAGCATTGTCACCCCAAAGTCCACAGGCCAATCTCTCTTCCGCCCGCCCTTCTACTCAATAAATATATGTGATGTCACTCATTGCCTGACTGGACAAAGTTCATTGGAAACATTTATTTCAAAAATATTAAAATATTTAAAGTGGAGAGGAGTAAATTTAATATATATATATTTTTTTTGTTTGTTTTGTTTACAAAACAAAAATTCAAATGGCGGTCAGTGAGAATTTTTTAAATAAATGAAACATGATTTTTCCCTGATTTCTTTTTTTTTTTTTTTTTGATACAATAGAATTTTTGGCACGACTTCAAAAAACGCTGTAAATAATGAAGCAACATGTTTTACCACAAGTTTTTTTTTCAATTACACACTCAACGAATTTGTTGAGGTCTACAGAAAGGTCATAGATTTAGAACAATTAAGATGACATAAATAAAATTTGAGGGTGCAGAAACTCGATGTCTAATGACCTCTAATTAATGTTGCAGCTATAAAAAATGTTTAAACTGAATTTCAAAAAAACAAAAAACTTTAGACATCTTATTCTAAGGAACGTAATAAATTCCAAAAAAGTTTACAATTTTAAAATTGAATTGAAATTGTCTATATAGTCCAGTATCAAAATCTTTGAAATTTTAGAAAACTAAATCTGATTGCATACTTTTGGGTGTTTCATTTAAACTTTAGTGCAATAAAATTGTATAATTTTACACAGACTGATCTAGTCGGAATCACATTTTGAGGCGACTAACCTCTTAACAAAGTAAAAATAAGTACAAATAAATGTTTTTTGTAAACATAAATCAATAAGTTAAATTTCGTGATAATCAGTCTATATTAGACCTTAGCTACCATATTAGACCCGTTGTCGTAAATAATATAAATATACTTAAGGCTCAAGAAGAAATAAGAATCACATATAAGTTTATTGATTTAAGCCATGTTCGAAAGTCTAATGGCCAATCTGTGTAGATGGAAAATATCGGCGCAGTATGAACCATGAGCTATATGAGATATATTTCGACATACTTGGTGTCAGAAATTGGCGAACCGAGTTTATTGGAATTCTAATCTATGTTCAGCCTTCGGAAAACAACCGTTCTGTAATAGTCATTAAAAGTAAGTATTAATTTATTGAAGGTTATGAAATAATCTTGTTATTTACCATTTCAATTTACTTTTAAAATAAGAAAATATAATGAATAATGTATATAAATTAATGTCACCATCCTGAAAGTATGCAAGACAAATTTTGTTATGTCAAAAATCCGCTTAGATTGTACAAAAGGTGGAGAGAAACATTTATACTAAAATTTCTGAAACATCTAAACTTTTGGTCTGATTAAAATAACACCCTAGATTTGAAAGGTCACATTTTAGGTCATATAGGAGCTGCGCTATATTCGGTTAATTTAATTAAAATCAGACTTTATTTAGAAAGTTACCAAATTTTTTAAAAATTTAAATTTTTGCGATCAATTTTTTGAATCAAAAATGTCTTTAGTTAGATGACTGTGTTTGCAGGAATTTCGTTCCATATTTATGTCATATGCATTTTTTATGCAATTTTAAATGAGGTGGGAACTATGTGAACCTACTCTCACAAAATTTGGTACTATTTTCTTATTTATGTAAAGTTTCTTTAATATACAAATTACATGTATATACAAATTACACGTTTCCTAAACACAAAGGGATAAAAGTACAATATGTATAAATAAACGAAAATACGACGAAAAAGGTAAAATATATTTTTTGGTACTTTTTTGCGTATCTTTTTAACCAATGATACAGAAACAAAATTTATGCCGGAGTCAATTTCAATTTATGGGTTAAAAAATATGAAATGGATAAATCTTTTGAGGTTTGGTACTTTTTGAGCTATTCATTTCATTTGAGCCAACAAACCTAGAAATTAAATATATAACTCATTCGATTCAAATAACAATCTGTTACACTGAAAAAAAATCGGGAAACTTAAGTGGTGGCCTTATTAAGTACATCACAAATCGTGCAAAACTAATTTCAGAAATACGTCCAAATTTAAGAGTTATACGCAAAAAACCGATTTAAACGAGGTTCGTCAACTTTTTTTTTTTTTAAATACACTTTTCGTTAAATCTTCGACATTTACAGTCGGAACTTAAAACGTGATATATCGATGTTTTTGTTATCGAAAAACTTCCCAGTAAAAGTTTAACGATTTTTTAAGAGCTTTAATTTTCTGATATTAGGGAGGAACATTAGGGTGGTGGGAACTAAAGTCTGATGGATAAATGCTAGAACCAGCAATCTGAGATGTTTTTGTTATCGAAAAACTTCCCAGTAAAAGTTTAACGATTTTTTAAGAGCTTTAATTTTCTGATATTAGGGAGGAACATTAGGGTGGTGGGAACTAAAGTCTGATGGATAAATGCTAGAACCAGCAATCTGAGACCAATGACTATTAAAGCAAAATATTGGCCTCCTCGAGACAAAAACATGTATATATCACACTTTATGATCCGACTGTAAATGCCGAAGATAAGGAAAACTGTATTTTGGTGACGAAAAGCAATACTTTATATTCGCTGGTGTACGGCGTACTTTTTTGCGAGACGCCCTACTATGCATGTAGGGCCCTATTTCACTAAACTACAATTCTACAAGTTACAATTACAAGTCTAATTCTTACAAGTGCTGTTCAATTATGTTTCATTAAAATTTTCACAACAATTGTAGCTTTTTGGACTTGTAAACTACAATTTCTACAATTACAGTTTCTAAAATTACAATTATAATAAAATAAAATATTTTGATAAATATATGGAGTCAAATAAAAAATACGATTTTTATGAAATTTTATATTTATGTGCATTCTCCTAGCCCAGACAATTTTTACACTTGTTTAAAATTTTTAATTTAGCTTTGGTTCAGATTTTATGGCGGTTCAAAGTTCGTTTTTTTTCAATATTTTTTCAGAAACATACCCACTTTATATGCCTATAACTTGATACGGTTATCAGATTTTTATAAGACTAGGCTCATATTTTAGCATATGCCCTGTAGTTTTATGCTCTTTTAATTAAAAGGTTAAGAAAAAGTTTTTTGTTTTCCGATCCACCATGAGCCTATTTTTTGGTTTTCGTATTTTGTTGTCTATACTATTATTCACATTTGAGAGAATGATAAAGAAAATGGAAGATATGCTCCTTGAGTCAAGGACATCATTGATCTCCCTTGTTCTGCATACGCTTCATCAGTGATGAATCATCACTATAGGTGGAAAGGGTATTATTATTTTGGGCAGATATATATAACGCATAGAAATATTGGTCTTAGTTAGACCACCTTTTAGTATAAAAACGGATTTAGAATTACTTCCTGAGCCGATTAAACGATGTCAGTCCGTCCGTCCATCTGGTTGGCCGGCTGGCTGGACCCCCATGTAAACCTTGTAATCAAAGTACATTTAGCAATTCTCAAGATAATTTGATTAAATTTGGCAAAAACAATTATTTTGATAGTGTGCTATTAAAATTCGTCAAAGTAAACTAAATTCGTTAAGGTACACTAAGTAATGGACTATTATTAATCGAAACATATTTAAAAACAAATTAAATAAATAAATGGTTATTAATATTGACTTGATTTTGTGTTAATTTTAACTAATTTTTATTAAAAAATAGTTAAAAACCAAACTTGAATTCAATTTATCATTCACTTGTAACTTGTAAAATTTTTTGAGAGTCTCCGTCGACCCTATGCTTTTTTTCAACAATTCTACAAGTGTACAAGTACAAATTTAGATTAGTGAAACAAAACCACTTGTAGAAGTTCGACTTGTAAACTTGTGAATTGTCAAAATCACTTGTAATCACTTGTAGCTACAAACTTGTAATTGTATTTTGATTAAACACAATTATTTACAAGTTCACAATTTTACAGACAAAAACACTTGTAATTGTAAACTTGTAGCTTAGTGAAATAGGGCCCAAGTTGTAAAAGCTTTATGCCTTGACTTTCCAAAACTGTTTAAAATTTAAAAATGTGAGAGTTGGAGGTACTACGACTCGAATATCTCGAAATTTTGCAAGTGTTTCGAAATCTTTGAAAATGGTTTTTGTATGTCCTCGCCTAGGCCTATAACCCCACTAGGTCGCTTTCCAAGTTTTTACAAAAGTTGCTCATTTGTAACACCGTGTAATTGGAAACAAAGCCGAATAATAACATTTGACAAGTGTTTTGTAGTTTTTAGAAAAAAATTACGAATAGTGGTTAATCGAAATCGATTTCAATTTATAGGGTAACAAAACCTGCAAATATTTGGCATTTTTTATTCATTCATTTCTTTTAAGTCAAAAAAAGCCTTATTAAATTTATACCTCAATGGATTAAAATAATTGAGGAAAATCTTTAAATTTTGATAAGATATGTATTTGCTACTTTTTAGAATATTTAACGAATTGGGCTCAAAAATGTAGAATTCATAATTTTATAAATTTTACATCGGCGGCATGTTAACGCTAAACGGCTTACCGTTGTTGCTGTGGTGTTTAATCACTACAGTTCAAAATTTTAAAACTTAACTTCGATTACAATAATTAAAAGAAGACAGTTAAAAATGTGAAATAAACAAGAAAAGCTATAGTCGGTCAAGGACGACTATATAATACCCTTCAGTACTAAGGTCAAATATGGACCAACAATAAAACAAGTTTTCCTTAAGTTTTAGAGCATATACATACATATACTATGTGCTATTTTTTCAAAATTTCGAGATTTATATAATTTCTGGCTACGGGCCTGATATGGGAGCTAGGGCCAATTGTGGACCGATTGTTACCAAATTTTGATTATTGGTTTACATTTACAAAATATTTATCTGTGCAAAGTTTAAGAAATCAAATGTATTTATCTTTAGAGTTATTAACGTTTTTGTGCTTTTATGTGTATATAAACGTCTTTTGAGAATGTGTCTTGTATGGGAGATATGGTCAAATATGGGGCGATTTCTACAAAATTAGGAACACTGATTAAGGTTATGATAAGCAGTATTTGTGCTGAATATTATTAAAATACAACTAAATTTGTGGCTGTAATGGACCAAAAACACTATTCCGGGAAGGCATTCCTATGAGAGGTACCCGATATAGTGATCCGATTTCGCCCAAAAAGTATAGGGATCGTTCTTGGACCAAAATATGAACCTGTGCCAAATTTCAGCCAGCCAGCCAGCCGGACGGACATCGTTTAAACAACTCAGGGAGTGATTCTAAGTCGATTGGTTTACTAAAAGGTAAGTCTCAGACCAATATTTCTATGGGTTACAAACATCAGCACAAACCTTATATAACCTTTCCATCTATGGTGGTGAAGGGTATAAAAATATTAAGTTCGAATAAAAATGTCAAGTAAAGGACATAAAAAGATAAAATTGAAAAACGATAAAACAAAAACTGTTAAAATTTCAAAACAATTGCAATTAAAAAATCTTGGAAAAAGGGTAACTAATATGGAACGCCCTTAATAAATATTTTAAAATGCAAAGTTTTTTTTCATTGAAAGTTTTTAAAATCGTTAGATTCAAACCAAATGTCATGAATATAATTAAATTTTGTTGAGAGTCATGTCAAATTTTTCATTTGTATTAGATTCATATTTCAAATTCCTAGAACGTGACATTTTTCTAATAAGAAAATGAATGACCTTTTCATAAAACTTAAAACTATTTAGAATTGCCTGCATAAATATAATTTAAATATAAATAATTTTCAATTACTTACTTGACAGGAATTATTTAAAAACAGTTGGTTTTTAGAACAATTTTTTTAATTACAAAATTAATTACTAAATATTTAAAGCGACAAAATAAATATTTAAGTACATATGTATACAAGGATGTATGTGTGTATATAAGGATTATGTAAATTATCCTTTTTTAAATCAGACCATAAATAATTGATTTTCTTTAAGAACTAAAATAAACACAATATCGAAACTACATTTCTATTATAATTAGGACTTCGTCTAAATTCCTTTAAGCATACACTCAAAAAATTATTTAAGTAATTGTGAGTAGCCAGTCGGTGATTTTTTTTGCGGTGGTTTTGTAAGCATGAAGGTGAATTTTACACAGAAAAAAAAAGATTACAAAGAGAGAAAAAAAACAAAAGGAACAAGAAGAAAAGAAAAAGGTACAAGACATTGAATGAAACCTTCAACCACAATAATAATGTAATTGTTTAATATAAATTTGTTGATACAATAAATTTAGGGCAATTGATATAATATAAAAACTTAAATAAAATAATGTTAAAGATATGCAGCAAAACTTTTCATTATCAGCCAAAACCCAAACATAAGCAATTATGGTTTTCAATTTTAATTATTTCAATATATATTTTTTTTACAATTTTCATAATGTCATAAGCAGAATAAAGGATATTTTTCTATAAATGTTAAATAAAATAATTAAATTAAATAAATTATCAAATGTAAATATAAAAGAGTCAGTTTTAAAGAAAAGGTTTTTATTTTAAACGAAGTTTAACATTTTGTAAAAAAAATCTTTAAAACTCCTTAAAGTATGCCACAGTTAAACTTCTATTTTTTTTATCGGAAAAAACTCACTAAACCAAAGCTAAATTTATGTGCTGTTTATAGAAAAGGTGTACGTCGATAAGCCAGCAACAATTCAAGAGCTAAAGGATGAGATAATTCGGCACATTAACGGCATAGAACCTCCATTATGCCTCAGGGTCATTGAAAATTTGGACCATCGGATGGAGGTGTGCCGCCGTGGTCGCGGCGCCTATTTAGCCGATATTTTGTTCCATACATAATTGAGTAATACCAATATATCATAATAAATTAAAATTACAATAATTTCCTAAATAGTTTGTGCTTTATTCAAAATCAACATCGGCCCATGAAATTTAACCACATGTAACTAAAGCAGATGACGATTGAGTGAAATTTACATGT
This sequence comes from Stomorhina lunata, assembly GCA_933228675.1. NCBI lineage: Eukaryota > Metazoa > Arthropoda > Insecta > Diptera > Rhiniidae > Stomorhina > Stomorhina lunata. The sequence goes on along the minus strand of OW121740.1, from coordinate 92,986,401 downwards.
ATTTTGTTATTGTAACAAAAACAAAATACATGTAAATTTCACTCAATCGTTAACCGTTTTAGTTATATAAACCTCGCATACAAATATTTTATTGGGACTCTGTACATTCCATTTCCACGGTACAAAAAGGCTTTACTAAATTTCTATGTGACCGTATAAGTGCGGAAGATGCCGAATGTTCTGGATATTCAGTTGAGGTCTCTATATCCGATATAATTGAAATATTATGTAAGCCATATACGTCTTAAATGTATTGTTTTAATTTTGTAAGATCACTTGGGTATGAGAAAGCTTACAGAAGAATGGGTGCTTACAATACAAACGTAATGGAGTGGAATTTCGTAGGATTGTTTGGGGTTGTTTAACCGCAATAAGAATTAGTTTTAGCGCCATCTCGTAATCGTGAACGAAACATGGATCCACCAAAACTCCCCGGAGACCAAAGATAAATATGTCGATTGACTATGAAGGGATAAAAGATACGCGAATTTCTTAAAAATGTTTTAGTTTAGGAAACCAATTGACTACGGGGGGTAGAAAGATACAAGAATTTCGTAGAGGAGTTCAAGATTAGGGAACGTGTTTTCCGATTTCGTTGTAGCACATTCTAAAGTGCGAAAGAACGAAGAATATCTGAAGCAACCTCACTGTACTCCAGCGGTTTAATAGAGTTGGATAAACTACCCTCTGCTCAGTCGAAAAGACTTGAAGCACCGGCCCATACATGAAAGTTTTATTTCGGTTTCGGTTTCATATATGTAGTGCCAATAACAAAGAGATCAGTTGGAATAAAGAATCTCCTACACCATTTTAAATGTTTCTTTCGGCTATTTAAAAATGTGGTTAGCCCAATGGACATGACACTAAAATATCATGCTAAGAACATGAAAAAATCGACTCTATTCACACCACGGGTGATGTAATGCATGTTGGATACCAAGAAATGGTTCTATTTGGTCTTAGCTCAGTAAGCCCTGACTTAACTATCCGTTATCTCAACTGTGAAAACCGACCTCGTGGTATCACCCGGGGAACTACGTTAACACTCGTTAATATAGTAAGTTAACATGTGTCGCGAGTTTTCCCATAAGAACTATAAAAATATGGTTTAGAATATCGTGATAGCAACCCACTCCTAGAGGAACAATAACTATGCGAAAGATGAAATTATAATAAAAACGACCTTATATTAGAGGACTTCCGAAACTTCGATGAAAAGACCAAGTAGAGGAAAGTCTTTAAAGACTTGACCTACGAAATTGGAGAATATGTGCATAAGATCGAAGCGCATGGAATTCTAAAATACGCCCATTGACCTTAACAGGTTGTAAATATAGGCCATTAGGGTAAATATTCGCACGACCCCATTCCGAGATTGGACCAGATATTTAATTAAATCAAGAAAAAGTGGACAGGATTGGACCGAAGACTCTACAATATAAAGATATTGCACTACATATATATTGTTTTAAAGAACAATGAAAAACACATAAACGCACAAACAAATATACATTTCATGAGCATGTGTGTGTGCCTTAGCTTTCTTGGATTGGATAATCGTCTCCTTTAGTTATTTCCGAATTAGAGTAAAAGCGGTATACTTTTTTATGGGACTTTTCAAATGGACCCCACGGAAATCCATATATGGAAGTGCAACAGCTTTATGTTATAGAGTCTTTGATTGGACATTTGCTACCTTGGGGCTTCCAACAATTAGTCCTAAACTCGTTAGATGAGACTCATTTTAACAACAACTCTTATACCCCAATCTCTGAGAAAAATCAATAAAAGTTCTTACTGACTTCAAAGGCAACAAATTTAAATCAAAAAAACTCATCTGTCTTATGTCTTTGAAATACCTAGATTAACACCCTCTAAAGGATCTGATCTGTAACAAAATGAATAAGAATAGCAGAATGAACGGAGCCTCAGGGCATCCATGAATTAGTCTTGAACTCGTTTGATTAGACTCCATCCACAACTCTTATGCTGCGATCAGAGAAAAATCTATAAAAGTTCTTACAGTTCTAATACTTTCGATATATTTAGAACCATTCCCTTACTTTCAACCAAAATGGTGACATACCGTAGAGTTAACTGTGTTAGCGGTCCCATAATAGGCTGTTGGATTCCAGATATTAAGCAAGATGTTGTTGATTTACTATACCCTTTAAAGCTTTGAAAAGTGCTAAAGGTGACAATAGGGACTGAGTCTGACTAATTGATTCAGTCTCGAAAGTAAGAATACTAAACCTTAATATTTTATGCGCGGCTGGGCTCGGCAATCAGCAGTTTTTTGATATGTCAAATTTGAAGCGTCAATGGAAAAAAGCAGAACGATATTTTTATAAACAAGCGCTTACTTTATGCACTGGCAATACAACGACCGCCCACAACCGCAACCGCATGCCGCGTGTATTGGCCTTCTACCTTTAACCTTTCTCGAATCCTTAGGTCGAAAACTCTTGAGACAGAGAGAAAAAGTGACTTAAATGGACAAAGAAGATATTTAGATAACAGGGATTCACTTTTTTTATCTATGCAAGAGGTACGACTAAGCAGAAAGAGAGTCTCTTACAAAGAAGATTTTAAGATAAGAGGTACTACTTTCAACCAGTTTAACTATGATCTGCTGGTTCCTAAAACTCTCAAAGTCAGTTGCTGTATTTATTCGTACAAGAGGCACGAGTAAGTAGACAGAGAGTAAAAGTCTCTAACATGGGCCAACGAGATTTCTAGATAAGAAGAATTTACTTTCAACGAGATTTACAATGATCTGCTATTACCTCAAAGGCTAAAAGATAGTAGCCACATGTATACATGCAAAAGGCACAACTTTTAGAATCAAGTGTAGTATCATCAATATTTTAAATAAAAATATGTATCCTTTGACCTTTTGCAAATTCGAACAATTTAGTACCTTTGTGGCACTTTTTTACAAATTTCGAAAAAAAAACAGTACCTTATTATATTGTACCGAACTTACGAACTTTTAAAGTTCGAAACAAAGCTAAATACACAAAGATATAATAAAAAAGAACAGTACCTTATAATAACGTACCGTTCTCTATAATGTTAGAGTACTTTTAGTCAACTTTAGAGTACTATAAAGTACTAACGAATTTTTAGATAACTTACTTGTGGCTGCGTTCGTAATTTTTTACAAAATATTGTTGTTGTACATTCATAAACAACTAGTATATTTTCATAAAAAACCCCTAAACCTAGTTCCAAGTTGAGCAACCATATTCAATACTGTCAAAATGAGCAGGGATTTGAACATGTACTTTTTGGTAAATAAACTATTATATACACACAAATATAAGCAAGTGTTGCCAGTTAAAGGGTTAACATCCTAAACGATGGCAGTAATTAATTTAATTTCACTTTTGGCAAATACTGTTTTTCTCATTGTTGTCAGTTCATAAGAGTTCGTTAAAGTACTCAACAAAGTATGTTATAGAACTCAACGAAGTACTTTATTTTTAGCGTACTTCGTGAAAGTTCGTTATTATAAAGTTGTTTTTTTTAACAGGTACTCTAAATTTTTAAGGTACCTATACTTAAATTGAACACTTTGTTATGTATGTGACTATGTACTGAACTTGCCTAAGAACAGTAAGGTACCTTAAAATACAGTACTTAACAGTATTTTTTCGAACCTTGCTTGTTGGTACTTTTGAATCATAGAGATTGTTTTGGAATCATTTAGGTCAAAAAAGCACCGAAAAACGTGTGTATTGGTACTACATATTCTTTCCCCTTAAAAACAAGTATTTCAAAAAACTGTTACGATATATATTTAGGAGATATATTTTAAAAAGTTCCATGATTTTAAATAAAGAAAAAAAATGTCAAATTAATAAAAACTCTTTAAAACTGACTCTTTTTTAAAGCACAAACACCAGTTCAGCAATAAATAATTGTTGGTCGATCAATTAATAAATTGAACAAAACATTTAAATAAATGGAAATGAATTAAAATTTGTATGTGTAAAAAGTATAGTATACTTTAGGGGTGAAAAAAGAATAAACTTATTCATAATGTGTTGGTTGGTTGTGAAAGTGAGTGTAAGTGTGCCAGGATAAGATATTTTTTTTGTACACAAAAGTGTGCATGTAAAACACAAACATAAAATATATTGTTTAAAATATAAGGATACTCTGGAAACACAAGCCAAATGTGTGTAAATATTTTAGTAAAAAAATGATAAGTTAAGAAATGAGGAAAAAAATACTTTCACCAAAAAATTTTACTTATTTGAATACAATGGATTTATAAGAAAAAAAAAAGACCACAAAAAACAAAAACAAAAAATGGTTTTCTTATGCTTCACTTACCTGATGTCTTCGACATCATCGTCACTTAAAGTTTCACGTAAAACATCAATATTGTCATTTGCATTTCTTGGTTGAATGTGTTGCCTGTGATGCATATCGACTGCATCCTCATCATCATTATCGTTATCATTTGCATCTTTATCGTCATCATCTTCTTCGCTGTAATCATCATCATCCTCATCTTCATCATTGTCGTCATCGACAGTATTGTCATCGTCATCCTCCTCAACCTCATCTTCGTCGTAATCATTTTTGTTGTCAATTTTGCTATTGGCATCATCCAATAATCTTGATTTCTTTTTATCACGGCGTAATGTTGCAATTTTACGCTCTTCCTCTTGTTTTAGTTTTTCAACTTCGTCTTTTGACAGGAACGAGAAAACTTTGTCTACAATTTTTATTTTTTTCAACAAAAAAAGGGAAATTTTTTTTATTAGCCATAAAAAAACATGAACATAAAAAAACTAGAAAAATAATTTTAAAGAAGGCAATCAAAAAAATAGGTTGAAATATGCCTTTCTTTTAATATGAATTGAATATAAAAAATTAGTTTCCTGGTAATTGACAGTTTTTTTCATTTTAAATGACAGGGGTAATTTCTTTTTTGAATGTAACAAATTACAGATACATTTGCTTATACATTCTTACATAGTTAATTAAACAAATTTTTATTTAAAAACAAGTAAGAAAGTGCTTTATTCGGTCTAGCCTCACACTTTGGTACCCTACACCACTATGATCATGTGTAGTTTTATTGTACTGGTCAACAGCCTGATGTTTTCCTAGTTAGTTTGTATTATCTTGAAACCGACTTGTCCAATTTTATTGATGATTACACCAATGGTTTAAGAATAAAAATACCCTTAAGACGTCCCAACACAAGTTTTCCGTGTGATCAACGGTTTTGAAGATATTCATATCGCAATATTAGAAAATATTTCTTTTTTGTGAAAAATCGATAAAATGTCATTTTTTTACTCATAAGAAATCGAAAATGACAAAAACTTACGATCTTTACTCGATCATAAAGCAATAAATATTCTATACATAATATTACGAAACTCTACTGATTTGTAGTGATTGATACGTGAAGATACAGAATTTTAGCGAATTTTTTTCTTATAAAGCCAATCATTTAAAATAAATTATGTAAAAGATGGAATTTTCAAAATACTTTCACGAGACTTGTCATTACATTTTTTTGTTAAAAGGTCTGTTAAAATAAAAAAAACTGGGGTACTTCATACAAATTTTTTCCCTCAAATCATTTATCTATATATCGTTGGTCTCATATAGAAAAGCCCTAACTTACACTTTTTTAGAAATTGATTTTTTTTATGATTCCAATGCATTTTACGAAAAAACACCTACTCACAAAAGTTTAAGGCAATTTTATAAAAATTTGCGGTTATTTAAGTAATTTTCTGAAAATCCCTAAATTATTCCTAAAAAATGTATTTTTTAAAAGCCCTATTTCGCCAAATTATGTGTCATTGCATCAACAAATAATAGAAAACTTTCGAATCTTAAAGCTTTCGGTTGGATGTATAATGATTTCTTATATTAAACTTTTCTCGACAACATTTTTCGGATAGAAAACTTTCAATATTAAAAGCCTTCCTATAGGTAACTTTTAATATCTAAAGCTTTCTACTAAAAACATTCCACATTGAAAGCTTTCCAGTAAAAAACTGTTATTATTTATCTAAAGTTTTTTTTATATAAAACTTTCGATGTCAAAAGGTTTTCTACAATAAACTTTCGATATCGAAAGATTTCTTATATAAAATATTTGTCGTCAATAATCCTATAGATACCTTTAATATCTAAAGCTTTCTTAAGAACTTTTTATAATAACAATTCCTATATAAATCTTTCGATGTCGAAAGGATTTCTATAATAGACTTTCGATATCGAAAGATTTTGTATATAAAACCTTCCTATGAAAAGCTTTCAATATCAAAGTTTTTTCATCCTTGTATGCCTTCCTATAGGTAACTTTTTATATCTAAAGCTTTCTACTAAAAACATTCCACATTGAAAGGTTTCCACTAAAAAACTGTTATTATTTATCTAAAGTTTTTTTTTATATAAAACTTTCGATGTCAAAAGGTTTTCTACAATAAACTTTCGATATCGAAAGATTTCTTATATAAAATATTTGTCGTCAATAATCCTATAGATACCTTTAATATCTAAAGCTTTCTTAAGAACTTTTTATAATAACAATTTCTATATAAATCTTTCGATGTCGAAAGGCTTTCTATAATAGACTTTCGATATCGAAAGATTTTGTATATAAAACCTTCCTATAAAAAGCTTTCAATATCAAAGTTTTTCTATAGGTAATCTTTGATATAAATAGCATTCTTTTGAATTAAAAACATTCCATATCGACAGCTTTCCGAAAAAAAAATTCTATATAAAACTTTCGATGTTTAAAGGTTTTCTTTAATAAACTTTTCATACTGAAAGATTTTCTATAGAAAACTTTCAATATCAAAAGATTTCTTATATAAAACTTTTGTCGTCAAAATATTTCGGATTGAAAACCTTTTATATCAACAGATTTCCATATCAAGAGCTTTCTAATATAAAAATGCCAATATCTAAAGATTGCCTATATAAATCTTACGAGCTTTCCAATATAAAAATGCCAATTTTAAAGATTTCCTATATAAATCTTTCGAGTTAATTTTAAAGATTTCTTATATAAAACTTTCGATTTCGAAATGCTTCCAAGTAATAAACCTTCGATATAGAAATCTTGATTTTCTTCATAAAACTTTGAATATCGAAAGATTTCATATCGAAAACATTCCAAATCAAACTTTCGATATCGAAAGCTTTCCTAAAGAGAACTTTTAATATCGAAAGATTTCTTGTAGAAGGCATTTGCTATCAAAAGCTTTCCTATAGAAAACATTCTTTAGGTAAAGCTTTCCTTTATATACATTGTTTTGATCACTACAGAAATAAACCCTAAGTTACATTTATGCTCTGAAATGAGAATACAACAAGCCTTATCTCAATTTAGTTTTTTATATGTTTAAAATTAAAAAAAAAAGGTTTTTAGAACCAAATTCGTCCTAAATTTTAAAAATCGTAAAATTTTATCAGTTATTTTTTTAAATCAGTTTTTACCTTCTCCTGTAAAGTTTTAAATATGCGAGTTATGGTCTTTCTACATAAGATCAATGATGTGTATGTTCTAATTTTTGTTTAAGATTTTGAGATTTAAGCATATTGAAGTCATTTTCGGCAGAGGGTCTGATATGTGGATCGATTGTTACGAAAATTTCGGTTGGCTTTCGTTTATAAAATACTTGTCTGTGCAAATAAGTAAAAACAATTCACTTATCTTTAGATTAGTAAACGTTTTGTTTTTTCTGATAATAAAAAGTCTTTTAAGGTTGTGTCTTGTATGGGAGGAATGGGCAAATATACTACCGTAAGCAATATGTATGCAAAATATTATTAAAATACAATAAAATTTGTGGCTGTGAACGAAAAAGTATCCAAAATAGTAATCCTATTTTGCCTAAGTATAGGGATCATCCTTTTAACAAATCTGTGTATGTCTGTGCTAAATTTCATTAAATTATCTTTAGGGTTACTTCCTGGGGCCAAATCGCCGCATTCAACAAACCTCGTAAAAGCTCAGACTTTTAAGCAAGTATTGTGTAATATACCTAAGGGATTTTCAAAATAGTTTATTTTGCAAAAAGTTAAATAAAATTTGATAATTACAAATATCCGCCTATTTGTCTACATATTTAGTTTAAATGAAATTAGTTTACTATCGGGGAATTTTTGACAAATAAGTAACAACCCAGCAAAACTTTTCATTACCAAGTAATGAGTTAAACAGCTTAACTATTGAACACGAACTACTTACTCATTCACTGTTTAAGTCATAACATTAACATGGGGATGTCATTGGAGGCAAGTACTTACCAATTGCAGAAAAGTAATGACTTGGGTAAGCAATTGGAAAACAACAACAAAAACTTTTTGTTGTTGTATTTAAAAAAATATATTTTGAAACGAAATACAATTTTTTTTGCGACCCCATGGGGGCTAGAACCCAGATCCTCCGACTGCTAGGATGAGACTCTTCCACTGAGCTACTTCATATGTTGAAAACTTAGCAGCTTATAATTAAAATAAACAATTTTTTTTAGATCCAAAATCATGTGACAATAACTTTGTTTTTGCTTTTTTTGCTTTGTTGTAATTTTTGGAAAAATATTTTTATAAGATTTTTTGTAAATGTTTAATGCATTTAATAAACAATAAAGAAGTTTTTTTTTTGCAATCACTTTAAAACTTAAACAATTTAAATCTTCTTTTTTGTATAAGTTTTTACATAAGATTGACTCTTACTTACTTAAATAACCTATAGTTACAACCTGTTAAGGTTAAAGTCCGAGCATATTTTAGAATTCCATGGATTTCGATCTTGTGCGAATATTCTCCAATTTTATTGGCCAAGCTGTGAAAAATATTCCTCTACTTGGTCTTTCTATCGAAGTTTCGGACATTCTTCTATAACATTAGGTGGTGGGACATTATAATTCTAATTTTATCCTCTTCATAGCATTTTTTTTTTCAAGAGAGGGTTACTAGCCCGTAATCCTAACCCATTTTTATCGATCTTATGGGTCAACTCTCGGTGCATGTTAGCTCACTATATTAATGGGTGTTAATTTAACTCACCGGGTGATACCACGAGGAGGTATGTGTCCACAGTTGAGATGAAGGATAACCCAGATAAGTTGGGCTTACCAAGTTAAGAATAATTTGAATAGTGTTTGGTATCCAACATCCCTTACATAATCAAAATTAACTCATGATGGTATTTTTTCATTACCGTGGGTTAGTTTTCCAAATTCTTTTTTAAAAAAGGTAATATTTAAGTTCTTAAAATTCAAAAATCATTTAAAAAGACTCTTTTAATAAAAAAAACTAAAAAAATTGTTGCCCTTGGTGGGATTTGAACCGGAGCCATTCAGTTTATATTACCATCTTAATTACAAATAAGTACTTCTGTAATAACTTATTATTTATTCGGAGGGTATGTTGTAGTCATTACAAGGTAACCAATTATCAGAGTACTTGCCATTACCAAAGTTTTGCTGGGAATGTAGTGAGTCTTATATGTATGTTATATATTATTTAGATTATCCTAAAAGTATGCTACACCAATGCTTCTGAGATAACTTACATTTCGATAGATATAGGCGATTTAACCCTTACACTTTGATAATAAGCTTACATGGATATCCGGCCAACCAGCCAACCGGACGGACATCTTTAAACCTATTCAGAGTGTGATTCTGAATCAATCGGTGGTTCTCAGACGAATACCAATATACCCTTTCTACCTATGGTGGTGAAGGGTATTAATATATATTACGACCATTTTTATAATCAGGGACCAAATCGTCACATTCGATATCGATCGAAATGTAAGATATTATAGAAACATTTGTGTAGCATACTTTTAGGATAATCTAAATAATATGTTACATATAAGGTTCTCTATATTGTAACTTATTTGTTAAAAGTTCCCTGAGAGTTTAAGGATTTCATTTTAACTAAATGTTTTGACAAACAAACGGATATGTTTAGATACTAAATTTATTAAATTTTTTGCAGAGTAAATTATTTGGAAAAATCCCTAAGGTATGTTATGCAATATTTGCTAGAAAGGTGAGTTGGCGATCGATATCGAAACCCCAGCAAATAAAAAAAAAAGTATAGTAGTAACCGTTTGAAACTCAAAAAATATAAATTTGTTTAGTAGCTTTGTCTTTCAATTTGCTTGCAGCCAACAGTTTAGTTAGATTAAAGGACATCTTTAAATCGACTCTAAGATGGGTATCAGACTAATGTCAGAATGAACTTTAAATATCTCAAACATATAGATTTATTTGGTTGCTAATGAAATTTGTTGTAAACGACAAAGGCATGAAGACTGTGAATTAATCAAAACTAAAAAAATCTCTGTTTAATTTATGTGGATTGCAAAAATTTCTAATACAAATTTTTCCTATGTACGATATAAATTTGACTCAAAATCTGTTCAAAAAATATTTTAAGCGGAAAAAAAGTTATAAATTTATTTTTTGCTTTTTGTTTCATTGCATATTGCATGTTAATAAATTCCTGAAAAAAAAAAAACTTTCAAAATTAGGCCACTGAACACCATCTAATACTGATCCTTAATCCTTATTATTACAAAAGCCAATTTTACATAGTGCACAAATGCTGAGCAAACAACAAGAAGATGAAAAAAACAAAATTATTTATGGTAGAAACTTTAAAAGTTCCTTTTTTACGTAAAATGTTTAAATATGTTTTCTCCAAGTTTTGTTAAACAATTTTTGAGCTAAAAACAAGAAAACTTTAATTCCCAACATTACCACTAAATAAGCCTCAAGATTTTTGCTTTTTATGCAACTTTTCAATATCCTTTAAAAAGAGGAGCAGGAAAAAAGATATAATATAACAAGGATGATGTAATTTTAAAGTGATTGCTTTGCTGCTCTTTTTTATGAAATGTGAGATCACACAGACACACACATACACTTTAACTTTCGCATACACCCAGCTAGCATTTTTGGAAAATTTTAATCAAATATGAGTCTTTTTCGACTTCTTTGCACGACTCTCCAAAACGAGTCTTTAATGACTCGTTTTTCTGATTAGTATATGACTGCACACATTTTGCTAGATATAAAAAAAAAGAATAAAGCTTTTTATTACTTAACATCTATTCTATCTATCTATTTATACCCTTCACCACCATAGGTGGAAAGGGTAATATAAGTTTGTGCTGATGTATGTAACGCATGGAAATATTTGTCTTAGACCCACCCTTTAGTATACCAATAGGCTTAGAATCACTTCCTGAGTCGATTTAGCGATGTCCGTCCGTCCGTCCGTCCGTCTGGCTGGCTGGACCCCCATATAAACCTTGTAATCAAACTACAGGTCGCAATTCTAAATATAATTTGATGAAATTTGACACAGATCATTTTTTTGATAATGGGACCATGGCTATTGGCCACAAATATCAATATTTTTTTTTTATTTTTGTCAACTAAAATCACTGTACCAAATTTCGTTAAAATCGGTCCACATTTGACCATAGCTCCCATACAAACTTTTCTTTAAAAACGCACTTAATGAGACAAAAATCACTAAAAAGCTCGTAAATCTGAAAATAATGGGAATTTTAAGTTTATATGTATGTAAAAAATAAACTTAAAATTCCCAATATCTTCAGATTTACGAGCTTTTTAGTGATTTTTGTCTCATTAAGTGCGTTTTTAAAGAAAAGTTTGTATGGGAGCTATGGTTTCTTTTGTAACAACTGTAATCAATTTGCAAATATTTGTCTTTATACAGAAAAAATAACACGTTTGACCTTAGTGGTGAAGGGTATCGTATGGTCGGGCTTGACCGACTATAGCACTTTCTTACTTGTTTTAGAACAGTGAAGTTGCGTTAATAATTACAGAAATTGATGTTGCCGAGACCGAGAATCGAACCTAGGCTGCTGAATACGATATGTTATGCTTAGTAGTCGACGTGCTAACCAACTAAGCCACATCACCCATAATAAGATACGAGTCTTTTTGTGGCATATTTTTATCACCTAAAAATAGTTATATTACGCACATTTTATAAGATTTTTTGGGCTATTTTTAACTAATCGCTTGCTAAGCGTCTATGAGTCTTTTTGTACACTTTTTTTGTAAACAGTCGTATTAGAATCGTTTGCAAGAATCTGCAAGAATTGTTTGTGCTTTTGTAAACTAGTCGTTTTCTAAGCGTTTTAAGGAGTCTTTTTGAAATCTTTTTTAGATCACCAAGCTGATTCAGCTGATCAGTTTTTGATCATCTATACGAATCCTAAAAGACTCATTTTGCTGATATTATCGTCAACAATCACCAAATTGCTAGCTGGGCATTGAAACACCCTCATACTCATATTAAGAAACTAAATAAATGCAAATAGTTTCTTTACCCTTCGTATAGCAAGGGAACATAGAACAAAAAATTTCATCAATTTTTACAGCTTGTTGGACTAGACAACAACTTCAGCAACAACTATCAGCTCTGCTTCCCCTGCTCTTTGGCAAAAAGAAAGAAAGTTGTTTTTTTAAGTTTTTGAAAAAGAAAAGAAAAAAACTTTTATGTATGCAGGCTGCCTTGCAACTGCTAATTATAGAAGAGAACGTGTCAGTTTTTTCTAAAAAGTCACAGGCAACAAATGCATTTGATTTTCTTTTTCTTACTTAAGAAACTTTACAGCCAAACGACCAACTAACCACCACCCAACTAACCAGTCTGTCAGTCAAACAAGCAAACTTTCAAACAACATTGGCCATCTGTCAAAGAACAGGGAACAAGATGCAAAAATTGGCTGAGGATAGGGATGATGATCATCAACATCACGATGCACAGTGGGATGATTTAGAAATAGAGTGGTATGATTTAGAAATAGAATGGAAATAAGTCGGAAACTTTTAAACCGTTGGGCAGATTTTAAGCGGATTTTTTTTATGTGGATATAGCAGAAGTGTTGGGGAGCTTAAGTTTTGAACCTGTAAGACCTAGACTTCAAAAACAAAATTTTCAGTTTTTGTCCCATTCTGCACCGATTCTTTACTAATATCTGATCTATATATAAACCGATTTTCTTGATTTAAGGATCCCTAAAAAAAAAACAAAATTAAAAAAAAGTTATATTCGGCTGTGGCGAATCTTATATACTCGTACCTACCATCAAGTTGTGTTAAATTTAGAACATATCTCATATATCCACGAGGGCGCAACTTATTCAAAATGTGGACAAAATTTGTAAAAATTTGTTAAGCTAATTGGAATTGTTGGTAAAATCTTTGGACTAAATTCGGTTGCAGTAGCTTTGTAGTTCAACATTTAAAAGTATTTAAGTGGTTTCCCTAGTATTTACTTTGTGAGGACCCAAATTTTGGGTAAAATTGTGGCCACACAGTGGTACCAAACGAAGGCAGAATATGAATTCTGACATATGTAGTTTTTCTGGTGGGTAAATGGATTACATCCATTTCAAGGGGGCAGATTATATATGCCAAAGTGTCTTTTCTTTTCAATAATTACAAAATGATGTCAAGGACAAGAGAAAGCCAAGTGATGCCAAAAGAAGGAAGACAAGTGATGTCGAGATGAAGCCAAGACGATAGTAGAGGGTCAGGTGTAGAAGCCAACTTAAAATATAACGAGCTGTAACAACATGTGGATCAAACGTGTTGCTTCAGTATTAATAAGTTTGATAAAATAAATGTTGTAAAGTTATTACAATCGCTATCGGTTCACACCTAGCGGGAAGTAATAACTACAAACTGTAGCCAAAATGTATTAGTATTTAAGCCAGGGAAAATTAACGATGAGCTCTCTTGTATTTTTACAGCGGAACGTGGAAGACGTGGTGGCAAGACAGAGACATTGGTAAGTTGAAGTGAGAACATCATTTCAATTTAGAGTAGTGTAGTAGAAGGGGGTAAACTGAATTGATAACATCAATTCAGACAATTAGTTACTGGTTTACAATCAGTAAAGAGGTGAGATTTGGATTCGATTACATCGAATTCGAGCGTAGGACCAAGTTTAAAAGAAGGTGAATTTGATAACATCAAATTCCAGAATAGGGTGCTGGTTTCACAATCACAAGCTAGTATTAGGAGAAAACTTCCTGGAAGTAATACTCGGAAGTACAGAGGGAAATTGTAGGCTAGGTAAAAGCTAGGAGTAACTAGTTTGTGTCCTGGAAGAAAACACTCGGAACGAAACTAGTTTAGGTTCTCTCGCCTTGCCAACACTCTGGTTCCCTACAAGAGACAGCAATCCAGTTTCTCAATAAAAACCTAGTCTGTAAGAGTGAATTCAAAAAGTAAAACAATAAAGTGAAAGAAAAGTGTCCACAAAAGAAAGAGTTAGATATTTCTTTTAAATTTTATGTAAAGGAGCCTGGACACGACTGAGTTCTACCCCAGCTTCAAACCCGGACTAACCGGAGGTTCCTTACAACTTTGAGCAAAATTTAGTCTCATAACCGGGTAAGGTTTAACATTAAGAAGCCATTAAATGCTTTTCGTTTAGCTTAATATGTAGTTAGGTTAAACATGTTGATAGTAATACGGCAGGTCCATATATTTTGTTAGGAGTTCGTAATGCATCCACCGTATATAAAGTCTGGTCTGAAAATTGATTGATGGCTATCTAATTTCGTAGGTGCAATCTTTATATACTAAATGTACCTTCAAAGCTGTGTGATTGTAGATACAACAAGTAAGAAAGTGCTATAGTCGGTCAAGCCTGACCATACGACACCCTTCACCACTAAGGTCAAAGGTGTTATTTTTTCTGTATAAAGAAAATTATTTGCTAAATTTTGCCATCATACAAAATTTTTCTCAAAACTTATATATTTAAGCTGTTTCCGTCATTTTGACTTATATGAGAGCTATGGTTAAATGTGAACCGATTATCTCGAAATTTGGCAAATTAATTACAGTTGTTACAAAATGCAAAAACTAAACTTTAAATTTTCATTATCTTCAGATTTACGAGCGTTTTAGTGATTTTTTTTCTCATTTAGTGCGTTTTTAAAGAAGAATTTATATTTGTCAAATGTGGACCGATTTCAAATTTCGGTCGAAATTTGGTGTAGTGATTTAAGTTTACATAAGCAGTATCTGTTTTAAGTTTCATGAAAAAATATTGATATTTGTGGCCAATATATCAATTCCGGGAAGTGGGACCTATGGGAGGTATCACAAATTATGGACCGATTTTGACGAGTTTCAATAGCCAGGGTCCCATTATTAAAAAAAAACATGATCTGTGAAAAATATCATCAAATTATCTTCAGAATTGCGACCTGTAGTTTGACTACAAGGTTTACATGGGGGTCCAGCCAGTCGTCCAGCCAGACGGACGGACTGACATCGCTAAATCGACTCAGAAAGTGATTTTAAGCCTATTGGTATACTAAAAGGTGGGTCTAAGACAAATATTTCTATGCGTTACATACATCAGCACAAACTTATAATAATTGTCACAAAATTGTATGTACTGGCTATTATTTATAAAGAGCTTATTTATGCAAAATCAGGGACCGTAACTGTTATAACTTTTATCGTAAAAGTCAGAAAATAAAAGTTATTTTTTGACTTTTATTTTTTCGAGCAGAAATAAAAGTTATTTTTTGACTTTTATTTTTTCGATAAAAAATAACAGTTATTTTTGACTTTTATTTTTTCAAGCAAAAATAAAAGTTATTTTTTAACTTTTATTTTTTCGAGCAAAAATAACAGTTATTTTTGACTTTTATTATTTCGAGCATGAATAAAAGTTATTTTTGACTTTATTTTTTTTCGAGCAGAAATAAAAGTTATTTTTTGACTTTTATTTTTTCGAGCAAATAAATAAAAGTTACTTTTGTTTAAATTCATGATAAATTTATTGAAAATTTTTGTAAAACAAAGATAATTTTTCAGTGAAAATAATTTGCATATGCTCAAAAATTAATGGAGTTGAGTTTGGCAATCATAATTAGGGTTGAAAACACAAAAATAACTTTTATTTCTGCTCGGAAAAATAAAAGTCAAAAAATAACTTTTATTTCTGCTCGAAAAAATAAAAGTCAAAAAATAACTTTTATTTTTGCTCAAAAAATAAAAGTCAAAAAATAACTTTTATTCATGATCGAAATAATAAAAGTGAAAATAAACTGTTATTGTTGCTTGAAAAAATAAAAGTTAAAAAATAATTTTTTTTTTGTAAATTTTTGCTCAAAAAAATAAAAATCAAAAAATAACTGTTATTTTTTTTTTTAAATAAAAATCAGATTCTTAAAAATCATCGCATTTTATGAAAATTTTGTCCAAGACTATTAAAATGGTATACTTGGTTTTATTCTCCGACATTTCCTTGCGGTTGCTTTTTTTAATCAAAAATTCAAAAATAACAGTTATTTTTGGTCCCTGTGCAAAATTTATTGGCCATAACTGTCATAGTTTATAATTTAATAGCTTTAAACAGGCGTTTGTGACATTTTAGTGGTTTCCGTTAGTGGTTTTTATATGAAAGCTATGGTCAAATATGGACGGATTCCTATAAAATTTGATATACTGACCAATAGTAGCATAGTCGTCATAGCTATACAATTTTACTCAATTTATCAGCATTAATGTGATTCCCGGGGTGGAGCTCTAACTAAATGTGAACCGATTTAGCCCATTTCCAAGATACTTTTGTAAAATTTTGTCCCTCTATCTCTTTTTTATGGTATTTTTGTGTTCCCGTAAGTTTTTATATGGGAGATATGGTATAATGGTGATGGTTTATCATTTATTAGTGTTAAAGTGTATTTCAGGTGCAATTTAGGCTGTTTTCGTAAGTGTTTTGTACGGGAGCTATGGTTAAATGTGAACCGATTTCGATGAAATTGTATGCGCTGTATAATAATCATGAAAAAATTCCCTGTGCTAAGTCATCATATCTGTTATAATTTATCATTTATTAGCAATTGGCGTATGCGAGGTTATACGGGAGCTATGGTCAAATGTAAAAAGATTTCGCCTAATTTCAATACCAACATTTTGCAAGAAATCAAGAATATTTATGCCAAATTTCTGTGGCCTACATCCTTTCGTTAAGGTTTGATTGTGACGACAACAGTCAGACAAACGGAAGTACATCAATCGTCTTAGAATTTTATAAGGAATCAGAATATACATGAATTTTTATTTTCGGGTCTATATTAAGAAAATTACAAACGGAATGACAATCTCTTTCTGGTCGTGGCTATAAAAAAAACATTTCCATCGTTTTTTTGGGAAAAAAATTATTTTTAGTGTTTTTTAAATATTTAAAAAATTTATTTTTCATTCTATTTTTAAACCATCCCACTGTGCGATGTTGATAAAGGCTAAAGAAACAATCTTAGAATAAAAATAACAACAAGTCAAGTCATAATGCTAATTTCCAAAGATATTTTATATTTTCTTTAGACTTTTCCACAATTTTATGCACTTTAATGTAGTTGTGGTATTATCCTTCGTACATGCTGTTGCTCCTCATACGCGCCAAAGGAAAACTTTCAACAACAACAACAAGAACAACAACTCTCAACACAACCAAAAGTCCCAACCAACTAAGAGACCAACTGACTGTTTGGAATGGACTTGTGTTCTCTAGTTTTTGGTTTTATTGAAGAATTTCTGCTTACTGACCAGGAAGATTGTTGCAGCAACAGCTTTGATGTTAACAACATACCACCACCAACATACAAGAGAGTGTGTTTAAATTGCAAAAAGAAAAAAAATACATTTTTATAAAAAATAGCAAAAGAAATGAAATTATAATAAGAAAATAAACTTTTTACTTGAAGTGATTTTAATAAGAATTTAAAATGATTTATCCAAGAATGACTGGACAAACGAAAGAACATGGCAATAATAATGTTGTCCAGGATTAAGAGTATATGGGAAAAAAGTCTCTAGATCTTGTAAGTAAAATTGTTCTTTTCTTGTGATATATAAATATTTGCAGAGAAGTCTCTTAGTAGGAAATATTGTTTGTATTGTAAGTTGGTAAATTCAAAAGAATTTTAAATATTGGAACACCCAATAATTTGGGTTTTCTCAGACTTTTAAGCAAACATTGTGTAACATACCTTAGGGATTTTCAATATACATCCATGTCACAGAACTCAATTCCGTTCGGAAGTGGAATTAATTCCGTGTTTTGCTTCTGCAGAAAAAGTAAAACGAAAAAATTTTTCGGAATGAAACCACATTCTTTTGTTAAAGTGGAATTGAATTTGTATAATTTTCTTTGTTTATTCAATATTTGAATAATTTCTTCAATTATTTAGTGTTATTTGTTGAAACAATGATAGAGTTATTGATTTCAATTAAAAAAATCGTGTTTTGCAATGATTTTTGACATTTAAAATTTTTCGGAATCTATAGAACCTAAAACCATTTCGATCGGAATTCAACTAAATGAATGAAAATTTATTTTCATTTCGATCGATGAATAGAAATGAGGGATTTATATTTGAAATATAAATATCCCTCATGATGAAAATTTTAAATATCTTTAACGATAAATATCCGAACAGAAAAATATTTTATTGATTGTTTTATTTTTGAACTTCTGTTTTGACTTTGAAAAAATAAAATATTTTTGAAATTTTACAATTTTCAACAATGAATGTATGAATATGTTTCCAATTAATTGCAATGTTTTAGGACATCGAAGTTAAACCTAATAGTCCTAATTTAACTATTGGTGGTTTCTTTGACTCGCAAAACCATTTCAACATAAAATTTGCAACAATAATTAAATTTATTGTTATTTAAACGTCCTAAAGACTTTTTATACCAGGACAAATCTTTTTCTTCTGTCATCCTTGACTCCCAGTGGATCATAGGGCCTAGGAGGATGCAGCAATTGCCTGGCGTCTCTAGCTACCAGGTAAAAACTGTATCCAGTTCCCACTCTAACCTTCTCGTGGTACATCCTGGAAACCTGAGCAACCTAGTTTTAGATGCGGAAAAAAACCCGCGTGGGATTCTAGGTCAGGGCTAATATAAAAGGGAGTTATATTAGAGCCATTCCAACGTATATGGTCTAAGGGTATAAGGTAAAAGAACTTGGTAAATACGATAATGCAGCGTCTGTTCAACATGTTAGTTGCGGCTGCAAGCGGGCGTCAGTCTCGGATCGAGCGGCTCGCTATACAAACGTGGCTTGTGTCTTTGGACCCATCACCAATCGACTTAGCACTCACGATGTTTTAAGCATGGAAAGAAACAACATTACAGAATAAACTACTCCAACTACACCTCCTACGGCAGCTGGCGCAAGGATTTTGGAGTTGCCTAAACTATGTAAGAACATTATGATGAATGAAACCAGGACAAATACAGAAATAAAATTTGAATATTTTCTATCAAAAAATTTTTTCATCGGATGAAAAAAGATGAAAATTATTTTGAACTGATAAATATCCCAAACGATTTTTTTTTTATTTTCATCGGATTGAAAAACGATACAAAATTTTTCGAACAATTAAAAATCTTTAGGGATTTTTATTATTTTTTAAACTTAAATGATTGTTTTTGTATGGATCAAAATATTAAAATATTGTTTTAAAAGTATTAATATTCGGTCTCTGTTCAAAACATTCAATTTAAATTAAATTATTTTACTAACAGGAAACTTTTGACAAATGAGTCACAACCCTGCAGTAAATGCCGTCAGAGAAACAATACTGTTTTGCTATTGACAATGTCTCCAGTACTACTTGCCTATTTTGCCCCATCCAATGTTATTTACTATTGACATTTAACATTTAGAGTTCCTACGAAATCTACCAGTAGACATTACCACTATTTACTTAGTATTGACTTTGTAGTTCTTTTGGTCCAAATGGAGACATTGAGATCAAACCGGGGCCTATTAATATACATATATGTATGTTGACACATTCGTTGACAATGTCACCAGATATATACTAGAATAGTTGTCTCTATATATTCACTATTTCAGTACTGAACTCAAATTGGGGACATTTGAATTGATGTTACACAAAGTGTTGACATGGAGACACATGGTTCCAGTTTTACTACAGGGAATATAGTGAACCTTATATGTTATATATTACACAGCACAACAAAATAAAAAAAAATTCATGTGCTCTTAAAACCACTATACAATTTTGATGTATCATGACTACCTTTGTACAAAAATGGTAAAATTTTTAAATTCTATGGCAAGATTTTTTAAAAAATTTTTTTTTTTTAAATTGCAATATTTTTTGCAATAACTCAAAAACTACTAGTCCGATATTATTAAAATAAAATCAGAACAATTAAGATTTACATAGCCTTCAATTCGTCTATATATCGCGTTTTAAAAAAATATGAAAATTTTCCAATTTCAAGGGGTGCATATCGGATTATTGTGAGATTTGGTGAGAAACTTCCACCCACAAAATTTTAGTCGAATTGGACAACGTTAACACGTAGCGCATAGGCCCCAAATCTGCAAAATAGCGTTTAAATCGAAAAAAATTGACAAATTTTCAGTTTTTGCAAAATTAAAGCTATTTATTCCCCCTTTTGCAAAAAAGTGGATCCTGGTCCTTAGGGCAAACACTATGAGATTTCCAATTAGCTACATATCTTTAAAATCGGTCAAACAGTTTTCGAGTTACTACAATTTGCACTGGCCATTACATGTCCTTGAGGACTTGCCGAAGGCAATTGACCAAAAAATGTGACTAAGTGAAATCGATGGAATAGATCGAAAATGCATTTCATTGTTTTATTCATGTATTTTTTTCATACATTTGAAAACCCGCTATAATGCGTATATCAAGCAAAAAACTAAAATTTTGTGAAAATGAGCGAATTCACTAAATTGTGAATAAATTCGAAAAATATCAATCGATTTTTATGGTCGATATCTCATTTTGTTGCTATTATATGTCGCTATGCGATAAAATAATAAATCTGGAAGTTTTTTGCCGTTTTCGATTTTTCATGATTTTTTTAAAACGAAAATTTTTGCCATTTTTACATAAAAAATATATTTTTTTCTTAATTTTTTTTATTATAACTCCGATACTATTGATCCGATTGAAACGCGATATATAGACGAATTAAAGACTATGTAAATCCTAATTTTTCTGATTTTATTTTAATAATATCGGACTAGTAGTTTTTGAGTTATCATTAATTATTTTAAGAAACGTATAAAAAAATTGCAATTAAAAAAAAAAAAAATAGAATTTAAAAATTTTACCATTTTTGTACTAAGGTAGCCATGATACATCAAATGTACCTAGTGGTTACTCGAGCACATTTTTGCTGTTGACCTGTGTTATTTATATTGTCCTAAAAGTATGCTACACAAATGTTTCTGAAATATCTTACAATTCGACCGACATCGAATGTGGCGAAAGCCATCTTGTGGAAAATATATGTTGTATAAATCAACACCTACAAATTCGCCTGGGGAGTCATTGTCACTATGGGTTACAAAATAAGCTTTTTAGTGACATGAACAACTTTAGATTTCTTAGTCCAATTGGTAAATTTTTTTATCAGGTACGTAGTATCTGGACTATGCTATTTTTTATTTTAATAAATGATTAATGTCAATTTGGACAAGATGTATTCCATAGACGACAAAGTGAACTAATTGTTATTTCGGAATTGGAAGTACTACTCGACAAAGGTAGTTGTCAAAAACAAGAAGAACTTGTATTATAATTCAACAAAAAGAACTTGTAATATAATTCTAAGTAGCACAACAAGCCATTTTACAAGATTTAGAAGAGTCCTAAACGCATTGAAGCCGAGAGACAATGCCTAAATGCTGCAAAATTTTTGTATCGTATTGTTACTGGTAATGAAAATTGGACACTTTACGCAAAAAGTCTTATAAAAGCCTGGCCAAGCAGCCAAAATCATCACACGCAAAGTAATTTTCTGTATTTGGTGGGATCAGAATGGCGTTTTGTGTTAACTACTGAAATGAATTCAGACGATAACAAGGGACCTGTACCGAAGACAATTGATTTGTTTAAAGAGACTAATTTACAAAAAACGACCAGAATATTCGCCCAGGCACAAGGCCATAATCTGATGAACCGAAACAGTTTAATGGCGCTGAACGTTAACTTAAAGATGAGACAAAGTAGCGGCTAACGATAAACAATACTTTGAATGATGTATCAACTCATTTTGTTATTAATTGTGTAGCGACGTTACTCGCATAGTTTTGCCTAAAGTGTTGAACCAATGACTCTATAATATAAAGATTTTGCACTCCATACATTTTTTTGCTGCCAAAAGTGAAATTAAAGTGGACAAAGAACAAGAAAAACACATAAACGCAAAAGCAAACATACATTTCATAAGAACGTGTGTGTGCCTTAGCTTTCTCTCATTGGATAATGGTCTCCATTAGTGTTTCCGAATTAGACTCTGTTTTTTATGGAACTTTTCAAAACGACCACACGGCTACTTAATGTTTGGAAGTGCAACATCTTTATATAGGGTCTTAAGATGTACTAATAGATCATTGTAATATATGTAAGACATCTTATAAAATATCGATAATATTTTTTCTAAATTTATATAAAATTACCTAACAGATGGCATTTAAAGGTTATAATATTTGGTTGTCTCGAAAGTATTTTCGTTTCCTTTAGAAAAATGCAAGTCAAATTTGTTATAATCTCCTGTTAATGACAAGAGAGAATGCTAGAGATATTCTCTTATTCTTGAACGCTTCAACTGCTCTAAAATTCTGTTGTTTGACGAGATGTTTGAAGCCCGCTTTGTCATGATGAGGAATATTCCGTCGTTAGAGGTTAATTTTAAGAATTTCTCGGAAGTTTTCTAGCAAACAAGTGGTCGCGTACCACTCAGAATTGACAGTTTTTCATTTTCTGAACGGAAAGTGGCCACCAATTTTGCCGAAAAATAGCTTAAAAATTTGTCAGCCATTAAATAGTATTAGAAGTAAGGAAATTAAAATTTAGATGGTAATGGATTAATCCCCCAAGTGTGATGTCTATTTCGTAGAACAATAACTTGGGTCCAAGTGTCGAAACGAATGAAGAATAAGACGAAATATGAATAAAACGTGAATACTTCAATCGATTTGCTTACATTTGTTTTAAATTTCCATGCTTATTACGCTTAGAATATTGATATTGTGATCTGTATACCTCAAATCTTGGGAGTTCAAAATCTGTAATTAGATTTTCCGAATTCCTAAGAGTACAAAAATTAATAGAATTGAAAGTCGGTTTCAAAGAAATTAAAACTGTTTGATTTTACCCATATGTATGTATCAAAAACTAGAGCCAATAAAAACAAGTAAGAAAGTGCTATAGTCGGTCAAGCCCGACCATACGATACCCTTCACCACTAAGGTCAAAGGCGTTCTTTTTACTAATTAAAGATAAATATTTGCTAAATTTTGCCATCATACAAACATATTCTCAAAACTTAAGGTACGGTCAGACTCATTAAACATTTAAATCAAATATTTTGGGTAAAATATTGTCAAAACAATATAATAAAAAAATTGTGGTCACACTTGCACATTTATTTGACGATTTTTATTTGATAAAATACAGAAAAAATACGTTCAAAGTATAAACAAAAAAACAAGTTTTATTTATGGTCACACTGAAGATTAAATATTTTCCCAAAAAATATTTGATCAAATTTTTTCAAAACAAAATTGTGTATCTAGCAATTTGTTTCTCATATTTGAGTTGTTGTTTCTCAAATTTGATGTTGTTGTTTCTCAAAATTGATGTTGTTGTTTCTCAAATTTGATGTTGTTGTTTCTGTTTGAATAGTAAACAATACAAATGCTCAGCTGTTATTTGCCCCTGTTTGATGTTACAAAAATTTTGTAAGATTAAATAATTATTTGATCAAAATTTAATAAAATATTTGCTCTTGCGTGGTCACATTAGGAAAATTTTTATTTGCTGGCAAATGATTTTGTTTTGTTCAAATCAACATGTTTCTGGTTTGAACCTCAAAAATATTTTGTGGTCAGACAGACTACGAGGATCAAATATTTGATAATTTCGATTAAATGTTTAATCAATGTGACCGTAGCTTTACACATTTAAGCTGTTTCCGTCATTTGGACTTATATGAGAGCTAGGGTCAAATGTAGACCGATGATCTCGGAATTTGGCGAATTGATTGTTACAAAAATTATGTATGCAAAAAATAAACTTAAAATTCTCATTATCTTCGGATTTACGAGCCTTTTAGTCCCATTTAGTGCGTTTTGAGAAAAGAGTTTGTATGGGAGCTATGGTCAAATGTGGACCGATTTCAACGAAATTTGGTACAGTGATTTAGGTTTACATAAGCCGTATATGATTTAAATTTGATTTTTGTGGCCAATATATCAATTCCGGTAGTGGGACCTAGGGGAGGTACCATAAATAATGGACCGATTTCGACGAATTTCAATAGTCATGGTCCCATTATCAAACAAATGATCTGTGCCAAATTTCATCAAATTATCTTTAGAATTGCGACCTGTAGTTTGATTACAAGGTTTACATGGGGGTCCAGCCAGCCGTCCAGACGGACGGACGGACGGACATCGGTAAATCGACTCAGAAAGTGATTCTAAGCCTATTGGTATACTAAAAGGTGGGTCTACGACAAATATTTCTATGCGTTACATACATCAGCACAAACTTATTATACCCTTTCCACCTACGGTGGTGAAGGGTATACAAATTAAGCTCAGATTTGCAATCCCAAATTACCTTAAAACCGGCTATCACTTCTTAATCAACAAATACCTTATTGCGCTGTGTAATATTTCAGTTAAACTTTCAACTTCTTTTCAAGTCACCCTCGCTTGCAATTTAAAGTTAATTTAAATAAGACTTTATAAGAAAGACAAAAACCACAATAATAATCAAAATCAAATTACAACGAAATATGCTTAACGTTTTTTGTAAAATAATTGTATCACGAGTACGAGTAATGTATTTATTTGTATTAGTATATATTCTTTAGATATTCTTATTACTGACCTGTCTTTTGTGTGGGCTTGTGTTGGTCCTCCATGGCAGATTCAAAGAAACGTTTTTTATCGGATACCGATTTAGGCACTTTTGTGGCTGCAGTTTGTTTTGTTGCTTCAGCAGGTGAAATCTGTAAAAGTTATGGAATGATTTAGAAACTTAAAAAAATTTTATGCAAACGAAAAAATTTAAATTTTCAAAGAATAAACAAAAGAAACAATTGTTAATGTTTTAATTTAAATAAAAGAACAATTTCAAAAAATATATATATAATGATTATGTTAAAATCCTCTAGATAATACAATACATATTAAAAAATAAACACAAAGATTTAAATTAGACTTAAAAGTACAATAAGTATTTTCTAACAAACCAACCAAAGCCCCCTAAAAGTATGTAATTGTTTGTTATACCAAAAATGTATTTAACAAAATCCCTTGCAAAGTCTTGTGGTACCAAGATAAAGATGTGGAAACAAAACCAAAGCTGACCAAGCCAGACACAACACATTCGGCAAGGCAAGGAAATAAAGGACATCCATGTTTAGACACTCTTAAACATATACTACGGCAGCATTTAACTAGTATCTGCGGTTGCTGCCAACAAAACAGCCTTCTAGAAATTGTTGGTTCCTATTCATATGAGTTGTTTTTTGTAAATGGAGAAGAGTATGTAGAATTTGAAAAAAACATTGTTACCAAAAAAAAAAAATGTGACTAGAGATAAACAGAAATGCAACAAGAACTGGAAACATGAAAATGAAAGGGAACAACATATACCACCAACCACATACAATTGAAAACTTTGTGCCTTACTCGGGGTCTTATTGCAACAACAACAACACACAAATTGTAGGAGAGAAGGACAATTTTATACTCACATTACCACAAAGTTAGGTTTAAAGTGCTAGAAAAGTGGAATATTGTTAGGATTTTGGTGAATGCAATATAAAATGTTCAGTTTTAGACTATTTACAATTTGTTCTATATATAGACAGGGGTAATGAAATCTTTTTAAATATACGAAGATTCTTTTTAATATTTCGAGATGCTGCTATATGGCAACTTAAACACCTACAGTAAAGTTGAAATTTTTTTATAATATACGAACTTCAAAACTTCTTTTCTGTTGCTTAGAGAAACTTAAAAAATTCTTGTCCGCCAAAAATGGAATTTAATTATGATTTTTTTTGTCAACATTCAAAGTGTATTAAATCAAAAATGAAAAATGGCTTCCATGATTTTGTACCAAATTAAAAACAAAATGCACTTTTCCCTAGTTTGTAATAAAAGTTGAAATATTCCGGCTTTAAATTTCTCATTTGAAGGGTATCAAATAAGAAATAAGTTAACTTATACTTTCTAAAGTATATAATAAATTTTCAGTTAAAAAACTTCCGGTAGAACATGGATTGAAATCTTATATAACATATATGTATGTAGGTACTTTTATTTTATGTTCCAATAAAATATTATAATCGAGTAAATAAAAAAAGTCTTAATTTGAGGAGGCAGATTTCAAATCTGATTCGCATGATTAGCCCTTGGGTACGCAAGGGTTAATTTGTAAAGAATGTAATTTAAGGCAAATTTGAACGGTTTTTTGAATTGCAGTAAAAATATAACAATAAAAACATATAATTTTTGAAAAAAATGAATATTTTAAAAATTTTACCTTTGACACTGGTGATAAAAGGGTCAACGACATCCGATTTCAACTAATTTTATAATATATATTTCTACCCATAGAAGCAATAATAATTTCAGTTCTGCTTATAAAAACTGAAAATATATATCAATTCACGTGTTTTTTATAACTTTGGTGAAAAATTTTGTTTTTGTCGTAATAATTATACCCTTCACCACCATAGCTATGGATAGGTGGAAAGGGTATTATAAGTTTGTGCTGATGTATGTAACGCATAGAAATATTTGTCTTAGACCCACCTTTTAGTATACCAATAGGCTTACAATCACTTTCTGAGTCGATTAAGCGATGTCAGTCCGTCCGTCTGGTCGGCTGGCTTGACCCCCATGTAAACATTGTAATCAAACTACAGGTCGCAATTCTTAAGATAATTTGATGAAATTTTGCAAAGATTATTTTTTTGATAATGGGACCATGGCTGTTGCAAAATCGGTCCATTATGTATGGTACCTCCCATATATCCCACTCCCGGAATTAATATATTGGCCACAAATATCAATATTTTTTCATGAAATTTGAAAAAAATACTGTCTATGTAAATATAAATCAATGTACCAAATTTTGTTGAAATCGGTCCACATTCGACCATAGCTCCCATACAAACTCTTCTGTCAGAACGCACTAAATGAGACAAAAATCACTAAAACGCTCGTAAATCTGAAGATAATAAGAATTTTATGTTTATTTTTTGCATACACATTTTTTGTAACAACTGTAATCAAAGTCCAAATGACGAAAACAGCTTAAATATATACGTTTTGAGAAAATGTTTGTATGACGGCTAAATTTATCAAGTATTTGTCTTTATACAGGAAAAATAACAAATTTGATCTTAGTGTATCGGGTATCGTATGGCCGGGCTTGACCGACTATAGCACTTTCTTACTTGTTCAATTTTAAGTCGCAGGTACGACTAAGACTTATAAATATTGATCTAATTTTTTCGTTTAGGAATTTGCAGGCTGTTCTTACTAACACTCTGGAACATTTGGAAATGGTATGAAAACCAACTTTTTTTCGCCCTATGCAAATGTGACTTAACGTTTGTAACAAAAATTGATATTTAAATATCTTGAAGTCTCAAACAAGTAATAAAAGTCGAACTTATTACTCTTCAAGGATATAGAGTATTTTGGAAAACGCTTATTAATTAGGAAAGTTTTTAACCG
This sequence comes from Stomorhina lunata, assembly GCA_933228675.1. NCBI lineage: Eukaryota > Metazoa > Arthropoda > Insecta > Diptera > Rhiniidae > Stomorhina > Stomorhina lunata. The sequence goes on along the minus strand of OW121740.1, from coordinate 92,958,528 downwards.
ATTTTATTACTGCTTAATATCTCTAAAAAGCCAAATCATAAGACCATATCTCAATTCCGAAATGTCGGCGCTGTAGTACGTACCTGAAATAATCGACCGTTTTAACCTAATTTTCGATTTAATCCTGAACTTTGGGAATAATACAAAGTAGTCTCAAGAGTTACAAACATCAGCACAATGGGATAGAAATCAACAGGAAAATTTGTTTGTGGTTGTATTTTTCTGAAAACTTAATTATGCGGTTAAAGGTTTAAATCCTGATATAGCAAATTATACCAAGTAGACCGCGATAGTATCACGGTACCAATTAGTGTTAAAATTAGTACCATTTAATCCTTTTTGCAATCTCTGATCTAAACAAATTTACGATACGTTTAAGCCCAAAAAGTCAATTATTCGCCAGATTTTTTTTGGAAAAACTACCTCTATCGTATAACTCGAGTGAAATGCTAGTTCAAACATGTCGAATTTTCTAAGTAAATTTATCTTTTGTTTAAGTATATAATTTTACATTAAATTGAAACTCAGGAATTAGTTCTAATACAGCTATAATTTTGTTAAATTAACAATGTGACCTTTCACCTTAAATTATTATCATGTTGACAACTTGAAAGCTAAAGTTATAATTCAATTAAATTTTCATTTTAAAATTTAATCCATTTCTTTTGACAACTTCTTATATTTGAGTTTTAAGTAACATTTCGCTAAAAATACATTTTTTTTGCATTTTACACTTTCCTTGCTTATCTTGGCAATATAATCGGATTTCATTTCTTTATGTTAATTAAGGTTCTTTTTTTTTGTTTCTTTTTTCATACACCACAAATTAAAATTTATGATAAGAAATATCCTTCCGCACCCTTTTTTCTGCTTGGGCAAATATAAAATGCCCAACGGTTTCGAAAAATTATAATCATAAATTCTAAACACACATTGGTCGATGGTAGAAGTTCAAATTTATTTTAGTATATGAAGGGGGAAGATTACACCGTTGCATAAATTTGGTATGGGGTATTACTAAAACTATGTACATACATACATATATATTTAAAATTGAATTTTATATAAAAAATCTGCTATAGTATTCCTAAATAGCAACAGTTCGCTTTAATAACCTATTCCTTTAATTTATGTAACCTATATCTTGCAAACTACGGTACCGACTCTAATTAGTGTTTCAGCATAAAAATAATACATTTCCAAAAAATTTAAGTCATTTTACATAAAGACGTACCACCAAATTTTTTTCATTTTACCCAAATACAAAGTTTCATTAAGATCGCATATCGGCAAAGCGTGGCGACTTGACGCCAAAGTTTAGACATGCCAGTTATATGGAAAAAATAATGGGTTTATTCAACTGTTTTAAAAAAAATTCTCTTAGAATATATTTTAAAAAAGTGTTTAATAGCATGGTAGTAAGAACTAAATGGGCTTTTCAACGAGATATATTACTTTAAAATCGGTAGAAAACTTTCCTAATTATTAGGGGTTTTCCAAAATATTTTACATCCTTGCAGAATCTCCTGAGCATATGCAATAGAAAAATTTATTATTTTTCAAAAGTTTAATAAGTTTGATTTTTTACTTCTTTGAGACCTCAAAATATTTGAATATTTGTTTTGGTTACAATGGGCTAAAGCCATGTCACTTTTGCATAGGACGAAAAAAAGTATTTTTTTCATACAGTTTTCAAAACTTTTTATACCCTTCACCACCATGGGTGGAAAGGGTATATTGGGTTTGTGCTGATGTTTGTAACGCATAGAAATATTGGTCTAAGACCCATTTTTTAGTATACAAATCGACTTAGAATCACTCCCTGAGTTGTTTTAACGATGTCCGTCCGGCTGGCTGGCTGGCTGGCCGGTTATCCATGTAAGCTTGTTATCATTCTACAGGTCGTAACTTTAAAGATAATTTGATAAAATTTGGCACAGGCTCTTATTTTGGTCCAAGGACGTTGCCTATACTTTTTGGGCGAAATCGGATTTGTATTTCGGGTAACTCCCAACGACGATGCTTATACTTTTTGGGCGAAATTGGATTAGTATTTCGGGTAACTCCCATAGGGATGCCTTCCCTGAAAAGAGTTTTTGATCCGTTACAGATACAGATTTAGTTCTAAATACAACTAAATCTGTATCTGTAACGGATCAAAAACTCTTTTCAGGGAAGGCATCCCAATGGGAGTTACCCGAAATACTAATCCAATTTAGACCAAAAAGTATAGGCATCGTCCTTGCACAACTATTGCTTATCATAACCTTAATCAGTGTATCTAATTTTGTAGGAATCGGCCCATATTTGACCATACCTCCCATACAAAACACATTCTCAAAAGACGTTTATATACACATAAAAGCACAAAAACGTGTATAACTCTAAAGATAAATGCATTTGATTACACGGTGCAACATGAAAAAAAATAACCACATACGGACACCACCACGAGATAGAGGATCAAAAAAAAGAAGACACGTGTCTTTCAGTTTTGTCAAATGTCCTCCCCTTTTTTGTGGGCGGGGCCTTAAAAATTTGGGCCTCTTTGTCATTTTTGCAATAAAGTGGTCATCTTCTCAGGCTAATATCTTCCAAACCGTTACGAATTTTGATTTACTTTTTGAAACAAAGTTGTAGCTATTGTCATGAGGAATAAAAATAGTGAACACAAAAAATCAAAAAAACGCCATCTTGAATATCAAAATCGCAAAAAAACTAAAAAAAATCGATTTTTTTAGGCTTTTTTCACATGTTCAGGTTCCTACGTAGCAAACCGTTCAAAATTTAAGAAAACAATATACAACAAAAATAAAGCTAAGACCTCACTTAAAAACTTTGTAGAACATACAAACATCCTAGGAATGATCCTTAACACAGTAAAGGTAGCGCTAAGGTAACCATAAAAATTAAAAATTTCCCGAAAAAATGTTATTTTTAATGTTTTTTTTTACTTCAACAAGAAAAAATATAACCATATATAGTACAAATACCGCTACGTGATGAAAGACAAGAAAGCCCATATCTTCCAGTTTTGGCCCAATTCACCACCATTTAACAGCATTTAGGTAGCGCTTAAGTAACGACAAAAGTGAAAAATTCAAAAATTAGCTCTTGTCATAAAAAAGAAAAATTCTCAACATATAAAAAATTAATCTTCAAGATCACAAAATTTTTAAAAATTGATTTTTTGCCTGGTTATGGACAGGTTAAAAATTCAAGAAACAGTCACCTAGAAAAGATACATTTTTATTGGACAACTTTTTTGAATCATTCATACGAACATTATATGAATGATCCTCAATATCGTTTAGGTAGCGCCTTGGTAACCGCAAAAGTGAACTACTTTTTAGGCTAGGTAGCGCTTAGGAAAAATTAAAAAAGTAAAAAAATCAGCTCTTGCCATAAAAAACCAAAAATCGATTTTTTACCTAACCAGGTCCATAGGTAGCAAACCGTTCATTCAAGAAACAATCATGAAACCCTGGACGCAATATACAAGTGATATGATGTTCGCACCGAGGCATTACAAAACACGACTTAAACGAGAGCTCAGCGGTGAAAGTTATACTATTTCAATATGCAGTGTGAAAAAATTAATTTATTTTGCTACGTTTGCGGTCATCAAATTAGAAAAAACAAATATGGAAAAGAAAAGAATCTTCTAACTAGCGAATTCAGAAGAGCATATACGTTGTTTTTCGACGAAGTAGACTTGACCAGTGAAAATTACACACCTAATATAGTGTGTCGCCAATGCTATAACAATCTCATGGCATGGTTGAGTGGAGCAAAATTTAGTATGAAGTATTGTAAACCGGTAAACTGGATTTATCGCCCAGGTGCTCATGATGTAAACATTTGCTATGCATGCGTAAATTACACACGTGGAATGAATCGACATGGTGAGAAGAATAAAATTTATAAAGCAACTGCAACAGCTACACTACCAGTGCTTGCACCTGAAAATTTTGTACCGCCAAGGCCACCAAGTACAGATCTCAGGACAGAATTTACAGGAATGAATACTGAATGTGGTGTTACTTATGAAGATCCGTTTGACGCCGATTATGAGCCTCAACAAGGAAGAGATGGACCACAACTAATAACACAAATGGAAATGGATTTCATTGTGGCCATATTGGGATTATCGCAGCGGCTTGCCATATTTTTTACAGCGTTTTTAAAGCAAAGAAAATTAACACTTGCTAACGTTAACTCTTCGGCATACCGGAAACGGCAAGCTGAATTTCAGAACTTCTACACTCTACATAATGACAATTCGTTCGCTTACTGCAACGATATAAAAGCTTTGGTGGTAAAAATGGGAATAAACTACATCGCTAGTGAGTGGAGATTATTTATTGATAGTTCTGTTTCAAGCTTGAAGGCAGTGTTATTGCATATGTCGAACCGAAAACCTTGCATTCCGCTAGCAATCGGTGTCAACATGGAAGAAAACTACGAAACATTGAAAAATATTATGGAAAAAATCAAATACTACGAAAATAAATGGAAGATTTGCTGTGATTTGAAGGTCATCAACATTATGCAAGGGATCATTGATAAAGGCGGCTTTCCCAAATTCTTTTGTTTTCGTTGTAATTGGGATTCGCGATCTCTGAATCAATTCGAATGTAATTCGTGGACACCAAGAGGAAATGTGGAGGAACAAATGAAAGAACATAGACTGAAAAATGCACCTTTGATTGACAATACTCATGATATCTTGCTGCCACCGCTCCACATTAAATTGGGAATTGTTAAAAAATTCATCGAAGTGGCTGTTATAAATTGTCCAAATGCATTTGACTATTTGAAAAGTGTTTTCCCAAAGCGTAGCGATGACAAAATTAAGAAAGGTATGTATTGTAGTAAACTAAATCCTATATTTTCCACCTTATTGTATATTTACTTTTCTTTTCTGTTTCTTTTTTTATCGTTTGATAGGAGTACTTAATGGCCCAGACATTAGAAAGCTTTTCAAGACAAATTTTGAGTCAGCGCTTGATGAAAATCATTCAATGGCATGGATTTATCTTCAACGTGTATGCACCAGAGTCTTGGGAGGGGATCGAGACGCTGAGCCGGAAGCAAGAGAATGGGTGAAAGAAATGCTGTATTGACATTAAAGCTGCACTTTCTTCATTTTCATTTTGACGATTTTATGAAGCAACTGTCTACTGAATCCGATGAGCAAGGAGAACGGTTTCATCAAACCACATGGAAAAACGGTACAAAGGCAAAAAACTAGACGCATTGCTTGGAGAGGTAATATCAAATATATTGATGCATTGCTTTGTATTCCTTTTTTGATTTTTGTTTTTATTTCAGGTATGTTGGTGGAGCCACAAGATTACCCTGTATGATGTCAATGAAGTATTTCAAGAAGAAAAAGCTTATGATGGAGGGCAGTCTGGAAGCAACGTACCCGTGCGCACCCTAAGTTCTGAATCAGAGTCAGATTCGGATGATTCGGACGACGAATTGGATCCACAACTTAAGAGAGTGCTATTTACAAGTCCAGGGCCATCAACTTTATAAACATGACACAAATATTTATTTATTTTATTTATTTCCATATTTATTTATCTTATTTTTGTGATATATGCCATTGTATATTAATGTTGAAATAACAACAAAAAAAAATTAAAATAAAAAAATTTTACACATACGAAATGAAATTAAATCAAATGAAATTAAATTATTTTTGTATAAGAAATTGAATGTTCTAAAAAGTTGTTTAATTAGATCTTATGTACATTTTTGTAGCTTATTGTTTTCTTGAATTTCGATCGGTTTGCTACGTATGGACTTAAACATGGGAAAAAAGGTAAAAAAATTGATTTTTTTAAATGACGTTTTTTTCATTTTATGTGTTCACAATTTTTGTTCTTTACAAGGGTTATACAATATCTTTGCCTTAAAGAGAAAATGAAAATTCCACTCGGTTTGCAAAATATGCGCCTGAGAAAATGATTACTTTTTTAATGACACCAAGACCTCAAATCTTTGGGGGCCTCTGAAAAAACTCCATGACTTGGGGCAAAACTAGAATATATGGTCTTTTTTGTCTTTTATCACGTAGTTGTATTTGTATATGGTTATATTTTTTCTTGTTGAAGTAAAAAAAAACATTAAAAATAACATTTTTTCGGGAAATTTTTAATTTTTATGGTTACCTTAGCGCTACCTTTACTGTGTTAAGGATCATTCCTAGGATGTTTGTATGTTCTACAAAGTTTTTAAGTGAGGTCTTAGCTTTATTTTTGTTGTATATTGTTTTCTTAAATTTTGAACGGTTTGCTACGTAGGAACCTGAACATGTGAAAAAAGCCTAAAAAAAATCGATTTTTTTTAGTTTTTTTGCGATTTTGATATTCAAGATGGCGTTTTTTTGATTTTTTGTGTTCACTATTTTTATTCCTCATGACAATAGCTACAACTTTGTTTCAAAAAGTAAATCAAAATTCCTAACGGTTTGGAAGATATGAGCCTGAGAAGATGACCACTTTATTGCAAAAATGACAAAGAGGCCCAAATTTTTAAGGCCCCGCCCACAAAAAAGGGGAGGACATTTGACAAAACTGAAAGACACGTGTCTTCTTTTTTTTGATCCTCTATCTCGTGGTGGTGTCCGTATGTGGTTATTTTTCCATGACCTAAAAAATTACACACAGTGTTACTAAAACTTTGCACAGATAAATGTTTAGTCAATATAAACCAATAACCAAAATTTGGTAACAATCGGTCCACAATTTACCCTAGCTCCCATATCAGGCCCTTAGCCGGAAATGACAAAAATCTCGAAATTTTGAAAAAATAGCTCATAGTATATGTATGTATGTCTCTAAGACCTCAGAAAAACTTGTTTAATTGTTGGTCCATATTTGACCTTAGCAGTAAAGGGTATGACATATTCGGGCTTGACCGACTATAGCATTTCTTACTTGTTTTTCGTTGTTTTCAATAGTTTGTTAAACGAATTCGAAAAAAGTAAAAAAAAAAGTTCCGGAGTGTTAGTAAGAACATCCAGCAGATTAACACGAAGAAAAAATTAGATCGATATCTCTAATGGCTAAGTCGTACCTACGACTAAAAATCAAAAGATTTCGACAAAAATCCGATTTTTAACCAAAGTTATAAAAAAAGTACGTGAATTGTTATATATTAGCAGTTTTTATAAGCAGAACTGAAATTATTATTGCTTCTATGGGTAGAAATATATATTAGAAATTTGGTTGAAATTAGCTGTCGTTAACACTTTTATTACCAGGGCCAAAAGTAAAATTTTTGATATATTAAATTTTTTCAAAATGTTATTCAAAATTACATGTTTTTATGATTATATTTTCATGAAAATTTAAAAAATCGTTCCAGGGCTTCTTTAGTTACATTTTACACAAATTGACCCTTTTGCACCCATGGACTAAGCATTGGAACTATTTAGAGTCCATGGGTACGCAAGGGTTAATTTGTATAAAAACGTATTTGTAGGCGCCTTTTGACAATTTTTTAAATTTGCATTGAAATATAACAATAAAAATATGTATTGTCTAGTTTTTTTTTTAATATTTTAAAAATTTTACTTTTGACCCCGGTAATAAAAGGGTTAATGACCTGTCATATAACTCCGATCTCGGATACTACCTAAAAACAACAAAAACGCTTCATTTATATTCAAAATGAAAAATATGTCAGTGAGAAGCCAATATAGACATATCTGGAGGATATACCGTTAAAGCTAGAGGCAATATTGATTCGAATAAAGTGATTGTGAGTCGATCGGTATATCTTATATTTCTATGCATTACAAACAGCAGCTTAATTTTATAATACTCTTTCCAGCTATGATGGTGAAGGGTACAAAAAGTTACCAACGATACCTACTACAGCTGCAAATCTTATGCCAATCGGTCAACTTATTAGCTTATCTGCTCCCTCAGAGTTATATAGCGTTGTTCCTAATGGAAGATTTATGAATTTTATAAAATTTGATGGAATATAAGACTCTTATTTGTTCGATTTGAAACTGCTGTTATTTTAAGACGATTTTTTTATATGATTATGAAAGAGTTACATTTTAAACTTTATAGTTTAAAAACATTTTCTTAACTCTACGCAGGAAATGGTGTACCAAATAAAATGTCTCATTTTAACACGATGATCATTTATCAAAGAAAGTCACTAACATTTTCATTTCTTTTCTGGTCCTCATTTCTATTTGGTTTCATATTTTCCCAAAACGAAAAGAAAAACTAAAACTCGAAAATACATATACAAAATGCAACATGTACTACAATGAAAGGACTTTCGTTGTATCCTTTCTTCCTACACAAAGCTTCTCCAATGGTAACCGACAATCATCTAACATTGTCCCACCAAACCTACAAACAGCAACAGGCAAAAAATGATTAATAGTCTCTGTTGTTTCATGTTTTGTTTCATTCATAAATTTTGTTCTACTACAAAATTCTATCCAACAAGAAAAAAAAGGCGGAAAGGGGAAAGCAGAAAACACTTGATCTGAAACCATTTCAAGTGTAAAAAATAAGAACTAAAATAAATTATAGGTCATTTAAAGCAAGTGTCCTTAAATTAAATTCTTTCTAGGCAAATGCTAAATTTAGAAACATAGAAATTAATTTAAATTAATTGCAGAAAAAATTTGCTGCCTTATTTGAAGATTAGGGCAATTATTTAGTTTGTGCTTTTTTTCTTTCAGTGTAGAAATTATTTAAACACAGATGTCGCTTAAAGCATTTAATATGAAACAAGTGCTTTATAAACATTTGTTTAACATTTTTTTTTTGTTTTTTTTTATTTTTTCGATAAGATAGCAGCGAGTTATGACCTAAATTCTTTCTAACATTAGGGGACTGACTGTTAACCTAATCGATAGATAATTACATAAATTGTATATTTAACGTACGAGTACATACGTGTCTCACTTTTTTTATCAGCTGTCCCATATGACTAAAACCATTTTATCAGATTGTAAACACTTGTTATCGTGCCAGAATATTTTGAATATTTATTTATGGTATTTTAAGAGAAATGATAAATTGAACGAACGAACGAACAGTCTGCCACAGGTGTTTTAGGTGACAAGAAGTATTTTTAATACAGGAGAATTTAAATAGAGTTTTCAATAAAATAGATAAATAAATAAAAAAAAAAAACTCGATATAAATTTCTAATTTTTGACAAGTATTATACATTTATACTTTAATAGGGTTTGTGGATACCCAAAATTTGCAGAGTTTTAAGCTCAAAATTCTAGCCACTAAGAAAGTAGCAGAATCACAAAGATGAAAAGTGGGAATAAATATATTCACTGTAGCCAAGCTGTCATTAAGTCTGTTGATTCCATCCTCCTAAATTTGATATTAACATTTTTATTGTCACAGATATTTTTTAGAGATGGCTCATCAGTTAGGTATTAACCGGATGTGGGTGCCAGGCAACAGATATATACTAGGGAACTGAAGATCACACAGATGAAACAGAATCTGTTGTCATGAATCTAGTCACTTGTAAGCTAATACTGCGAAAGAAAGCATTGTCTGATTGGAAGGCTAAAGTTTTCGGCGAGTGACTCAGCAGAGAGTATAACGACGTGAATAAAGAGTTTATAAAACAGTAGGGGACTGTTGTTGTTGTAACTGCGATATTATTGGTAATAACGCAGAAGTGACAGTCTGTGGTCGGAATCTCAAGATTTCTGAGTAGGTCCGGCACGAAGAACCGAGTGCCATGGGAACGTACAGTAGGGGACTAATTCTCATTTCTTTGGAGACACCGGTCTAACAGACCTATATATTAGCCGATTTAAGTGCTTTCTAAAGTGATCCATATGTTTCGGCGGGGGATATCAGTTATATCTTCTAGCTTTCGTGGTGACACAATGGACTTCATAGTCTTAGTTGTTCTCATTACCAAGCCCCGCGCTAACCTAAACTTATTTAAATGTCAGTGAAACCCCTCCTAACGAACATATCCTACATTCGACCACATCTAATAATCAGACAAACTTTGTAGAACCTTAAGAATAACAAGTAAGAGTTTTATATTCGGAGGTGCCGAATCATATATACCCACCATCAAATTGTGTTATATTTAGTACATATCTCACGTATCTACGATGGTGCAGTTAATTCAAAATGTGAACCAAATTCGAAAAAAATTGTTACTCCCGTTGATATTGTTGCTAAAAGCGTTATACTAATTTCGGTTGCAGTAGCTTTATAGTTTAACATTTAAAAGCATCTAAATGGTTTCCCTGCACTTTGTACAAAATTTTGTCTCATAACCAAAGGCTCTATAATATGAAGATGTTGCACTTCCATACATTGATTATTCGTATGGTCGTTTTGAAAACTCCATAAAAAAGAGAGTGTACCGCTTTTGGTATTTGATTATTCAATGAAAGAAAGCTAAGTCACACACACGTGCTTATGAAATAGCAAAAATACTGTGGTATTTTAGTGATTTTTATATGAAAGCTATGGTCAATTATGGACCGATTCACATTAAATTTGATATACTGACCAATCGTTGCATTAAACTTCTCTGTTCTAAATTAAGTCGTCATACCTATACCACTTGTTCCAATTGGAATGTTGTCGTGAAAATAATCCTATCTTATCTTTCTTATATTCTTAAACGAGCAATAATTGTATGTTTATATATATATATATATATATATATATATAAATATATATATATATATATATATATATATATATATATATATATATATATATAGAATGACTATCTCGAAAACAGCTCTAACGATTTTGATAAAATTTAGACAGTGGGTATCTTTTTTGATGTATAGGTCGAAGAAGAAGGGACTTTTGGAACCTTTGCCTCTAAGAGGGTAAAAACGGGTAAAAAGGGGAAAAAATCGAAAACGCTATATCTCCTTAAGTAATAGGTATAGAAACAAAATTTAAATTATGTTTTAAACAGCTATGAAAATAAACGGACAGGTGTTTGGTACTTTTTTGAAACTATGTCCGATAAGGGGTACAAAAGGGTAAAAATAGTTTTTTTGGTACCTTTTTAACCCACTCTTATATTTTAAACCAAGGAATATAGAAAGAAACTTTGTACTGCAATCAATAGATGTGAAAGAAATATTGAACACGTATTTGGAACTTTTTTGATTTTGTGGCCAAAATGTGTAAAAAAAGGGATAAACTGATAACTTAACATCTACAAAAGTAATATGAATAGGAAAATTATGTTAACTGCTTTCTAATAAAATGTACCGAATTCAATTGGTACCAAAGAAGTACCAATTATGCATATGGAACTTTTTGAAATTAGGGGATAAAAAGGGGGAAAAATTAGTAATGTTATAACTTTAAAACAAATGAATGTTTGTCTGTATGTATGTTCTTTATAGAATAGTAAACTGTGAATTTGATCATGTTATGCTCTTTAGCAAAGATGTTGCGGATAAGCCGGCGGAGGTTTCTAAGTTAGTAAACCGAATTTCCGACAGGTGGCGCCACTGAAAATTACAAAAAATTAATTAAATCGTAAACTGTACATTTGATCATACTATGATTTTTGCAAAGTTGTAGCGCATGAGCCGGCGAATGCTTTTTAATTGGTGTGAATAATTTCCGACAGGTGGCGCTACTGAAAATTACTCAAAGTCAATTTAATCGTAAGCTGTACATATAATCATGCTATAATCTTTAGCAATGTTGTTGCACATGAGCCGACGAAGGTTTCTTAGTTGGTATGAAGAAATTTCGACAGGTGGCGCCACTGAAATTTACTTAAAGTCAATTTAATCGTAAACTGTACATTTAATCATGCTATAATTTTTAGCAAAGTTAATGCGGATAATCCGACGAAGGTTTATTAATTGGAATGACCAAAGTACGACAGGTGGCGCCACTGAAAATTACTCAAAATGAATTAAATCGTAAACTGTGCATTTGATCAGACTATAAGTGAATTAAATCATAAACTGTGCATTCGATCATGTTATGATCATAAGCAAAATTGTTACGCATAAGCAGATGAAGGTTTCTTAGTGGTATGAACGACTTCAGGCGGCGCCACTGAAAACTACTCAAAATGAATTAAATCGTAAACTGTGCATTTGATCAGACTATAATCTTTAGCAATGTTCTTGCGCATGAGTCGACGGAGGTTTCTGTTGGTATGACCAATTTTCAAAATTATTTAAAATGAGTTAAACTGTAACTGTATAAAATAAAATATATAAAAACTTTAAAATTTGCCTCAAAATGCTTATCATAAAGCCCCGAGCAAGGCTCGGTCAACCAGGTACTTATTATTATTACCTATAACATTTGGACTTAAGATTTTAGCATTAATGTGATTCCCGGGGCGGGGTTATATGGGAGCTCTAATTAAATGTGAACCGATTTCACCCATTTTCAATATACAACTTTTTGCTAATATCGAAAATACCTTTGTAAAATTATATCTCTCTAGCTCTGTTTGCTAAGGCGCTATAGCGCTTTCATTTGAAGGACAAATGGACACAAACCCTTATCTTTTTTACTATTTTTATGTCTTCGTAAGTTTTTACACGGAAGCTATGGTCAGATGTTGACTGATTGTAATAAAACTTTATACACTGGCTGGTATTGACATAAAACTTTCTTGTGCTAAATGTAGTGGCCATTGTTGTTATAGTTTATAATTTATTGACATCCAAGTATATTTTAGGTGGGTGGAATTTAGGTTGTTTTCGTAAGTGTTTTGATTGGTTAAATGTGAACCTATTTCGTGTTAATTCAAAAATTCTCTATACATAATTTTCGTAGTTATTATAATATGTCATTTATTAGCAAATAAGCGATTAGCCTAGGCGAGGTTAAACGGGAGCTATGGTCGAATTTAAACCGATTTTGCCCAATATCAATACCAAAATTTTCCATGAAGTGAAGAATATTTTTGCCAAATTTGCGTGACCTAGCTCCTTTCTTTCAGGCCTTATCGTGCCGACAACAGACAGACGGACAGACCTCAATCATCTTAGAATTCCATAAGGATTCAGAATATATATCCTTTTGATTTTTGAGCCAATATTATGGAAATTACAAACGGAATCACAATCGCAATATTATTTTAAATGGTGGGTATAAAAATAATAAGTGTGTAGTACCCCTTTTAAGAGGACTCTTCTTATAACCAGAAAAAAAAATGTTCGACTGTGAGTGTTTAGTTCTGAGAATTTTTACTGAAAATTAATTCTTCTTATCTATTTCGAGAAATTTGAAAACAATAATTTCCATTCCTATTAAAGTTAAAATAAAAACGAAGAAAATGTAACAAAAAATTCGATTAATCTAAGATTCCCTATAAAATTATGTAGAGTGTTATGCTAAAAACGATTTAAACTATATAGGGAATCTAATCATAGAAGATATTGTGTTGCAACTAAAGGGTGGTTAAATTGTAAGGGCCGATGTTGAATATGAACCACACCTAAACGCCAAGTTTTTTTAGAATTTTATTTGACATTTCTCTATTTCAGACTTACTCAATTTGAACCATGGAGAGATACACAATCAAGCAACGTGTTAAAGTTATCCAGACTTATTATGAAAATGGGCGTTCAAATCAAAATGCATATCGTGCACTTCGTGATTTTTTTGGTCATTTGATCTTCCAAATGTGCGTACAATCGCAAAAATCGTGAAAAAATTCGAGCAAACCGGGTCTGTAGAAGATGTGAAAACACCAGTGCATGCTCGTACAGCTCGTACTGCAGAAAATATTGCTGCTGTTTGCGATAGTGTGGCTGAAGAGCCGTCCACCTCAACTCGTCGTCGTGCCCAACAATTGCACCTCTCACGCTCGTTGTTGATGAACATTATGCATAAAGACTTGCATTTACACGCTTACAAGGTGCAATTGGCTCAAGAACTAAAGCCTCTTGACCATTCCAAACGTCGTGAATGGGCAGAATGGTGGCAAGAAATGGCAACAGTGGATGATTAATTTTCGAAGAAAATCATATTCAGTGATGAGGCACATTTTCACCTCAGTGGATTCGTCAATAAACAGAATTGCCGCATTTTGGCGAATGAGAATCAAAGAGTGATTGTCGAAAAACCAATGCACCCACAAAGAGTGACTGTTTGGTGCGGTTTATGGGCTGGCGGCATCATCGGGCCGTATTTTTTCCAAGAAGAGGCCGGTCAGGCAGTTACTGTGAATGGTGTTCGCTATCATGAGATGATAACGAACTTGTTTTGGTCCGAATTGGAAGATATGGATGTGGACGATATGTGGTTTCAGCAGGACGGTGCCACTTGCCACACAACTAACGAAACAATAGCTCTTTTGCGCAACAAATTCAATGGCCGTGCTATTTCACGTAATGGCGATGTCAATTGGCCGCCAAGATCATGTGATTTGACACCGTTGGACTTTTTTCATTGGGGTTATTTGAAAAAAAAGGTGTACGTTGATAAGCCAGTAACAATTCAAGAGCTAAAGGATGGGATAATTCGGCACATTAACGGCATAGAACCTCCATTATGACTCAGGGTAATCGAAAATTTGGACCATCGGATGGAGGTGTGCCGCCGTAGTCGCGGCGCCCTTTTGGCCGATATTTTGTTCTATACATAATTGAGTAATACCAATATATCATAATAAAATAAAATTACAAAAATTTCCTAAATAGTTTGTGTTTTATTAAAAATCAACATCGGCCCTTGAAATTTAACAACCCGATAGAAAAATAAATAGGTTATAAAAAGAAGAATATATGAAATAGCATTTGAGAGTATTGGGTTTGAATACTTCTATAGTTAAAGGAAGAGGATAATATTGTACATACGTAAAGAACGTTTTAAGAACATATTTATATAGCGTGTTATTCGATTCAAGAGCCGCCGTGGTATAGCAGGTTAGTCATCCGCCTAGCATACCAGAGGCCCAAGTTCGATCCTTGGCCAGACTCACTTGAAAAAATAAATTTTCAAAAAAAGCGGCGGTTCACCTCATAACTCAGCTAGCCACTGGTTATTGTGTATTAGGCTATGTAAAACTTCTCTAACTAATGCATTTGCCGTTCGGAGCCGGCGTTAAAACGTAGGTCCCTTTCAATGAGTCTAAAAATAGAATCGGATGCAACTCATTGTCTGAGAGAAGTACCCCTTGTTCCAATTGGAATGTTGTCGGGGAATTATATATATATATATATATATATATATATATATATATATATATATATATATATATATATATATATATATATATTCGGTTCAATGGCCACCTAACCATAGAGGGTTAGGCAAGGTAAATAATAACGTATGTCGTAAATGCAATGTTACTAAATGTAGCGATAGAACAGTAAAAAAAAACTTAATACGATCCGTGATCCGATGTTGGTCAATTGTGAACATATTTACTTATTATAGTATTTGGCGTTTTAGTACTAAATTGTATGTGTGTAATTATTTTTAATTGATAGGTATTATCATTTTAATGACCTATGCTGTGGTAGTAATGAGGTGAATTTTTAAAAAATATCGTCTATATTGTTTTATTATCGCGCTTTTTTATTGACATGCGTTTGCATCACCGATAATACCAAATATGTTTTGGCATACCTTTCGTAGCAACATACTTTTTGATACAACCATAATACAAGTTGCCATACTGTTATAAATGCATTATGACTTAATAGAGTTGCCATATTTTGAACAATATTAAATATACAATATCAGTGTTACCAGAGCCTATTTTTAAATGTCAAGTCAGTAAAAAATCAATATGAAAAATTCATTGCCAAAATATTTGCATAATTAATAGTAATGAAAATCTTTGGAACTATCATATTTGTAAATATTTATAGTTCAAAACTATTTTGGAATTAGTTCTATATAAATCAAAAACTACTGGCAACACAGTTTGATTGTGAGAAAATCGGTATTAAAATAGGTTATTGTTTATATTTATTTCATTGATAACACTTGAGTAAATATTTTGTTAATACTACTAAATACACTTTGTTTATACGTGTACAATTTAAATATTTCAATCTAAGAAAAATTTATAATAAATTTATATGTTTTCCCCTTTTTTTCACTTAACTCAAAAAGTGAAGAAATTTTAGTAAATTTTCATTGAAACAAGTAAGAAAGCGCTATAGGCGGTCAAGCCGACCATACAATACCCTTCACCACTAAGGTCAAAGGTGTTATTTTTCCTGTATAAAGACAAATATTTGCTAAATTTTGCCATCATACAAACATTTTCTCAAAACTTATATATTCAACCTGTTTCCGTCATTTGGACTTATATGAGAGCTAGGGTCAAATGTGGACCGATTATCTCGAAATTCGGCAGATTGACTACAGTTGTTACAAAAATTATGTATGTAAAAAATAAACTTAAAATTCCCATTATCTTCAAATTTACGACCGTTTTAGTGATTTTTGTCTCATTTAGTGAGTTTTTAAAGAAAAGTTTGTATGGGAGCTATGGTCAAATGTGGACCGATTTTAACGAAATACAGTACAGTGATTTTAGTTGACATAAGCAGTATTTGATTTAAATTTCATGAAAAAATATTGATATTTGTGGCCAATATATCAATTCCGGGAAGCGGGACCTATGGGAGGTACCATAAATAATAGACCGATTTTGACGAATTTCAATAGCCATGGTCCCATTATCAAAAAAATGATCTGTGCCAAATTTCATCAAATTATCTTTAGAATTGCGACCTGTAGTTTGATTACAAGGTTTACATGGGGGTCCAGCCAGCCGGACGGACGGACATCGCTAAATCGACTCAGAAAGTGATTCTAAGCCTATTGGTATACTAAAAGGTGGGTCTAATACAAATATTTCCGCGTTACATACATCAGCACAAACTTATAATACCCTTTCCACCTATGGTGGTGAAGGGTATAAATATTCCAATCTGAGAAAATTTATATGTTTTCCCCTTTTTTTCACTTAACTCAAAAAGTGAACAAATTTTAGTAAATTTTCATTAAAATTAGCAAAATGTCTAGCTTTATATTACATTAATTAATAAAACAATAGAATATGTTGTGGGATTTTATCAATACCGCTTATTTTTTTTTTTAATTTTTAAATTCTGAACAGTCAACACGCAATAAACTTACCTTTCGGTTTAGAACATTTTAATTTCGTCATATAATTTGGCCAAATTGCATGCATTTTGAGAAATCTTTGAAGCATTGACTCGAAGCTACTATTTTTTAGAGGTGTTGAGTTTTTTTTTCTTTTTTAATTGTAAATTGTTTAAAATTACAAAATCGCTATAACTCTACTACTATAAACTCAAGGTTAGCATATTATTTATCAAATAGAAGATAATTTTGTATTTAATATAAGATTTGAATCTTAATTTTAGAAAATATACAATTAAAAACTCCATCATATTTATTTCGACTTATTGGGTAAAAAAAAATGGCTAACACTAATTTGACGTGCCGTGTTATTCTACGGAATGCATCAGAATTTTTTAATACCCTAAACTATACTTTTATGTATGTAATTTATTTTTACTCCGTCAATTATAATATCGCAACACTTGATCATAAAATATTACACATAATAATAGTATGATCGCACGTGTAATGCATCTTAACTTACCTGGTCAAAACTATATTTAACTTAAATTATATTTTCCTATATTTATATAATGATCATATATTTCAAAGGTATTTAAAATATAATTGGAGTCGTATTTTTACCCATCATGAATTAGAGACTATTTCTGGACTCTAGTACGTGAAACCGCCAGCCAACGAAATACAAATGACGTTCTTACAACGCCATTTACTTTTTAAAACTCATTTATTTTTAAATCAACTAATAATTTTTTATGCAAAAAATTAATAAAAGCATTTTTTATATCTCGAAAACGGACGATTCGAACTCAGAGCACCCAGATTAGTTAAAAAAAATGCTCCGTTTCGCCAATCAAAATTTTTAGGACAATTTGTAGGCCAGTGTAATTGTTGTTCACAAACAAATTATATTTGTATGCTTTAAAATGCAATATTTCGCTTAATTACTAAGAATTTTTTTTAGATTAAAGTAACTTAAAAAACTTACGACCATTAA
This sequence comes from Stomorhina lunata, assembly GCA_933228675.1. Classification (NCBI taxonomy): domain Eukaryota; kingdom Metazoa; phylum Arthropoda; class Insecta; order Diptera; family Rhiniidae; genus Stomorhina; species Stomorhina lunata. The sequence goes on along the minus strand of OW121740.1, from coordinate 92,940,414 downwards.
AAAATATAATTCAATTATTTTTAACAACAGTTTTAAATTTTGGGATCGATTTTTGGACAATCACTGACCAGGTTTTATCAATGGTTAAGTGAATTTAATAGTAACCGCACTTCGCTCAAAAACGAAGTGATCCGAAATCGTTTTTTTTACGAAAAACCTGTTGTGCGTAAACTGATACTGCAAGACCGACATATAACTTCCGTGCAAGCAAATCGGTAGTCGACTGCGAAAATAATTAATTTATTGTCAACTTTTTAACAACTAACTACAAGCTAACTATAAAGTCATGCAGAATTTCCCCAAATCATTGTGATCATGTTCTGTGCAGTGAAGAGTTGGTATTTTTTGCATTCATTTCTGGTCTACTATTTTGACTTTTGTTTTTTAAAATAATACCATGGTACTATTATAAAAACTGAACTGTCGTGGTATAGCAGGTTAGTCATCCTTCTAGCATACCAGAGGTCCCAACTTTAATCCATGGCGAGACCCACTTGAAAAACTTTTTTTTTCAAAAAAATCGGCGGTTTCACCTACTAAATCAGCTAACCACTGGTTATTGAGTATTAGGCTATGTAAAACTTCTCTAACTAATGCGTTTGCCGGTCGGAGACGGAGTTAAAACGTATGTAGGTCGGATGCAGCTCATTGACTCAGAGAAGTACCCCTTGTTCAAATTGGAATGTCATCGGGGAATAAGAAATAAAAAAACTATGTTAAATTCTTCAGATTTTTCTGGGTGCTGAAGCTTAGTTGGTTAGCACGTCGACTACTAAGCAAACATATTATATTTAGCCTAAGTTTGATACGCGGTCTCGGCGACATCCTTTTCAGTTGTATAGTGATAAATAGTAACAAAATAAGAAAGTGCTATAGTCGGTCAAGCCTGACCATACGATACCCTTCACCACTAAGGTCAAAGGTGTTATTTTTCCTGTATAAAGAAAAATATTTGCAAAATTTTGCAATCATACAAACATTTTCTTAAAACATATTTAAGTTTTTTCCGTCATTTGGACTTATATGAGAGCTGGGGTCAAATGTGGACCGATTATCTCGAAATTTGGCAAACTAATTACAGTTGTTACAAAAATTATGCAAGTAAAAAATTAACTTAAAATTCTCATTGTGGATTAAATGTGGATCCAATGTTTGGTACAGTGATTTTGGTTTACATAAGCAGTTTTTGTTTTAAATTTCATGAAAAAATATTGATATTTGTGGCCAATATATCAATTCCGGGAAGTGGAACCTATGAGAGGTACCATAAATAGTGGACCGATTTTGACGAATTCCAATAGTCATGGTCCTATTATCAGGAAAATGATCTGTGCCAAATTATCAATTTATCTTTAGATTTGAGATCTTTAGTTTGATTACAAGGTTTACATGGGGTCCAGCCAGATGGACGGACATCGCTAAATCGACTCAGAAAGTGATTCTATATTTATTGCTATACTAATAGGTGGGTCTAAGACAAATATTTCTATGCTTTACATAAATCAGCATAAAGTTATTAAGGGTATTATGGTGGTGAAGGGTATAAAAAGCTACATCTCTCATTTTCAACAGCTTTCGCTTCTCAACTATCCCCTTCCAAAGAAGGTAACCCAATTCGAATATACTCTATACACAATTGTATAGGCAGTTACTTCTCTTTTTTTTAAATACTGTCTATAAACTAACCACAAAATAACCAGCTTTTAGTTGACTAGTAAAAAACTAATTTTAAATTAATTGATAAGTCATGCAAGGCTGACTACCTCCAATGACATCGCCATGTTAAAATAGTCAGTTCAGTCTTCGGTAAAAGTAGTCTAAGCATTAAACACAATTAGTTGACTAAAAATGCACTTTAAGTTTGCTTAAAGTTAACTGAGTTGCTTGCAGGGTTATTCCGCAAATGAGGTAAACACAGAAATAAATAATGTGAATGACATCGCTGCAGGTTACGAATGGTGGATCTACGCACATGAGCCCGAAAACAAACAGCAGTCGACTGTATGCATGAAGTAATTTCAATCGGAATGAAAAAAGTCTTTCACGCCTATGCAAAAGTATATTGCATAATATTTTGAAAAGCATTAAATGCGTTTTCGGATATACATACATATTTTATTGTTTTTTCTAATCCAGTAGAAAAGGAAAGAATCATTTTGGTAAAAAAAAAAAATTGAAGTTGATAACTTAATGAACTCTTGGAAATATATATGTGATCCGGTCTATGAAAAGGTGGCTTATGACCCAAAAGTAAAATTTCGAAAAATTAACTAATTTTTCGAAAATTTTAGCTAATTTTTCGAAATTTTGTTTTTGAGTTATAAGCCACATTTTCTTTTTTCATAGATCGGGTGACATATATTAAAGCCGCTTGTATCGGTGCCAAATGATCAAATTTATGGTACATAAGAAGGTTTTTTATAAAACTGTCCTAAATTAATTTATGTTAGAGGTTATGCATGCCATCATCACAATGACATATAAGACGTATGTATATTCTAAGATCCGATTGAATTAAGGTAACCTTTTGTCTTCAAATTTATATTAATTTCGATCTCCATAGAGCTGTGTTATTGGTAAAATTTTAAATCCCCAGAGACCTTAAAAATGCATTTGGATCAATTTTTCATATTCGACGTTTTACACTCATGAAAAAATTTAATAAAATTAAGTAGATCATTTCTGATAAAATTTTTAACCTAAATTTTTTGAGCCTTTGTATTTTTAGAATAAATAATGAATTTTAATTTGAATAACCCTAATTAAGTTTAACAGAGCACTTAAACATTTTCTTTCCCTACAAAATAAATACTATATAAAAAATATTTGCTTTAAATTTGTTCGATGTCTTATTTCAAAAAAAAAAAAAAAAATTGAAAACGGATAAAAAATTATTTTTTCATGTGGAACAAAGGTTTTAGAAACGTAAATAAATCAATAATAAAATTGAACTGAAACGAACATTTTTATTAAATTTTTTCTTTTTGCTGATATTTTAACAGTAAACATATTTTTCTTTCAATACAAAAAAAAAGAACAATAGATATAAAATAAAAAATAGAAATATAAAAACATATAAAGAATTTAAAAATAAAATAGAAATAAATAAAAATTTAGAGTGGAAATATCTGAAAAAGCAACAGGAGGGAATTTATTTATTGTGTCAGATTTAAAAAAATATTGAAAAAAATGAAATAAATACAAATAGGAAATAGAAAATAAAAACAGTCTATGAAAAACTGTCAAAAAAGACAGTACGATTCAGTTAAATAAAACCATTTACCAAAAAGACTAAGTAAAATGAATTTATGAGGAAATCGGCAGGAGCAAATTGGTTTATATTTGAAGGGGATATTAAAGAGATGGCGCTGTATATTTTAGGCGAAAAGTTATCGGTTTCTGAATATATTCATTTTACTAAGTCGTTTTGGGTGGGTATATTTAAGTGAATCGCACTGTATATACAAAAAAAAAATAAAATAGTTTTGTAAAAAGAATTAAATAAAAAGAAATTGTTTTATTTGGTGTAAACTTTTTGGGGGAAATTAAAAAAATACAAATTTAACAACTATTTACTTAGACTAAACTAAAGTTTAAATTTTAAACTATTCAAATAAACTAAATATTTTTGGGTTTTAAACTAAAACTAAAGTTTAAAAAAAAATAAGTACTTTGGTTTAAGAAAAAAGTGCTAAAAATAGTGAAAAATAGTACATATTTATTTCTAATTTAAATTAAACCTATAAAAAACACGTATTTAAAAAAGTTTTAAGTTTACCACAAAACTTGTTTAATAGGATTTTTGGAATATAAAAAAAAGAAAGAAAATTATATTTAGATAATCTTATTTAAATAAAAAAAAATGCTTCCCCCTTGGAAAAAATTTAATTTCAACAAATTGACCTTCATTTAAATTAGAATTAGTATTAGACTTATTTGTTTGTCAAGTTTTTTTTCATTTTTTCATATTATACATCTGTCAACTTTTGTCAACTAAATAAAAATTTCCATATTAATTACAAAGAAAAACCATTTTTTCTACTTTTATTTCAACGTTGGCTGTTCCTTTGTCATCTTTGTCAGCCTTAATAAGGGAATAATTGGAATGAATGACAGAACAAATTTAAACAGCAGAAAAACAAAAAAAAAGTAAAACAAATCCAAACTGTAGACCACCAAACCCTCTACTCCATTGTCTCCCATTACCATCCACCAGCATTATTTTCATCATCTCATTCGTTTCGTTGTTGTTTTTGCTGCTGATATCATTATCTTTATGGTCATCAATGCTAAAATCGTATAAGCCCCCAGTAACCACTTAGTCCTACGATTGTGTTGCTGCTTAATACAAATTAAAACTATGCCATTGGCTTTAAGTGAACTTAGTCGTTGAAAATATCTGAAAACGAAATTGTCTTAAACCGTCATTTGAACACAGTTTAACCCTTTAGCAAACGCAGTTTCATTTGTGTGCCAGTTAAATGGTTCAAATTTATTTAGAGAAAATATTTTACAATACCTTTTTAATTATTTTTTAGAATCTTTTATAACAAATAGAAGATTGTATTGCATGCCTGATTAACGGCATTCAATACAAACATAAACCAATGAGATTTAAGTGAAATTATGTTGCATACTTTTGGGATGTTTTAATTAATATCTGTATTTAAAAATATAATCAATTTGCTATATTGTTTGTTTAAGTGTCAGTGGGGCCTAAACGGCTAAAATAATTTTGTCTACTGAAACCTGCGCCGTGAAGAAATCTAAATTGAGGATCAACTATCATCTTTCTCACACTTCTCCGCAATAAAATGGTTCAAATTTAACTAGTGAAAATACTTTTTTTCAGAATGATATTTCAAAATCTAAAAAATATATGTATATATTTTATAACAGCTCCTAAAAATTAGAGGGTCCGATTTTAGTGAAATAATGTTGCATACTTTTGGGATGTTCGGATTATTATCTCTATTTATCTATACAAAAATGCTTTAAAATGGCCTGCATGTTTGTTTAAGTGTCAGTGTGGCCTATGCGGTTTAAACAATTTTGATGAAAATTGGAATTTGTCTATTTAAAACCTAGGCCTCTTTGAAGCCCTAAGAAAATAGAGAATCAGAAAAAATAGGGGAAGTTTCTCCCCTCATACACAAATAATACTCATTGTCGTATATCTTTACAAAAACGTAGCTATCAAACAATTTTTTAGTCAAAAATAGTGGTTTAAACAAAATGTGGTAGAATCGGTTTAAGGGAAACTTTCTCCCTCATACAAATAAAAAAGTTATCCACTTATATCTTTAAAACTTTCTAATGTTAAGTCTTTAGGTCTTCTTTGTACAAAAATCTATCTATTGATAAGGTCGGTCAAAAATTGGAAGGATAGTAGCATGAAGAGTTTCACCCCAATAGAAAAATACTTTTTATAGCGTATTTTTAAAAGAATTAGAAGAGGAGTTATTTTTTTTATAAATCTCAATATTTCGGAGATTTATAAGAAAAAGTAGAAACAGCGAAGGCAAGTTTCGATTGTTTTATACTAGTATTCAAACTATAAACAGATTTCTTATTTCTTATTAGGAGCATTACTATGAAAAAGCTAAAAATAGAATAAAACCGGACGTCCGAAACTTCGATGGAAAGCTAATTGATTTCAAAAATATGGTCGGCCTATGATCTTAACAGATTGTAAATATAGGCCATTTAAGTAATTAAGTAGGAGCAGAAAAACATAGTCTCCATTTCCAAACCAGGATCGCTGCAAAGTGAGGAAACATTCGGTATTCTATGTAGAAACTTCAGTCGTTAGAAAACACGAAGCCCTACGCTTCAAAAAATTTTGTTTGTGCTGGGGTTTTTCCTTTCTTATATTCTAAATATGAAGTCCAAAGAGGTTTGACCGCCCAAAATTTAATATTGTTATTGTATCTGGATAATTCACTAAGCAACCGTTAGTATATAAATTTTGTATATGGCGATCGTCGGGGGACTACTAGCCCACTAGCCCAAATATCTGGAGTCTTAAAAACATACTAAGCGACCGTCAATATGGATTTCGTTGAATCCATTCTACGGGGAACTTACTACCCTTTATTTCGAAAAAAATGCTCTCAATCTATTCACTATTTTGGTGAAAGTGAAGTTTAAGCTCTAGATATTTCCCAGGCGTTCGATAGAATATGGTTTTGTGCACTTCTATGAAAACTTATTTCTTTTTGGCATCACAAAGTGGGTTGAAAAAAATTAGGGAAATAATTGAAAAACTTTTAAACGGCAAGCTCGATTATCAATTTTATATGGTTATTGAGGAGGAGTACTCGAGCTTAAGTGTAGAATTTAAAGTCAGCAGATTTTTCAGGATTTCAGGAGGAGAGCTACATACATCTATGCCCTCAATGTAGGGCAGCTCTGGTTTTTCGAAAATTAAAAACGATTCAGAAGTCACATTTTTGATCTAATATAAACAGTTTTTATATATACGAAATCTGCTAGCCGAGATCTACAAACATTGGCACAAATATGACTTATCTCCTATAGTTTATGAGATATTCGACTTCGAAACAAAAATTTAAACTTTTTAGTCAAAGTCTTGCTAATATTGGATCCAAATTTTTCCCAATTTTTCCAAATTTATTAAAAAAAAAAAAAATGCAAAAATGTTATCACTTTTTTTTAGCTAAAAAACGACAAAAAATTTACTTTTTTTTTGAAAATTTAAACTTGAATACATATAATTTTTGATCAGTTAAAGATTTTCCATTATTTTTTTTGTAATTTATACATTAGAAATAAAATTAAACAACTTTCGGAAAAATCGGTGAAAAAAATTGGATCATATATTAGCAAAATTCTAGCCAAAGTCGTGAAAAGTTGACAATTTTTTTTTCAATTAAATATCTCATAAACTGTAGGAGATAAGCCATATGTGCATCTAAATCTCAGCTCAGCAGATTTCGTAAATATAAAAATCGTTTATAACGGATCAAAAATGTGACTTCTGCTTCATTTTTTATTTCCGTTAATCCAGTGAGACACTATATATATAATTCCCCGACAACATTCCAATTGGAACAAGGGGTACTTCTCTCAGACAATGAGCTGCATCCGATTCTATTTTTAGACTCATTGAAAGGGACCTACGTTTTAACGCCGGCTCCGAACGGCAAATGCATAAGTTAGAGAAGTTTTACATAGCCTAATACTCAATAACCAGTGGCTAGCTGAGTTATGAGGTGAACCGCCGCTTATTTGAAAATTTATTTTTTCAAGTGAGTCTGGCCAGGGATCGAACTTGGGCCTCTGGTATGCTAGGCGGATGACTAACCTGCTATACCACGGCGGTTCAAGTGAGACACTACTTTAAGGCATATAGCTCACCTTCCGATAAGTCTACAGACTCCAAATTCTAAACATAAGCTAGAATACTTCTCCCCAATAACCGCGTGCAATTTCACGATCACAATTCCTAAGTAGATTAAAATGAAGGTATTTTCTGTAAAAATCCAAAAAGTATGCAATATGAATTTGTTAAAATATTTCAAGTTCCGATTAGAGTTCAATGATGTAGTTATCCTTATTTTTTAAGCATTCCTGATTTGTTTTTAATTTTCATTAAAATTAAATTAAGTTGTATAATTTGTATCCTCCAATACCTTATGATCTCCTAAGGGTTAACTAGATGGGGCATTAGTTAAGGGCAAATTTGTTTTAACATATTAAACAATAAAATTTTATAAAATTCAACCGACCATAGGAAGGGTCAAAAAAGGTAAAGAAAGACTGATAAAAAATCTAAAAATTAAAACAAAATAGAAAGCAAACAAGTAAAAGCCATTTGTTGCGATTAAAAAGAAATAAAAAATCTCGTTAAAACTAAGTATTAGGCGAAAGCAGTGCGGGAAATTTGCATAAGGGCTAAAGGTAAGAATTGTACGACGACAATAAAATTGCAAATTCAAGTTAAAATACTAGATTTCAAGGTCTGTATAAGTAGTGTAATGGGAACTTATGGAAACCGCGAAAAATTTGAATAAGAAAATAGAATTTTTAACAAAAGTTTGAATCATTTTTATTTGTGTGATAATCAAAATTTATCGATTTGAAACTGATAGTATGCAAAAGCTATATTTTATTAATAGGAAGTTTTAAATTTTGAAGAACTTGTCAGAATGGATAAATTTTTAAGTCTGGGGCCAAATCACCGCATTCGATATCGATCGAAAACTCAGACTTGTAACATATCTTAGGGATTTTAAAAATAATTTATTTTGTAAAAAGTTTAATGAAATGTGATATCCAAACATATCAGTTGGTTTGTCAAAACATTTAGCTTAAATGAAATTCTTTTACTATCAGGGAACTTTTGAAAAATAAGTTAGAATGTAGTAAACCTTATATTTTATATATTATTTAGATTATCCTTAAAGTATGCTATACAATTGTTTCAGAAGTATCTTACATTTCGATTGATATTAAATGCGGCTATTTGGCCCCTGGAATGATGAACATTTTAAAAGCTCTTCTTCAAATTCTCCCAGCTGTAGTTGGATAAAGGAGAAAAAAAACTATTGATGACAGGATGCTTAATCTAGAAATGAAGGTCAAATAACCCAAATAAAAAAAAAAACTTGTAAAAAATCTTTTTTTTTTAAATACTCGTATCTAACAATTAATGCACCAAATGAGCCTCATATTCAAACGAGCAGCCCAATAAAAACTAATTACGGAAATTCCTAACACCAAATACAAGGCAAATGTTTAATCGAACCACTTTCTTATACGTTTCAAACTTTATTTGTGGGATTATGATAATAGCAACAGCAAAACACTCCTCAAATTTTAAACTGTGGTCTCTTTGCCACTAGCCACAGAGGAGGGAGGAGCAGACGTTTGTGGACTATTCGTCTGGTTTTTGTTATTATAACGATTGTCCCATAGACTTAATTGTGGTTGGGATTGTGAATGTAATTTATTGACACCACTACCAGCCTTTCCTAACGGAGGTGGTGGAGCTTTGCGTAATGGAGATGATTTAACTGGACGCTTTGGTGGCAATGGTGGTGGTGGCGGAGGCGACAATGAAGAACGACAATTTAGAGAAGTGTCACTACTACGACGTGAATCAAAAAATGATGTATTACTATAAATGGCCTCCTCTTCGATGGTGGCATAAATTTCTTCGGCCGTCTCGTAATAAGAGGCGGCATTCATGGTTTGTGAGTTGCCCTGATGTTGCAACGACGATGTGGAAGAATCAATGGAAAAGGAAGAAGCAGAAGAGAAATGACTCATTGAATTTGTGGTGGTATTTTGATAATTGTTTGTACTATTGTGGGCTAGAAAGCCTGATATGGAAGGGAACTTTAAACTGGTATAGGAAGGTGTTGGTGGTGTTGAGGTGTGAACTTCCCTAAAATCACTACCTTTACTTGACTGTTCGGCAGAAGTGGAATAGAAAGTGGGAGCAGATTTTGAGGAAGGAATTGAAGAGTTAACTGAAGTTTTCGTGTTGTCTACGTGCTCAAGAAAGAGTGATTGTTCTTGTTGGTTTTGCGTTTGGTGTTCAGTACCATCATCACTCACCACTATGCGTTGCTGATGCAGGTGCAACTGAGGCGTCAGTTGCTGTTGATGTTGGTGGGCCTGTGATATGATAACTTGACCTGTTGATGATGTAGTTGCCTGTGCTAAAACAGCCTGTGGCAGCAACACATAACCTCCACCCAGAGTAAATATGGGTTGGCCTGCCGGTATGACATGAGCAGCGCTGGGTTGTTGAGGCTGCGGCAGGCTGGCATATTGTACTGGTAAAATTTTGGCTGCAGGAAAGATTTGTGTTGGCGAAAGAGGATCATGGTGGCTGGTTATGGTTGCAGACATTGCTGTTGTTGGCACTCGGTTTGATGACAATTCCAAACGTTGCTGTTCCGCAGCATGGGAAGACATAGAAGTTTGGTTAGTAGTTAAATTATTTGAGGAATCACTGTCACAAGCGGAACTACTAAGATCTCTATCATTTATAGTTGAAACTTTATTATTGAAAGGAAAGGGGATAGGGAAATGGGGACTTGGTGGGGGTGTGTGGTTTTGGATTGGTGCTGGCGGTAAAGGTAAATCTAAATCTTCTATATTATCAAAAATAGGATTTACCAAATGTTTGTAACTGGTGCTGTACTGGTTGCCTGGAACTGAGGGTGCTGCTTCAGGCGGCACTCCTAGCTCGGGTATTTGAGTCTTACTACCCGTTCTACGCAATTGATTGCGTAATTCATTTTCTTGTAGTAAGATATTACGATGTTCCTCTTCGGAAACTAAAATGCTGTCTGGCGAGTTTTCATGTATAAAGTCAGAAGGACGTCTTTGCGAAGGCGGCACTTCATCTATGGAAGGAGCACTTATAGGTGGCATAGGCGGCAATGGTGGTAAGGCTTCCATATAGTGACTCTCTTCATGGCTAGCAGGTATTAAGGACGGTTGCATTTTAGGAGGAAGTTTTGGCATGGTAGCAAAATTAATCGGTGGCGGTGGTGGACTTTCTTTAGGTCTGGAAGGACTTCTGGGTACATTTACCCTTACAGGCAATTTAGGGCTCGGTGAAGTGGACGGACCCGGTGTATTAGGTCTGGATACTGGATGTATTTCATTAGTATTGGGATCATGTTCAAATACTGCAAAATCTCCATGCCCAACATCAGCATTTTGAAAAGATTCCAAAGCGAAATTTTTCATTAAATCAGCTTTTTTCACTTTAGGTTTCGGCAAAATTGGAGGTGGCTTTTTGGGACGTCCCAATAGGTTTTCAGTTGATTTAGATTGCTGACTTATTACCGTACTGGGTGTGCTACGACCACTTGTTCTCTCTGACTGTAAAAGATCTTCATTAGACTTCCAACCTGATTTGGCGCCAAAGAAATAGTTAGAATCTTTAGGCGAACGTGGAGATTTGGAAATGGCTTTGGCTATCTCGGTATACTCATCATCTGTACGATTTTTATCCAAAAAGGCATCGCGAAAAGGATTTTCCCGCTCGATTTCAGTAGGCACTTTAACACTTTCAATAGGTGGCGGAGGCGGACTACGATAACCACTACCACCAGCTCGATGAGGTGAAGGTGTTCTGGCAGTGGCATGTTGCAAAGTGGGTGAATCAATTTCTTTAATACGTGCCACTGTGGGTATCAAAGGCATTAGCTTATCAGGTCGTTTCTTTTCCAGTGAAGAATTATTAGAAGAAGAGGGACTTGAAGATCTTAAAATACCTTTACGAGGCAAACGTGCTCTAGAGGGATTATACTCTTGTTCCGAATCATAATAACGAGAGGGATATGATTCTGGAGTGCGTGAACGTTCGTAGTCTGATTTAGAACGTTCGTCACCACTCAAATCAAAACTAACCGATTTCCGGTGCTGAGCACCATAAGCTGATGATGACAAATCAGGTGTACTACGTCCAGAGGCTGTTTGGAACTTCAGTTTTTGTGTATCACTTTCCGAATCACTGGCATAACGACCAACAGGTCGTGGTTTTTCAAAGTAGTCAGAATCGGTTTCTGTTTGTTCAGTGAGTGTATCTGGTGGGGATTGTATTTCATGTTCAGCTTCGTCGTCTTCATCACTTTCGTCATTTTCACTAACATCTTCTTCGTCGTCATCATCATCAACAATATAGACTGGTTCTACTTTTAGCTCTTCTTTTTCAATACTTTGATTATTCACCATTTGTTTGTATTCAAAACGGGGATCTCCTCCTCTCATTGGACCAGCACCTTGATCGATCTATTAGTTTGTTTTATTTTAGAAGTTATTATGGATCCAATTTATTAATTGTTATTTTTGGTTTAATTCGTTAGTTTTGTTTATTTTTGGTTTAAAAAAGAAAGTGTAAGTAAAAAACGGTGTTGAAAATTATAGTTAGAATTTGTGTCTGTTTTAATAATTTAAATTTAAAAAATTGTAAAAGTGAAATTGTTGGTGGAATAAAACACATAATTTAACAAAAAAAAAGAAAGACTGGGACAGGGGACATTGATTGTTTATTTATTTTTGTAGACAATTGAGATGGTTAATGATTAAGATGATTTGTTGGATTTTGTTGATGGTGATAGAAGGAGGTGAACGCTCATTTCTTTTAAACTGGCGTTTTCATACTTATTTCAATGTGATAATTGGTTTTAGAGGGGGGTGTAAAAAAAAGAAAGACGGTGAATGATTTTGAAAGCTTACAATTAAAACGTTGATTACACGAGCCTTTTATCCGATATTTTCTGAAACATAATATGATGATAAAACGATACAGCTGATTTTGTATGATTTGAAAACAAAGACGAAAAATGATGATTCAATTTATATAGAAAGCCTGATGCCAATAGTCTTTAGAACAGTTAAATAAATGATAGGAATTATAATCTTAATTAATATGTAAATAAACAGAAAGGACATAAAACAACATTTAATGAATACAATAAAAAGCCTCTAGTACATGGACTAATTTCTAGTTAAAAGCTTATGTAATTTCTTAAAGCTATAATATAAATAAACCTACAACTAATATAGATCTGGTAACACATATAAAATTATAAAGGTCTAGTTGTACTCTAATGCACTTCACAAAGTAATAATTAATTAACTATTTAATTAAGTTATTTAATGATTAAAAAGTAGCCTAAAGGAATGAAAACGAAACAGAGTTCCCGCAAAGACCTCAAATATTTGATCAAAATCTCGAAATTTGATAAAAATTTTAATGGACAAATATAAAAAGTTTAAAAAATTTCCTATAAAAAAAATAAATTTTTGAAAAATTTTCTATAAAAATAAGAAATTTTTGAAGAATTTACTAAAAAAAAAATAAGAAATATTGGAGAAAATCCCTATAAAAAAAGCAATTTTTAAAAAATTTTCTATAAAAATAAGAAATTTTAAAAAATTTTCTATTAAAATAAAAAAATTTAGAAAAATTTTTTAAAAAAGCTAAAAAATTCTGAAAAAATTTTCTCAAAAAATAAGAAATTTTAGAAAAATTTTCTATAAAAATAAGAAATTTTTGAAAAATTGACTATAAAAATAAGAAATTTTCGAAAAATTTCCTATAAAAATAATAGCCTGTTTCACGATTTCGAAAGAAAATCTACTCGAAAGAAAGTGATTAACTCGAATTCGAATTAATTTTGGTTTCACTATTTCGAAGCCTTTCGTTCGTTTTTATTCGAAAGCAAAATATCAAGTGACTCATTTTGACATTTGCTTTCGTATTGCTGGTAACTTGTTCGAAATAGTGAAACAGAAATTTGTATGAAAATACTTACGTTTTCTTTCGACTTGTTTTTCGACTTATCTTTCTCATAAAATAAAGTTAGTGAAACGAAAAACAAATTTCTTTCGTATAGAATAAGAAAGAAAGCATTCTTTCGAGATCGTGGAACAGGCCATAAAAAATTTTTATAAAAAATGAAATTTTTCATTCCTATAAAAATATGAAATTTTTGAAAAATTTCCTATAAAACTAAAAAAAAATTTTAAAAAATTCCTAGAAAAATAAGAAATTTTGAAAAAATTCCTATAAAAATAAGAAATTTTTGAAAATTTTCCTATAAAAATAAGAATTTCTTGAAAAATTTCCTATAAAAACAAGAAATTTTTTAAAAAATTCCTTGCAAAATAAGAAATTTTTGAAAAATTTCCTATAAAAATAAGAAATTTTTGAAAAATTTCCTATAAAAATAAAAAATTTTGAAAAATTTCCTATAAAAATAAGAAAATTTTGAAAAATTTCCTATAAAAATAAGAAATTTTTGAAAAATTTCCTATAAAAATAAGAAATTTTTGAAAAATTTCCTATAAAAATAAAAATTTTTGAAAAATTTCCTATAAAAATAAGAAATTTTTTGAAAAATTTCCTATAAAAATAAGAAATTTTTAAAAAATTTCCTATAAAAATAAGAAATTTTTGAAAAATTTCTTATAAAAATAAGAAATTTTTGAAAAATTTCCTATAAAAATAAGAAATTTTTGAAAAATTTCCTATAAAAATAAGAAATTTTTGAAAAATTTCCTATAAAAATGAGAAATTTTTGAAAAATTTCCTATAAAAATAAGAAATTTTTGAAAAATTTCCTATAAAAATAAGAAATTTTTGAAAAATTTCCTATAAAAATAAAAAAAATTTGAAAAATTTCCTATAAAAATAAGAAATTTTTGAAAAATTTCCTATAAAAATAAGAAATTTTTGAAAAAATTACTATAAAAATAAGAAATTTTTGAAAAATTTCCTATAAAAATAAGACATTTTTGAAAAATTTCTTATAAAAATAAGAAATTTAAAAAAAAAATTCCTATAAAAATAAGAAATTTTTTGAAAAATTCCTATAAAAATAAGAAATTTTTGAAAAATTTCTTATAATAAAAGAAATTTTTTAAAAATTTCCTACCAAAATAAGAAATTTTTTAAAAATTTCAGATAAAAATAAGAAATTTTTTAAAATTTTCTATAAAAATAATTTTTTTTTTTAATTTTTCTAAAAAAATTCCTATAAAAGTAAGAAATTTTTGAAAAATTTCCTATAAAAATAAGAAATGTTTGAAAAATTTTCCTATAAAAATAAAAATTTTTTGAAAAATTTCCTATAAAAATAAGAAATTTTTGAAAAATTTCCTATAAAAATAAGAAATTTTTGAAAAATTCTTATAAAAATAAGAAATTTTTGAAAAATTTCCTATAAAAATAAGAAATTTTTGAAAAACTTCCTATAAAAATCATAAATTTTTGAAAAATTTGGTATAAATATAAGAAATTTTTAAAAAATTTCTGTAAAAATAAGAAATTTTTAAAAAATTTCCTATAAAAATAAGAAATTTTTAAAAAATTTCCTATAAAAATAAGAAATTTTTAAAAAATTTCCTATAAAAATAAGAAATTTTTTAAAAATTTCCTATAAAAAAAGAATTTTTTGAAAAATTTCCAATAAAAATAAGATATTTTTGAAAATTTTCCTATAAAAATAATAAATTTTTTAAAAACTTCCTATAAAAATAAGAAATTTTTAAAAAATTTCCTATAAAAATAAGACATTTTTGAAAAATTTCCTATAAAAATAAGAAATTTTAAAAAAAATTTCCTATAAAAATAAGAATTTTTTGGAAAAATTCCTATAAAAATAAGAAATTTTTGAAAAATTTCCTATAATAAAAGAAATTTTTTAAAAATTTCCTACTATAATAAGAAATTTTTTAAAAATTTCAGATAAAAATAAGAAATTTTTTAAAAATTTTCTATAAAAATACAATTTTTTTTTTAAATTTTTCTATAAAAATAAGATATTTAAAAAAACTTCCTATAAAAATTAGAAATTTTTGAAAATTTCTCATTTTAATAAAAATAAGAAATTTTTAAAAAATATTTTATGAAAACAAGAAATTTTTTAAAAATTTCTTATAAAAATAAGAAATTTTTTAAAAATTTCCTAAATAATAAGAAATTTTTGAAAAATTTCCTAAATAATAAGAAATTTTTGAAAAATTTCTTAGAAAAATAAGAAATTTTTGAAAAATTTCCTATAAAAGTAAGAAATTTTTGAAAAATTTCCTATAAAAGTAAGAAATTTTTGAAAAATTTCCTATAAAAATAAGAAATTTTTGAAAAATTGCTTAGAAAAGTAAGAAATTTTTGAAAAATTTCCTATAAAAAATAAGAAATTTTTGAAAAATTTCGTAGAAAATTAAAAATTTTTGAAAAATTTCCTATAAAAATTAGAAATTTTTGAAAAATATTTTATGAAAATAAGAAATTTTTAAAAAAATGTTTATAAAAAAAGAAATTTTTGAAAATTTTTTTTCAGAAATTTTTCAAAAATTCACTTTCAAAATAAGAAAAATTTTGAAAAATATTCATGGCTATAGAATATTTTTCAAAATTTTTTTCTAATGTTTTGTTGTTAACTTTTTGAACCCGAATGGTTTTAAAAAGTACCTTATTTATTATTTAAAGAGTCAAACTACACATTTCAGAATTGGTGAAATAAATAGCTCAATTATCGATTAGAATGTTCCTAGTAGTTATATTTTATTACATTTCTATTATATTCCATAATTTTCTTAAATTATTTTTGAAATTTCCATTTATATTGGAAATTTCTTATATATAATTAGATAATTCTTTATTTTAATTGAAAATTTATAAATTAACGAAAAGAGCGACATTTAAAAAAAGTATTTTACTAAGGCCCGATTTCATAATTCCACCCAAAGTTCGAAAAAAAACAGTATCTTATTATATTGCACTGAACTTACGCACACACAAAAGTTATTTATTTTAACGTACCTAACTTAATCCGAAACAAAATTAAGTCACAAAGGTACAATAAAAAAGGACGGTACCTTATAATAAAGTACCGTTATGAATTTTTAGACAACTTACTTGTGGTTGCGTTCCTAACATTTTAACGAAGCGTTGTTGCTATGCATTTATAATTAACTCGTATATTTTCATAAAAAAAAAAACAGTCCCATACCCAATACCGACAAAATGATCAGAAATTTTAACATGTACTTTTTCCAACGAAGAACGTTATTTTAGCGTACTTCGTGAAAGTTCGCTATGATAAAGGTTGTGTATTTTAAGAGGTACTCTAAAATTTTAAAGTACCTATACTTAAATTGAATATTTTGTTGCGTATGTGACTATGTACCGAACTTGCTTAAGTACAGTACGGTACCTTAATATACAATTATTTAGAGTATTTTTTCGAACCTTGATTCCACCCATTTCATAAATTAAATACGAATATGTCTTTTGCATTATTATTTTTATACATATAAAATCTTTAAGAATTTATTTTTATTAAATCATTTTTAAAGGTTTTAGTTCTTTTTTTTATTTTTTTTTTTTTTTTGTTAATTTTTTGTTTTTTGTTTTTTTGTATATCTTTATCATATCTCATCACATAAAATATACAGACATAGAGTTAATAAATAACATTTAAAACAATTTTCTTTATAGTTAATTTTGTATTTACTTTTTGCATTTAATAATTAATAAAAATTTTAATCTTGTTTGAAAACATTAAATTCGAATCTACAATAATAATAATAACACTGTACAGCAAAATTATAAAATATTTAAAATAAATAAGGTTCTGGCAAATGGATCTGATAAAGGAGACCAACATTTCGAAAATTTACATCTGAAATTCATTATATAGGAATTTCGTTTCCCACTATTTTGATCCTACTTACGGCATTTTGGAATTAAAATGAAAATTATCATAGGATTAGATCCAGCGTTTCTCGTAAAGACATTGGAAATATATTAAGATAAACATTAATCAAAATCTTGTGTATGATCTTCATAAAATTATATGTATTAGGGCCATATTGTAGTCCTATGGCTTAAATAGATTTGTGAGTGTAGAATAGTGCCATCTAGGTGTCATGTTTCATAATAAGAACTGTCAAATTAGTTGTAAAAAATAGAATGTAAGGAGAAGAAAATGGATAATAAAAATCATTCCTTGTTTGAGTGAGTAAGTTAACAGCACAAGGGGATATTTTGGTATATCTGGTATAACTACAGATTCACAGATGGTACGGCAATAGCAGTCAACTTCAAGGGACTCTAAATAAAATTTGTTAGCCAGAAGGCACAAAAATCTATCAGGATAGCTATCTCCTTGTGGAAATTGAAATCTATTAAAGAACTGTGACATCTATCTTGAAGTATTATTGGATAAGAAGCTGGACGTAAGGCCCCACTTCATAGACGGTCTTCAAAAATTCACGTAGTGTAAGGTAATTGATAGGGCTTATAGTATGTACACATGGGAGCTTTGTAATTGCTATATCTGGACATAATAAGCGAACAAACTGCAGCATCTTCGACAATTAGATTAAAAAAGCTTTCACAGAATAATCCTAACAAGAAGCTCGAAATACAAGGCATCATTGATTCCAGAAGTACTACTGTATTGATTAAAGTATAATATACTTATACCAGAGGGGGATGTGAACGTAAGCGGAATACCTGCAGGGTTACTGCGTATCTCGATTCGAAAATAAAACTTTTCGAACTTGTATGTTGAAAGCATTGCAATTCGAAAATAGTTTCTTTCGAATCGAGTTACGCGGTAACCCCCCTGGTACTCAGTTGTCATTCGACTTTTTATTCTCAAAATCAACAGCTTATTATTGATGTTTAGATTGGCAAAAGGTAGCAATAAATATATCCGCTGTTATTATTTCTCTGGATTCTGCGTTCTTAACGGGATGGCTTAACAGTTTAGTATCCGTGTTATGTGGGTGCTGGGCCTCAGAACACTATTTTTCTTTTGTTATCGTTGACTACCTTAACCATCTATTTATATCGGACTCAAAAACATAAACACGACGGAATTTTCCCTGTAGATTCCTTCGAAGCGCTTGTCAATGCGCAACAATGCACAGTGGAGCGTAAAAGGTTTTTATTTAAACAATATTATTCTACCAAAAAAGACAAGCTATACATGTTATACATCAATGGAAAGGGAATATATATATACTTCTAAGTGAACTTAAACATTCTTCACAGTTTAGAAACTGATTAAAGACAAAAAAGTGCAACAATAATACATTTAAGTATTTTTTTAACATTATTTGTAATTTTTCGCAAAAATCTCTAGAACCAAACAAGATATTTTCAGACACAGTATAGAATGATATATTAGAAATTAAAATTTTAGAACGTGTTCTAAAATTTTACTTACGAAAGTTTTTTATTAGAAAAGCAGACCGCGTGACATCATTTAAGGCCGGGCCCCGTCAGACATTTACAGAGATTTTAGGAACATTAAACTGAATAAAAATTAATTAAGAAAAGTTTTGAAATCCATAACAATTTTTTACAGACACAAAAAAACTCAAGTTTTGTCTAAAAATTTCTGAAATAATGGAATAGGTGTGTAAATTCTAAACCGTTGGGACGATTTTAAATTAGTTTTAGGTGCATATAGCAGAAGTGTTGAGAAGCTTAGATTTTGAATCTGGAAAGCCTAGCTTTTACTGGGGCGATGCAATCGGCAACCAAAGTACTCACCTTAGACTCACTAAATCACTTAAAACGATATATAATTGTCATTTCCAACCGATTTAAAGAATCATACTATATTACAAATACTTAGGTCAAGATCTACAAAAAACATTGCGACATGCATATCCTATCTCTTACGATTATGAAGATATTCGACTAAAAAAATTAAAGTTTTCAATTTTTGTCCCATACTTCACCAATTTTTTACTAGTAACTGATCTATATATAACCCGATTTTTTTAGGTTAAATATCTCTTAAACTATAAGAGACTAGTTAGTTTTTCTTTATTTTTAAAGAAGTTTTCGAAAATGTAAAAACCTATCAGATCAGACAACATTTGCGAATGATATACAGACCTAAAGGTTTTATATAATTGATGTGGACAACTTTGGTCTACTGTAGAGCCCACTGTGCTCCCGATAGATAAGTTCTTCTACTAATGTTCCAAATTTCGTCAAAATCCGAGAGTAGTTAGTTTTTCTTAATTTTTTTTTAGAAGTTTTCGAAAATGTAAAAACCTATCAGATCGGACAAAATTTGCGAATGATATACCGACCCAAAAGTTTTACATAGTCGATGTGAGCAACTTTGGTCTACTGTAGAGCCCACTGTGTTGCCGATAGATACGTTCTTAAATACGTTCTTCTTTTAATGTTCAAAATTTGTCTGGTAGTTTTTAAATTGCTGAGTTAATACCAAAAAAACCTCTTCGCACCACTGTGCAATGTTGATATTTGGCCTTCGAAATGTGGCCTTTCTGCCGGCACTTCCACTGTTATACTTTTACAGAAGCAGGGATTTGGTTTGTCGCGTTAGAAGATCTTCATTTCTTAAGCGATTTGGCCACTTAATGCTGAATTTTTCGTAAGCATTTGTTAGCAAAGGTTTGCAGGCGCACATTGATGACATTTGTGCGTTTCTTAGTTTCGCAACCGTAAGAAAAGGATGGACTTGACATTTTAATTATATGTTCATAACTAAGTTATTTTTGGTACTTGCCGAGATTTTCAAATAGATCGAGAATACCAAAGAATATACAAGAGATTTACCCAGTAAAAACAGTATCAAACGTTTGAAATATGATGACTTTTACATTTGATATCAAACGTTATTTTCAAACTTTTTTCAAACCTAAACAAATGTTTGAGTTTTATATTAATTTTCAAATGAGGGTTCATTTGAGAATAAACGTTTAAAAAATGATAGTTTCTCAAATTGAGAATAAAGGATATTCTCAAATCATTATCAAACCCTAAGATGATTTGAGAATAATTGGAAAAATGGTGCTATATAAATTTGATATCAAACCTTTTTTCAATTTTTTTTTTCAAACATTAAAAAAAATAATTTATGTTAAAAAAAATATGCTTAAGATATTTTAATGGCATTGCATTTCAAAGAAATTCGTTATTTCTTTCGGATTTTTTAAAATTGATCCATATTTGACCATAAAACCCTGCTTAAAAAATGTCAAGATTAAAAATTCAATAATATTCATATGAATCAGTAAATTTTCTTTGTTTCTTAAATTTTTTTTTTACTTAACAATAAAAAAAAAATATATTTTAAGCAAAAGAATTTAAATATGATGCACCGTTTTCAAAAACAAATTAAACAAACTCAAAAATACAACGCCATTTTATTTATGTTCCGCATGTAAATGATATCCACATTTGGAAAACCTTTGAGAATGAGGTTTGATAATGATTTGAGAATAAAGGCATTTCTCAATTTGAGAATAAAGTCCCCGTTTTGTTGAGAACGCTATTATTCTCAAATCAGTATCAAACGTTTGACCTTTGAAAAAAGATTTTTTTTTTTCAAATCATCCTCGATTTGAGAATAAAAATTTTTTCTTACTGGGTATAGAGCCTAACTCCTCTGCTCTATAGATCTCTTGTATATTCTGTGACATCTGCATTTGGCATTCTAGAGCTGTCTGGAAATATCGCTTAATGCCAAATACCAAAGCTTGGGACTACCATGCAAATTCCAGGCGAACTACTGCTGGCATATGTTTAGTCAATTTTAAGTTTCGAGAACAAGTACGAGAATAAGCATAGAGTTTAGAAAATTACAGCTGAAAGTCTGCCGGATGTCTTTGTTCCAGACAGATTTGCCTCATTTAGAAACGAGACTTTTAACATGCGAGATTTTAGTGGAAGGTTAAAGGTTGCGATGAGTGACTTCTGCAGAAACTATGATAACCACAAAGATGTCTTTTCTGCACTTCGTCTGCCTTGTCGTACAGTATGAAGAAGCCTGAGTGACCTGGCTAACATATGTATGTAGATAAAGAGTGCTCAAAATAAAATTTGTAGTTGGATTTTCTTAAATAAAAATCAAACCTTTTAATATAAAAACTCTACAAAATACGCAAATATAATGACATATTATACAAAATCATTTAGCATTAAAATGTTTACTTAGTACTCGGGTTTTGCAAAATTATCGACTTTTTTCGGAAACCCTCCCATTAAAGATTTTACAGTTGCTTCTGATACCTTTTTGGAGCATGTGTTCCACCTGCGCTTAAAATCGGACATGTTCTTGGAAATCTTTCCTGTGTTCTTCAATTCCTTTTTTACCAGAGCCCAATACCTTTCCACAGGCCGAAGTTCTGCATAGTTAGGTGGATTTGCCTCTCGTGGTACAAAAATTACATTATTCTTTGAGTACCACTCAAGTGCCTTTTTTCCATAATGGCATGATGCCAAATCGGGCCAAAAAAATTTAGTCACTCTGTGCTCTCTTAAAAAGGGTAACAACCGTTTTTGTAGGCACTCCTTTATATAAATTTCTGTGTTTATTGTGCCAGATGCCACAAATACTTTACTTCTTTTGCCACAACTGCAAATAGCTTGCCACACGAGAAACTTCTTAGGGAATTTTGTTTGTTTTTTTGTGCGACACTCTTGCCGAACATTGCCCCGTTTATTAGCAACATAAAAATCTTGACCAGGAAGTTGAGAAAAGTCTGCCAGTACGTATGTTTCATCATCCATCACACAACAGGTGTATATTTTTATAAAATCAGACTTCAATTTTTTCGCTCGTTTTTTTGCTTCTAAGTTCTTTACAGCATTGCGATCTGGAACCTTCTGGACTTTGTATGTCTTCAGTCCAGCATAAGCTTTGACTATATGTGCAAAATTCGTAGAACATTTCACCGTACGAGCTGCTTTTCTTAAAGAAGTGTTGGGCGCTCTTCGAAAGAGTCGCTCGACTTCTTTTGCCTTACCAATATCTGTAGGACCTTTTTTCCTCCCTGATCCAGGTTTTCTTTCAATGCTCGGGTTTTCCTTATACCGTCTGATGTCATTAGAAACCGTTCGAGGGTCAACTTTCAAATTTTTAGCTATTTTTTTTAAAGTCCATGACGGAATTTTTTGAAAAGTTTTAATTATATTTTCACGAACTTTTTTTTTTCGCAGTCCATTTTGATTGAAATAACTATCGAAAATTAATAATTTCTAAAATAATAGCATCTGACATATCTATAGAAACTAACTTGATCAAAAAATAAATTATTTCTTGCATTATGGATAAGTTTTGTCTAAAATAGTAAATGCATATTTTTTTTAGAACACTCTTTATTGACCGATTTAAGATCTTTTTAAAAACCCATAAAACTAATTTCAAATGTAAACTAACAAAATATAGTGACATGTTTTTTTTTTTTGTTCTGCCAGATCCAATTGTCAGAATATAATTCTATAAATTTTTCTGTGTTGTACAGTGTAATTTCATTTAATTTGTGTGTGTGTGTGTGTGTGTGTGTGTTTGGGAAACTTAATAAAATACATAATTAAAAAATAATTTCCTCAATATAAATGCGTAATATTCAGCTTAATTTATTTAATTAAACATTCAAATAAGTTTTTCAATAAAAACTTTCATCGGTAATATTTTCAATTGTGTTAATTATAATATAAAATTATTTTAAATATTTTTTTTTTCTATTATTTTCAATTGTTCAAATTTAACCTACAAAATAACAAACAATACAAGACATTTATAATAATAAATTTATTTAAATTTTAGTTTTTAAAGTTTCTTAATTCAATTTTGGCAATAACAACAATTTCAGATTTTTTTGCTTTTGTGTGTTTTAAATTTTTAAAAATATTGGACCTTTTGATATAGTTTCTGTTTATTTGAGTTTTCATTAGGACTTTGGCTTGAATTCCTCAAGAGCAGTTAGTAGTAGTTGCTTAAGGTGAAGACGAACTTCCTTTGGTTTTTTTTTTTTTATTAAGATTTTCATAAATTTTATTGTTTATTATCTATTTGTTTGTTTAAATTTAATTTTATTAACTATACATTTGTTTTATGTAGAAATTAAGAAACCATTTAGAATGAAATTTTTTTAGTTTTCTTTGATTTAACAATTAACATAGTTTTTGTTTTCTTCTTGTTGCAGTTTTCTGTAAGGGACCCATAGTGTTTTAGTTTTGGTTTTAAATTTATGTATATCTAACAATCAAATATTTATTTTAAACTTAAGCTTACAACATTTAATTACACTGTATTTGGAGATAACAGTTTTTGCTTTAAGAACAGAGGATGCTCCCATTTATTAAAATAAATTCGGATACGCTGATTTGAATGACCCCATCCATAGTTTATCACCAAAATATGACTCAAAACAGAATAACTTATGTTTCCAAATGAAACAAGCTATTGGTTAATGAGATATAGCATTTTGAATGCAAATACTTTAGTTAGTTTGAAAAAAAGGTATGAAAACTAATTTTGTAATGTCTTTAATGCGAAATAAAACGATTTTTTACCAACAATCGCTTATCAATCTAGCTTTTAAAATTGAATAGCATCATTCAAATCATTGTACCCGAAGTTTAGCTTCAATATCTGGAAGTGCCTTCCTTTCATTACCTTTTTGCATGTAATTTTAGTTTTCATTTAATTTTTTTTAATTCTAAGAATAAATTCAAAAACATTAAAAAATTATTATTTTACAATTTTTACAAATCATGTTTGCTTTCAGTGTTTTTTTTTTTTTGCATAAAATTCTTTATTTTAAATTTAACCTATATGTGACAGAGCATAGAGAAAGGGACCTAAGGAGATTTTGCGCGCATAAAGAAAGGGGCCTAAGGGTAAAAAATAATATTTAAATCTTTAAAATGGCTCTCCTAAACAAAACCGCTTTTATGCTTACGTCCTTTTCTCTATGAGCGCAAAATACCCTTAGGTCCCTTTCTCTATGCGCTGTCACATATAGAGTCTTTAAATTTTTAAATCCAATTTTAATTTTAAAGATTTTCTATTTTAATTATAATTTGGTTTTGAATCTTTAATTTGTGTTGAACAAAGCTTTAGATATAAGCTTTGTTTGACCTTGAAAAATAGCCAGCCAAATGAAGTGAAATAAAAAGAAGAATAACCGTTAGGTATACTTCTTCTAACAATGAAGGCACAATCAATCATCGAAAAGCAAAAATTGTGCGCCAAATCTTTAGTTTTTATCTACAAATTCTTTTTATGAACTGTAATAAAGCGGTAGTACAGTGCAATACACTTTTTCTTTAATTCGCATAACAATAGTTAACGACGATTTCTTAAAATTAAGATATAGTTTGCCTATTTCAGAACTAGGGAATAAAGATTTTATTTAGCTTTTTTTATATAGAATCCGGATCAAAGTCTTATATTTAAATTTCATGGAGAAAAATGCAGTCAGGAAAGAAAATTTCCCACCAAGTACTATGTAAAAAAGGATAACCACCATTCAAGATAACAAAATTCATAAATGGTATTGAAAAGATATGACTAATAGCGTTTTCTTTTCTGAAAAAAAAAATGTTGCATAATATTTGTGTAATACTTTTCCAATGTTAACCAAACACTCACAAAGTGCTACATTTTTTAACGTTAGATAAAAACAAAAATTGTCTACCCATACATTTGTACATCTGGCATTTTAACGTGTTCAACGATTTTTACACGAGTCAAGCGATTTTAATCACATATTTATTTTATTAAGCAACAGTTTCAACAACACTCGTTCTTAACAATAACAAAAGTGTAGTACACTCACCCGACATTTTTAGAAAAGAACATATTTTTTTTAAAGTGTTATACTTTTCAAGAATTGAACCCAAAAAAAGTGGAAAGGGTAAAAAATGCAACATTTATGTCAGAAAAGAAAATGCTATTATGTATAGCGTTTTATATAATAAAGTTTTTAAGTAAACAGATATTTTAAAAAAAATCAACTGCTTAGGTTTTATCCTGTATGTAATCAATTGTTTCAAATCGGAATTAATGAATGATTTTTTTAAAAATTGTTTCTCCCGTGCCTAGAAGTGCCTTAATGGAGAATATTTTGAATAAAGATATTTTTGTTAATAAATATTTATTATTTTTTACTGCACTCGAAATATAAAAGGCAACTCTTAATGGCTCGATTGTGTCTTGCAAATTAAACTTTATTTATGTGGTCAATTGCCAAAATGACATTACGTATGGCAACTGATAACCCATAACAGAAACTCAGTTGCCTTGTCAATTACACAAGTTTACAAATAACGGCCAACTTTTGGATTAAAACAGATGAGAACAAATCTTGACGTTATTTGAGGTGCTGAATTCAAATCCGTTTCGTTTCTGAAAATTGGTTCTTGTTTGTGAGTTTGCGTATGTTAGCAGCATTGAACTATCATAACGACAGAAGACAACAGAAACTTTACAAAATGTTAAACCAATGTATGGGTATTTTTCAAGTTGTTGTTCACAACTTTCTAGAAGACCCAAATTCCGGACTTTAAGCAGATAAATCGATAGTTTGTTGCAAAATTGTCTCTCAAAATACATTTTCTGCATTCCTATCTCGATTTTTTTTCCTGAAAACTTATGCGATACAAGCGGTAAACACGATTTGGCGAAAATCGAAAACTTTGATTGATCCAAAACCGTGTATACTTGTGTTATTAATAATATTGTAGATGGCAACAAGGTCCCAAGTTCGATCCCTGGCCAGACCCACTTGATAAAATAAATTTTCACCTCATAACCCAGCTAGCCACTGGTAATTGAGTATTAGGCTATGTAGAACTTCTCTAACTAATGCATTTGCCGTTCGGAGCCGGAGTAAAAAAGTAGGTCCCCTTTAAATGAGTCTAAAAATAGAATCGGATGCAGCTCATTGTCTGAGAGAAGTACCGCTTGTTCCAATTGGAATGTCGTGGGAATTGTGTATGTATGTAGATGACAACAAGAGTCAATTCTAATTGCCAGTTACAGGTTATTTCAGCAACCGTGAATTTGTAGTTGCTGTGATTTTTTTTGTAAGAAAAGTTGGAAAAAGTATATTCCCATGGCCCTATGATAAGAACTTGTATACTATTTATACATTCGACAATGCCTGGAAACTTTATTTTCTGTATTTTTTTTTTAATTTTTGAGACAATCGAAGTTTCACAAAGATTTTTGCTTAACTAATTGTATGACTTTTAGAATAATCGACTATGTCAGTTGTACCATATCAAGGTTGAAAACATTTCCATGGGACTTCTGGAAATTTTGATACAAATAAAATCTTACAGCGGCACTAATTTTTAAAGGTATAAATATTAATATTTTTTTGATTAAAGGTAGAAACACAATTGGGACGAATGACTAATTTCGTCCAGCACGACGAATTCGGCTTTAAAAATTCGTCTTGTACATTCGTTCATTGAACACAGTTAAGACGAATAAGCGTTGTTGACGCCATTTTTGTTGATTTTTTTATTTGCACAAATTACTTATATCGTACATGTCACGCACTCACAACATTTGCAATTTTTTTGTATTTAATTCTTTTGTTATTTCACAAGATTATTTTATTTAATTAATTTTATTGAAAATATTTTCTTTTTAACATTTTATGAAGTGACCATATTTAACAAGAACACAAATAATTTTTAGTGTTTTACAACAGAAATAGAAATACAGCCACTCTAAACCAGTGTTTGAATTCCTACTTTAGCTACCATCTTTTTAATTACCGCTGCGGCTACAGCTCCAAGCTTTTTGAAGCAGAAGTAGCAGTAGACGCTGTATTATTCCGAAGTATTTATATTTTTAAGCTACTGCTACTTTTCAAAAAACAAAAGCTGCAAGTAGAAGTAGCAGTAGACTCTGTATTATTCCGAAGCACTTATATTTTTTAGCTACTGCTATTTTTCAAAAACCAAACGCGTCAAGTAGAAGTAGCTCTTTGCTACTTTAACTAAAAATATTGGTAGGGGTAGAAAACAGCAAAAATATTCTATTTAATTTTTGCTTCAATTTGAAGTGTAGCGAAAATCTAAAATATTTTATCTGACTGCTTTCTGGCTTTTTTGCAGCTACTTCTTGGCTATTTTGCAGCTACTTTCTGGCTACTTTACATGAATGACTTATTCTTATACTTGCCGCTTTTGTTTTTTGAAAAATAGCAGTAGCTTAAAAATATAACTACTTCGGAATAATACAGCGTCTACTGCTACTTTTACTTGAAAAAGCTGGAGCTGTAGCCGTATGCAGTGATTTGCTATTTATATATGATTGTAGCAGTAGGAGTAGATAGGTATTAGCTATTATTTTTCAACAAATTTGTATCTTAAAAAGTAGGCTTTTTTTCGTCGCTACAGCTACTTTTAGAGTAGCCGTACAAACACTGCTCTAAATTAGTTTAGTCGTCGTTCGTCTGCGTATGAAAAAGAAAAAAACCTATCGCACTGTTCGATACGCACGACGAATTTCGTCGTACGCATTAATTGTGAGCACTTTAACATTTACCCATATGTTCTATTTCTAATGACGAATATTCGTTTCAAAAAATTGGTCGTTCGTTCCAATTGTGTTTCATACTTAAAATGTTTTTGTTTTTTACAATTTTTCTTCTTTTCCTTAGTTGCCAGTCACAATTTTCGATAACTTTTAGCAAGTGGCATGAGTTGTCAAATACAATACAACTTTTTGTACTGGTTGTGTTGCCAGTAGGTTGTAATACACAATCGAGCTATAAAGCTTAGTAAATTCAATAAATTTTGGTTGCTGATCAAGTAACTCTATGTAAAATATATGAAAAGATTTGCTTAAAAACGATTTGTGAATTATTTGGATTTAAGAGAAATAAATCCATATTATTTCCACAATATCTCAGCATGTGATAAAAATTAAGAATGTATTGTCATTCATTTCTTAATGGTGGTTATCTCTTTTAGTATATATACCAATATATGTTTGTGGCAATAAATGATAATGGCTTAAGTTGACATAAGTGCTTTTTCATTTTATTACATATTGCGATTCTCTAGATCAAGATCTATCACTCAGCTTATGCATAAAATGTAACTTGTTCAAGCAAAATCCTTATATCTTTTAGACAAAATACTTTATGTCTCAAAATACGAATTTTTGACTTAAGCCATTATTATTTATTGCCACAGATAAATATATTCACTTATTTGCTGCTATATTGTCATTGATATAAAATTAAATTTTAATAAAATTTTGTGTTTAATATAATTAAACGGAATTCTTTGTATAAAAGATTAATAGTACTTAGTTCAAAATCTATTAATTTTGGATTATGACGAAATTGCAGCAAATAACTGACTTTTTCTTATAACTTTCTTTTTATTACAAAGTGTTATCATGTTTTCTTTAGACTATTTTTTTTATTTAACAAAATACTCTAATTTAGTTTTTCCTCTTTTTTAATGGATTTTTGCTTAAGTCATGTTAATCTGGCTCTGATTTTTAATGAAATTAATTATGTTCCCTTCAAAGGACTACTGTATGCTTGGCTGCCCAAAAAGTATGCAAAGAAAACTGAATTTTTTGTATTCTCTGTTATGTTTTGTTCTATTTGATGTGTAGTTTGTTTTTCTTGTTTTATTTTTTGTTTTTTTTTTTTTTCTTTTAACCAAATCATTTAATTTTCATTTTGTTTTATTAAATTTTGTTTTGTCAGTCTTGTTTTTTTTTATTTTGTTTTGCTTTTTGAGATTTTTTTTTCTAAACATCCGCTTTTTTAATTTTAAGCAATTTTCTTTTCTTCATTTGTCTGCAATGAAATTTTATAGATATTTTTTGGTTTAATTTTTGTTTTTTTTTTTTTTGTTATCATGATTTTGTAAGGATAATAAAAACAACGAAATTCAGCATAAAAAGAGAGAGAAAGAGAAAAAAGAAAGAAAACAAAAATAATGAAAGAAAATTCGTTTAAATGAAGTTTTTTTTTGAGTTAATATTTGATTAAAATTTTATGACACAATTTTTCTTAAAATATTTTTAATGAGCATTTCAGATTTTGTTTAATTAAGTCAATAGTATTTAAGAGGATGCAATTTTAAAATAAAAAAAAGTATTAAAAATTACAACAATTAAAAAAATCTCAACACCAAGAATTACAAACATACGTTTTCAGATTTTTATTGAAAGGAAATTTTGAATAATGTAAATCACTAAGTAATAAACTCATCATAGAGTACGATTCAGTTAAATATACCCAAAAAAAACGACTTAGTAAAATCACTTTATTAAGAAATCGGCAGTAGCCAGGAAAATTTTTTTGAAAATATTTTATTTTGCATAAAATATCTTCTTAAAATCTTCTACAAAAATTAACCAGCTAATTTTTTTCAGCCGATTTCCTGATATTTCTTAGGCATTTTTGGTGGTTGTCTTTAAGTGAATCGGACTGTAAATCACTAAATAATAAACTCATCATTAAAAAAAAAAACATAAATTAAAGATTATCTAATATCTTTTTTTATAAAATCCACAACACAAAGAATTAAAGAAAATTGTCTCCCTTCGCCAAATCGAAAAATAGCTTTCAATCCGTTGAATGCGGCTGGAGTATGAGATTAAAATAATTCATGCATTTAATTTTGTTCGAACTTGTTTTATGTTACAGGAGTGTTGAAGTTACATATTTTGATGTTGTTTTATTTGTCTTAATCTTTTTGTTTATTTGTTTAAGTTTTCTTTTAAATATACACACACACAACAAAAAAAATTTATATTAAGAGATAATAAAATATTTTTAAAATTAGTTTTAAATGGGTTTTGTACATGTAAAACCTTTTTATACAAATGTCACTCTTTCGCTTTTCTCGACTATTTTTTTCTTTTGATGTTTTTCATAAACAGAAACAAACTAAAACTCAAAGATATAATTTATCATTTTTTAATGTTCATCTCATACGTGCGAAAACTGACTTTACAGAAATATACAAAATAATGATGATGATGTTTCGAGTTATAAATACACTTTAATGACATTTTGTTTCCTTAAGGTGACTTCAAAATGTTAAACACTTCTATGACAAAACTTTAAAGATAATATTTAAAATAAATTTTTTTAAAGCTAATTTTTTAGGAAGTTATGTACAAAGATTCAGACGTGAATAAATCACCAGGTCCGGAATGTATCGAAAAATTTTCAAGATATAATCATCTTCATTTACTCGTCCTTTGCGTAATCAGTCTAAATATCACAGCAGTACTTTATTTTCTCTAATTTATGAAAAATTACAAACGTACATACAATACATATAAAAGGCGATCTCAATAACTCAGACATCTATTGCTTTATGTTACCATTTTCTAATAGACCCAAGTGATTTTTAACCACTTTATTTGAAGAAAAGGTTTTGGCTTCCTAAATCTTTCTAATTCAAGTTCTTAAAGGTTTCGATAAGTTACCATAAGAAGTCGCATTAACTTGATGAAACACTAAGTCGTTTCTGTTACATAATTCTGGACTTTTCTGCTGAAGACTGCTTAATTATATCCCATCCCATCACATATCAAAACATCCAAATTATTTTTTATCCACTAAAAGCTTGAAAATCCATCCAATAAGCACAATTTTTGCTTTATAATCTCTTCCGTTCGACATTGTTATAAAGAACCCATTTTTTATCATGGATCACTTTCAAGACGTTTAACAAGAGAATCACAAAAAAACTGTATATGGGACCAGATGGCCCCTAGGAGAGAGCAACGTAGTCTCCTCATTTGGTAGAGTATTGCATAAACCATCGCATTCGCAATTTAATCTTTCAATTCTCCAAAAAATTATCTAGTTTTCTTAGAGATCTACTTATTATCTACTTATATTGCAACATTATTTTCAAAATATTTTGTTAATGAATTTTGGTTTTTACCAAAGACTGTGATTTGTTAAAAATCACATCGAAACTTCTTAATTCGCAGTTGACTGAAATATCATTCCCTCCGTGCTTAATCTACCTAGAATCTAGATTCTAGATCAATGTTAGGCAAAGACTCTCTGATTTTAAATTTTGCTAACTCTAGGATAACCAAATACAAAATCAGAGAGAATCATAGAGCTTTGCCCAACATTGATCTAGATCAAGGTTGGCCAAATGGAGAGCGTTTTTGAGTATATATATATATATATATATATATATATAATTCCCCAAAAACATTCCAATTGGAACAAGGGGTACTTCTCTCAGACAATGAGCTGCATCCGATTCCATTTTAAGACTCATTGAAAGGGACCTACGTTTAGCTACAATATAAAGGGTGGTTAAATTGTAAGGGCCGATGTTAAATGTGAACCACACCTAAATGCCAAGTTTTTTTTCCGAATTTTTATTTTATTTGACATTTCTCTATTTCAGACTTACTCAATTTGAACCATAGAGAGATACACAATCCAACAACGTGTTAAAGTTATCCAGACTTATTATGAAAATGAGCGTTCAAATCAAAGTGCATATCGTGCACTTCGTGATTTTTTTGGTCAATTTGATCATCCAAATGTGCGTACAATCGCAAAAATCGTGGAAAAATTCGAGTAAACCGGGTCTGTAGAAGATGTGAGAACACCACCATGCTCGTACAGCTCGTACTGCAGAAAATATTGCTGCTGTTCGCGATAGTGTGGCTGAAGAGCCGTCCACCTCAACTCGTCATCGTGCCCAACAATTGCACATCTCACGCTCGTCGTTGATGAACATTATGCATAAAGACTTGCATTTACACGCTTACAAGGTGCAATTGGCTCAAGAACTAAAGCCTCTTGACCATTCCAAACGTTGTGAATGGGCAAAATGGTGGCAAGAAATGGCAACAGTGGATGATCAATTTTCGAAGAAAATCATCTTCAGTGATGAGGCACATTTTCACCTCAGTGGATTCGTCAATAAACAGAGTTGCCGCATTTGGGCGAATGAGAATCCAAGAGTGATTGTCGAAAAACCAATGCACCCACAAAGTTTATGGGCTAGCGGCATCATCGGGCCGTATTTTTTCCAAAATGAGGCCGGTCAGGCAGTTACTGTGAATGGTGTTCGCTATCGTGAGATGATAACGAACTTTTTATGGCCCGAATTGGAAGATATGGATGTGGACGATATGTGGTTTCAGCAGGACGGTGCCACTTGCCACACAGCTAACGAAACAATGGCTCTTTTGCGCAACAAATTCAATGGCCGTATTATCTCACGTAATGGCGATGTCAATTGGCCGCCAAGATCATGTGATTTGACACCGTTGGACTTTTTTCTTTGCGGTTATTCGAAAGAAAAGGTGTACGTCGATAAGCTAGCAACAATTCAAGAGCTAAAGGATGAGATAATTCGGCACATTAACGGCATAGAACCTCCATTATGCCTCAGGGTCATCGAAAATTTAGACCATCGGATGGAGGTGTGCCGCCGTATAAATAAAATTACAATAATTTCCTAAATAGTTTGTGTTTTATTCAAAATCAACATCGGCCATTGAAATTTAACCACCCGATATAATACAATATATAATTAATATCAAACGTTTCTAAACTTTACTTCCCCTTTTCTAAGACCAAGAAAAAATGCAGAAATGTTTTTGAAAAAAAAATACTTTTAAAATATTGGTGTCGAAATCTAGATATACATATAACCGCATTTTATAAATTAAGATAAAAAAGCTTTGCGTGTAATAGATAGAATAGAACAGTCTTAACCCCATTGACCTTGGGTAACTAAAATATTTATTAGTTAACCTTACCTACGAGATCAACGATTAAATATATACCGAATATCATAAAGTTACTTTAATCCTAAAGGTACGGTCACATTGATTAAACATTTAATCGAAATTATCAAATATTTGATTCTCGTAGTCTGACCACAAAATATTTTTGAGGTTCAAACAAGAAACATGTTGATTTGGAGAAAACAAAATCATTTGCCAGCAAATAAAAATTTTCCTAATGTGACCACGCTAGAGCAAATAATATTTTATTAAATTTTGATCAAATAATTATTTAATCTTACAAAATTTTTATAACATCAAACAGGGGCAAATAACAGCTGAGCATGTGTATTGTTTACTATTCAAACTGAAACAACAACATCAAATATGAGAAACAACAACATCAAATTTGAGAAACAACAACATCAAATTTGAGAAACAACAACATCAAATATGAGAAACAAATTGCTAGATACACAATTTTGTTTTGAAAAAATTTGATCAAATAATTTTTGGGAAAATATTTAATCTTCAGTGTGACCATAAATAAAACTTGTTTTTTTGTTTATACTTTGAACGTATTTTTTCTGTATTTTATCAAATAAAAATCGTCAAATAAATGTGCAAGTGTGACCACAAATTTTTTATTATATTGTTTTGACAATATTTTACTCAAAATATTTGATTTAAATGTTTAATGAGTCTGACCTTAAGTTGATATTTAATTTTGTATATTTAAGTTCATTTTCCCGAAGTTGGTCTAAATATAAACTTAATACACGTAATTAAGGAACTTATATAGAACACAGTTGACCTTTACACTTTATTTAGATTTATAAGACGTTTAGTGTTATTTGGGCTACTTTACAAAATTTTGTGATATGGTCTTGTACGAGAACTATAATAAAGTATGAATCTATTCCTAAAATAAATAAAAAAATCTATATTAAACTTTTTTGATAAAAATTATAGACAGGTAAATCCATACGAAAACGGAGAAAAACTAGGATATAGAAGTTTAGTACATACTTCAGAAATTATGTAAGATCTGTAAAAGTTTCAGGTCTTTGTAATTAAGAGCGGATTTTATGTAGAAATATGAACTATTTTTTGACCGATTTGTTAAACACCTAAGAATGTTAGAAGTTACATAAGTTTATCTTAAGCTAACTTTTATAGATCAGTCCTTCATTTATAAGATTTAGAAGATATTGCCCTATCTATCTGTGGGAGCATAAAGTCTCTACTCTCTGCTTTAGTGAGATTTCTAGGAATATTTCCTTAATGTTGATTTACAATATATGTTCTGGTGGAGTCTTCAAAATATAAATAGAAGATGTAATAAGGATTTTGAATCCTGTTGAAACGACGTGTGTGAAGAGTACAATGGATGTGTTTGCAGATTTGGCAAAAAAAAAATCGTAATCATGCGTCGATAATTATCACCGTTGACATTCATCGCCTGTCCTCGAGGATTTTCGACAAAATAGTCCAAATATCTCATGTGTGAATAAGGTACACCAAACAGTTACCCTGGGGTAATCAAATATTTTTTAGGTTTCAGTCGAGGGCTGCAGGTTCTTGGAGACCAGTAACGACAGTTTTGCTTGTTGACGTGGTCGTGGAAGTAAAAATAAGCCTTGTCGCTCTAAAAATCTGGGACTTACAGAAATCGCTCCAACATTGTTTTGCAAAAACTCGACCACTGCAAAAGCGGCGCCACCGTTTATTACTTTTGAAATAAACATACATATATATTTAAACATATAAATTTGTCACCAGATAAAAAGTTATTTTCTTATTTGTCCAATCAAAAATTGTACAATGTAATTTAACGGATGTAAATTTTTGCTCAAAGGTATACTGCTCTTCGAATTTGTATGCCTAATGAGTACATGACAAATCGTGCAAAAAAATTTCAGAAACACGTCCAAGTTTAAGAGTTATACGCAAAGAACGATTTTAACGAGGTTCGTCAACTTATCGTCCCATAGCTTAGCCATTATTAATACATTTTTAAATCTAAATGTTTCCACTTTTTTGACTTTAGTAGCTTTTTAAAGCTTATTATTATATGAAAGCTCATAGAAGTTTATATGAAGACCTTATTTTGAAAGTGGATTAAGTCCATTTTTTTTAAATTGAGATATAGAGGCTTTGTGTTTTAGTGGTTTTAAAAATATAGGTGACCAATTTTAGTAAATTAATTCTTAAGTATTGACCAGAACCTATCAAATTTTTTCTTTCATAAAAATAAATTTATAAAAACCATTTGGAAATGCGTTTTTAGCGGATTGAATAGACTTATACCACTTTCAAAACAAACTTTTTTAAATATTTCTTTTTTTTAATGAAAAATGTATGGGACTTAAATTGTTTTCAAAACAAATAAAATTTAAATTTTTGGTTTTGTATGAAACAATTTTTACTTTTGAACTGAAAAATGAATGGGGACTTAATACACTTTCAAAACAAATAAAACCAAAAATTGTGCTTAAAAAAATTTTGCCTAATATTTCTCATAGCAAAATTCCTATAAAAAGTAAATTTTTAAAAAATTTCCTATAAAAAGTAAATTTTTGAAAAATTTCCTATAAAAAGTAAATTTTTGAAAAATTTCCTACCAAAAGTAAATTTTTGAAATATTTCCTACCAAAAGTAAATTTTTGAAAAATTTCCTACCAAAAGTAAATTTTTGAAAAATTTCCTATAAAAAGTAAATTTTTAAAAAATTTCCTAAAAAAAATTAATTTTTGAAAAATTTCCTATAAAAAGTAAATTTTTAAAAAATTTCCTATAAAAATTAAATTTTTGAAAAATTTCCTATAAAAAGTAAATTTTTGAAAAATTTCCTATAAAAAGTAAATTTTTGAAAAATTTCCTATAAAAAGTAAATTTTTGAAAAATTTCCTTTAAAAGTAAATTTTTGAAAAATCTCCTATAAAAAGTAAATTTTTGAAAAATTTCCTATAAAAAGTAAATTTTTGAAAAATTTCCTATAAAAAGTAAATTTTTGAAAAATTTCCAATAAAAAGTAAATTTTTGAAAAATTTCCTATAAAAAGTAAAATTTTAAAAAATTTCCTTAAAAAGTAAATTTTTGAAAAATTTCCTATAAAAAGTAAGTTTTTGAAAAATTTCCTATAAAAAGTAAATTTTTAAAAAATTTCCTATAAAAAGTAAATTTTTGAAAAATTTCCTACAAAAAGTAAATTTTTGAGAAATTTCCTATAAAAAGTAAATATTTGAAAAATTTCCTATAAAAAGTTAATTTTTGAAAAATTTCCTATAAAAAGTAAATATTTGAAAAATTTCCTATAAAAAGGAAATTTTTAAAAAATTTCCTTAAAAAGTAAGTATTTGAAAAATTTCCTATAAAAACTAAATTTTTGAAAAATTTCCTATAAAAAGTTTATTTTTAAAAAATTTCCTATATAAAGTAAATTTTTGAAAAATTTGCTATAAAAAAGAAATTTTTGAAAAATTAGCTATAAAAAGTAAATTTTTAAAAAATTTGCAATCAAAATTTAATTTTTGAAAAACTTCCTATAAAAAGTAAATTTTTGAAAAATTTCCTATAAAAAGTAAATTTTTGAAAAATTTCCTATAAAAAGTTAATTTTTAAAAAATTCCTATAAAAAGTAAATTTTTGAAAAATTTCCTATAAAAAGTAAATTTTTGAAAAATTTCCTATAAAAAGTAAATTTTTAAAAAATTTCCTTTAAAAAGTAAATTTTTGAAAAATTTCCTATAAAAAGTTAATTTTTAAAAAATTCCTATAAAAAGTAAATTTTTGAAAAATTTCCTATAAAAAGTAAATTTTTGAAAAATTTCCTATAAAAAGTTTATTTTTAAAAAATATCCTATATAAAGTAAATTTTTGAAAAATTTGCTATAAAAAAGAAATTTTTGAAAAATTAGCTATAAAAAGTAAATTTTTAAAGAATTTGCAATCAAAATTTAATTTTTGAAAAATTTCCTATAAAAAGTAAATTTTTGAAAAATTTCCTATAAAAAGTTTATTTTTAAAAAATTTCCTATATAAAGTAAATTTTTGAAAAATTTGCTATAAAAAAGAAATTTTTGAAAAATTAGCAATAAAAAGTAAATTTTTAAAAAATTTGCAATCAAATTTTAATTTTTGAAAAATTTCCTATAAAAAGTAAAATTATGAAAAATTTCCTGCAAAAAGTAAATTTTTGAAAAATATCCTATAAAAAGTAAATTTTTAAAAAATTTCCTCTAAAAAGTAAATTTTTAAAAAATTTCCTATAAAATGTAAATTTTTGAAAAATTTCCTATAAAAAGTAAATTTTTAAAATATTTCCTATTGTAAGAAAATTTGTGCAAAATTTCCTATGAGAAGAAAATTTTTGAAAAAATGCATTGGACTTAACCCAATTTCAAACAAAATTTAAATTTTTATTTTATTTGAAGAAACATTTCCGTTTAAAACTAAAAAATGTTTTGGACTTAATCCACTTTCAAAACAAATAAATTTAAAATTTTTATTTTGTTTGTATTGTTTCTTTTAAATTGAAAAATATATGGGACTTCTTAAGCCACTTTCAAAATAAAAATTTGTATCAAATCGTTAACTCCCAAGTGCTTGACTGTCAATAATTTAGTAGGTTTTGTAAATTTAAAATTAATAATTTTTCACATAGTACGATCCACAATTGCATAACCTTTCTCCATCATTAACTTAATTTTTTTTTTGAATGTGGACTTATTCCACTTTCAAAATAAAGTCTTCATATCAATGTAATAGGAGAATTTAGTTCCTAATAAATCAGACGAAAAGTCTAAAATTTATAAAGCTTTTCATAAACATTTTTACCAGAAATTCATTAAAAAAAGTTGTAACTTTGTAAACCGATATCAATAAGAAATATCTATCTTTAAGAGACTGTATAAAAGAAAATAGGCTTTTATAGAAAAAAGTTAAAATTTTAAAAAATATGAAAAAATTAAAGAAAAAAAAAACGCGAAATTTTTGATAAAAACTTACCTAATTTCTTAGAATATTAGCCCTATTTATACTGGTTGTGAAAAACTCGACTTTCC
The DNA here is from genome assembly GCA_933228675.1 of Stomorhina lunata. Lineage (NCBI taxonomy): Eukaryota > Metazoa > Arthropoda > Insecta > Diptera > Rhiniidae > Stomorhina > Stomorhina lunata. Next base: position 92,902,301 of record OW121740.1, on the reverse strand, counting down.
AAAACTGTTTAAAATTTTTAAATCGCTCTGCAAATGTGAGAGTTGAAGGTACTAAAGTACTAAAGAGTGCTCTAAATAAAATTTGTAGTTGGATTTTCTTAAATAAAAATCAAACCTTTTAATATAAAAACTCTACAAAATACGCAAATATAATGACATATTATACTAAATCATTTAGCATTAAAATGTTTACTTAACACTCGGGTTTTGCAAAATTATCGACTTTTTTCGGAAACCCTCCCATTAAAGATTTTACAGTTGCTTCTGATACCTTTTTGGAGCATGTGTTCCACCTGCGCTTAAAATCGGACATGTTCTTAGAAATCTTTCCTGTGTTCATCAATTCCTTTTATACCAGAGCCCAATACCTTTCCACAGGCCGAAGTTCTGGACAGTTAGGTGGATTTGCCTTTCGTGGTACAAAAATGACATTATTCTTTGAGTACCACTCAAGTGCCTTTTTTCCATAATGGCATGATGCCAAATCGGGCCAAAAAAATGTAGTCACTCTGTGCTCTCTTAAAAAGGGTAACAACCGTTTTTGTAGGCACTCCTTTATATAAATTTCTGTGTTTATTGTGACAGATGCCACAAATACTTTACTTCTTTTGCCACAACTGCAAATAGCTTGCCACACGAGAAACTTCTTAGGGAATTTTGTTTGTTTTTTTGTGCGAAACTCTTGCCGAACATTGCCCCGTTTATCAGCAACATAAAAATCTTGACCAGGAAGTTGAGAAAAGTCTGCCAGTACGTATGTTTCATCATCCATCACACAACAGGTGTATTTTTTATAAAATCAGACTTCAATTTTTTCGCTCGTTTTTTTGCTTCTAAGTTCTTTATAGCATTGCGATCTGGAACCTTTTGGACTTTGTATGTCTTCAGTCCAGCATAAGCTTTTACTCTATGTGCAAAATTCGTAGAACATTTCACCGTACGAGCTGCTTTTCTTAAAGAAGTGTTAGGCGCTCTTCGAAAGAGCCGCTCGACTTCTTTTGCCTTACCAATATCTGTAGGACCTTTTTTCCTCCCTGATCCAGGTTTTCTTTCAATGCTCAGGTTTTCCTTATACCGTCTGATGTCATTAGAAACCGTTCGAGGGTCAACTTTAAAATTTTTAGCTATTTTTTTAAAAGTCCATGACGGATTTTTTTGAAAAGTTTTAATTATATTTTCACGAACTTTTTTTCGCAGTCCATTTTGATTGAAATAATTATTGAAAATTAATAATTTCTAAAATAATAGTATCTGACATATCTATAGAAACTAACTTAATCAAAAAATAAATTATTTCTTGCACTATGGATAAATTTTGTCTAAAATAGTAAATGCATATTTTTTTTAGAACACTCTTTACAACCTACCCGAAATCAGTTTTTTGCGAATATCTCGAAATTTTTCATGTGTTCCGAAATCTTTCAAAATAGTTTTTGTATGTCTTCACCTGGGTCTATAACCCCCATTAGGTAGCTTTCCAAATTGTAACAAAAGTTGCTCATTTGTAACACCTTGTGATTTAAGTATACCCTATATTAATTTTTGAGTTATTAAGTAATTTTCCTGGTAAGATTATCTATATTTTGTCAATATATTGAGTAGTCAACAACAGATTCACAAAAGTACTATATTTTGACATTTTATTTTTTAAATTATGTAAAATTTTTTGAATTTTTTTCGGCGATATCTCTGGTGTTTCTATACCGATTATGATGAAATTTAATAACCTGCTGCCTATTTTCAGTTGAAATGTTTAAGTTTCTATGAGGTCTTAGATGAAGAGTAAAAAAATACAAACAAATCGAAAACTTATAATTAAAGGCTTTTTAACAATATATACATCATCTACATATACAATTTGCTTATTTTTGTCCGTTTTGTAAAGGATTTACCCATAAGAGAAGTTGTAAAAAAAGAACATAAACTTAAAACGAAACTACGCTACACATATCTCAACATTTCAAAGGGTAATTCTATTAAACTTAAAGACTGTTTTTTAATGCAAAATAACAAAAAAAAAATATGAAAATACATTAAAATAAACTAATAGTAATGGAAAATATAACATAGAACATAAATAACTAAAAATTTTCGAAAAAAAAACAGCTTCAAATAAATAATAAAAATTAAATAATAATACAAAAAAAAAAAAGAAGAACAACACGAAACTGAACTGAAAGATACGAGTATAGAAGAATCTAAATATTTCCATTTATTTAGATGAGATTTTAATGACTTTCAACGAGGGAAATAAAGAAATAAAGTGAAATGTGGTGCAGAAAAGTAGTGAAAGAGGAGCAAAAGGAGCAGGAGGTAAAAGGATGTTTTGTATAACAAACAAAAAAAATTGTTTATGATTATTTACGAGTTCGTAATAAACAAAAAATATATGGAAAATATTAAATAAATTTATTCATACATGAATATAGAATTTGAAATATTTATTTATGTATTAATAACATTTAAATGGTTAAATTGCTAACAACAGCAACAAAATAACATGAATAAGGAAATAAAATATGAAAAATACTAAATAAATAAATAAGAAATAAATTTTTAAAACTTTCATGGTGTGAAAATTCATAAAAGTGTAAATGTATGATAAATGGCAAATGCATAAAAAAAAACAAGAAAAAGAAAAAAATCAATAATGAAAGTTTCAGTTCATTTCATAGAAAGAAATTCCTTTCCTTTCTTTTTATTTTATTTTCAATTTATTAAAGTTCTTAAAGCTCGTACAAATGAATTTTTTAGTGTTTTTTGCTTCTTCTTCTGTTGGTTGTTTAAATTAATGCAAAAATGTGTGTATGTATGTATGTGTGTGTGTGTGTTGGTGTGTCGAGTTAAAAAACAATTAGCACTAAAAAACACACGGATTAAGATTTTTTATGTTTGAAATGGATTAAAAACATAAATGACATCAAAGGAAATGGAAAACGAACAGATACACAGACACAGAACATACACATACAATTAACATGGTGGCATAGACATAATACGCATACACACTCATTCATATTTAATTGTATAGAGTATATAATGTGTATGTTTGTATGTAAAATTAAATTTACGTAGAAGTATACATTTACAAGTACGAGTAAGTATATGAAGGTAAGTAAAAAAAAAAACAAAGATATGGTTAAATAATTTTATGGTTAAATAAGAACAAACATTAAAAAAAGAACAGACACTTTTGTTCACACATTCATTTTGTATTATAAAATGCAGACACTCACAGACTCATATACACAGATAGACGAACACATACATATAATTAGTAACATTTATACATATAAAAAAAATTATATACAAAAAAAATATACATACTTTATTTGTGTGTTTGTATGTTTTAAATTAAATTCAACTCATACATACACATATATATTTAAATACTGCCAGTAACATTATAATGGAATCCTGAGGTTTTCCTCTCCCCCAAATTTTTAATTACAAAAGGAGTAAGACTCCTTTATAATTAAAAATTAGATAAAGTTATATTTCCTATATCTTTAATTTGTATTTAATATTACTTCGAAAAATACTTTTACTTTGTACTAAATTTAGTCACCTATTACACAGTGCGACAGGGTTTGGTACACATGAGAAATGTTAACAGAATATGAAAACAGGCTTAAAATAAGGAAATACGTGTCTCGGAGTTTTGCTGTAGCACGTCAGAATTTTAAGAAAATCGATTTTAAAGATTCGAAGGACCGTGGAGGTTCACTTGTAACGTAATATAATTATAAACAAGTAAGAAAAGCTATAGTCGGTCAAGCCCGACTATATGATACCCTTCACTACTAAGGTAAGATAGTGACCAACATCTAAACAAGTTTTCCTTTAGTCTTAGAGCCGTACATTCGCTATTTGTCGATTTTTTCGCTATTTGTCGATTTTGCATCTAAAAAATGCACTTAAAATTAATTTGATAAAAAAGTAACGCCTAAACGACTGCAACACTTTTTGCTAAAATTATGTGTAACAATTTACATTACTTTTTTCAGAAAATTTTGAACTTTATTTTACGATCGGTAAATTTCAGTATTTTTTTTTTTTGCCCAATCTAAAGAAGAGACATTCGCCAATCACATGGTTGTGGTGGGAGCTCTGAGTAAAACCGAGGCAAATTAGTTTTTGTCCAAAGAAAAACGAAAACACTGAATTTTGTAGAGCTTTTGTGAATTCCTGATATCACCTAAAAAATGATCGTTGTAAATATAGGCCATTTAAGAAATACAACATAAGTGTACCCTAGATATGAACATTTTTGGTCCTAGTTTTTTTTTTGGCATATCTGTATGGCATAATCTACAACTTTATTTTGCTCCACATTGTATCTAATGACTTTTTTGATCAAGACCCATGATCGTTTGATCTTATCGTTTGAATCTGAGATTACCACAGAATTGTGGTAAGGGTTAACAAGACCATATACTTGATCCAGATTGATCGTCGGGGGTATGTGGTTTTATTTCTAGTGCCGTAAGCGCCGATTATTTTTTGCGCTCACTTTTTTGCGTTACCTTTTTCTTCACTTTCACTGTTAGTCTTCAAGAGACATTATTTAACGTTATTAAATTTCCTTCTGTCATGAGTTTTTGTCTTATATATATAATTCCCCGATAACATTCCAATAGGAATAAGGGGTACTTCTCTCAGACAATGAGCTGCATCCGATTTTATTTTTAGACTCACTGAAAGGGGCGTTTTAACGCCGACTCCGATCGGTAAATGCATTAATTAGAGAAGTTTTACATAGCCTAATACTCAAAAAGCAGTGACTAGCTGATTTTTTTGAAAATTTATTTCTTCAAGAGGGTCTGGCATGGGATCGAACTTGGTACCTCAGGTATGCTAGGCGGATGGCTAACCTGCTATATTGCAGCGTAAAAAATTCATCCCTAGAATTATATCCCTACAAAATTTCGATTCATCTAGGCTGTATTACTGATGCAATTTCTTTATCCCAATTCTCATATGATGCAAAATAGTCTGTTCTGGTATCTACATAGGTTCATGCATTTATAAGAGAGGAGTGTCCTTAACTATTTAGCACTAAGCCTTTTGCTTTCTTATCAAATATAGTTTTCTTTCGCTGCAAATCTAGATTGTAACTTCATCCACTCAGTAAAATATTTTTTTGCAAATTTGACTTCTAGACAAATTGTTCCTTCTTAAAAGCAGTTTCGGCAACAGACAGGATCTTGTTCCTCCTTTTTAAACTAACGTTCAGTGTAAAAAATATTGCTACTCAAGGCAATGTTGCCTATAAGCAACATTGTAATTATAAAATTCCTGACATAACAATAATTTCCTTAACTGTTATTTACAATATAATTGAGTTTTCTAAAAAAAATTATCTCATTTTTTGTTTTTATTTGAATTTGTGAAAAACAACTTCTTACACATTTTTATATGCATGTTTTTACATTTCTTTAACGAGCTCACAAAAAAATACTTGTAAAGCATTTAAAAATGTATCCTCGTAGTTAAATGCTCACAAATTTTAATTACAGTTATGAAAAACCAGCAACCAAAAACAACAAAAACTCAAGGAACTATGAACAAAAACTTACAATGTTGCTTATAAGCAACAAATGACATTAGAGGGTTAATTGGGAAAATTGAAATTGCTCCTGTCAAATTTTGTCTAATTTTGAACAAGCTCCACCATTTATCTTTTATTTTGAGAAGAAAGTGAATTCCGTATTATTTTTAGAGAAAAAAACAATCACTCAAAACAAGGCCATATATATTATGGGGACTCAGCATAAATACAAGTTGTTCACTTCTGTACAACGACTTATCTCTTGCTTCGAAATAGGCTTTAGTCTCAACGTTAACAAATTCATTCGTGCAAAATTTTCACCAGCGAAAATTTATTGTGGTCTACGAACAGAAAATAGTCGGAGCGAATACGATGTATGTGGCATTTGTTCAAATAGACCTTTATTTCATGTGTTAATTCCTTAGCTTCTATATAAGATCCAATGCCGGAAATGACGAAAATATAAAAAATTGTCAAGAAATGTTTCATGATGACAAAGGTTTAACAATACACATATTAGAATGGGTCGTTTTTTAACTTTTGTCTCTGATCGACTTCTAATACTGAAATTATATGGCCAAATTATGTCAATCGGAAGTGTGCAAAAAATTATTGATTTATTTTTAGGATACAAGCCCGCGCAACGGGCAAAAAGTTTTTGAGCCCATTTGTATGGGGAAAACTGAGAGTATATGTAGTTTTTGCTACATTTCGTCCATTTACAATTTATTAAATAAATTTTATTGCATATAAACATTATGAAAATTGAACATAAATAAGATTTATGAAGCATTTACTCAAATTATGAGCAAAAAATTACTTTTTTGCGAAATTCGTCGAATTTGAACACAAGGTACGGGAAAAAGGTTTGGGATATCGACCTCAATTTTTTTGAGTTTTATTGTCTTTTTTATCTATTTTAACACACCGATGAGAGAAATTCAAATTTGTAATATTTGTTTAACAAAATTTTCAAAAAATTAAAAAATGCGTTTTGAAACCACCTGAGAAAAATGACCCATTTTGGATTATGAAAAAAGCTAAGTAAATATTGTTATATTTTAACAAAATTAAACTATGAAGTACTTACAAGTCTTAAAATGATAACTCATGTCTTGCTTTGCGAGTTTTTGTCCAAAGTAGTTTTTTCTAGCGGTGTATCCTTAATCGTATTGTCAAGGAAACGAAATTTTGGGTTAAAATCGCAATAACTTCAAAACTGTTTTATGGATTTCGAATATTGATGACCTCAATTAAAGCTGCATTAGTTCACTTTTAGATTCCATCATCTTTTCTCTTTAAAATAAATTGTAAATGGACGAAATGTACCAAAAACTGCAAATACTCTCAGTTTTCCCCATACAAATGGGCTCAAAAACACTGGGCCTGTTGGGCGGGCTCGTATCCTAAAAATAAATCAATAATATTTTGCACACTTCCGATTGACATAATTTAGCCATATAATTTCACTATTAGAAGTCGATCAGAGACAAAAGTCAAAAAACAACCCAGCCTAATACATATGTATAAGTTCAGATATCTTTAAGCATTTATTGACTCTCTCTGTCCACCTTTGAACTCATATCTCATAAACATCAAATTTAAGTAGATGATATCTGACACTACAATAACATTTGACAGCTGGATGTTATGTAATTGCTCTCCTGAACTATTCCAATTCCAAAGATCAAGATTTCAATTGCCCTGACATAACAATAAAACCACTAACTTTCCCCACAATATACCATTTATAATGTCACTGGCTGCATTCGTTTAGGTATATATAAATGTTAAACGTAAATATTTATATGAAAGTGTTAATGGATTTTTCTTATTCTCTAATAAAAAATCTTTTAAATCACTTCGAACATACCTGTGGTGTTTGAGGCTGTGACACGGGCGAGGAGGTGGTTGCCGTTGAAGCACCCGTTGCCGAGGGTGAGGTGGGCGATGGGGTGTTACCCGTTGGTGTAGCCGGTTGTATGGCTGGATTTGTATCCAAGGTATGTTTCGATATAACAACCGTTGTAGTCTTTTGTATTTTATCTTGATCATGATGTTCTGAGGGAGACTTAGGTGGCACTGAAGTAAAGGCATCAGCAGCACGTACAATTTCTAAAACCTTAAGAAGAAAAAAAGAAAAATGTCAAACAACAAAGAATTATTTTCCATTCAAGTTTAAGTTTAGAAATGCATTTATTTTGTATCAAAAAAAAAATTATTGACATAAGATTTTAATATCTCAACAAAAAGGAATTTGAAACTTTTAACAGGATTTATTTTGAGTTTTTGTTTCTTGAGTAAGGTATATTCAATTTTTTATAACTCAAAAATTCTTAAATAAAAATAAGCTAAATTCAAGATGTGGACGACTCAAAAGAATTAGGATTTTAACACATATGATACAGAAGATATGGTAAATAAAAAGGCATTTCGCGCTGCTTTAAGAAAAAACAAAATTTTTTCTATTCTTCTTAAATTAACAAAATTATAATGTTTTTGAACTCTTATGTGCCGAAGGTTATTTACAGCTGTTAAAAAGGTAAATAGTTTTTTTTTTTGTTCAAAAATGAAAAACTTCTTGTAGAAATCCTAAACTAGAATAAACAAACTGTTAGACATTACGAGTATTAAATAAGGAAACGTTTGGCAACGAGAGATAACACTGAAAAAATAACAAAAAAAAAAAAAGAATATACTTATACTACATACAGCAAACACTTCTTTCAAATTGTAAAAAGTATTTACATCCCTGCACACAGTTGTAGTTTTTTACTTGTTATACCAGTACAAGTAGGGTTTTTTAAATCGGCAGAGTCGAATAATATGGATAGTATACCTTAAGGAGTACTACCCATATATATGTCAGATATATCATTATTACATAAATTGTGAACGAAATTTCAGTAGTTATTATAAAGAATGAGTTTTATAAAGGGGACTAGTCGGTTTTTTATCATAAATGTTAAAATATCAAATTTTATTAAACTTTTTGCAAAATAAAATCCTAAGGTATGTTACACAGTATTTGCCTAAAAGTCTGAGTTTTGGATCGATATCGATTCGGCTGTTTGTCCCCTGTTTTATGACATTAAACGGCAAAAGTAATAAAGAAAATCTAGATTTAAAAGAAAAAAAGGCCCAAAGGATATTAGTAAGAAAAAGAAAAGCTAACACTTCTATATGAAAAGCAAATAGTACGATTGAATGTTTTGATACTTTTGTACTGTGATGAAGTTAAATAAAGTTTAGAATGAAGTTCAGGGGCAAAATCGCCGCACTCGATATCGATCGAAATGTAACATATTTCAGAAACATTTGTGTAGCATACCTTTAGGACAATCTTAATAATATAACATATAAGGTTCACTGCATTGTAACATATCGAGGGTTTATATTCAAAAAGTGCTATCTACAAATTCACAATTTTACAGGAGAGGGAAAAAACTGTTTTTGTCATTAACTATAAGAGAAATAAATAAACTTTGTTTTACAATACCATACAAATTGGGGCTAAGATCTTGTACAAATTAAGTTTTTTTATTAACTCCTTATATTTTCGGTTCTATAGTAGATAGCACTTTTTACGAGTTAAAATTTGATCGTTCCAAGTACTAAAGCAAGTAGATAGCATTATTTTAACAAGAAAAAATAAAATATAACGAAAATTTAAGCTTTTATCAAAATATCACGAATTTTAATTAAAATAACAAGTTTTTTGAATAAAACAAGATTTATTATAAATATGTCAATAGAATTCAGGGTACTCTCTTTCTTATATGACGTTTATTTACAATCTGTTAAGGTCAAAGGCCGAGTATATCTTAGAAATCCATGATTACAGTACGTTGCAGGGAATTGTGGTCCATTTTGTTGGTTTATCACAAATTACAATGTATATTTTATAACAATTGTTATTATTTCCACAAATATTTTTAATGTAGATAGCACTATTTTTTGATTATGTGTAGATAGCACAAACACAATTTATAAAAAAAAAATGTTTTTTAATTATTTTTCTTCCTTAAAATTTATATAACATATGACAAATAAGCCAAGGAACACGTTTCCATTAAAAACCATTTTGGTCAAAAATGTAGATAGCACTTTTTGAATATAAAGCGTCGATATTTACCAAAAGTTCCCTGATGGTAAAAGAACTTAATTTAAACTTAATGTTTTCATAAACAAACGGATAGATGTCACTTTTAATCACATTTTTGCAAAATAAATTATTTTAAAAATCCTAAAGGAATGTTACACAATATTTGCTTAACAGTCAAAGCTTTCGATTGATATCGAAGTCAGCAATTTAGCCGCTGTTTTGTGACATTGAACGGTAAAAGAAATAAAAAATCCTAGATTTCATCTAAATCCTAGAATTCTTCCAAATCAAAAGGGCCAGGAGGATACAAGTAAGACAAAGAAAAGATTATAAATCGGTAAAATGAAAATTAAGAAGCAAAACAACATATGTACTGGCAGACTTTTTACAACGTCCGAGCCAATATTTTTATGTTACTGATAAACGAGACAATGTTCAGGAAGGCACTGAAGAATTCCTCTAAAAATTTCTTGTGTGGCAAGCAATTTGCTATTCTGGCAAAAGAAGACTAGCATTTATGGCATCAGGTACGATACTCCCAACGGAGTCCCCACAAAAACCGCTTTTGCCATTTTTGAGAGCTCAGAGTGTCTTCATATTTCTGGCCCAATTTGGCATTGTAACTTTTGCACCACGAGAGTTTAGTCCATTCAATTGCTCAGAATTGAACAATACAGGAAAGGTGTGCCCAAACAAGTCCAATTCTGAGGATATGTGGACCAGCTACCTCAAGAAGTTAACAAAAGCAACTTTAGCTCTTATTTAACTTCAAGCAACTAAATATTTTAAGGGAAAGTTTGGGTGATGTAGGAGATGTTGGATACCAAGCAACTGTTCTGATTGGCCTTAACTTGGTAAGCCCAGATTTATCTTGGTCAACCTTCATCGCAACTCTGGACACTGACCTCCTCGTGTTATCACCCGAGGAACTACGTTAACACTCGTTAAGTGAGCTAACATGTGCCGCGAGTTCTCCTATAATAACGATAGAAATGTGGGTTAGAACGCCGGGCTAATAACCCACTCCTGAAAAAAAAACAATTACTATGAAAAAATTAAAAAAAAAGAATAAAAACGGCCACTCTCTAATGTTAGAAGAGGATGTCTGAAACTTAGATGGCAAAGACCAAGTAGAAGATAATTTTTCAAAGCTTGGCCTACCCAATTAGAGCGATCATGGCCTACGCACAAGATCGAAGTGCATGGATTTCTAAAATATGCTCGGCCTTTGGTCTTCACAGGTTGTAAAAATAGGCCAATTAATAAGTAAGTAGGTTTGAAAGGCGCTGTTACGATTGATACTTTCACTCGGATACCCTATGAAGCCAATATGATCCCTTCGTTATAGAAAAGAGGGTATAAAAGAGAGAGCAGCGTAGAAGCTACAAGAATTAAGTGAGGAAAAGTAATAGTAATAGTAGAGCTAACAAGCTAGGGTTACGATAAAAAAGTAAAGACTTATCCAAGTCATCTGAGTCAAGCTTAAATGTCCACAACGTCACTCAGTTTACACTGCTGGATGCCCTGAAGTTTCTACAACCTGAAGGGATCTACAACCTAGGTTGTGTTCAACCGATCCGGACGAGTTATTGTCTGAACAGTGGCCGGGTTGTATGCCTATGCATTTCTATAACTTTCTTCTACTAAGACCTAGCAAAATATTGGTTCTGTCTTTGTCTAATTTTCATCATAGGGCAAATAAAAGTGGCAAATTGACGATGCTATATCTGCTTAGTTCCTGACTCGAGACTTGTCATGCGGCTTCGTCGGCAGCTTCGATGTCGCAATTTCTATAATTGCAAAGTGCACTCCCGATAAAATTGCGGGTTGAATTAAAGAAATGTATGGAAATAATTTAAGAACTTTTAAGCGATTACCATGAAATGGCTATAGTGGGGAAGCACCACGGGTTTTCCGAAAATTAAAAACGATCCAGAAGTAACATTTTTGATGCTATATCTGCTAGCTGAGATCTACAAAAAGCAATGCTACAAGTATGGTTTATCTCCTACAGTTTATGAGATATTCGACTTCTAAAAAAAAATCAACTTTTTGACGACTTAGGTCGAGAACTTTGCTAATATCGTATCTAAATTTTTCCCAATTTTTCCGATTTGTTATTTTATTTCTAAGGTAATGTATAAATCACACTAAAAAATAATTCATAGAAAATCTTTAGCCGAAGGAGAAAAATATGTATTTAAGTTTTCAAAAGTAAACTTTTTGTCGTTTTTTAGCCAAAAAGCGATAACATTATTTTTGAGATATCAAAAAAAAAACTTGTTAAGAATCATATAAAGTATTTATAACTTTTGAAAAGGGAACTTATTAAGGAAAATTACAACATACGTGGAACCTTGGTCCAAAATTTTATTTCGTCTTGACGCAAAAGCCCTCAAAAAATCATTTTTTTTTTACATTGTTTCTCACTTTAGGCATATTTTTCACCAATCGCAAGCTAAATAGAATCAAAAATTCAAAGCAAGGGGAGTTACTCTGTATCTCGATTCGAAAATAAAATTGTTCGAATTTGTATGCTTAAAGCATTGAGTTTCGAAAAGAATTTCTTTCAAATCGAGATACGGAGTAACCCTCAATTTTTTTATCTGTATTCCTTAGATTAAAATAATCGCAAGCGACAAAAAATCTTAATTAAACAAAAACGGGGAATGTTTTGGTGCATTATATTTTTGTTCTTTGTTAGTTTGCTACTTTCGAGAAACTAATTAAATTTTTTCCAAATGGTTTAAAAGTTATGGTGCAAAGTATTGTATGTGAAGTTTCTTAGTTTTACTTAAATTACTTTTAAGCTACTAGGCGGATTGTGACCCAATATGCAGAAATCGGCCAATGCGTAGTTGGAGTTTTAGACCTATTTTTGAAAACATGTCTATTTTTAGCACAGTGGCCTCAACACTGAGCCAAAGTTGAGCACCATTGTATGTAAAACCTACTGGTCCGTATAACTTTCGTAAATATAATCCCATCGAAAAGATTTTTACACATTCGAAAACTACTTAAGAAAGAAAGAAAAATATGCTATCTCTAAAAGTTTAAGAGTTATTTAACGGAATGTCGCTTACAATTATTTAAATCTAAGGGCTTGAAAAAAATTTTGTGAAATTATTTCCACCCCTATCGCGAATATTATTTCCCATGGGAATCGAATTACCAAAACTTTACACTGTAAAACACATAACAAAAAAGTTTTGGGAACACGATTCCCATGGGAGATGATATTCGCGAAAGGGGGTTTCAAGTAATGGGAATTCCCACAATTTTTTCCAAATTACAAAACAAAAACAAATTTTCATTAAGATTTCATAATTCAGTAATATGTTTTAAGAAATTTGGTATTTGAATAGAATTTTTGATGGAAAAAATTACAAAACTTAAAAAATATTTGTGTGTCACAAAATGAATGACTAATTTAATATACCATCATATATATATACATTTTTTTTTTGACGATGATTGTTTCATTCAAAATGATGTTTGCCAAAAGACTGCAGCACTTGTACGAACAAGTGTATAGTGCAAGTACGACTAGTAAAACTGGGAGATAATGTCCTTACACCAACACTTTATTTTACATTGCCAACCACCACCACCCACACATACACATATACACATTTTCAACAATATTAACAAACACTTACTTTTTCAGGGGTACTCTTTTCTTTAGTGGAAGCCAAGGACTGTTCTGTATTGTGGGCCAAAGCAACAACAGCAGCAGTATCATGATGTTGCTGTTGTTGTTGTTGTGGTTGGTGTTGCTGATGATGTTCTGTAGGTTTAACTGTAGGTGTAACTGCTGCTGCTGTTGCTGGTATTGTTGCTGCTGGTGCGGAGACTGATGTTGGTGCTGCTGTTGCAGCAGTAGAAGAGGTGGGTGAATGAGCCATGGCAGCAACATTTGCTAATACTGACGTCGGTTGTTCGTTACTCTGTTCAGTTTTTGTTGCAAAAACTTCCAAATCCTTTAAATAAACAAAATAGAAACGAAATAGAGACAGAGAATCAGGCATCAGACATTTTGCATTACAGAAAATGTTGGATTAATGTAAAGAAATATCATGGAGAAAAAATGTAAGTAAATATTACAAAAATGCATTAAAGTAAATTTAAATATCTTTTTAATGTTTTACTTTTTTCATAGTTTAATTCAGTAACTAATATTTGGAAAGATATTTTATGGGATAAGAAAATGTTTTTGAAAAAAGCTACTTAGTGAACTAAACTTAAATTATTTAATTTAGCAATTTTTATAATCTTTAATCTAATATTTAGATATTTAAATTATTTTTTATTTATTATAAAAATGTACTTACATGCTTCAAACGTTCATCATCATCACGATCCAAACTTGATGTACTTTGACTTTGGCTTATTTCGGAACCAGTTTCAGAAGCACGAGAACCTGTAAAAGAAATAAAAAAATGTTATAAAACAAATATTAAATTTGGAATATTTATTCAAAAGTTTGTATTTTTTACACAGTACGTCAGAATTCAAAGAATTTAATTCCCTTTTCAAAACTGGCTCAAGCATTTAAATCGTTTCAGTAATACGTTACAAGTGAACCTCCACGGTCCTTCAAATCTTTAAAATCGATTTTCTTAAAATTCTGACGTGCTACAGCAAAACGCCGAGACACGTATTTCTTTATTTTAAGCCTATTTTCATATTCTGTTAACATTTCTCATGTGTACCAACCACTGTCGTACTGTGTTATAATTAAAGTTACATATTGTATTGCAAACCTTTAAATAAATTGGTTTTGGTTCGAATTTTTTTGTTTTTAGTGACTATTATAAAATATATTTTTAAGAATTTTTTGATCATAAACTCTACATTTGTCTTAAGGTTTAAAAAATATTTTAAAAATAAATAAAAACATCGTAGACTTTTAAAATCTAGGCATCAGCTTTCGATCGCACATAGCAAGTTTCTAATGAATTTTGTAGAGCATACTTTTGTGATGTTCAAAATTATTTATAATGAAAATAAATTAAGTCTTATGTCTAAATATATTATACCTATTATATACTGACCAAAATGCCTAACTTCAGTAAAAACCTTCACAACCAGAAAGCTTTAACAAACAAGAAAAACTTCAGTTATTCAATGTGTAATAACATATTTCCAATCGCCGGAAAGTATGCCACGCAATTTTTTACAATATTATTTTTACAATTATTATTAGCTTTCGTTTAGTATGGCATAAAACTTATAAATTGAACATGGTTGAAATACTGAACGGGAATTTTATGTAAAAATAAGTAAAAATAATAAATTCTAATTTTTGTTTAAATGATATTTAACCATATAAGGAAGACCTCAATGAATTCATAGATCAGGAAGAAAAATGCTTTTGAAGAGCGGAAGCAGCTCGTACGGGTTACGGGTACGGAGATTAGAAAAATCGCAAGTCAGTACAAAAACAAAGAAAAGGAAAACGGAAATAAACTCTGACTTTATAACAAAAATTATGTTGGATTAGTTATAAATCGCACGTACTGACAGACCTTTCACAGCAACCGGCCGAAGATTTGTATGTTGCTGACAGACGAGACACTACCGGACAAACAAAATTCTTAAGTGGAAAGCAATTTGCGGTTGTGACAAAAGAATACAAACATTTGTGGCTTCAGTCAAGATTAACACAAAATTTCAAATGTTTTTCAACGGAATATTATGACACTAGGTCTAAAAGTTTAGTTCTAAAAATTTGAGCCAAATTGGACAACGTTCTATGGGCGGGCATCGGGTCCAAAGTTAAAGAGCCCATTTATGGTGAAAAAGGGGATATTTTTTATTTTTGGGAAATTTCAACCAAAAATACAATAATAATAATTCGTATTTATTCAGTCCCTCAAATTATAGGGATAATCCTCTTGATAAGATGGCCTAACCAAGCATCGAAACGCTTCGAGGAAAGGTACCAACATTTTTTGGTTTTATCAAAAAACTATTTCTTACAATAATAAATAATTGTGATAAATTGGGATCTTAGTGCAATACACTACAGTAAAACTTTTTAATTAAATGTTTGATGTCCCAAAATTTTGATAAACCTTTTCAAAAATAAACAATTTTTACAATTTGGTTTTTGAAACCGAACTGAGAAAAATGTACCATTTACCAACATGAAAAAAAAACTAAATAAATGTAATTTTTGTACCACGAGAGGCAAATCCATCTAACTGTGCAGAACTTCGGCCTGTTAAAAGGTACTGACTGGGCTTTTGTAAAAAGAAATTTAAGAGCACATAAAAGGTGTAGCAGAACATGCCTGATTTTGAGTGTAGGTGGACCAATTTCTGGAAAAAGGTGACCGAAGCGACTGTAAAATCTTTAATGGAAGGACTTGCGAAAAATTCAGTAATTTCATAAATAGCGAATAATAAATAAATAAAGGTATTCATAATTCAGAGTTCTTTGTCTAGTAAAAAGTAAAGCTGTAATGTAGCACTCTAACTTTTGTACTTTATACGACTTCAGCCGCTTTACCTTTCTGAAAAAAATTGTGAACAATTTACTTTACATGTTATATGTTTCTGTTTTACAAGTTGGAATTTTTCTCTTTTTTTTGCATTATTCATATCAGAAATACCCTTTACACAAATAGTTATAGCAAATAGCTTAAATGGCCTATAGTTACAACCTGTTATGGTCAAAGTCCGAGCATATTTTAGGATTCCATGGACTTTGACCCATTTAAAAAATCTTCTTCTTTCCATCGAAGTTTCTGACGTCCTCTTCTAACATTAGGTGATGGGACATTTTTGTTCTAATATTATCCTCTTCATAGTAATTGTTTTTTTCCAAAAGTGGGTTACTATTCCGTCGTCCTAGCCCATTTTTATCGATCTTATGGCACAACTCTTCAGTACATGTAAGCTCACTACATTAAGGGGTGTTAAAGTAGTTCCCCGGGTGATACCACGAGGAGGTCAGTGTTAATAGTTGAGATGAAGGATGACCCAGATAAGTTTTGCTTACCAAGTTAAGACCAATCAGAACCGTGTTTGGTATCCAACATTCGCTACATCATCAAAATTGACTCATGATGGTATTTTTTTCGTTACCGTGAGTTAGTTTTTCAAAAATTTTTTACAGAAGATAATATTTAAGTTCTTTAAATTCAAAAATCATTTAAAAATACTCTTTTAATAAAAAAAATTGTTGGTCTTGGTGGGATTTGAACCGGGGCCGTTCAGTTCAAATCACCATTTTTATTAGAAATAAGTAATTCTGTAATAACTTAGTACTTGGTTGACCGAGCCTTGCTCGGAGCTTTATGATAAGCATTTTGAGGCAAATTTTAAAGTTTTCAAATATTTAATTTATAAAGTACTAAAATAAATTTAGAGGAAAGACATTACGCAAATATTCAGTTAATTTTGAATTATTTGATTTATTTTGTCCGATCAACACATATTATAGTTTATATACTTTGCATAGTTTACAGTTTAACTCATTTTGAATAATTTTAGAAATTGGTCATATGAACAGAAACCTTAGTTTACGATTTATTTCATTTTGAGTAGTTTTCAGTGACGCCACCTGTCGGACTTTGATCATACCAATCAATAAACCTTCGTCGGCTTATCCGCAACAACTTTGCTATAGATCATAGCATGACTAAATATACAGCTTACGATCTAATTGACTTTGAATAAATTTGAGTGGCGCCACCTGTCGAAATTTCTTCATAATAGCTATGAAACCTTCGTCGGCTAATATGCAACAACTTTGCTACAGATCATAGCATGATCAAATACACAGTTTACGATCTAACCCACTTTGAGTAATTTTAAGCAGCGCCGCCTGTCGAAAATTGTTCACACCAACTAAGAAACCTCCGCCGGCTCGTGCGCTACAACTGTGCTAAAGATCATAGCATGATTAATTTTTAGTAATTTTCAGTGGCGCCACCTTTCGGCTTATCCGCAACATCTTCGCTAAAGAGCATAACATGATCAAATGCATAGTTTACTATTCTTTAAAGAACAGACATACAGACAAACATTCATTTGTTTAAAAGTTATAACATTACTACTTTTTTCCCCTAATTTCAAAAAAGTTCCATATGCATATTTGACACTTCTTTGGCACCAATTGAATTCGGTACATTTTATTAAAGTAATCATTTTATCCCTTTTTTTACCCATTTTGGCCCCAAAATCAAAAAAGTATCAAATACGTGTTCAATATTTCTTTCACATCTATTGACTACAGTACAAAGTTCCTTTCTCTATTCTTTGGTTTAAAAAATAAGAGTGAGTTAAAAAGTACCAAAAAACTATTTTTACTCATATTTACCCCCTTTCGGACATAGTTTCAAAAAAGTCCGCTTATTTTCATAGCTGTTCAAAACGAAATTTTAATATTGTTTCTATACCTTTTACTTTAGGAGATATAACGTTTTCGATAGATATATATATACATACAATTATTGCTCGTTTAAAGATATAAGATTAGTTGTTCGGAGGGTATGTTATAGTCATTACATGGTAACCAGTTACCAGAGTAATTGTCATTACAAAAGTTTTGCTGAGTTCATATACATATATAAAAAAATTTTATTTATTCATACTAATAAGTACTTCGGGATGTAAATGGGATGCAGTTGTTGCCTGGGTTTCCTGCTAACAGGTAATAACTGTATTCAATTCCTACTCACACCTCCTAGTGGTACATCCTGGAAACCTGAGTAACCTAGTTGAAGATGCCGTAAATAACCCGATTGGGATTCTAGGTCAGGGCCAACGTGAGAGGGAGTTATCTTGGAGCCATTCCGACGTATTTGGTCTAAGTGTCTAAGATAATTGTACTTTGTAAAGTACGGAACTGTAGCGTCTGTTCAACATGTTAGTTGCGGCTACAAGCGGGTGTCTGTCTCGGATCGAGCGACTCCCTTTACAAACGTGGCTCTTGTCTTTGGACTCATCATCCATCGACTTAGCACTTACGATGTTTTAAGCATGGAAAGAAACAACACAACAAAATATACTACTCCAAGGGGTAATCATGCGAGAAATCCCCCTGCTAGGGCAGCTGGCACAAGGATTTTGGAAGTGCCTAATCTATGCAAGAACATCCTGATGAATGAAACCAATTCTATCCGAAGAAATCGGACGAGGCCCTATGCTCCACTGGAAGTCAAGGATAACAGAAGAAGAATAAGTACTTCAGATTATTATTATCAAATATTATTTGATTTCAGATTTTTGAAATTCCAAATAACATAAGCTGTGTTTGAACAAAATAATATTTTCTCAAATGACATATATTTCTGGTTTAATTTTAATCAAAATACGTTATTTTCGTTTTAATATTGCAAATATTTCCAACTTTTATAACGTTTTTTCCTTTCCTGTAAACTTTTGAAAACCGCAGATAGGTTACTTCGGTTTTAAGGTGACGATATATAAATAGAATATTAGAAAATGTCAACAGCTGACTTTTGAAGGTTAGTGCTAACAGAAAAAATGATAAATGCAAAAAACTAGCGCCATCTACAAATCGAATCGGCATTTCAAACGCAAACTTAACAAAATGTTCAATATAACTTAAGTACTGACCCTTTTTTTATGAAAAAAAGCTTAATTCAATTTAAACCACTCTTTGTAAGCTAACAATTTTGTTGTTTAAACGACCTTTAAAAAATCCAATAAAATATTAATACTTCAGTGATCAATCAATTGAACATAAAATCTGATGCTGAATTGTACGTTCGTTGTTCGTTCATTCCATTCCTCAATGTCGATAATAAAATGTAAAATTGCTATAAAATTGATGATGCTTTTAAAGTATTTTTTATGTACTCAAATCTAAGCGGCAAGAAAATACAAGAATACTCCTTTGTACATAATATAATTTATTTTTAATAAAAGAAAATGTTTCAACAACTACTTTTTTCTTTATCTCGACATAAGTTGTATCCCCTTAAAATGCTTTCTTTATGTTGTTTTTAACAATTTACATTTATTAAACTCAAGAAAGAAAAAAAAAGAACTTAAATAAAGAAGATGGAGGAAAATTTGAAACCAACATTGAAAACAAAGGAATAAAATCACAATTTTGCATTAGAGGCAAGTAAATAAGTACCGAGTAAAAAAATGCTATATATTATAGTAAGATGGATATATCATCATCATCATCATCTTTTTTATTATATTTAATAGTATAGTTGTCTGTCTTCACTTAGAACCTTGCGATATGAAATACATACTTAAGAGCAATCTTAAGACTTCTTTTTTTTTATAAAAAATAGCATTTTAGTATATACTTTACTATTTATTCAAGTTTCATATAAAAATTTTATATAAAAACTCGTCATGGTATTTCACTATCTACAACTAACATATAGATATTCCTTGATATTTGCAATGTTGATAGATTTCGATTTTAAACGAAAAAGAAATCTGTTATTTATATTGTTACTGTTATTATTTTGTACGAGTACTTACCATGTCTGCTGTAGCCAGTACTCATGCCTCCAGCTGAACCAATGGAATGAATTAAATTGGATTTATCGTATCCCTTACAAACGACCAATTGTATATCGTTTCCAGCATTTCGTAAAACATTAACTGCATCCTGATGTGTGGCACCCAGCAAGGAGTTACCATTCACTTCCAACAGACGCATGCCAACCTAAAACAAAAAAAATTCAGTGAGATTTCTTTAGTTTATTTTACAAATAAAACAAAAAAAAAAAACGAAAAAATAAATATAAACAAAACGAGTATTTGTCCTGGGATAAGAGGAAAATGATAAGGTTAGTTTTAGGAGAAAAAATTATTTCGCCACTGTTTTAAATTCGAGATTTGATGAATGTAAACATTCATAGAAATGTTGCATTTATTTTATTTGAAATTTAGATACCTAAAGGTCTCAAGCACTCAAAATTGTCTACTTTCGAATAAAGAATGATTGTCCACACAATAATTGGTTTTCTTCATGAGTCAATCGTTTGCTATTAGAAACAATTATGATAACTAATTGATCAGTCCGGCCAAACCATATGAAACCTGTCGTTACCGAGGCCATTTGCTGACCATTTGTCAACTGAATTAAGAAGTTTCAAAGCCAGAAGGTTTATATCATTTCCGACATTGAGTCTTGTGAAAGATAGACTCAAATCCTGACATGAATTATCACATTTATATCAGATGAAGATGGGTAGCTAAGTGGAACACCTGGGGCCAAATTACCGCATTCGATATCGATCAAAAACTCAGACTTTTAAGCAAATATTATGAAGTATACTTTAGGGATGTTGAAAGTTATTTCGATGCAAAAAGTTTATTGAAATTTGGTATCAATTTTGATTTGTTTTTAAAAACATATAGTTCAACTAAAACTCGTTTACAATTGTTCATCTTTTGACAAATAACTTAAAAAAAAATAGTAAACTGTGCATCTATTTAATAATTTTGATTATCCTTAAAGTATGCTATACAAACGTTTTAAAAATATCTAAGATTTCGATCGATATCGAATAATTTGGCCACTGGTATCAAATCGCTATATCTATATTAGAGATAGGCACACATACATCAACATTTTGAGTCTGTGTGTGTGTGAGAAAAATTTTGTAAACAAACGAGCATTCTCCCCATCCTTTGAATAATTTTTCAAACAAGCAGACAACCTACCATCTCGGTTGGATGCTCGTGATCAAGTAAATTGAGAAAACACAACCATATGATACGAATGCTCGCCTAAGATTAAATTTGAGAGTAACTGCAAATACGTGTGACTTTCAAGATCGAATTTATATAAGCACCCACAATGCCCATGCCAGATCTATATCAATCGAATTGTAACATATTTCAGAAACATTTGCGTAGCATACTTTAAGGATAATCTAAATAATAAGTAAGTTTTTTTTTTTTTTTGGACCAACACTCAGGGGATAACCCCTACGTATACATATGCATTGTGATGAAACTAGGGGATAAGATTGTGGGAAGGAGGATAGAGGGAGTAGTGTTTGTGGATATTCGATTTGAACCTTTGGATATCATAATTAGAGGGGAAGACTAATGCAGGAAGTTTATTCCACATTCGTGCTGTGCGGCTAAAAATTGAGTTTTTTTCTATAGTGCGTCGTGCGTTCCACTGAAAAATCGACTACAAAGGCAGAAATTAACAGGTTTCAGGAGCAAGATTACTAATTTCGCTTGAGCACATGCCATTATAGTAGCGATAGAACAGTGAAACGCAACCCACATTACGACGATGCTCCAATGAGGCAATAGAGTTGGCTACCCTACTGTCACCGATAAGCACCTTCACCCTCTCTTGAACACGGTCGAGAAGCTCCAAAATAGACTTTGAAGCACCGGCCCATACATGAGAGTCGGATATAAGTAGTATAGATATTAAGGAGATCAGTTGGAGTGAAGTATGTCTTACGCCGCTTTAGAAAGCCGAGACACTTGAATGATTCATTCGACACTTGAAAAATGTGAATTTTCATGCCTAGACCATCAGAGTTTCTGATTCCTCAATATTTATACCACCCATACCTACAGATGATGCAACATTGTTTCTAACGCACACAACATTGGGTCTTTCGAGCATTGAAATCGACCCTATTAGAACGACCCCAATTAGATATTGTAGAAAGGTCAGAATTTAGCGTATCATTCATGGTTTGCCTCTTGGAATTGATATCCAACATGCTTGGCCTATAGTTGAATGAATACCAATGACAGATGTTGCTATCATCTACAAAAAAATAGATAGGATTGGAAGTTTGACATAGAAGGTCATTTAGAAAAATAAGAAATAGAGTAGGAGAAAGAACGGAGCCTTGTGGTGAAGGACTTCCGAAAAAATTCGATAACTAAATACCGAATAATAAATCAACATTTAAATGTTAAATGAATTTGTAAAATATGCCAATAAATTTGGGCATTTTGAATAGTTTTTATAATGAAAGGCTTGAGTTTTATTTCTTAATGCAACTACAAATTTTATTCGGAACTCTCTTTATTTATTGCTAAACTTTCTCAATATTTCTTTCTGCTCAGATCCTACGAATTTAATTTTTCCCCAAACCTAAAGATAAACCAAGTACTTGTATTCAAATATTTATCTTTAAAATATTTTGCATGTTTTGGAGATATTTTATTTGTACTTAGTTTCATTTACATTTGAATTTGTTTAAAGGTTATATTAAAGTATTTTATAAATTTTTTTACTATTCCCTGTTTTAAGAAACAAATACTGCAATATTTTCTCAAATACATTTTCGTTTTCTTTTATCCCATCTCATGCAGTTTCTTTACCAAATTTGTTGTCTTGGTATACAAATATATTGTATTTGAAATCATTATAGTTCATTGTCTCTAAAGGACCCCCCGGGAAATTGCTGATGAACATGTGAGATATGTAGGTTTGAGTTGAGGGGAAATAAGAGATTGATATTCAAATCAAGAAGACAATAAAAAAATATAGAACTACTAGTTGTTAAGTTTATACTCAGGGTAACTAGAAGAAAATAAAACTTGTAGATATAGGATTTAAAAGCAAATCAAAAGAAAAACAAAATATATTGAAATTTTTAGAAATTTTAATACTCAGGTGGTTTAAGGTTATTCTTGATTTTCTCTTGTTGTACTTGTTGCCATTAGTCAACGATAGTTGCTGCCAGGCAACGAACTAACGATTGTCTATACATTTTTTTAAGAATTTTTCATCTTGAAAAGAAAATCACAAATAAATATAATCAAATATCTTCAAATGATATTAAATCAAATAGTTGTTGAACTTCGAACTTATTTTGAAAAAAGCAAAGAAAATGAGATATGGGTTTTGGTATTTTATAAAAATACAAACATTTGTTCTTTTCAAAAATCATTAGGATTTTCCGTTTCTATGGTTTTTTTTGCTACTTAATTTTATTATCCCAAATGACTACTACTGCTGGTATTATAATCCAGTAGCATTTAAATCACCAACTGCTACTTTAAAATACCAGTTGCGTCAGCAACAGCTTAATTTTCGCAAAATTATGTTCTCCACTTTCCACCTGTAGAGAGAGAGACATAAAATATATTGTCACAAAGTTTAGTCTTAACAAAAGCTGCAAAATTCAATGGACAAACAAAACTATGAATAAAGCACTCCCAGGTAACAGCAGAATCTGGGCACTACAAGTGTAAACAATAGCAACAACAATAAAGACAGTTCCAATCTAACCCTGTGTTTTACTCATTCATTCATTCGTTAGTTCGTTGTTCTTAAATGTCATGCAAACAGCTAACCCTGGCGCTGGTAAGGCTCATAGACCAACTGGCCAAAGGCATAAAATAAATATTTATTTAAGCCAAGTGAAACATAAATACATAACATTTACAACATCGTCCATTTAACTGGAACAACAGTGAGATTCATATTTGTAATACACATGGAAAAAATTAACATGAACAAATTTTGAAATCAGGTCATGATAAATTTATTAAAAAATACGACAAAATTATCGTCAGAGATTTAACAATGCCCATTTAGTTCCACCCAAATAAGCCCTATGTTACGCTAAGGCTAAGGGCAAGAAACTGTCTCGTCATCTCTAAAATTATGACAATGTCTACGCTAGTCATTGTTATAAAGATTGATTTTCCTATTATGCAACACAAAGACATAGTGTCCTGTAGCATAATTGGACCATGTTCTTTAGAGACTAACATGTAGTATCAAAACCTGCTACTCACGGTAATAACTTCTATCGGTTTATATCAATCTTCCTCAGAGATCGCACTATTAGAGTTGTTGTAGATATGTTCTCATCAAACGAGTTACCCAGTGGAAAATCAAATACAATGAAACGAAGCACTCGCATAATAACTAACAAGTAAGAAAGTGCAATAGTCGGTCAAGACCGACTATACGATACCCTTCACCACTAAGGTCAAAAGTGTTATTTTTCCTGTATAAAGACAAATATTTGCTAAATTTTGCCATCATACAACAAGCTGTTTCCTTCATTTGGACTTATATGAGAGCTAGGGTCAAATGTGGACCGATTATCTCGAAATTTTTCAAATTGATTTCCAAATTATGTATGCAAAAAATAAACTCAAAATTCTCATTATCTTCAGATTTACGAACGTTTTAGTGATTTTTATCTCATTTAGTGCATTTTGGCAGAAGACTTTGTATGGGAGCTATGGTCAAATATGGACCGATTTCAACGAAATTTAGTACAGTGATTTAAGTTTACATAAGCAGTATTTGTTTTAAATTTCATGAAAAAATCTTGATATTTGTGGCCAATATATTAATTTCGGGAAGTGGGACCTATGGGAGGTACCATAAATAATGGACCGATTTTAACCAATTCCAATTTCACTATCAAAAAAATGATCTGTGCCAAATTTCGTCAAATTATTAAATGGTTAACATGGGGGTCCAGCCAGCCGTCCAGCCAGACAGACGGACGGACATCGCTAAATCGACTCAGAATTTGAGCCTATTGGTATACTAAAAGGTGGGTCTAAGACAAAATTTTCTATGCGTTACATACATCAGCACAAAGTTATAATACCAAAATATCAATTCCGGGAAGTATGACCTATGGGAGGTACCATAAATAATGGACGGATTTTGACGAATTTCAATAGCTATGGCCCCACTATCAAAAAAATTATCTGTGTCAAATTTCATCAAATTATCGTTGCGACCTGTACTTTGATTACATGGGGTCCAGCCAGCCGTCCAGCCAGACGGACGGACGGACTGAATGACATCGCTAAATCGACTCAGAAAGTGATACTAAGTCTATTGGTGTACTAAAAGGTGGGTCTAAGACAAATATTTTTATGCGTTACAAACTTATAATACCCTTTCCACCTGTGGTAGTGAAGGGTATAATGACGCACAGTAAGTTAAAAAAAACGTATAACATGTGGCGCCGTCTTGTTGAAACCACATGCCCTCCACATTTATTTCTTCAATTATAGGCAAGAAAAAACTGGTTATCATTTCACGACATCGAACACCATTAACTGTTTGAGCTTGACCTGCCTCATTTTTATAAAAAAAAAGTCCAATGATTCCTCCAGCCCAAAAACCACACCACACAGTGGAACGTTGAGGATGCATTTGCTTCTTGTGAATCACTCGAGGATTTTCTTCACCCTAAATGCGACAATTCTGCCTATTGACGAAGCCATCAAGATGAAAATGGGCCTTGTCACTGAAGATGATTTTATCGGCAAAATCAGCATTTTCATGTTGTCTCTCCAATACCCAATTAACGAACACGATATCTTGTTCCATACATAACCTCATTCCAATGTAATAAAGTTTCACGATTTTTTTTTTCTTTTTTAATATCTGTGTTTTATTTTAAATTTAAAAATTGCGTTCAAATTGGGACACCCTTTATAATTTTTGATCAGCTTAAGATTTTCCATTAATTCTTTTTTTGTGTGATTTATACCTAAGAAATAAAATAAAATTTGGAAAAAATCGGGAAATATTTGGAACCCATATTAGCAAAATTCTTTGTCTAAGTCGTCAACAAGTTGATTTTTTTTTTGAAGTCGAATATCTCATAAGCAACAGGAGATAAACCATATATAAAAATCTATATATATTATATAGGATCAAAAATGTGACTTCTGGGTCGTTTTTAATTTTCAAGAATTTCCTGTTAAGTCTATAGACTCCAAATTCTAAACTTAATCTCGAATACTCCTCCTCAATAGCCAGGTGAAATTTGATGATAATCGAGCTTATCGTTTAAAAGTTCTTGAATTATTTTCCTAAATTTGTTCAACCCACTGTGCGATGTTAACTTATGAGTCATTCAGCGACGATGAAACGAAGTTCGTAGACTGAATCCGATGACAATTTGCACGATATTTGTAGTGAGAAATTGAGTCCCTAGATTTTAGGTCGAGTTTAATCTATGTAGACATGTTGAACAATGCAATTGTAATGGCTCTTAATGACTTTGCCACTTACTATTAAAGCGTAGTGTGTTCTGGTAGGTGACATCTTCGCTTATATTTTAAGCAGGAGCGCATCAGAAATAGTCAGAGTACGAAAGTTTTTCGTTAATAGGTGATATCGTAGCTTACTTTTTAATTAAGAGCGTACTTTTGAAAGCAATATTGTCACTTACGTTGTAATAGAGAGCGCACCAATTAACCAGCCTACGACAAGTATATGTTAAACTTAAGGAAGGAAATAAGCAAAGACGTCATCACTAAGGGCTACTAAATATCGCTTAGATCAGCGATTACATCATGGACTTTTTTACCACCGGGTAAATATCTATTTAGGGTTGCCGCAAGGCTCTCTTCTTTCTACTTCTGTATTTGTTATATGAATCAATGACTTTCTATATCTTCTTGCCTATCTTTTCTTTTCTGCTGCAGTAACATTTGTCATTCGCAAATCTTTAATCACAGACCAGATCTTCTACGATTATGACTTTGGGATAAAAAAATAAATAAATCATTAAATTGAGATCTCAAATCCATCTCTAAATAGGGTCGTGTGAATAGAAACGACCTTAATGCAAAAATCGATGTTGTTTCATTACTTATAAATATTATACATTATCTGTATCCATAGATGGCGTTAATATTCGGGAATCAGACGCCCCTTATCATTTTGGAGTGAGAATTCAAGTGCCTGGATTTTAAAACCTGTGTAAAAAGTACTTCACTCCTGCTGTTCTTCTTAAAATCAATGCTATATATATCCGACCTAAAATAGAATATATGGGCCGGTGTTTCAATATCTATTTCAGAGCTTTTTGAAAGTGTAAAGAGAGGGCAAAAGTACTCACAGGTGTTGGTTATTCTACACCATCAAATCGATTCTTGTTTGGAATATGTTAATACGATATCAGGGAACTCGTGTCTGAAACCCTAACATACTTGGGTAAACACGTCAATCCGTTAAATCTTACGAATTTGTGTTCGACTGGCCAGTGGACCGAATATCATACTATAGAGAAAACATGTTCGTCAAGAAGAGGTCAAAAGTGCTTGTCGGTGTAGGTTGTATAACAAGTTGCTCTTGTTTATACATTGGTATGTATTTTTGCCATTGGAACGAGCAACACTCGTCTCTATACTCCTTCTCGCAACATATTTTTTTAAATTCCAGCATAATGCATAGCATAATTAAGGATCATTCCCTGAGTGCTAGTCTTAATAATAACTGTTATTTCGGCCTTTAGAACGAAGCCTTCCAGCTCTACAGCACAATGTGAAAACTTTTACAAAAGAGCATTCTAGCTTTCACATCGACACACTTAGTATGAGTGAGACGCAACTATTTTTGTCTCGCTCACACTCATTAAAATTGTCTTTGCAAAGTCAGTGCTGCCAGATTCGAATTTTTCGCTCGATTTAATGTAGAATACTCGAATATATGAAGAAAAATGTAAAACTGGCAACACTGACCGTAAGAGCTTTCAAAGCTGTTTACCGCAAATATTAATCTATGTATTTTTCGAAATGTCTGCTTTAGAATAAAAGAAATTCTCTCTCAAAAAGCTCTTCTCTCTGCTCCAATCAAGAGCCGACCTGTCCAAAAACACATATATTCATATTTGCATTTACGGCAAACAGCTTTGCAAGCTCTTATGGTTAGTATTGCCAGATTTATATCTTTCTCCATGTGTTCGAGCATTCTACATATCTGTGGCTATATGGAGGAGTAGCTTAAGTCGACATAAGGGAGAATTGAGTTAGGGCGTTTGTTGCATTACAGAAGCAAAGGCGCATAAATGTGTTTAGTCCGTTTAAAAAAAATTCGGGTTTTTGTCGATGTTATATACGTTAACTTTTTAGCTTAAGTTATTTGAATCAATAATACATTGATCAAAACAACTTATATGCACATATTCATATCTTTCTTTCATCATATAACCTAAGCTGGATAAATGTTGACCTTAAAAAAATAAATAATTAAACAGAACCGCTTAAAGTTACTTAAGGTCCAGTTCGACGCAAATTTTAGTTTCGAATAAGAGCTTAAGCAGAAAAAACATAAAATCGTCTGAATTTAACAATATTTTTTTAAGTATTCATCCTTCTTCTTTAATAAACATGTTACCAATATATTAATTCATAAATTATTCACAGAAATTACGCAGAAGAAAAATTACAAAAAATTGATGATATCTCTAAACTTCAATTTTCGACTTAAGCTTTTCTACCATATTGCCACAGATATAGTCGAGCAAAAAATTATAATCTGGCAGCACTGACTTTGAATAGGCCACTGACTTTGCAAAGACAATTTTAGTATCCGATCTAGAGTCATTTGTGATAACATTAAAAGTTCACTATCAGAATTATTTGGGCTTCTAAAGATATTCACAGCAATTTTTATAAAAATTTATTATTTCTAATAAATAAAAAGTTTCATCTTAAAATCTGATCACAAAAGATAATTGTTTATTCAAGTAATGTTTATGTCAATATGATTTTAAGTTATTTAAATATTTTAAATAAAAGAAATATTATCCAACATTTTTTTTTTCTTTTTTTCTGCGTGTATCCACGGCAGCAACAATAGTAGTAAGTAGTATTAGCATTAGTCTCCAGCAGCAACAACTACTCAACCGACCAACAATCGTAATAATTTTTCCTTTCTTTTTACAACAGTTTTCTTACCTTAAGCCTTCCGTCACGTCTAGCCGCACCAACGGAATTTATTTTCGAAACAAATACACCTTCGTCTGTAGGATCAGTTGGATTGCCACGCTGGCCATTAAGGCCGCCCTTAATGTGCATGCCAAGGCGTTCGCCATCAGTTTTACTGATGATAATTTCCTGTGATTTATTTTATAATACAAAAGAGAAAGAAAAACAAATAAGCAAACAACAAAAACAAAACAAAAAATATAAAAAAAGAGAAAACAAAAGGAGTAAGAGAATAAATGTTAGTTCATCTTGGTGATTATAACTTTATATTGTGATAATAAAAACATAGATACATATACAGAAGTATTTAAGTAAGTGGGTGGATTGATAAGTAATGGGATTGATTAATAAAAGTTTAATTTGACATTTTCACGATGACTTATTACACACTTTTGGACACAAGAGCAAGACCTGAATCCACGTTGAAAAATAAAATGCCTGTGATAAAACAAAATTGGCAATTTTGTGACTGTGATTCGTAAAACTTTTTATTACGGAAAGTCATTTTTTTGCCACAGATCTTTAGCCAGGTTGCCAAGGACACTAATTTAATTTTTAGTTTTTCTATCCATTACTTATCAATTAACCCACTTAACAATAATGTCAGGTTCAAAAGGGGGTGCTTTTATAATAACACATTAACATTTACGTGCAAAATAAAACATTAAAGCCAAAACTAATAAACGTATTTAAATGCCTAAAACTTAAAATAGTCTAAAATTGAAGGTGGTAATTTGAAGCTTATTACTTTACACAAAATCTCTAAATGATTTACAATTATTTTATTTCTTTAAGTTTAATGTTTTATAATTAAATAAATACGAGGTTTAATTTTTATGTTTCTGCCATGTTTCTTATATTCAATTTGACTTTTTTGGTTATGAAGCTCCATAAAGGACCTGTGTTTATCGATGGTTGACAATCTTGGCCGTAGGTCATTCAAAATTGTTTTTTGTTCAAAAACAACAGTTTTGTTGAGTGAAAACTAATTTTGTAAGATCGTTATATTAATATGTTAAAGAGACACATTTTTAAAAGGGACAGTTGACTGCAGATTTAACACATGGAAGTTTAAAAACATGTCTTAACATCGTAATATGTGACGAATTAAAATTGGTCGAATAATAGGTCTACTCGTATGAGCCCTAAAATAAACAGCAGTCGACTGTAAGGGTTTTCTTTGGAAAACCTAGACTCATCATTCTTTGCCACTAAAATCTAAGATTATATACATTGGCTAGATGAATCGAACTGTTTTCAAACTTCAACCCGATTCCTGCGTGAACTTCTTTAACGATACGAAAAAGAAAAATAATTTTTTCTTAATAACTTCGAATGCTCTTCATAATTTTGAAATTTTTTTAATTCTACAGCCAATTTAATTTATTTTACATCGACGGCATGTTATTCCATGTGAAGTTTGCACTCGTTTTTCATATATTAGATTTTTCTTTCATTAACAGATCGATCGGAGGAATATCAGCTATTATGAAAGCAGTCGCGGTTGATATCGTTCGGTATGCTGATGAAATTCGTATTGATCAGATTCTTTGAACCTTTTCTATGATTTTTAGTAGTTTTTTATTATTTTCGACAAATTGACTAAGAACTGGAGCTGCGTAAAGCATTTGTGAATATGCCACTGTAGCAAATAGTTTTCCAGTCGTTTGTCCAGGTCCTCTAATGTTTAGCTAGCTTCGTCGTTGTTCCCAAAGCTTTCTCAGTTACAAGACTTATGTGTGGCTCAAAAGACAGTTTATAGTCTAAGGTGACTCCCTGATATTTAAATGTTTTGCTGATGGTTAGCTCAAATCCATCCACTCTCAGTGTAGGGTTTTCAAAAGATCTTCGATTAGTTATGATTATGGCTTCTGTTTTATTCGCTGCAAATGTTAGACCCTTACATTTTAGCCACGTATTTACCCTAAATAAGCAGTCGTTTGTTACGATCTCTATTAATGGCGAGAAAGGTTGCTCGACTATTGGAGCAACATCATCTGCATATCCCACTAATTTAGAACCATCTGGCAATTTAAGATTTAACATCCCGTCATACATTAGGTTCCATAAGAATGCTCCAAGAATGGAACCAATGAAACAATGCGAGAAATTTCTTTCTCGCATTGTTTGGCGGATTACCATCCAGTTTGCTGGATTAAACGCATTATTTATGTATAACGTAACAATAGAACAGAATCTCATACTATCCATGGCTTGTTTTGCGGTGTTTACTACCTCATGAATCCTTCCGCTTTCCCTTTTACAAATTAATCGCTTCCATTTATTTCTATATGAAGACGAATTGTCTAAAGGTTTGTCGCCTTTGCGTAACAGCACAAGATATTGTTTCTTCCAAATCCTTGGAAAGACTCCCAATTCAAGACAATGATTGAAAATGTATTTAAAAATTTCCGGCCAGTTTTCACATACTAAAGTAATTATTTCATTTGGGATTCCGTCAGGCCCTGGAGCCTTGTGTTTTTTAGCTTTCTGCAAGCATTTACTATTTCTTCATCTGTGAAAGAGTTATTATTTCCCACGCTTTGAAGTGACGGGAAGTCATTTCTACATTTTTTCATTTTAGGAAAGTGTGTACTCACTATGTATACGCCCAATTTGGGTTTATTATACCAGGAATTTTGTGATGATTTCCTAGTTTTCTCATGACGATGCGTAAGGAAGACCCCAGTGGTCCTTAATTATTTTTTTGCAAAGCATCTCCCATGACTTTTTCTTGAAGTCTCTAATAGCTAATTTAAAATTTTTCATAGCAATTTTGAAATAATTTTGACATAACAGCAACGATCCTATTTCTATTATGTCACCTTTCTTTCGCGTGTCTACTAGTTTTGCTTTTTCAGTTGAGCGATTTCTTCGTTCCACCAGTAAGCTTGTTTTCTTGATGTACTAATAATATTAGATAGTCCTTTTCATTCCAGCATTACTTATTTCAGTGAGTGTATTGATAAGTTTCTTCGCCGCTTCCTCTTCATCTAAATCATCATAATAAACAAATATATAAACCTGGGTCGAGCCGAATTCTGGTCGGCATTAAAACATGCTAAGTTTTTTTCAATATTTATATATTGGTGATCGCTTAGTGTTTTATTTTCTAAAACTTTTTTTTGTTTTGGATTCAATAGCAAGTTATATCTATTATTGAGCTAGAGTTATTTCTTCTGAAAGTGGGTGAACTTCGTCTGTTTAAAATTATTAGACCCTTAGATGCAATCATTTCACTTACTGCTATTCTCAAATTGAGAAATGCCTTTATTCTCAAATCATTATCAAACCTCATTCTCAAAGGTTTTTGAAATGTGGATATCATATACATGTGGCGTTGTATTTTTGATAGTTTTGAGTTGGTTTATTTTGTTTTTAAAAACGGTGCATCATATTTGAATTCTTTTGCTTAAAATATAATTTTTTTATTGTTAAGTAAAAAAAAAAAAATGTAAGAAACACAGAAAATTTACTTATGCATGTAAATATTATTGAATTTTTTAATCTTCAATCGTAATAATTAGTAGAGGGACTATCACAATTAAAATTGGCGATTGTCCATAATTTCGGGTGACTTTTTTTATGCAAGGGTTTATTGTCAAATATGGATCAATTTTAAAAAAATCCAAAAGAAATAACGAATTTCTTTGAAATGCAATGCCATTATAATATTTTAAACATTAAATTCTTTTAACATAAATTTTTTTTAGAGTTCGAAAAAACATTAAAATATGGTTTGATATCAAATTTATATATCATCGGTTTTCAAATTATTCTCAAATCATATTAATCATCATTAATCAAATCATTATCATAGTTTGATAATGATTTGAGAATAACCTTTATTCTCAATTTGAGAAACTATGATTTTTCAAACGTTTATTCTCAAATTAACCTTCATTTGAAAATGAATGTGAATTTCAAACATCTGTTCAGGTTTGAAAAAAGTTTGAAGAAAACGTTTAATATCAATTGTAAAAGTTATCATATTTCAAACGTTTGACACTGTTCTTACTAGGATGTGGCTATTCTAAAAGTATAAACTGCCTCCTACATGTTTAGCGTTGCAAACATACACCCAGTGTTGCAAAAGTGTAAATTTGGGTTCGAAAAAATTCTATTAAATTATCTTTCGTAGGGAAAAACGAAATTACTTTCTGAACAACTCAATGTTAATAAAGAATTAAAAACAAAATACGAACAAATCTCTATAGAAATAAATCAAATACATTTGAGGAGGTCCATAACAAAACGCAATAATTACATTTTAAAGTTTTTTGATTTTTTTATGGAATCCTATTCTACAAATTTAAATCTATATTTCCTACTTAGTTAGCTTTTTATTTAAATTACATTTTATTGTTTATCCAAAAACAATCTTAAGGACTAATTATTGCATTTTGTTATGGACCTCCTCACTTAATGTAACATAGATGGCAATGCTTACAAGGATGACAATCGTTTAAAAGTAAAATGTTTAAAATGTCTGTTTATTATGTTTTAGGGAATAATTTAAATATCTTTGCCAGCAATAACGTATGGTGAAAAAAATTGCAACAAAATTAAATTCGTTGTAGTTTTGTTAACAATGACTTACATTTTATTATACTTTTTTTTTAATTATATAATATTTTGTATGTTAATCGGAAAAAAAATATTGGTCCCATCCGGGCAGCTTTACGGCAGTTTTTGTGTAGCTTTCAAAAATGCGGAATGGTATTTTTATACCCTTCACCACCATAGGTGGAAAGGGTATTATAAGTTTGTGCTGATGTTTGTAACGCATAGAAATATTTGTCTTAGACCCACCTTTTAGTATACCAATAGACTTAGAATCACTTTCTGAGTCGATTTAGCGATGTCCGTCCGTCCGTCTGGCTGGCTGGACCCCCATGTAAACCTTGTAATCAAACTACAGGTCGCAATTCTAAAGATAATTTGATGAAATTTGGCACAGATAATTTTTTTGATAATGGGACCATGGCAATTGAAATTGGTCAAAATCGGTCCATTATTTATAGTACCTCCCATAGGTCCCACTTCCCGGAATTGCTATATTGGCCACAAATATCAATATTTTTTCACAAAATTTAAAACAAATACTACTTATGTAAACTTAAATCACTGTACCAAATTTCCTTCAAATCGGTCCACATTTGACCATAGCTCCCATACAAACTCTTCTTTAAAAACGACCTAAATGAGACAAAAAATCACTAAAACGCTCGTAAATCCAAAGATAATGAAAATTTTGAGTTTAGTTTTTGCATACATAATTTTTGTAACAACTGTAATCAATTTGCCAAATTTCGAGATAATCGGTTCACATTTGACCCTAGCTCTCATATAAGTCCAAATGACGGAAACAGGTTGAATATATACGTTTTGAGAAAATGTTTGTATGATGGCAAAATTTAGCAAATATTTGTCTTTATACAGGAAAAATAACACCTTTGACCTTAGTGGTGAAGGGTATCGTATGGTCGGCTTGACCGACTATAGCGCTTTTTTACTTGTTTTTACTAAGTTTTATAACCTGATTTGTTGGGTTTGCCCGTGGGCGTCACAAACAGTTGGCTTACCTTTTGAGGGTCGCTTATGGTTGCTCATATTATCAGGGTATTTTTTGATGGTATTGTTTTCGCAGTACGATTTTGGTACTCTTCCTTCTGTGATTTTTTTTCAATCTAGATCTTACCACAGAATCGGACAAACTGTATTTTTTTCTGGAGCCACATTTCTTTCTGTAGTTTTTCTTACAGTATACCTTCCAAGTAATCTATATACGGAAGTTCGATTTTCACCTTGCTCTACGATGTGAGAAACAATCCCTGACTTCTTCCAATGAGGACGATTTTCAAAAAAAAAAAAACTAAAAATATTTTTTCAACGTTGTTCTTTTTTTGACGAAATTTTGAAAAAGTAATCGCCACATTTTCATGAAATTTGCACGAGTACATAAACAAGTATGAGGAATTCAGATATAACGGCAAATCAGATATAACTTAAGTACTTTCTGAATGACAGCGATGCCAAATTTGTCGCAATTTTTTTCACCACACATTAGTAGGCGGTAGTTGTATTTTAAATTATTCGGAACGATATATCCGCGGAAAAGCTATTTAAACGGTTACCATCATTAACTTATTATCTAAATACAACATTAAATCACTTTAAATTAAAAAACAAAAACACCAATTAAAACAGGAAAAGGATAAAGTTTAAGCGGGCATTGTATGTGACAGCTTGTATTGGTTGTATTTCAAATTTTGTTTTAGGCTTACCTCAACGGGTATTAAGTCTACTTGTATATGCTATTGATTTTTGTTGTGTAGAAATTAATAAATAAAAATTTGTATATAAGATATAGTATTAAATAATGTTTTGCAATAATTATTGAGGTGTTAATTAGTTATAAGAAAAAAAAAAAAATAAAATAAACTAAAATACCAAAAGCACTTTCTGTAAGTGTTTAAAGCAATTAAGTTGGTAAAAATTGCTAAGACACATAAAATAGCTATTTAAATTAAATTAATATTTAGTTTATTAAAACAAATAATTCTTTATATAAAATTTATAAAGCAATATTTTATAAAATAAAAGACAAATAAAGTAAATAAAAAGAAAGTAGTTAGAGAATTCACATGATGTTTTATTATTTTACAATGTCATAAAAAGAAAATATTTAAAGAAATTAAACACAGTTTAAAAATACAAACTTTTAACCAGTATTAAAAATCTTTTTAGAATATTATTACTTTATCACAATATAACACCTCGTGAATTCCCCTAATGTTAGTAAATAACAATTTCCATAGACACAACAAAAGTTTCTCACCTGGAAACCAGCTGGTAATGGATCATGTTGTATTGTCAATTTAATTTCATTGCCCGGCTTAAGTAATTCCAAGACGGCTTCTTGATGAGTGGCACGTGAGACATCGGAGTCGTTAACTTTCAAAATACGGTCGCCCATACGCAATTTGCCACATTTCTCAGCAATACCACCTGGTACAATCTGCAAAAAAAACAGCAAAAAAGAAATATAAAATTAAATTAAATTAGATTTTCTAAGAAACTAAATAAAAGGGGAAAAAGTTTTAAAAAGCCATAACATTAAGTACGAAATAAAATTATCTTTAAATAAAAGTCTTTTCTTTGAGAAAAATTTTCAACAAATTTTATTTTTATTTTAAAACGCATTCTTCAGTGAAGGTGAGTAAAATCATTACTTAAAGAATGGTAACGAACAAAATTTTACACTTAATTATAAAAAAACTATAAACGAACAAAAATTTACATTCTAATATTAAGAACCTATAATCGGGCAGATGTGAACCCCTACACTGGGGAGTTAAGATGTGGACATATTACACTGTGCTCGATTTTGACAAATTTTTTGCCGACAAAAGGGAGTGGGTAAAGATAAATCGAGTACACTGTTTTTATACCCTTCACCATCATAGACGGAAAGGGTATTATAAGTTTGTGCTGATGTATCTAACGTAAAGAAATATTTGTCTTAGACCCACCTTATTAGTATACCAATAGTCTTAGAATCACTTTCTGAGTCGATTAAGCGATGTCAGTCCATCCGTCCATCTGGCTGGCTGGACTCCCATGTAAACCATGTAATCAAAGTTCAGGTCGGAATTCTAAAGATAATTTAATGAAATTTGGCACAGATCATTTTTTTTTGATAGTGGGGCTATGGCTATTGAAATTCGTTAAAATCGGTTCATTATTGATGGTACCTGCCATAGGTCCCACTTCCCGGAATTGTTATTTTGGTCACAAATATCAATATTATTTCATAAAATTTAAAACAAATACTGCCTGTGTAAACGACAATCACTGTACCAAATTTCGTTGAAATTGGTCTCAATTTGACCATATCTCCCATATCTTCTATCAAAACGCCCTAAATGAGATAAGTATCACTAAAACGCTCATTACTCTGGAAATAATGGCAATTTTTGGATTATTTTTTGTGTACAGAATTTTTGAAAAAACTATAATCAATTTGCTAAATTTCAAGATAATCGGTCCACATTTGACCTTAGCCCCCATATTAGTCAAAATGACGGAAGCAGCTTAAATATATATGTAAGTCTTAAGAAAATGTTTGTGTTTTGACAAAATTTAGGAAATATTTGTCTATATACACGAAAAAGAACACCTTTGACCTAAGTGGTGAAGGGTATCGTATGGTCAGGCTTGACAGACTATAGCACTTTCTTGCTTGTTTTAGGTTAGCTCTAGATTTCGAGATATAGCGTAATAAAATGGGAGAAGGTATATTTTGACAAAATTAAGGAAATATTTGTCTTTATACGGGAAAAAGAACGCCTTTGACCTAAGTGGTGAAGGCTATCGTATGGTCGGGCTTGACCAACTGTAGCACTTCCTTCCTTGTTTTAGGTTAGCTCTAGTTTTCGAGATATAGCGTAATAAAAAAAGGAGAAGGTGAACAAACTATAATCAATTTGCTAAATTTCAAGATAATCGGTCCACATTTGACCTTAGCCCCCATATTAGTCAAAATAACGGAAGCAGCTTAAGTATATAAATCTTAAGAAAATGTTTATATTTTCACAAAATTTAGGAAATTTTTGTCTTTATACGGGAAAAAGAACACCTTTGACCTAAGTGGTGAAGGGTATCGTATGGTCGGGCTTGACCAACTGTAGCACTTCCTTCCTTGTTTTAGGTTAGCTCTAGTTTTCGAGATATAGCGTAATAAAATAAGGAGAAGGTGAACAAACTATAATCAATTTGCTAAATTTCAAGATAATCGGTCCACATTTCACCCCATATTAGTCAAAATGACGGAAGCAGCTTAAGTATATAAGTCTTAAGAAAATGTATTTTTGTATTTTGACAAAATTTTGGAAATATTTGGTTTATACACGAGAAAGAACACCTTTGACCTAAGTGGTGAAGGGTATCGTATGGTCGGGCTTGACCAACTATAGCACTTTCTTCCTTGTTTTAGGTTAGCTCTAGTTTTCGAGATATAGCGTAATAAAAAAAGGAGAAGGTATATTTAAAAAAAATTTAGGAAATAATTGTCTTTATACGGGAAAAAGAACACCTTTGACCTAAGTGGTGAAGGGTGTCGTATGGTCGGGCTTGACCAACTATAGCACTTCCTTCCTTGTTTTAGGTTAGCTCTAGTTTTCGAGATATAGCGTAATAAAAAAGGAGAAGGTATATTTTGAAAAAATTTAGAAAATATTTGTCTTTATACGGGAAAAAGAACACCTTTGACCTAAGTGGTGAAGGGTATCGTATGGTCGGACTTGACCAACTATAGCACTTTCTTCCCTGTTTTAGGTTAGCTCTAGTATTCGAGATATAGCGTAATAAAAAAAGGAGAAGATTGCGCAATAAATATTAGCGTAACTCGAAAACAGTTTATTTTCTTCAACTAAAGTCGAAAATCGACAACAGAATTATCTTTTAGGAATACAAATTATTTTTTATTATCCTAGTAGTCGTTTTGAAAATAAATTTTTTGTTTGCAAAAAAATATATATATTTTTTTTTTAATAAAGAAAATAATTCTTGTTTTTTTTAATTAGTTCAAGAAAATAAACAGTTTTTTTAAATAACGCTATATCTCGAAAACTAGAGCTAACCTAAAAAACCGGTTAGCACCATTGAATCCAGCGTACTCGAGTTATCTTTACCCAATAGGTCTCCCATTAGTAGGTTTTTTCAACTAGCACAGTGTAATCAAAGAAATTAATGTTGCCGTGACTGGAGATCGAACCAAGACTGAATATGATATGATATGTTCAGTAGTCCTTAGCAGCCACATCACAAAATATTGTATAGTTCGGTCCACTAAACAATCGACCACAAATTTATTGAGCAGAAATTTTATTATTTCTGAAAAAAGATCCCTGATTTCGTTAGACCACATTCCAAAAGTCGAAAAGCTTCTAAATAGACTTTGAAGCACAGGCCCATACATTTAGGAAATCACCTGGAGTGAAGTATTTCTTACATTTACAAGTCGACTTTATTTATTGTCAAATTTTTTTCGAGATAGAGATTACATTTTTGGAGAAAGAATTCCTGTGGTAGGTTCCCAATTGATAAACCTATTCGACCAATTGTCAATACTAATTGACCCATAGCTCAACAATTTCGGCCTGTATTTTACACTTGGCATTCTTAAAGCTTTAACCTGCAAAAGCCCAATATACCCATCTCACCTATTGTGGTAGGGGTGTAAATATTGAAGTTTCTCTTTATATATGGTCTTTCAATAGGGATTTTCCAAGTTTGACAAATAAATATTCGTGTTGTTTACCTTTATTCAGATTGACATTGACGGGTATGACTTTCAACGATACGTACAATAAATAAAATGTTTGTATCAAAATAGGTGCCCTGTTTGAGTGTTCGGGCTACGTATCGCGCCAAACATCTTCTTAGAGCTGAGATTCATTTCAGAATGATTGGGAACTATAAAACACAAATTGTCGAATGTAGGACTATTCCAAACCACTGTGATTTATGAAAGACAAGTTATTGTTTTGCGTGGATTTAAGGTGGCGTGGTAAGACGGGGTAATTGGTCCACATCCACGCCATATCAATTGTTACCAACTTTTTTGGAAACATTGGATATTCTCTATGAGTGATTTTAGGGCATGGTAATCTCACACGGACGTGATGTGAATTTGACAACGAAATAGCTAGATTTGGATTTATCTTAAGTCCCAGATATAAGCGAATAAGCGCCAGAGTCATAAAAATAGTATATTTCAGATGAGCTCCACCCAAAGAAGCAATGCACAGTGGGATGGTGGAAAATATATTGAAAATAATGAGCTCTTAGATTAAAATGATTGCAAGCGACAGGAAAACTATTGATCGTAAGCGACAAAAATTTTCATTAAACAAAATACGGGGAATGTTTTGGTGAGTAACATTTTTGTTCTTTGTTAGTTTGCTACTTTCGACAAACTAATTAAATTTTTTCCAAATGGTTTAGAAGTTATGGTGCAAAGTATTGTGGGTGATGATTTTTAGTTTGACTTTAATAACTTTTAACCTACTGGGCGGATTGCGGCGCAATATGCAGAAATCGGCCAACGGGTAGTTGGGGTTTTAGATCAATTTTTAAAAACATGGCTATTTTTAGCACAGTGGTCTCTACACTGAGCCAAAGTTGAGCACCATTGCATGTAAAATCTATTGGTCCGTATAACTTTCGTCAATATAAACACATTCGAAAAACACTTAAGAAAAAAAATATGCTATCTCTAATAGTTTAAGAGATATTTAACGAAATGTCGCTTACGATTATTTAAATCTAAGGGCTCGATATATTGAAAATAAGTCCGTAACTTTAAAACTGTTGGGCGGATTTTAAACAAGTAAGAAAGTGCTATAGTCGGTCAAGCCCGACCATACGATACCCTTCACCACTAAGGTCAAAAGTGTTATTTTTCCTGTATAAAGACAAATATTTGGTAAATTTTGCCATCATAGAAACACTTTCTCAAAACTTATATATCTAAGCTGCTTCCGACATTTGGACTTATATGAGAGCTAGGGTCAAATGTGGACCGATTTTCTCGAAATTTTTTATATTTATTACAGTTGTTACAAAAATTATGTATGCAAAAAACAAACTTAAAATTCCCATTATCTTCAGATTTACGAGCGTTTTAGTGATTTTTGTCTCATTTAGAGCGTTTTTAAAGAAAAGTTTGTACGGGAGCTATGGTCAAATGTGGACCGCTTTAACGAAATTTGGTACAGTGATTTAGGTTTACATAAGCAGTATTTGATTTAAATTTCGTGAAAAAATATTGATATTTTTGGCCAATATATCAATTCCGGGAAGTGGGACCTATGGGAGGTACCATCAATAATGGACCGATTTCAATAGCCATGGTCCCATTATCAAAAAAATTATCTGTGCCAAATTTCATCAAATTATCTTTAGAATTGCGACCTGTAGTTTGATTACCAGGTTTACATGGGGGTCCAGCCAGCCAGACGGACGGACGGACATCGCTAAATCGACTCAGAAAGTGATTCTAATCCTATTGGTATACTCGAAGGTGGGTCTAAGACAAATATTTCCATGCGTTACATACATTAGCACAAACTTATAATACCCTTTCTACCTATGGTGGTGAAGGGTATAAAAATGTGTATGTGGATATAACAGAAGTGTTCGGGTTTTGAACCTGGAAAGCCCAGATTTTACTGGGGCGGCACAATCGGCCCCCAAAGTAGCTCACCTCAGACTCATAAATCACTTAAAACGATATATCGTTCATTTAAAAAGTCATACTATACAACAAATATATAGGTCAAGATCTACAAAAAACATCCCTACATACGATATCTCTTACGGTTTTAAAGATATTCGACTTCAAAAACTAACATCTTTAATTTTTGTCCCACACTGCACCGATATTTTACTAATATCAGATCTATATTTAAACCGATTTTCTTAATTTAAAGTTTCCTAAAAAAAAAGAACAAAATTTTAAATATTTTACAAGCAAGAAGTGTAAAGCAATGGATGATATATAAACTATTTCATTCCCCTTTCAAACGAATCAAAAAGTTCGATTTAGTTTCAAGAATTAAAGATAGCTATAAAGATCCTATAAGAAAGTTCAGTTTAAAAATATTTCTTTCCCGTTTACACACTTTATTTTTTTTAAAGAATATTTGTTCTTTTTGACACGTGGAGGTTCAAGTCTCATTTTTTGACTTTAAACATTTAACGTTTGCTATTTTTATATTTTTAGCTTTAATTTTTGCTCTTGTCCTTGCTACTGTTGCTGGTTGCTTCTGATGAAGATGGCGATGATGATGATAATGTTGTTCTTTTTCGTTTATGTTGTGTTTACGGTTCACTGTAACTATA
The DNA here is from genome assembly GCA_933228675.1 of Stomorhina lunata. NCBI lineage: Eukaryota > Metazoa > Arthropoda > Insecta > Diptera > Rhiniidae > Stomorhina > Stomorhina lunata. Next base: position 92,860,042 of record OW121740.1, on the reverse strand, counting down.
ACTGCTTTATTAAGAGACATAAATTTTATCCACTCTAAAAACTCATTAGTCTCGCATGTCACATCACAAGCAAACAATTCTACTTTATCTAACTTTATTTATTTTTTTAAAGCAGACCGGGGATACCAAACTAAAACCATTACATGCGAGGCTACAACCAGATTACGTTCAAGTTCTACAGCTTTCAAAATTTTGAATATTTGTATGTTATACTTTGTTTTTATGACAATTAGAAATGAACAAGAGTTTAGTTGAGCTATAACTTTTTTGAATTAAAATCTACAATACAAAATATACATCCATTTGGAAGGCCGAACTCTCAACTTTATAACGGTATATAAATCATGTGCTTATATTTGCATATTTAGCTTAAAACACGTACTAAGTAATATATATAAAGAACCTTTCTTTACTTCATATAGGCACCCTAAATATCTACAACTTAACCATCTCTGCTAAATATTATTTGACATTGCTTTACGACAGTCTATATAGATTTCATCTTAAAATATTTGAAATATCTATCTCAAATTCTGTCACTCTCCCACATTTCAGCAAAAATATTACCGCCTGCCCAACAAGGCTTTAATGAAAATTTTCCTTATAATTTATTGCAGTTAACAGCATAAACAATTTCTTTTTTACACATCAGAAAAAAATTTATGACAACAAAAAATAAAACATTTTCCAAATAAACACAAGAAAAACATATACAAACAATTTTTAAAACAGTCTTAAAAAAAAGGAAAATTTCTGACAGTAACTAACGAAAAAGTTTTTTTCATACGAATTAAACCTGTGAACAAATTTTCGGTTGGCAAAAGGTGAATGAAATGAAATGACTTGTTGTTAAATTATAAGAATATTGAGCAGCAGACAAACAGTAACAAAAAGTTCATTAAAGAAAAGTTTAAGTACAGTGGGGTACAAATTCAAAAAAAATTGTCTCATTCCACATTAAAAGCTTTCTATAAAAAACTACCATTATTGACCTAAAGTTTTTATATATAAAACTTTCGATGTCGAAAGGTTTTCTATAATAAATTTTCGATATCGAAAAATTTCTATATATCAAACATTTGTCATCAAAATATTTCAGATAGAAAACTTTTTATAACAAAATTTTCAATAGAAAAATTTCAATATCAAAAGCTTTCCTTTACTTTACTTTAATAAGTAAGCTACTTATTAAAGATTACTATATAAAACTTTCGATCCTTTCGACATTCCTATAATAAACATTCGATATCGAAGATTTCTTATATAAAACTTTCAATATCAAAAGCTTTTCTGTAGGTTACTTTTGATATAAAAAGCTTTTAACTGAAAACATTCCATATCATTCCATATATTTTTAAAAGCTCTATCTCGGCAAATTATGCGTAGTTGTATCGACAAATTATAGAAAACTTTCGAAACTTGGATGTATGATGATTTCTTATATTAAACTTTTGTCGACAACATTTTTCGAATAGACAATATTTAATATCAAAAGCTTTCCTATAATTAACTTTTAGTATATAAAGCTTTCTACTAAAAACATTCCACATCAAAAGCTTTATATAAAAAACTGCAATTATTGATCTAAAGTTTTCGTATATAAAACTTTCGATGTCGAAAGGTTTTCTATAATAAACTTTCAATATCGAAAAATGTCTGTATATAGAACATTTGTTGTCTAAATATTTCAGATAGAAAACTTTTTACAAAAAGCGTCTCTATAGAAAAATTTCAATATCAAAAGCTTTCCTATAGGTTACTTTTGATATAAAAAGCTTTTAACTAAAATACCTTTAATATCTAAATCATTCTAAACTTATAAAGCTTAATTATTAATAATTCCTATATAAAACTTTCGATCCTTTTGACATTCCTGCAATAAACATCGAATATCGAAGATTTCTTATATACAACTTTCAATATCAAAAGCTTTCCTATAGGTTACTTTTGATATAAAAAGCTTTTAACTAAAAACGTTCTATATCGAAAGCTTTAATAAAAACACTTCCTATATAAACTTTTGATATCGAAAGGTTTTCTATAATAATAAATTATTCCAAAAAATATATATTTTTTAAAAGCTCTAATATTAAACTTTTGTCGACAACATTATTCGAATAGAAAACTTTCAATTATCAAAAGCTTTACTATAATTAACTTTTAATATTTTAAACTTTCTACTAAAAACATTCCACATCAAAAATTTTCTATAAAAAACTGCCATTATTGATCTAAAGTTTTCGTATATAAAACTTTCGATGTCGAAAGGTTTTCTATAATTAACTTCTAATATCGAAAAATAAAACATTTGTTGTCAAAATATTTCAGATAGAAAACTTTTCATAAAAAACTTTTCTATAGAAAAATGTCAATATCAAAAGCTTTCCTATAGATACCTTTAATATCTAAAGCTTTAAAAACTTTCTAAGCTTACTTATTAAAAATTTTTATATAAAACTTTCGATTCTTTCGACATTCCTATAATAAACATTCGATATCGAAGATTTCTTATATAAAACTTTCATATAGAAATTTTTCAATATCAAAAGTTATCCTATAGGTTTCTTTTGATATAAAAAGCTTTCAACTAAAAACATTCCATATCGAAAACTAAAAAAAAATCCTTCATAAAACTTTTGATATCGAAAGGTTTCCTATAATAAGCTTTTGATATTAAAAGATTTTCTTTAGAAAATTTCGATATCAAAACATTTTTATAAAAAAAACTTTTTTCGTTAAAAAAAAAAAAATCGGATTAAAAATCTTTTATATCAACACTTTTCCTAAAGGTTACTTTTAATATTCAAAGCTTTTTACTTAAAACATTTCATAGTAGGAGCTTTCTAATATAGAATTAACAATATCTAAAGATTTCCTATAGAAAACTTTAAAGCTTCCTTTAATATAAGTTGTTTTAATCACTACAAAAAAAGCCCTAAGTTGTATTTATGCTCTAAAATAAGATAGGGCTTTTATCTTAATTTAGTTTTTTATATGTTTAAAATTAAAAAAAAAGTTTTAAGAACTAAATTCATCCTTCATTTTAACAATAATCTGCATTACAAAAACGTAAAATTTTGTCAATTACTGTATTAAATCTGTTTTTACCTTCTAATGTAAAGTTTTAAATATGCGAGTTAGGACCTTTCTACATGAGACCAACGATATATCGTCATCTTAAAGACCAAATAACCTATCTGCAAAAATTTCAAAATTGAGTTTTTTATGGTTTATTATTCCCTATATCATAACGTATATCTGTGCAAAATTTTGAACATCTTATATCACAAATGACCAAATTATTACAGGTTTTGTACCTAGAGGACCGCTACGCACTTTTGTAATTCCAAATAACCTAAGTGACATAACATAAGCTGCATTTAGAAAAACCAAATTTTTTCAACCGATATAAATATTTCTGGTTTCATTTTAATCTTAATACATAATTTTCGTTTAAATATTGCAAATAGTTCCAATTTTATAACGTTTTTCCCCCTCCTGTAAACATTTAAAAACTGTAGATAGGTTATTTCGTCTTTTAGGTGACGATATACATTAGAGTATCCCAAAAATTTTAAGTTATTTTATAGAAAGACGTATGGGGGTATGGGAACTATTTAGAGCCCATGGGTACGCAAGGGTTAATGTATATAAAAATGTATTAAAAGGCGCTTTTGAACTATTTTTTGAATTTTAACTTTTGACCCTGGTAAAAAAGGGGTTAACTACATCCGATTTCAACCAAATTTCGAATATATATTTCTACTCACCGAATCTATAAGAATTGCAGTTCTGCTTATAAAAACTGTCAATATATAACAATTCACGTTATTTTTTATAACTTTGGTGAAAAATTGGCTTTTTTTAGAAATCCTTTGATTTTATAATGCAGGTACGGCTAAGCCGTTAAAGATAGCCGTTTTTTTTTCTTTGTAGTAATCCGCAGGGTGTTGTTACTAACACTCTGGAATTTTTTTTTACTTTTTTTTTTACCAAAAAAGAAGTTTTGAAAATGGTATGAAAAAAAAACTTTTTTTTGTCCCATGCAAAAGTGACTTTTTTTAAAAATTATAAATTTTTTTTATTGCATATTCTATGGAAAACCCTTAATAATTAAGAAAGTTTTTAACCGATTTAAGGGTAATATATCTCGTTGAAAAGCCCATTTAGTTCTCAGTACTATGCTGTTAAATACTTCATTATACTTGATTATAGGCAGTATTGGCCTAATTGTCACTTCTCTTAAAAACAATAAAGATATTAGCAGCTTAATAAGACCCTTTATTCGTATAAATACTTTGTTTACCAACTACCCCACTGTAAATTGGAATGTTTGCTAACAATGACAACAGTATCCAAGATCAAGAAATTCGTTTAAAACTTTATGACAACATATGAGTTCTAAATTTAAAGTTTAAATGAACAAAAAAGAAACACGACAGAAGAAACGAAAAAAAAACACTTAAAGGTAATGGAGTAGTAGAGACAATTTTATGGGAACAAAGAAATTTAAAAAAATGAACAAAATTTTCAGCCGGATAAAAAAGATTCTAATAAGATCTGTTATTGTATTCAACACTGATTCCAACCAACGTTTAGCAATATCTAAATCCAATCAAAAGTATATAAAAAGTGCATTTCCTTTTTTAACCTCTTTTCAATAGAGTCTTTCAAAATCTGTGCCTTTTTTGCATATCCTTGCTGCCCTAATATATTTCTTTCCTTTTTAATTTGTTTCAACAACTTATAATTACAAACACTTCAACATTTTTACTTATAACACATACTTATAAGTGCACACTTATACAATCTCAAGTTTTATAAATATAAGTGGCAGCAAATTACCCGGCGAAATTTTGAGTCAAAGGTTTAAAAAGACTTATTATAAAAACGAAAGTGTTTCCTTTAAGGTCATTGAAAGTTCAAAAACGAAAACTTATTTAGTTAAGGGGTTGAACTAGAAAAAATACAGCTTAAGATTTTTGTTTAAAAGGCAGTCAGATTTTACCTTAGCGGTAGTCGTTTGTAAGAGGTATCAAAAATAAGGTGATTACATGAGGAGAAGAATGTCTTGGACAGTTTAAAAAACCAATAAATTTTAATAATTTTTCAGTATTGAGTTTAACAGACATCGCATTAGATTTTTATGAATAGAACATCAAGAGTTTACTATTTCGAATATAAGTCAAACCAATGTTAGATAGATGAAGAAGAAGATAGATGGAGCAACATTGTAACTTTAACGTAGAAGATTAGGGTTTTCTGGCATTAGAATTAACCGTGTTCATACGATCAGAAATTTAAATTAGGACCGAATAATGTAATATTTATGTTCCTCTTATTGACGAATGACAAATCTTGCTGTCGTCTACTGAGTAGAAAGGATAGATATGTAGTTTATAATATAAGATTATTAAGGAATATAAGCGACTTAATAAAAGAACGAAGTCTCGAAAATTTTTATATTTTTGTAATGTGTAGCTTTGACGTAGGCAAAAAAAATATTTTCTATTAAAACTTTTTTATCGAAAAGGTATCTACAGAAAATTTTTTTTAAAGTTTTCTTTACAAAATTTTCTTATCGAAAAATGTTCTTTAGTAAAACTTTTTTCGAAAAATTTTTTTTAGAAAAAATTTATATAGAAAAATTTTCTTTAGAAAAAGTTTTTATCAAAAAATTTTCTTTAGAAAAAGTTTTTATCAACAAATTTTCTTTGAAAAATTTTTTATAGAAAAACATTTTTTGGGAATTAATTATTCGAACTTTAGAATTAATTGAAAAATTAGGTTTTAATCAGGCTTGAGTTCATTTAATTTTCAAATTATTAATTTTGAAAATCAGAAAAGAAAGTGTGGAGAAAAAATTATTTTTGAAAACGGCTAGTGGATTGCAATTTCTGTCCCGCCACAGGACGTCATCAGCACTTAGCGCCCTAGACCACAGACGAGTTGTCAAATTGTTCGATCAAACTCGATCAAACTCAATGATGATTATCTCTGCAATTTGACAACTCGACTGTGGTAGAGGGTGCTAAGTGCTGATGACGTCCTGTGGCGGGACAGAAATTGCAATCCACTAGCCGCGTTTAAAAATAATTTTTTCTCCTCACTTACTTTTCTGATTTTCGAAAAACATTTTTTTTGTTAAAACTTTCCATAGAAAAACTTTTTATCAAAAAATTTTCTATAGTAAATTTTTTTATGGAAAAATTTTCTATAGAAAAATTTAGTTAATGTAAAAATGTTTATCGAAAAATTTTTTATGAAAAAAATTTTATATTTTCAAAAAAGAACTTTTTATAAAAAAACTTTTCAAAAAAACTTTTTATCCAAAAAATTTCAATAGACAAATTTTTCATTCAAAAAATTTCTATAGACAAATTTGTTATATATCGAGAAATAGTCTATTAAAAAATTTTTTATATAATCTATATAGTCGGCCAAGTCGGTGAAGACCGAACATACGATACCCTTCACCACTAAGGTCAAAGGTTTTATTTTTCCTGTATAAAGACAAATATTTGCTAAATTTTGCCATCATACAAACATTTTTTCAAAACTTATATATTTAAGCTGTTTCCTTCATTTGGACTTATATGGAAGCTAGGGTCCAATGTGGACCGATTATCTCGAAATTTAGTAAATTAATTACAGGTTTTATAAAAATTGTGTATGCAAAAAATAAACTCAAATTTCTCATTAACTTTAGATTTATGAGCTTTTTAGAGATTTCGTCTTTATGATTTTGTATGGGAGCTATGATCAAATGTGGACCGATTTCAAAAATTTCGTATAGTGATTTTGGTTTATATAATCAATACTTGTTTTAAATAGTATGAAAAATATTAATATTTGTGGCCAAAAAATGAATTCCAGGATGTGGGACCTATTGAAGGAACCATAAATAATGGACCGATTTTGAAGAATTTTAATAGCCATGGTCCTACTATTAAAAAGATTTGTGCCAAATTTCATAGAATTGCGTCCTGTACTTTGATTACATGGTTTACATGGGGGTCCAGCAAGCCAGACGGACGGACTGAAATCGCTAAATCGACTCAGAAAGCGATCCTAAGCCTATTGGTATAAAGAGTGATCTAAATAAAATTTGTAGTTGGATTTTCTTAAATAAAAATTAAACCTTTTAATATAAAAACTCTACAAAATACGCAAATATAATGACATATTATACAAAATCATTTAGCATTAAAATGTTTACTTAGTACTCGGGTTTTGCAAAATTATCGACTTTTTTCGGAAACCCTCCCATTAAAAATTTTACAGTTGCTTCTGATACCTTTTTGGAGCATGTGTTCCACCTGCGCTTAAAATCGGACATGTTCTTGGAAATCTTTCTTGTGTTCTTCAATTCCTTTTTTACCAGAGCCCAATACCTTTCCACAGGCCGAAGTTCTGGACAGTTAGGTGGGTTTGCCTCTCGTGGTACAAAAATGACATTATTCTTTGAGTACCACTCAAGTGCCTTTTTTCCATAATGGCATGATGCCAACTCGGGCCAAAAAAATGTAGTCACTCTGTGCTCTCTTAAAAAGGGTAACAACCGTTTTTGTAGGCACTCCTTTATATAAATTTCTGTGTTTATTGTGCCAGATGCCACAAATACTTTACTTCTTTTGCCACAACTGCAAATAGCTTGCCACACGAGAAACTTCTTAGGGAAATTTGTTTGTTTTTTTGTGCGAAACTCTTGCCGAACATTGCCCCGTTTATCAGCAACATAAAAATCTTGACCAGGAAGTTGAGAAAAGTCTGCCAGTACGTATGTTTCATCATCCATCACACAACAGGTGTATTTTTTTATAAAATCAGACTTCAATTTTTTCGCTCGTTTTTTTGCTTCTAAGTTCTTTATAGCATTGCGATCTGGAACCTTTTGGACTTTGTATGTCTTCAGTCCAGCATAAGCTTTGACTCTATGTGCAAAATTCGTAGAACATTTCACCGTACGAGCTGCTTTTCTTAAAGAAGTGTTAGGAGCTCTTCGAAAAGTCGCTCGACTTCTTTTGCCTTACCAATATCTGTAGGACCTTTTTTCCTCCCTGATCCAGGTTTTCTTTCAATGCTCAGGTTTTCCTTATACCGTCTGATGGCATTAGAAACCGTTCGAGGGTCAACTTTCAAATTTTTAGCTATTTTTTCAAAAGTCCATGACGGTTTTAATTATATTTTCACGAACTTTTTTTTCGCAGTCCATTTTGATTGAAGTAACTATTGAAAATTAATAATTTCTAAAATAATAGTATCTGACATATCTATAGAAACTAACTTGATCAAAAAATAAATTATTTCTTGCACTATGGATAAATTTTGTCTAAAATAGTAAATGCACATTTTTTTTAGAACACTCTTTACTAAAAGTTGACAAATATTTCTATGCGTTATATACATAAGCACAAGTTTATAATACCCTTTCCACATATGGTGGTGAAGGGTATACAAATGTTTCTGTATACTTTTACTTTCTATTGAAAAAAAAAAAATGTTACAGGAAAATTTATATACATACATAATTTTCATAGCATTCCAATTGGAACAAGGGGTCTTCACTCAGACAATAAGCTACATCCGATTCTGTTTTTAGACTCATTGAAACGGATCTATATTTTAACTTCGGCTCCGAACGGCAAATCCATTAGTTAGAGAAGTTTTACATAGCCTAATACTCAATAACCAGTGACTAGCTGAGTTATGAGGTGAACCGCTTTTTTTTTTAATTTTTTAAGTGGGTCTGGTCGGGGTTCGAACTTGGAACCTCTGGTATTCTAGGTGGATGACTAACCTCCTATACCACGGCGGTTCACATAAAAATTTGCTACTCAAAAGAAATGCCTAATTTGGTTACTTTCATGTGAAATCATGGTTACAAATTTGGCAAAACTGTTGGACCCTCCAACCGTATATTTTTTTTTAAAGATTTGGAGTTATTATGTATGTATTTTGATTTCTGTATATTTATTATTTCTTTAACAAAGCGACAACATTCTACTTTATTGACATCTGAGGGTCAACTGATTGATATTTATGAAACTTACAAAAGTAGTCGGCTCCTGGTCATATGAGCAGATATATAAAGAGTGTTCTAAAAAAATATGCATTTACTATTTTAGACAAAATTTATCCATAGTGCAAGAAATAATTTATTTTTTGATCAAGTTAGTTTCTATAGATATGTCAGATACTATTATTTTAGAAATTATTAATTTTCAATAGTTATTTCAATCAAAATGGACTGCGAAAAAAAAGTTCGTGAAAATATAATTAAAACTTTTCAAAAAAATCCGTCATGGACTTTTAAAAAAATAGCTAAAAATTTGAAAGTTGACCCTCGAACGGTTTCTAATGCCATCAGACGGTATAAGGAAAACCTGAGCATTGAAAGAAAACCTGAATCAGGGAGGGAAAAAGGTCCTACAGATATTGGTAAGGCAAAAGAAGTCGAGCGACTCTTTCGAAGAGCGCCTAACACTTATTTAAGAAAAGCAGCTCGTACGGTGAAATGTTCTACGAATTTTGCACATAGAGTCAAAGCTTATGCTGGACTGAAGACATACAAAGTCCAAAAGGTTCCAGATCGCAATGCTATAAAGAACTAAGAAGCAAAAAAACGAGCGAAAAAATTTAAGTCTGATTTTATAAAAAAATACACCTGTTGTGTGATGGATGATGAAACATACGTACTGGCAGACTTTTCTCAACTTCCTGGTCAAGATTTTTATGTTGTTGATAAACGGGGCAATGTTCGCCAAGAGTTTCGCACAAAAAAACAAACAAAATTCCCTAAGAAGTTTCTCGTGTGGCAAGCTATTTGCAGTTGTGGCAAAAGAAGTAAAGTATTTGTGGCATCTGGCACAATAAACACAGAAATTTATATAAAGGAGTGCCTAAAAAAACGGTTGTTACCCTTTTTAAGAGAGCACAGAGTGACTACATTTTTTTGGCCCGATTTGGCATCATGCCATTATGGAAAAAAGGCACTTGAGTGGTACTCAAATAATAATGTCATTTTTGTACCACGAGAGGCAAATTCACCAAACTTCGGCCTGTGGAAAGGCATTGGGCTCTGGTAAAAAATGAATTGAAGAACACAGGAAAGATTTCCAAGAACATGTCCGATTTTAAGCGCAGGTGGAACACATGCTCCAAAAAGGTATCAGAAGCAACTGTAAAATCTTTAATGGGAGGGTTTCCGAAAAAAGTCGATAATTTTGCAAAACCCGAGTATTAAGTAAACATTTTAATGCTAAATGATTTTGTATAATATGTCATTATATTTGCGTATTTTGTAGAGTTTTTATATTAAAAGGTTTGATTTTTATTTAAGAACATCCAACTACAAATTTTATTTAGAGCACTCTTTATTAGCAGATATTAAAACACAACTTGATATTTTTCAAAATTGTGAATAGAATAATACCATTTTCTGTAGAGACTGCTATAAATGTGCTATGACTGCTATAATCTCCGTTTTTTTAAAGTGCAAAACAAAAGATAAAGGTTATGACCGGTCATTCGTTAAAAGATTAATAATATAATATTTTCTTCAAACTTAAAAGTTAAAACTATATTTACTTACATGTGATATAAAAATACCCGGTTCGCGGGCGCCAAAAGGAACACATGAATGATCGGTACCGCCAATTATGCTGAAACCCAAAGAACCCTTATTTTTGGGTAGTGTAACCTCCTGTAAAACAACAAGAATTCAAATTTAAATATATATATATATTCCAAATTAACTAAAACCAAATGCCATTTTAAAAATTATCTACAAAAGTTTGATGGACAATAAGAAAATAGCAAAAAAGCCAAAAAAAAAAAAAACATAAAAGCCACATAAAAATGAATAATTGATAAACCAAAAACCAAAATGACAGGCAAAACAGGGACAATGTGTTTTGGATGATGTGGGTGGTAAGGGACGGATATGGTGAAGTTGGTGTTGGTGTTTTCTATGAAATCAAGTGAAATATTATGATAAATAAAAATTAAACATAAATTTAATAATATGATATTTGAAATGATTAGAGTGTGAATTTAACAAAAAAAAAAAAAAAATAAAATGAAAAGGGAATATTTTTTAATAAATAATTCAATACACAAATACCTAAGATAATTTCATAGATATGTAAAAAATCAGTGGAAAAACATATAAAATTACAGGTTATAAGAAAAATATGTAAACAAATATTTATATTTACAGACAAATATTTACATTTACATTTACAAATAAATACTTAGTCAAATATAATAAATGTCATATGAATATTATTGACATACACGTGCGTGTAAAAAAATAAGAGAAAAAATTACAGGAATCCCATGTAAAAATAATAATAAACATTTCTCTTAAATAAAATACAATTTATACATAAAAAATAATAAAAAAAAAATAAAGAAATATTCAAATAATTTACTTAAACCTAACAGATACAAAAACAACAAAAAAATAAAACAATAAAATAATAGAATATTTAATAAACCCTGGCATAAATTTTGTGTAACAACAAATGAAATCATTGTCGTAATAATAAAAACAAGTTGTAAAAAAATTCCATAAAACAGTCGTAATGTTAACAAAAAGAAGGATAATTTTATAGAAACTCTCAACTGAGAGTTCTATTTATTATCCTTTAGCAGCAAAATAATTTTACAACTTTTATTTGTACAACAGCACGAGTATCTAACACATCATAACTTATATTATATATACACAAATTTTACTATTTTTTATATGTATTTAGTTATTATTGGATTTTATTGTCATCTCAAAAACAAAACAATAAAAACAGTAAAAATAAAAATTTGTTTAACCACAATATGTCAAAAAAGGATCAAAAGGATAAAAACGTAAAAATTGTGTGGTTTAATAATTGAATACAGAAAATATGTTGGACATTATTATGAAATTGTAAATTGTATGTCGACAGTAAAAAGTTTCATAATTATTAAAGTTTTAAAATCCCAAATCAAAAAACTATTGAAATTATTTAATTTGATCTAAACTTTTAAAGTTTTGTTTTCTTACGATAACGAAACTGCCCAAACCAGTCCCAAGTTACCCAAAACTAGAGTTTGCAAAAAACCGTGAAAATGAGAAACCGCGGTTTCGGTTTTAAAACACACAAAACCGGCCAGTTTCGGTTCGGTTTTCGGTGTTTTAAACTAAAACTATTTTGATTTAAATTTGTAATAAAATTTAGATAATTTTATTAAAACAAGGTAAAGGTCTATTTATTAAAGCTCATATTTATAATTTAATACTAAAAATCAGGAAATTAATTCACGTTTTCTAAAAATGAGGGATTTCTTAAATATGTCTTGTTTCTTTTAAAGAAACTGTAGAGCCCCTTTAGCTTGTATAGTAAATATTTGCATCCGAGCGACAAATTGCTTCAGCAGTCATTTTTAAGAAGCAACGAATCTTTCAAAGTATTTACAATTTTAAAGTCGGTAGAAGCAAATCTAAGGTCTACAGCTTTTCTAAGCTTTCATGAATACTTTCATTTAGAAGCAGAAATTTAAGAGTAAACTTAATTCTAAGAGTAAACTTAGTGCTTTTTAACGCTTGTTTGTAAAATATTATTACGAACTGACGAATTGTTGAAATACCGAACAGTTTTTCTTTCAGCCTCTAGGTTAAAATTTATATGGGCAATCGGTTTTAAATAATTCAAAGTTTCGTCGTCGCCATCTTCAAAATTGTCTTCGCTTTCATTGGTTTGAAATTCATCTACATCTGGATTTATAAGAAATTTTTCATAAAAAACATCTAGATGAATTCCGTGTGCCAACCATAACTAAAGCAGTGTTTGATTTTCAGGTCCAAATTAGATATTGACTGCTGCTCCATCTATAATACATGCTAAGATCTTTGTATTAGCTTTTGTCGAATGGTTTCTTGCGTTTGTTTGGAATTACACGTTCCAAAAATACGGCTGAGCCCCAGGTTGTAAAATATACCGTCACATACCGTCTTCCCCTTGCACTTGTCCATTCGTCCATTTTTTCCATTTTTCTGCTTTATTTCATAGACAAATTAGTGCAAGTTTATAATGATATTTCTGAATAATACCAAACAAAAATTACGAAAAATAAATAGCTAAAACCGCGTTTTTTTCTACGATTTTCGGTTTTGAGACATAAAAAACCGAGTTTTTGGTTTCGGTTAAAACCGAACTGCAAACCCTACCCAAAACTCATCCAATTGTATCCCCGTACTCTTTTTTGGTTTGAGTCCTTACTAAATTGTGAGAGTAATTACATTTCCGCTCTTACTCAAAAGTACATAAATTTAGCTTAAATTTTGGTGATTTATGATCACGTACTCAGGCCTGCCAGATTTGCCGATTTATCAGCATTTTGGCAATTTTTAATCTAAAAAATAGTGAATTGCCGATTTGCAAATTTTGGCTAGAAATTTGGCGATTTTTAATATAATACCAAAAATCAACTTTCAAAGTTTTAACAATTTCTTTCCCGATACATTGGAATTTACAGAGTCAAAATTTGGAAACGAAATAAAAATTTTTTCTACAGAAACATTTCAATATACATACAATTTTCAATATTAAATTTTTTGTATAGAAAAATTATCTATATAAAATTTGTTTGTATAGAAAAATTTTCAATAAATTCCAAATTTTTTATACAGAAAAATTTTCAACATAAAATTTTTTTGTATCGAAAAATTTTAAATATGGGCAAATCCTGCGTGACGGACGTTTGTACGGATTTTGTTGTACTTACATGTATCCCATTGTCGTTATACACTAGATATCTTTGCACAGATTTCCGCGAATATTAGCCCATCGACTGTGCTATCGAATGGCATTTGTTAATTTACATACTTCTTTTTGAGGAAAAAGATATTCGCTTTTAAAGTGCTGTGACGGACCCTACAAAAAATGGAAGTGACTTGTTTTTCAAAACGTGTTTCTGTAATTTTCATCAAATCGGTCATAGTAATAAAAAAAATGTTAATACATCAGAAGATTATAAAACATAAATGAACTATTGTGGACGCTACGTGACGGACGATAAAGTTTTTACTTGAATGTTTTTTATTAGGAAAAAATTCATATTTCATATTTTAAAGGATTCGTTTGTCAGAGAAACTAATGGTTTTATTTGTTATAGAATTTCATCACCTTCCTTTTCATGTTCGCGGTTAAAATGCGATTTTTGGGCACAATTTAATATTTTACAAAACATATATTTATTTAAAGTTTTTCATTTTTAACATTCTGAAAGAATGCTGCGGCTGGCTGTTAGTGTCAAAAAAAAAAAAAAAAATCAAATTTCAAAAGCATCAAATTTGCCCCATTGTGTATTTTTTAAAAACCTAATATCTTAAATTTAATCTGTGGATAAAGACAATAACATTGCTTTATGAATAAGACAGACATGTGGTCGTAAATATTGTATTTAAAAAATATCATTATGTAAAAAATATATACGGTGACGGACGCTAAACACTTTCCCATATATATTATTCTGTAAAATGCTATATTGACATCTATATATTTTTTTAGCCTAATGTAAAGCATACTATAGAGTGTTCTAAAAAAAATATGCATTTACTATTTTAGACAAAATTTATCCATAGTGCAAGAAATAATTTATTTTTTGATCAAGTTAGTTTCTATAGATATGTCAGATACTATTATTTTAGAAATTATTCATTTTCAATAGTTATTTCAATCAAAATGGACTGCGAAAAAAATGTTCGTGAAAATATAATTAAAACTTTTCAAAAAAATCCATCATGGACTTTTAAAAAAATTGCTAAAAATTTGAAAGTTGACCCTCGAACGGTTTCTAATGCCATCAGACGGTATAAGGAAAACCTGAGCATTGAAAGAAAACCTGGATCAGGGAGGAAAAAAGGTCCTACAGATATTGGTAAGGCAAAAGAAGTCAAGCGACTCTTTGGAAAAGCGCCTAACACTTATTTAAGAAAAGCAGCTCGTACGGTGAAATGTTCTACGAATTTTGCACATAGAGTCAAAGCTTATGCTGAACTGAAGACATACAAAGTCCAAAAGGTTCCAGATCGCAATGCTATAAAGAACTTAGAAACAAAAAAACGAGCGAAAAAATTGAAGTCTGATTTTATAAAAAAATACACCTGTTGTGTGATGGATGATGAAACATACGTACTGGCAGACTTTTCTCAACTTCCTGGTCAAGATTTTTATGTTGCTGATAAACGGGGCAATGTTCGGCAAGAGTTTCGCACAAAAAAACAAACAAAATTCCCTAAGAAGTTTCTCGTGTGGCAAGCTATTTGCAGTTGTGGCAAAAGAAGTAAAGAATTTGTGGCATCTGGCACAATAAACACAGAAATTTATATAAAGGAATGCCTACAAAAACGGTTGTTACCCTTTTTAAGAGAGCACAGAGTGACTACATTTTTTTGGCCCGATTTGGCATCATGCCATTATGGAACAAAGGCACTTGAGTGGTACTCAAAGAATAATGTCATTTTTGTACCACGAGAGGCAAATCCACCAAACTTCGGCCTGTGGAAAGGCATTGGGCTCTGGTAAAAAATGAATTGAAGAACACAGGAAAGATTTCCAAGAACATGTCCGATTTTAAGCGCAGGTGGAACACATGCTCCAAAAAGGTATCAGAAGCAACTGTAAAATCTTTAATGGGAGGGTTTCCGAAAAAAGTCGATAATTTTGCAAAACCCGAGTACTAAGTAAACATTTTAATGCTAAATGATTTTGTATAATATGTCATTATATTTGCGTATTTTGTAGAGTTTTTATATTAAAAGGTTTTATTTTTATTTAAGAAAATCCAACTACAAATTTTATTTAGAGCACTCTTTATAAGTTCTCTTTACGAACCAAGTTCAATTGGAGAAAAAAGAAAAATTGCTCTAGTCAAATTAAAAAAAAACTTTATTTTTGTGACGGACGCTACACACTGTGAGCCCTTTTTTACTTGACGTTATTTATAACACTCCAATTACTTTTGATGGGTTCTTCTATATCTAATTGTATAAAATTAAGCAGACTTTGAGCCCCTACTGAAACTTGATAACTAAATGGATGTTTTTTGCGATTTTTATGAACTTTTAAAAAACCTATTATTTTAAAAAATTTATAAAAATTCGAGATGGGTGCAAATAAAAACCTGCCATTCACGAAGAGAGCAATCAAAAATTGTATCCATTATATATTCTAAAGGAAAAATAAATGGTAAGTTTGTTCGTAAACACAAATAAGTGATTTTGACAGTTTTAAAATTTTGTCATTGGTTTAATGGTTTTCGGATTTGCCCATATACAAAAAGTACGAAGCTTGCGTTGGTTATATCAAAGACCTTAAAAAAATGTAATAATTGTACCCATTGGTTTTTATACCCTACACCACCATTGGCAAGGATGTAATGCAGAGGTACGCACGCATGTGGTCTATTCAAAGAGCCACCATAGCAAAGAGTTCGGCTTTACAAACTATATATTTATGTTGTGAGCTTCACATATTCACAGCAATATGTCGTACCGTATATTTGGCGTATAGAGCAAGATAGCACAAAAAATATGTTTCGAATGATATAGAACAAAACAGACACTATTTATCTCAGAAACTAGACGAGATAGCCGAAACCCACATGCGTGCGTACCTCTGTAATGCAGAGGTACGCACGCATGTGGTCTATTCAAAGAGCCACCATAGCAAAGAGTTCGGCTTTACAAACTATATATTTATGTTGTGAGCTTCACATATTCACAGCAATATGTCGTACCGTATATTTGGCGTATAGAGCAAGATAGCACAAAAAATATGTTTCGAATGATATAGAACAAAACAGACACTATTTATCTCAGAAACTAGACGAGATAGCCGAAAACGAATTGCAGATTTGAAAAATTTAAGGTCGAAAACCTAAATTGACTTCATTAATTCAAAATGTGTAAAATGGCGGATAGAGCACATAAAATCCCGCACGACGTAGTGTAGACCACTCCTTAATAAAGTTAAACTTTTTTAAACTCACACAGACATATCAGAGCTTAGTTTTAGTACCGCAGCAATAACTTCTCTAGATAGGAGCTGGGGCCAAATTACGGCATTCGATATCGATCGAAAACTCAGACTTTTAAGCGAATATTGTGAAGTATACTTTAGGGATGTTCAAAGTTAATTCGAGGAAAAAGGTTTATTGAAATTTGGTATCAATTTTGATTCGTTTTTAAAAATATATATTGTTTAATTAAAACTCTTTCACTATTGTTCATCTTTTGGCAAATAACTTTAAAAAAGTATAGTAAACTTTGCATCTTTTAAATAATTTTGATTATCCCTAAAGTATGCTATACTAATGTTTTGAAAATATCTAAGATTTCGATCGATATCGAATGCCGTAATTTGGCCCCTGCTTTCAAAAATGGACAGATTTTGTCGATATTCTACATATCGATAAAAGTTTACAAAAGACATGTGGAAAGTTTCAGAGTTGGTCTTGTATTTAGGGTATGGTCAATAAACCCTCTCTACCAGTAGTGGTAAATGGTATTTATAAATTACTTCGTACAAGTTTGTATTTCAGAAACAATGTTATATCGATGAAACAGTGTATCTACCCACATTTAGAATATGTCCCAGTGAATGAATAGAGTTGTGTACTTTCACCAATAGTTCGTCATACGATTATGTGATAGGTACAAAATTGGTTTTGATTTGTTTCCTATCTGCGTGAGCAAAATGTGTAACACTGCTTTAAACAATCGGTTCTTACTTTTATTTCTCTATTGATAATATTACACAGTACGACAAAATCAATTTTTTTGAGTACACATAAGTAATGTTAACAGAATATAAAAATATGCTTAAAATAAAGAAATAAGTATCTCGGTGTTTTGCTGTAGCAAGTCAGAATTTTAAGAAAATCGATTTTAAAGATTCGAAGGACCGTGGAGGTTCACTTGTAATGTAATACTATTATAAAAAGTTCTATAAATATAGAATGGGTGAACTGGCTTGAGCCAGTTTTGAAAAGCGAATTATTTTTAGTATTAAGATTATTTTCGGACAAATGGGATCTTTTATCCCCAGGTCCAAGCTCGCCAGGAAGGAGCTGTAATTTTTCATGCAGTGATCGAAATCGTGTTTTTCATCTGGATATGGATTAATTCGTTTTCCATTCCTTTTTGGAAATGGGGGACACTTTCTTGTTATGGATATTGAGCCACTTAGATTTATATAGCATCGTAAATCAATGTAAATTGTTATTTTAAATATATCGGGTGTTTTTTATTGAGGAATAGAACTTTAAGTTGGCATCACTTTTTTAACTGGCGGCCATTTTGTCAGCTGTCAAGTGATTAATATTTAGTTTGGTTTGCCATTTCATCATGAACAGGTTGACAAAAGAACAACGCTTGCAAATCTTGCAAATTTATTTCGAAAATAATGGTTCAGTTCGCGAAGTTTACCGCAAGCTCCGTCCATTTTATGGTCGACATAATCGTCCATCAGAGCAATTTATTCGGTTAACCATGGATCGTTTTCACACTACGTTTACTCTATGTGATAATACGCATCCGCAGCGACGTCGAACAGTGCGCACCGAAGAAACAATTGCCGCTGTAGAGCAAAGTGTTGAAGAGGACCCGAATGAATCGATTCGCCACCGTGCACAGCAATTGGAGCTTTGTCCATCAACTTTATGGAAGATTTTGCGCAAAGATCTTGGCTTGCGACCTTACAAGATCCAGCTTGTGCAAGAATTAAAGCCGCGAGACCATGAAATGCGTCGTGATTTTGGTGTATGGGCCGAAAATGAGATTGATCTCGATGTTGATTTTCATCGCAAAATTTTGTTCAGTGCTGAGGCTTATTTTTGGTTGAATGGCTACGTCAGCAAGCAAAATTGCCGCATTTGGAGTGAAGAGAATCCATATGAGACCCTTGAGACGCCATTACATCCACAAAAACTGACTGTTTGGTGTGCTCTATGGGCTGGTGGAGTCATTGGGCCATACTTCTTCCGAAATAATGCTGGAGAGTCAGTTACCATAAATGGAGACCGGTATAGAGCCATGATAACCGACTATTTTGTTCCCCAATTGGATGGTATGAATGTGGTTGAGTTGTGGTTCCAACAAGACGGCGCTACATGCCACACAGCGCACGTCACAATTGATTTATTGAAGGAAACATTTGATGAGCGCATAATTTCGCGGAATGGACCTGTCAATTGGCCACCAAGATCGTGCGATTTGACACCACTGGATTATTTTCTTTGGGGATATGTGAAGTCGCTCGTCTACGCCAACAAACCAGAAACGTTAAGGGACTTGGAAGCCAACATTCGTGGCGTTATTGCCAACATACGGCCCCATATGCTCGAAAAAGTAGTTGAAAATTGGACCTGTAGAATTGGCTTTATTCGAGCCAGCCGCGGCGGCCACATGCCCGAAATCACATTTAAACATTAATGGCATAAAATTATCCTTCCAATAAAGCCAAATTGATGGACACTAAAACGATTTTCTTGTGTTTTATTTCAATTCGAAGTTCTATACCTCTAAAAAAAACACCCATTACATTTAAGCTAAGAGATTTTTTTTCTTGACAAAATTCTAAAGAATACAAATAAGTCTATTACAATAGCGGCGTACTTCTGCACAATTTACATGTTTTTTCCTTCAAAACTTTTATTCGCAAATGTCAAAACTTTAAGACATTTAAACACAGCATTTATAAGAATGAACATTCATAAATAGTTATTTATTTTATATAATTTTCGAGTTGCTGTGCTTTGATGATGAAGACAAAATGATGACATGAAGACGATGATGAATGTGACATGTTAGTGATAGCTGCTAAAATGCAGTTATATTGTGATGACTGACTGAATGACTGACTGCATTAAATTTGTAAATGCCGAACGAGAGTGAATGTAATATCAAGAAATCCGCTTAGGCAACAATAAGAACAACAAGCATATATAAACTGTGATTACTGTCACTACTTTCATAATCATAATATCTATTAAGTTGTCATAAAGTTGGTAAGAAAAGTGTCTAAAGACAATATTCACTCACTCACTCACTCACACATTCATTTAGCCATTAAGTCATTCAGTCATTGGTTTAGTGTTTTGCTGTGGGTTATGATGAGTAGCACTGAAGCCTTAAGTTGGATTATATGGTTACAATGTCATAACAATTGCATTTCATTTACTTTAAACTTTCATCATTTTTATCTTTAGTACTTTACGTTTAAGCTTTTCCTTTACTTTCATTCTGTCGTTCGTTTGTTCCCTGATTCAATATCCTTAATGTATGCGAGAGGAGTAGGGTGGTAACTCTTTTCTGTAACCACGCAATCAATGTTTGGAGTAAGTATAAGTGTGTACATAATGTTGGTATAATAATGAAAAGTTTCTTTCATTTCATTACTATTTCATGATTATGATTATAATCTGTATGACTCTTTCATCTACAATATGAATATAAAGATTTTCCTTGGATAATATGTAAGTGTGTGTGTGTGTGTTTGTGTATTCATAAAAGTAAGTAAAATGGTTTCTGGTTAAATGAGATACTTATACAGATTCCTTGTAGTTCCTTACTAATGATGTGTGGGATATGTTGTTGTTACTGGTGTTGGCTGAAAAGATGAGCTGATGAGTGAAGATAAGCAAAGTGTTCTAGCTCGTTCTGGCATTAAAGTATATGTTATCCTTTTAGTCCTTATGCTTTTTTGAAAACATATTCTTCGATGCGGCTTATGCTTACAATAACATAAGTTAAATTAAACAAAATTATTATTTCTGCATTACATGGTTTTAGTTAATTTTAAAGAAGTCTACAGTTGAGGAGGTTTAAATAGCACAGCAAAGATTCATATTTAATTAAGGATGGGGTTTGTTATTTTATAGGGGAAGTTCTCTTCAATTTAATAAAAATATGCTAAATACATATTTGTTTTTCATTGTCCGAAACTCTTTTACTTTTTAACTAATAAAGTTTATATAGTCGTTCTATTTTTAGTCAATAGATAACATCTTAAGCTTTTATATAGTTTAAGTTTTATAAAGATTTGTACAGCGGTTGTAAAGAAATTCAAGCTTAAAGCAATTTTTGATCTGTAATTCCGTTTCATATGTGCTAACCCATTTTTACCCACTTCCTCTTAACCGATTTGGCTTAAATTAAGGCCACAAGCCAGCCTTGAATGACAATGAAATATTTCGTTATCCTTAGGTTGGCCTCTATTTCCATTGAGGTATTTTTATTAGATGGAACAAAAAATGAAGTCAAATATCTATAAAACCGTATCTATAAACCGTTTTTTGTAGGTCTTGGCAAATGACAATTATATATTGAGCTCCCCAACACTTCTGTTATATGCACATAAAATTATTTAAAAATCTGCCAGACCGCTTAGAAGTTGTGGACTTATTTCCATTATATTTTTCCACCATCCCACCGTGCCGCAATTTGCATTTATAGCAATTTACTAAAAAAATCTGCGAAAATATCGTTATGTAATTTGTAAGCAGCCCTTTAACAAATTTCTATTCGAAAATATATATATATATATATATATATATATATATATATATATATATATATAGTCCTTTAATTGCTTGTGGAACATAGGACCTCAACAAATGTTTTCCATGTGTGTTTATTGGTAGTCAAGACCTTCATCTCGTTCCACGATACTCCGAACTCGCGTAACTCGTTTTCAGTTTGCCGCCTCCACGTGTTTGCAGGTCTACCAGACCTCCTGGAACCAGTAGCTGGCTTTCTAAGTATATGTCGTAGCCAACCATGTTTCCGAGTACGAATAGTAATTTGTAATGGTTCTTGATTGGTGCGCAACCATAAATCTTGGTTTAAAATTATAACGGGCCACAAGATTTTTAGAATGCGTCTGAGGCATCGATTGTTAAATACTTGTAGTCCGCTTATCCCTCGACTCGAAATATTCCATGTCTCACAACCATATAAGAGCACGGGTTTGACATTAGTGTTAAAAACTTTGAGTTTGGTGATTTCGAGATATTTTGACATCTCAACAGCTTATAGAGAATACCAAAAGCTTGCTTTGCTTTTTATAATCTATTTGGGATATCTTCTCTGCTGAGACCGCTTTTAGAGATTATACTTCCTAGCTACGATACACCATGTTTCTCAGACATCGAGTGACACAAAACAATATCGAGCACTATGTTAAATAGCAGTGGAGACAGCACACAACCTTGGCCAACTGCTATCTTAATACTAATGGGTTTACTCTGTGAACCTTCATGAACATTGTAAAGCTTTTTGATGAGTCGTATAATCTTTTCAGGGACTTCTTACACCTAATCTGTCAAATGCGCTTTTAAAGTCTATAAATAGTAGCCATTTAATCAACTGTTCCACAATGATTCTTAAGCTGTTGATGTGATCAATACATGATTTTTTTCGTCTAAAACCTGCTTGTTCGAGTCTTAGCTGTGGTTCGACAGTGGATATGTAGAATAAGGACTATTACTTTGTTGACCATGTTAAGAAGGGTAATACCCCTCCATTTCGAACAGTATTGCAAATTTCCATTTTTTTGACAGTTTTATAATTAGACCTTCTCTGAGATCATTTGGCAATTTTTCATCCGACCAATACTATATTATTAGAGGCTTAAACAACATTGTTGGTAAAGCTACGTTAGCTTATAATTAATAATTCTGGTGGTATCCCATCCGAACCTGCAGACTTTAAAGGTCTTAGTCGTTTGGTTGCAGTTGTTATTTCTTGGGATGTTGCTCAAACTCATTATTAATATTATTTATTTGAAGCATAGGATCGCAATCACATATTTTGGAGTATTCAGCTGGCAATTTTCGTCCTTCCCACATTTGCATCTGTTGATCTTTAGCGTAAATCAAATCGCCCTGCTTATTAATTAATGTCTTCGAGTTGTAGTGGTTATGGCCAGCTATTTCTTTGGTGATACGGTATAGGTCCTTGGATCGATCTGTTTCACTGGCTGTTTGGGCTTCTTTAGCTAAAATATTAGCTCATTTCCACTTGTCTTCCCTTGTACTGCGATTTACATACTTACTGGTTGGTTTTGCTATCATTTTTATATGCATAGAAATATTTGTCTTAGACCCACCTTTTAGTATACCATTAGGTTTAGAATCACTTTCTGAGTCGATTTAGCGATGTCAGTTCGTCCGTCCGTCTGGCTGACTGGACCCCATGTAATAAAAATACAGGTCGCAATTCCAAAAAATTTGTGACAGATAATTTTTTTGATAGTGGGACCATGGCTATTGAAATTCGTTAAAATAGGTCCTTTTTCATAAAATTTTAAACAAATACTGATTATGTAAACCAAAATCACTGTGCCAAATTTCGAAATTTTTGAAGTCGATCCACATTTGACATAGCTCCCATAGAAACTCTTCTGTCAAAAAGCACTAAATGAGACAAAAACAAGTAAGAAAGCGCTATAGTCGGTCAAGCCGACCATACGATACCCTTCACCACTAAGGTCAAAGGTGTTATTTTTACTGTATAAAGACAAATATTTGCTAAATTTTGCCATCATACAAACATTTTCTCAAAACGTATATATTTAACCTGTTTCCGTCATTTGGACTTATATGAGAGCTAGGGTCAAATGTGGACCGATTATCTCGAAATTTGGCAAATTGATTACAGTTGTTACAAAAATTGTGTATGCAAAAAATAAACTCAAAATTTTCATTATCTTTAGATTTACGAGCGTTTTAGTGATTTTTTGTCTCATTTAGTGCGTTTTTGAAGAAGAGTTTGTATGGGAGCTATGGTCAAATGTGAACTGATTTCAACGAAATTTGGTACAGTGATTTAAGTTTACATAAGCAGTATCTGTTTTAAATTTCATGAAAAAATATTGATACTTGTGGCCAATATAGCAATTACGGGAAGTGGGACCTATTGGTGGTACCATAAATAATGGACCGATTTCGACCAATTTCAATAGCCATGGTCCCATTATCAAAAAAATTATCTGTGCCAAATTTCATCAAATTATCTTTAGAATTGCGACCTGTAGTTTGATTACAAGGTTTACATGGGGGTCCAGCCAGCCGGCCAGCCAGCCGTCCAGCCAGCCAGACGGACGGACGGACGGACATAGCTTAATCGACTCAGAAAGTGATTCTAAGTCTATTGGTATACTAAAAGGTGGGTCTAAGACAAATATTTCTATGCGTTACAAACATCAGCACAAACTTATAATACCCTTTCCACCTATGGTGGTGAAGGGTATAATCAGTACAAGGGTCGTAAATCTGAAGATAATGAGAATTTTTGAATAAACTGTAATCAATTTGTCAAATTTCGAGATAATCGGTCCACATTTGACCCTAGCACTCATATGAGTCCAAATGACGGAAACAGCTTAAATATATAAGTTTTGAGAGAATGTTTATATGAGGGCACACTTAAGGAAATATTTTTGTGAAAGTTTTGGTATCGTATTGTCGGGCTTGACCGACTATAGCACTTTATTATGTGTTTTTTTGGTAATACAATTCTAAAAAAATATAAATAAAATGCTTTTTTTGCCTCTTGGGCCCAACCTCTATGAAATTCGACATGTAACAGAAAGAATATGGATACCAGCTGTTACTATTTAGGAATAGTTTCAGGTGATACCCATGAACTAATCTTGAACTTTTAAGATTTTACTTGTTAATTATGGAATTAACAAGTCTAATGCAAGCCACACACGTTGCGATAGTTGGTCAAACTTTACATTGTTGCAAAGCTGATTGTAAAGTTCGTGTGGTCGTTGTGTGTAAGTTGGGGTTGGTTGTACAAAAGATCAAAAAATTTTGATTTTTTTTGCAAGTTGTACAACAGAATTGAAACGTTTGTGAACAAGTTTGTGCAATATTATTCAGTTTTGTTCTTCATTTTCATACTGACAGCGGAGAAGTGATCATCTACTCTCTTTAAAAAACCTCATCAATTAGAGCACAAAGAGCCATCTTTACTAACACCTTCACCTTTTAAAATAAAATTGTATATTGGGATTGTACTGAAGTTGTATTGTTTGTAAGCAAAGAGCACAACCCGATTACAATTAAAATTGTACAAACAGTCGCAGGGTGTATGGCGTGCATAAGATTTGATAAGAAATTTCTAATCTTGGAAATTTCTACTTTTACAACTATACTTTCGCTAAAATGGCGAATAAAAGAGTTTTTCGAGAGCAAGGTCAGCAAGCCCAAATTAGGGCAACATCTACGAAGTTATGCGAAGTTATACTGAAGAAATACTTAATACAAACAATTTCGCGATTCCCTAAAATGTGTTCTTTTTAATTTTGCTATAAATTTACTCTTATCTGTCGCCTGTCGTTCTTTTGAAATATTAACGAATTATATAATTATACTGTCTGAGTCGTGATATGTTATTTCAAAAAAATTGAAACGCCTCAAGGAATTCCTAGTATTTTTTAATCATTATTTGCTTCTATTATAAAATTTTAAGCTGTTAATTATATGTTTAAAATCCTACTTTATTAATTTGTAGACATGATGGAATTTTTTTTTTATGAAAACAAGGACTTTTTAAATAATTTGTTTACTTTTCGTTAAAATTATATACCAAAATCAGTCATGTCTGTAGAAAACATTAATAAAGGTTTTAAAAACATATGGAAATTCCTTTAATATGACCTTTAAATTATATTTATTTGTTAAATTTTCTGACATAAATTTAAAATTTAATAGAAAATATTTGCTTTTAATTTATGAAAAATTTTCTTTTGCAGAAATTTAATATAAAATTAGTTATAGGATACAAATTAGTTATATGATATAAAATCAATATTTATCTAATTACTTATTTTAAGTTTAAATATTTGGAAAATTAAATCACAAAGCGTAAATCAATTAAAATTTAATATTTGTTAAGATTTTCACATATTTATATTCCTTAATTGTACAAATATTTTGAAAGGATTTTATATCGTTTACTTTATCTTTGTTCAATGAGTCTTGTTAATATTGAAAATTAATTGTCCTTTTCTACATAAAGTCCTCATTTCCAAAATGTAATGGGTGTTTTTTTTAGAGGTATAGAACTTCGAATTGAAATAAAACACAAGAAAATCGTTTTAATGTCCATCAATTTGGCTTTATTGGAAGGATAATTTTTTGCCATTAATGTTTAAATATGATTTCGCGCATGTGGGCGCCGCGGCTGGCTCGAATAAAGCCAATTCTACAGGTCCAATTTTCAACTACTTTTTCGAGCATATGGGGCCGTATGTTGGCAATAACGCTACGAATGTTGGCTTCCAAGTCCCCTAACGTTTCTGGTTTGTTGGCGTAGACGAGCGACTTTACATATCCCTAAAGAAAATAATCCAGTGGTGTCAAATCGCACGATCTTGGTGGCCAATTGACAGGTCCATTCCGCGAAATTATGCGCTTATCGAATGTTTCCTTCAATAAATCAATTGTGACGTGCACTGTGTGGCATGTAGCGTCGTCTTGTTGAAACCACAACTCATCCACATTCATGCCATTCAATTGGGGAACAAAATAGTCGGTTATCATGGCTCTATACCGGTCTCCATTTATGGTAACTGACTCTCCAGCATTATTTCGGAAGAAGTATGGCCCAATGACTCCACCAGCCCATAGAGCACACCAAACAGTCAGTTTTTGTAGATGTAATGGCGTCTCAAGGGTCTCATGTGGATTCTCTTCATTCCAAATGCGGCAATTTTGCTTGTTGACGTAGCCATTCAACCAAAAATGAGCCTCATCACTGAACAAAATTTTGCGATGAAAATCAGCATCTCTCGCGGCTTTAATTCTTGCACAAGCTGGATCTTGTAAGGTCGCAAGCCAAGATCTTTGCGCAAAATCTTCCATAAAGTTGATGGACAAAGCTCCAATTGCTGTGCACGGTGGCGAATCGATTCATTCGGGTCCTCTTCAACACTTTGCTCTACAGCGGCAATTGTTTCTTCGGTGCGCACTGTTCGACGTCGCTGCGGATGCGTATTATCACATAGAGTAAACGTAGTGGCAAAACAATCCATGGTTAACCGAATTAATTGCTCTGATGGACGATTTTGTCGACCATAAAATGGACGGAGCTTGCGGTAAAGTTCGCGAACTGAACCATTATTTTCGAAATAAATTTGCACGATTTGCAAGCGTTGTTCTTTTGTCAACCTGTTCATGATGAAATGGCAAACCAAACTAAATATTAATCACTTGACAGCTGACAAAATGGCCGCCAGTTAAAAAAGTGATGCCAACTTAAAGTTCTATACCTCAATAAAAAACACCCGATATACAAAAGAAAATATTTTCTTAATAATTTTGACAAATAACCAATAATAAATCAGGTCCAAAAAACCATATTAGGTCCAAAATATCATCTCCAAACTAAAACATTTTGAGACCTATTATCAATCATAGCACTATGGGCCTGATCGAAATAAATCTTTGATATTCACAGCCAATGAAAAATCGAGTTTAACATGAAAAACTTTCCGTGGGATATTCAGGAGCGGCTTCAAAGATAATCAATCGGATCTTTTCGAATTTAAGTTATATTTTTATTATATTGACATTTTTAAAGGCCGTATATTTAGGCTCATTTGTAATGACTGAATTTATATGCATATCATACATACATACCTTATTTATGTCATTTTCAGCTATGCACATAAAAATAAATTAAAATAAATATATTGATAATATAATTTAAAAATAGAAATAAAAGATCTGCTCAAAACAAATAATTTACTTCAGTAACCACCCAAAACTGAAGCTTGTTTCCTAAGAGTCATAAAACATCAAATTGATGTTTTATGACTCTTATATAATGTGTGTTTTTTTAGAGGTATAGAACTTCGAATTGAAATAAAACACAAGAAAATCGTTTTAATGTCCATCAATTTGGCTTTATTGGAAGGATAATTTTATGCCATTAATGTTTAAATATAATTTCGGGCATGTGGCCGCCGCGGCTGGCTCGAATAAAGCCAATTCTACAGGTCCAATTTTCTACTACTTTTTCGAGCATATGGGGCCGTATGTTGGCAATAACGCCACGAATGTTGGCTTCCAAGTCCCCTAACGTTTCTGGTTTGTTGGCGTAGATGAGCGACTTCACATATCCCCAAAGAAAATAATCCAGTGGTGTCAAATCGCACGATCTTGGTGGCCAATTGACAGGTCCATTCCGCAAAATTATGCGCTCATCGAATGTTTCCTTCAATAAATCAATTGTGACGTGCGCTGTGTGGCATGTAGCGCCGTCTTGTTGGAACCACAACTCATCCACATTCATGCCATCCAATTAAGGAACAAAATAGTCGGTTATCATGGCTCTGTACCGGTCTCCATTTATGGTAACTGACTCTCCAGCATTATTTCGGAAGAAGTATGGCCCAATGACTCCACCAGCCCATAGAGCACACCAAACAGTCAGTTTTTGTGGATGTAATGGCGTCTCAAGGGTCTCATGTGGATTCTCTTCACTCCAAATGCGGCAATTTTGCTTGTTGACGTAGCCATTCAACCAAAAATGAGCCTCATCACTGAACAAAATTTTGCGATGAAAATCAGCATCGAGATCAATCTCATTTTCGGCCCATACACCAAAATCACGACGCATTGCATGGTCTCGCGGCTTTAATTCTTGCTCAAGCTGGATCTTGTAAGGTCGCAAGCCAAGATCTTTGAGCAAAATCTTCCATAAAGTTGATGGACAAAGCTCCAATTGCTGTGCACGGTGGCGAATCGATTCATTCGGGTCCTCTTCAACACTTTGCTCTACAGCGGCAATTGTTTCTTCGGTGCGCACTGTTCGACGTCAAAATTGTCGGATGCGTATTATCACATAGAGTAAACGTAGTGCGAAAACGATCCATGGTTAACCGAATTAATTGCTCTGATGGACGATTATGTCGACCATAAAATGGACGGAGCTTGCGGTAAACTTCGCGAACTGAACCATTATTTTCGAAATAAATTTGCACGATTTGCAAGCGTTGTTCTTTTGTCAACCTGTTCATGATGAAATGGCAAACCAAACTAAATATTAATCACTTGACAGCTGACAAAATGGCCGCCAGTTAAAAAAGTGATGCCAACTTAAAGTTCTATACCTCAATAAAAAACACCCGATACAATACAATTTGTTTACTAGTTGTGTTGCCAGTAGACGAAGCAACTAAAATTCGGTTGCAATTATTTCTGTTCCATTTGTATGGAAAAAATAGGAGTTATTTGGTTTTAGCGAAATTTGAATTGAACCAGTAATAGGATGTAGAAGATAACTAAAACAGCTTTCCATAGAGTCATAAAATCCATTTAATAGTTTTGGAGTTATTTCAATTTTCCCCAAAAAATTCGTCTTCTTTTCAGAATGCCTCAGAATATGCAGCAAGAAAATTGACTTTATAATACAGAAATTAAAAAGTAAGACATGCTTTAACATTTTAATACTCATTAGTACTAAAATAGTTAAATTTTTTTTAAATTTTAATCAATTTTTGTATATATATATTGAAAAATGGTATATACATATTTTTAAAGTCGGTTTCAAAACCAAAATCAACTTTTTAAGCTTTAGAAAATTTTAAATTTTTAATCGTTATGTTAAAATAAACATATAGGATAATAAAATTCAAAAAAGTTCCTTATACGGTTTTAAAATGTTGGACATAATTTGAGTAGATCATGACAAATTTTACTTGAGTATTGCTCAGTCGATTAAGAATGTAAAATAAAATTTTCTTTCATCAGGATCAAAGGTCAAAATTTATTTGAGATTTTTGGTCAAACTTAATAAAAACAAGTAAGAAAGTGCTAAAGTCGTTCAAGCCCGACCATACGATACCCTTCACCACTAAGATCAAAGGTGTTCTTTTTCCTATATAAAGACAAATATTTGTTAAATTTTGCCATCATACAAACATTTCCTAAAAACTTATGTATTTAAGCTGTTTCCGTCATTTAGACTTATATGAGAGCTAGGGTCAAATGTGGACCGATTATCTCTAAAATTAGAAAATTGATTAGTTTATACAAAAATTATGTATGCAAAAAATAAACTCTAAATTCTCATTATCTTATTTATTTTATATTTATGAGCGTTTTAGAGATTTTTTGTCTCATTTAGTGCGTTTTGACAGACGAGTTTGTATGGGAGCTATGGTCAAATGTGGACCGATTTTAACGAAATTTGGTACAGTGATTTTGGTTTACATTAGCAGTATTTATTTTATATTTCATGAAAAAATATTGATATTTGCGGCCAATATATCAATTCCGGGAAGTGGAACCTATGCGAGGTACCATTAATAATGGACCGATTTGAACGAATTTCAAAATTTTTTTTTCACATTTTTTTAAAATATCTTTAGAATTGCGACCTGTACTTTGATTACAAGGCCAGACGGACGGACATCCCTAAATCGAGTTAGAAAGTGATTCTTAGCCTATTGGTATACTTAGGGTCTAAGACAAATATTTCTATGCGTTACATACATCAGCACAAACTTATAATACCCTTTCCACCTATGGTGGTGAAGGATATAATTTAACTCACGGTATCCGCACAACTGAGCGTCGAATTGGCTTAATAGACAAAAATATAAAAAAAATGTATAGCATTCAAGTTTAGCTTTCGGCGAGTCTACTGACATTCGGAATGTTCCACAATTACCCATTTTTGCATCGTCAGAAGTAAATGTGGTGAAAAAATTACCTAAATAGTTGCTATGTGAAGTAATGAACAGATTTAATTTGGGAAATGACTGACAGGGAGACAAGAATGTTGGTAAATAATCAAGGTCTCACTGGACTTTTAAGTAAGGTTTAAATTTTTTTTTTTGTGTTGGACCAACACTCAGGGGATGACCCCTACATATGCATATGCATTGTGATGGAACTAGGAAAATAGGTTGTGGGAAGGGGGATAGAGGGAGTAGTGTTTGTGTATATTTGATTTGAACCTTAGGATATCATAATTAGAGGGAAAGACTGATGCAGGAAGTTTATTCCACATTCGCGCTGTACGGCTAAAAAACGAGTTTTCTCTATAGTGCGTCGTGCGATCCACTGGAAAATCGACTACAAAGGGATGGACCCTTGTAGAGTTGCGTGTGCTACGAAGAAATGTACGGGTTTCAGGAACAAGATCTCTAATTTCATTTGAGCACATCCCATTATAGTAGCGATAGAACAGTGAAACGCAACCCACATTACGACGATGCTCCAATGAGGCAATAGAGTTGGCTACTCTACTGTCACCGATAAGCACCTTCGCCCTCTCTTGTACGCGGTCGAGAAGCTCCAAAATAGACTTTGAAGCACCGGCCCATACATGAGAGTTGTATTCCATTTTCGGTCGGATATATGTGGTATAGATATTAAGGAGATCAGTTGGAGTGAAGTATGTCTTACACCGCTTTAGAAAACCGAGACACTTGAATGCTTCTTTCGACACTTGGAAAACGTGATTAGTCCAGCGGACATCACACTGAATTTTCATGCCTAGAACATCAAGAGTTTCCGATTCCTCAATATTTATACCACCCATAGTTACAGATGATGCAACATTGTCCGTAACGCGTTTATGTGTTAACACACAACATTGGGTCTTTCGAGCGTTGAAATCGACCCTATTTAAACGACCCCAATCGGATATTGTAGATAGGTCAGAATTAAGCGTATCATTCATGGTTTGCCTCTTGGAATTAATCTCCAATATGCTTGGCCTGTAGTTAAATGAATACGAATGACAGATGTTGCTATCAACTGCAAAAGAGTAGATAGGGTTGGAAGTTTGACATAGAAGGTCATTTAGAAAAATAAGAAATAGAGTAGGAGAAAGAACGGAGCCTTGTGGTACCCCCGAATTGATCTTAAACTCGTCGGACGATATCCCATCTATAACAACTCTTATAGTTCGATCTCTGAGAAAGCTCGATATAAACCGAGAGAAATTGTTACCTACACCAAAAGCAATAAGTTTTGATAGAAGTGCTTTATGCCATACCCTATCGAACGCCTTAGAAATATCGAGAGCTATAACTTTACTTTCGCCAAAACGGTGAATAGAACGACACCATTTTTCCGATAAAAAGGCTAATACATCACCCGTAGCATAGAGCCCTCTAGAGAGGGTCAAAGTCAAGCACCGTTGTATGTAAAATCTATTGGTCTGTATAACTTTCGCAAACATAAAGCTATCGAAAAGATTTTTAGACGTTTGAAAACTACTTAGGAAAGAAAAACTACTTCGCTATCTCTAATAGTCTATATATTATTTAAATCCAAATAAAGATGTTCACTTCCATACATTGATTTGCCGTATGGTCCCTTCGAAAAGTCACATACAAAAGAGACTATACGCCTTTTACTCTAATTTGGAGACAACAAATGGAGACGATTATCCAATAAGAGAAAGCTAGAGCACACACACGTGCTCTTTAAATCTATGTTTGTTTGTGCGTTTAAGTGTTTTTCATTGTTCTTTATCCACTTAAATTTTACTTTTGACAGAAAAAAGATGTATGGAGTGCAATATCTTTATATTATAGAGTCTTTATTTTAGGTATCAAGAACAATAATTTTATGCAAGAAATAGAAAAATACATAATCCGGTATGTGATAGAAATCTATCGTTTTCAAAACGATCGATTTCAGATATATTTTTGAGATAATTTTCCCCATTTCTACAGAAAAAATTTAGTTAAATAAGTTAAGACATCAGTCAAAAGGATTAAAGTCCAAATATTATTTTTTTTTTTTGCAAAAATACACAAAAATATATCTGAAAACTATCGATTTCCATCACATACCGAAATATCATAAAAGATTGTTATAAACGTAATCGACGTAATTAACGTTATTTGAAAAAGAGTTTTCATCATAAAGGACTTTGATTTATGTTCCTTTTTCACAACAATATATGAAAAAATCGCGATTTTTAATTAAATCGTTTTCATTTTATAAGTTTTTTTGCTTCTCCTATAAAATTAAAATAATTTGGTTACGTTTTTTGGGCATTTTAGGTGACGATATACACTTCCTATGTGAGGTAGTGTAGGTCATACAAATTGTACGTCCTACCTTAAGCGTGGCTAGTTCTGGAATACAAACATTCCAAACATAATTTTTAGGGTATGACCCAAAAATCGGCTATCTAGTCATTCTAATGTAATGAATAGTCGTAAAAATAAGTAGGAATTTGTTTATCTACGTAAAATATGTAAATTATTTATTGTATGTATATAAATTTTGTATATTTGTAATCAAATAACCCAACACCTTCAAAATAATAACAATAGCAAATAAATAATAAAATAAACAATAACATTTTTATTATATGTATATAATAAAATTGTATTGAAAATTGTCCAATAGCGTTAGGGTGTCCTTTTTAAAATTCGTTAAAAGAATAGCAAATTGTGGTTACAGTCAATACAATATACATTATAAAAAGTAGTTCTTTCTTTCTTTCTTTGTACTCAATAAATTTTTTAATTAAGATTAATAAAATTTTGTTAACGAGTTACTCTAAAATAGCGTCAAAATGTCACACAAAACCCTCATTCATTCGAATGAAAAACAGGAAAATATTCATTTGAAAAATCTATTAAAAATACGAATTCAAATGTAAAACTACACAGACAGACACAAAATATCCTATATATTTTATTTATTAAAATTTTGTAAATTTTTGTGTTTTTATTTCCCTTAATCTCTAATATTGACAAAGTGTATCAAAGGAATTTAAAACTTTAATATTTTTACATCTTTGTTGAATTATTTAATTATTCTGGTCAACCATAAAACATTCCAAAAAAATATAAAATCAAAAAAATAAAATTGAGTTAAAAAATTATGTACACAAAATAGATTTTCAAAATAAAATAAAATGATAAACTAAATTGACTAAATTCACAATAAATGTTTAAAATAAGTAAGAAAAAAAACTTAAAAAATAAAATGATTAAATTGTGTAAATATTTAAATTACATAGACATCATACGAGTAGACATACGAGTTGTAATGTAAATGTTTGTTGTAAAATTTTATTAAAATATTTTTATTTTTCAATGAAAAAACTTAAAATAAAGTGTAATTTGTGCAAATAAAAAAATGTTTGTGGAGAAAAAAAAAAAACTAAAATTATTTGGAAATGCCAATTAGTGCATAAGAAAATAAATATTTAATAAAATGTAAATAAATAAACACCTGTTTAAAGCATTTGAAAATTTTTTAAATTTTAATAAAGTACATATGATACACTGAACGATATGTGTAATAAACAATAAGACACTAAAAACTGATAACATATTTTAGGTCGACTTTGAAATATTACTTTAAAGAGGATGTTTGTTGCAAGCTTTTAACAGTACCAAAAATCTATTCAAGTTAGACGACCCTAATAAAACTAATATGTCACTTTGTTACACAAGCTTTAAAACACTTAAGTCCACACCCAAATTATATAGAGATTTAGCTATTGAAACATCGGAGATTTTTTACTGGGAGTTATCTAATTCCCTTAGGATATCTGGAGATATATTATTTCAGAGATGATTTTGAAACTATTGCAGATTTCGCTCCAGGAATTGTATCGGGTGTTTTTTATTGAGGTATAGAACTTTAAGTTGGCATCACTTTTTTAACTGGCGGCCATTTTGTCAGCTGTCAAGTGATTAATATTTAGTTTGGTTTGCCATTTCATCATGAACAGGTTGACAAAAGAACAACGCTTGCAAATCGTGCAAATTTATTTCGAAAATAATGGTTCAGTTCGCGAAGTTTACCGCAAGCTCCGTCCATTTTATGGTCGACATAATCGTCCATCAGAGCAATTAATTCGGTTAACCATGGATCGTTTTCGCACTACGTTTACTCTATGTGATAATACGCATCCGCAGCGACGTCGAACAGTGCGCACCGAAGAAACAATTGCCGCTGTAGAGCAAAGTGTTGAAGAGGACCCGAATGAATCGATTCGCCACCGTGCACAGCAATTGGAGCTTTGTCCATCAACTTTATGGAAGATTTTGCGCAAAGATCTTGGCTTGCGACCTTACAAGATCCAGCTTGTGTAAGTATTGAAGCCGCGAGACCATGAAATGCGTCGTGATTTTGGTATATGGGCCGAAAATGAGATTGATCTCGATGCTGATTTTCATCGCAAATTGGTCAATTGGCCACCAAGATCGTGCGATTTGACACCACTGGATTATTTTCTTTGGGGATATGTGAAGTCGCTCGTCTACGCCAACAAACCAGAAACGTTAGGGGACTTGAAAGCCAACATTCGTGGCGTTATTGCCAACATACGGCCCCATATGCTAGAAAAAGTTGTTGAAAATTGGACCTGTAGAATTGGCTTTATTCGAGCCAGCCGCGGCGGCCACATGCCCGAAATCATATTTAAACATTAATGGCATAAAATTATCCTTCCAATAAAGCCAAATTGATAGACATTAAAACGATTTTCTTGTGTTTTATTTTAATTCGAAGTTCTATACCTCTAAAAAAAACACCCATTACTAGGCTATGATTAGTGCACTTTTATACTGGGTTAGCCTTCAATTGTTTAAGAATAATAAATTTGTTATGCAATTAGACCCCGAAAAAAAAATATATATCCGCTAAGTTACTTGCACCAGCGAATAATTAGAAAACTTGTTTTAGATTCCCTTGCAAAAAATCTGTTAATTGTCTTTTCTGTATTCTTCTTTTCGAATAGGTTCAAAGAATGTTGGAATGAAATCCAGTACCTTTTATATATTTATGGTAATGAATTAAATTTCTGAAACAAAACATGTGTAAACTTTACTTACTCGCCAGCTGCTTTAGTTGCATACATGGGCATACTGCATTACTTTTTTACTGCATTTCGCGTTTCAGTAATCAGTAAAAAGTACTGATTACTGAAAACGAAAATCAGTATTCAGTAAAAAGTACTGATTACAGAAAACGAAAATCAGTATTCAGTAAAAAGTACTGATTACTGAAAACGAAAATCAGTATTCAGTAAAAAGTACTGATTACTGAAAACGAAAATCAGTATTCAGTAAAAAGTACTGATTACTGAAAACGAAAATCAGTATTCAGTAAAAAGTACTGATTACTGAAAACGAAAATCAGTATTCAGTAAAAAGTACTGATTACTGAAAACGAAAATCAGTATTCATTAAAAAGTACTGATTACTGAAAACGAAAATCAGTATTCAGTAAAAAGTACTGATTACTGAAAACGAAAATCAGTATTCAGTAAAAAGTACTGATTACTGAAAACGAAAATCAGTATTCAGTAAAAAGTACTGATTACTGAAAACGAAAATCAGTATTCAGTAAAAAGTACTGATTACTGAAAACGAAAATCAGTATTCAGTAAAAAGTACTGATTACTGAAAACGAAAATCAGTATTCAGTAAAAAGTACTGATTACTGAAAACGAAAATCAGTATTCAGTAAAAAGTACTGATTACTGAAAACGAAAATCAGTATTCAGTAAAATGTACTGATTACTGAAAACAAAAATCAGTATTCAGTAAAAAGTACTGATTTTTATAAAAAAATGCAGTAACCAGTAAATGATTGATAGCAGATACTGTGTGTTTTACAAATGATATGTACATATCGATGCAACCGTTTGATATGAAAAAGTGAAAACTGTATTTTTTTAACATACCGTTCAGCAATATGTAATGAAAACGAGAGTGATGAGGACTCTGGATCTGATTCGGATGACCAAGCAAACATTTTAGGCCCCCAGTTTCAACCTGTAAATATACGGTTATCCAAACACTTTCCGTGTGCAAGTCACACACTAAATCTTTTGGCTACAACTGATTTTAATAAAATAATGGACACTTTAAGTCAAGATATAAGAGATATTCATAAAAGATCTTTCAGCAGGTAAAATTGACAAATTCATACTACAAACTGTTCTATTAGTTGTAAAAATAGTACAATAATCGTCGTTTTAAGTGTTCATTTTTGAAACCGAAGATGTTCCATTTGGGAGCCGATGCATGCGAGCTTCCATTGCTGTGATGGAGAATAATAAAGGGTGTTCTATATTGAGGTATCATTTTGATTTAAAAATTTTTTTTTCGAACACGTACTGAACCAAAACATCTCCGATTTCGATGAAATTTTGTATAGGTATACATCTTCCTAGCTTATAAAATTTTAAAGATTTGTTTGTTTTTTTTTTTCAAGATTTTTTTCAATTACTTTTGAAACGGTAGTAGGATGATAATGTATTGGAGAACAAAGGAGATCAATTATTTCCTTGACTCAATGATATCTCAAAAAGCATATTTCCATTTTCTTTATCCTTATCTCGAATATGGATTATAGTGTTGACATCAAAATATACTATGGAAAAAGTGGGCCCGTGGCTGAAACGGAAAATGATAGACTTTTTGTAAAACTGCTCATAATATTTCAGTACAAATTTTAAAATTTATTTTTTTCATGAACCGCTTTAAATTTTCAAGCAAAAAAAAATCCAACGATTCATGAAAAAATTTTAAATTTGTACTGAAATAATATGAGTTGTTTTACAAAAAGTCTATTATTTGGCGATTCCTACATGGGCCCACTTTTTTTGGTGTTTGATGTCAACACTATAATCCATATTTAAGCGACAGACACAGAAAAAAATGAAGTATTTTTGAGTCAAGGACATAACTGATCT
The DNA here is from genome assembly GCA_933228675.1 of Stomorhina lunata. Classification (NCBI taxonomy): domain Eukaryota; kingdom Metazoa; phylum Arthropoda; class Insecta; order Diptera; family Rhiniidae; genus Stomorhina; species Stomorhina lunata. The sequence goes on along the minus strand of OW121740.1, from coordinate 92,822,292 downwards.
CCTTTGTCCACGAATACGTTTTCAATTAAAGGAATATTAAACTTAAAAAATGAACCAAATTCATAAAAATCTGATATCCGTATCAAAAGTTATAGGAATATAAAATGGGTATGTTTAAAAAAAATCTTGAAAAAACGAAATTTGCACCGGCATAAAATCTGAACCAACATCGGAGTTGGTTCAGATTTTGTATTTTTCGCTCAAAAATTTGATTTTGATTTTACCCTATTATAGCAGTTTTTTAGAAATAGGTTCCGGCTGGTTAATGAAATGAAAAAAAAAAATATTTTTGTCAACAGACTCCCATTGGCGATTTTTTTATTAAATCGTTTTCATTTTCTAACGATTTTGCTTCCCCTATAAAATTGTAATAATGTGGGTTACGTCTTGGACATTTTAGGTGACGATATATAGGGTTATCCATTTTGCAGTTTGAAAACTGAACATAAACAAAATACAAAATGTTGCAACCATTGATTCTTTTGAGGTTATTTTCGACCACAGACATAAATTAACGAATTTTCAAGAGTTAAAGGTTTATCTGCATACACACGGTCTTTCGTGAAAAACAAGTAAGAAAGTGCTAAAAGCGGTCAAGCCCGACCATACGATACTCTTCACCACTTAGGTCAAAGGTGTTCTTTTTCCTGTATAAAGACAAATATTTGCTAAATTTTGCCATCAAACAAACATTTTCTAAAAACTTATATATTTAAGCAGTTTCCATCATTTGGACTTATATAAGAGCTAGGGTCAAATGTAGACCGATTATCTCGAAATTTTGTAAATTGATTACAATATTTATAAAATTATGTACGCAAAGAATAAACTCAATATTCTCATTATCTTCAGATTTACGAGCGTTTTACTAATGTTTGTCTCATTTAGCGCGTTTTGACAGAAGAGTTTGTATGGGAGCTATGGTCAAATGTGGACCGATTTTAACGAAATATTTATTTTTGTGGCCAAAATAACAATTCCGGGACCGATTTCGACGAATTTTAATATCCGTGGTCCCACTAAAAAAATTAAAAAATTATCTGTGATAAATTTCATCAAATTATCTTTAGAATTGCGACCTGTAGTTTGATTACATGGTTTACATGGGGGTCCAGCCATACGGACGGACGGACGGACTGACATCGCTAAATCGACTCAGAAAGTGATTCTAAGTCTACTGGTATACAAAAAGGTGGGTATAAGACAAACATGCGTTACATATATAAGCACAAGCTTATAATACCCCTTCCACCTATGATGGTGAAGGGTATAAAAATGGTTTAACAACTTAGTTTAACAGATATCGAATTCCAGCCCAATACTTTTGAAACTAGGAAATGGATAACCCTATTTAACAACTTAGTAGGTTGATTGATATTTCTAAACCCGCTTCAAACTGCTGTTCATCTTTGTATCAGCCCAACGTAACAAGTCATAATAATAAATGGAGCATAATCACTGCATTCGATTAAAAATTTAAAGATTAAGTGCATATTGTGTAGCATACTTTTAGTATGATCAAAATGTTACTTCTATTGTAAAAAGTTAATAAACTCTAAATTCAAAATACAGAGCAGGGCGGCGGTATCACCGAGGGTGGATGACATCAGACCATTTAGCTAAAAAAAACATAGTTACAATGAAAAATTTCAATACATATTACTTGGAATCTCCCTAAAGCATGTTAAGCAATTGATTTTATATATCAATCAAAAATAATTCGGATACGCTGATTTCAATTGTCGCATTAATTTCTCTATGTTAGCTCAGATAAGAACATATTTATATGATACAAATTGTCATAAATTTGGAGGTAAATTAATAAAATTTATCACATAAGCGAAAATTGGTTTCGGCACCTCCCATAAAAAGGTTTCCATGAATCGATTATTTCGCAGCCTAAAGGTATGCTCCATAATATTTGCAAAACTTAATTCAGGTAAATTTTCTATCAGAAATAAACGACCGAATTAAACCAAATTCCGTAAATATTATTCGTGTTCCAAGGAATTTAATCATAATAATATAGTTAGGGTTTTCCAAACAAAAAATTCAAATAACTGTCTTATCTGAGCTAACATAAACAAATAAGTGGATGTCCTTGGTGGTAATCCTAAAATTTTCGAATAGTTTTTAGTTTATGTGGGAACGTTCCCAATTATGAATACTTAAGATAATTTTTTGTTTAATTTATTTATGTACAAAAAAAGTGGTAAATATTAAACAGAAACGAGAAGGAAACACTAATGATGGAAATTTCACTATTATCCACAATTGGACCTTCTTACACACATTTTCGTTCAGTGTAAATCCTAAAAAAATTTCACACTTAAATAAGAAAAAAAAAATGAAGCATAATTTTGTTGTATTTTTTAACTCTATTTAAATACCAATAAATGTTTATAAATAAATAAAAAGATATTTATAATCGAGTTTTTGTTTTACATGAGAATTTAAAAATTAAAATATAAATTTTGTTTGTAAAAACCAAAAATGATAAAAATGAATAATAAATGAAAAGGATGACGGATGAGAGGATTTGGTAGTGGATGAAATTGAAAGTAAAAGTGAGATAAAATTGAGGTAATTGAGTTGTTGGTCAGTGCGAGCTAATACAAAAGAAGTGGAAGTGAATTATTAGTGGCAGTTTGATTTGTTTTATTAATTAAAAAAATTTTGTTTAAATTAAAAAAAAGGAAAAACTGATTCAATTCAAAATGGTGTAAGTGTGTGTAATAAATAGAAGAGTGGTAGTGGTAGTAAGTAGAGCAAGTGGTAAGTGGTAGAAATTAGATGATTATGATGATGGGATAATCACCTCACTTATTAGGGGTTCCGTTAAATGATTATCGGTGACTCGTGTCATAACGGTCTCCGTAAATGTCGATTTCGTTATCGTCTCGGTAATGCGGCCCAATTCGGTGGGAGCTGCTGGGAACATGGGCATATCGGGAGTAGCCTTATTGACGGTAACAGTAACACCAGCTACACCAACTTCATTTGGCTTAGCCACATGCACTTGATGCTGAGATCCGCCACTTAGGAAATGGGCCGGTATCATTGCCTGAAAATCTTCACTCGTCAATGGCCTTAAAGCTGTGGACTGTAGTGGTGTTGGAGTAGTAGTGGTGTTAGGATTTTTGTTTCAACCAAAAAACATATTAGGGGGTTGTTTGGATGTTGTTGGAGTTTTGAGTAGGATATCGAACAGGTTGGAGGGGTTTGTTTTATTCAGTTGTGGGAGAAATTATAATTTCGGTTAGATTTTTAAATATTGTGGTGATTTGTTAACAATTATTTTTTTCAATTTGTTAAGTTGTAGTAGATTTTTTTTTGTTGTTTATTAAAGTTTTAGTTTAATTTAAATATTATTTTTAAGTTTAATGTTTTTTTTTTTTGTTTTAACATACACACAAAAAAAGAGAGAGAAAGAAAAAAAGAAGAAAATAATTTGTTTAGGATTTTCTTTTTCATAATAAATTAAATTCTAAAAATTATTGTTAACTGATTTAAACTATATTTAAATGTATGTATTTATAAATAAAATTAAGTTATTTTTATAATATCTAATTAACTTAACCTTTCAATTTAAAAACTAATAAAATTTTCGCCTAAATAATGAAAGTTAATTAAATTTAAATAAAATATGCAAAATATTTTTATTTGCGGAATTTGAAAATATATGGTTTAAATATTTTGCACACGTATAATAAAACACACAGGGAGGGTCATTTTCCAAATTTTTTTTTCTAAAGAACTTCTATTAGTCAAATTATGTTGCTTTGATAAGTCTATCAAAAGTAAAGAACCTACCCTAATGTTTTGCTAAGTTCAAATTTGTCTCAAAATGAACATATAAAATAAATAGTTAGTCATATTAAGGTAAAGTCATTAGGCTTCAGAATTCACTCTTGCGAAATTTGATAAAATTGTATTGCATACTTTTAGGAGACTTGAAATTTATACTCCAAAACGAAAAGTGTTCATAAACTTTTTCTTTAACTCCCAAAAACATTCTCTAAATTATTATAGCATTTTCACAAGGAAGTGTTGTATACTTTTAGGTGTATTTTAAAAATATTATAAAATATATGGTTCTTCAAAAACCATAATATGTTTTGAGTCAAGAGGCTTAGTTCTATTCAGTGGTTTTTGAGTTATTAGCCTTTTAAAAAGAGGGATCAGTCTTTGTCATATTTTACTTTTTTATTACAGAAGAGGTAAAAATTAAAGAAATAGATTAATGTGTATGGTTAAGATGAATTGACTGTTGAATGATTCTCCAATTTTTCAAAATATATCTCCTCCTTTTGTCTCTGGATATTATGGTGTAAAAAAACAGCCTAATAACTTATATCGTTTAGATTCTATACGCTCCCAAAGTTCTGGAAACTACTACGCGGTCAAAACTAAAAAATTGGAAATTTTGTGTTTGATGCTGAATCCCCACACCATACACGTAGATTAGGGTGACAGGAAAAATTTTTTTCTTCGATTTCAAATGTTTTTCAATGGAATATTATGACACTAGGGCTAAAAGTTTAGTTCTGAAAATTAAAGCCAAATCGGACAACATTTTATCGGCGCACATCGGCTCCAAATTTAAGAGCCCATTTGTATGGTAAAAATGGGTTATTTTTTATTTTTGAGAAATTTCAACCAAAAATAAACAATTTTTACAAGAAAAATGGAATATTAAAGAAAACTCACACAGCTTTATTGTAAATAGTCAAAAACAAAAATTCATGAATTAGTTTTGGAGTTATTCTATTTTTCCCCTGAAAATGTATGTCCCTGAAAACGCCCCTAAGGATATGCACCAAAAATTTTATGTTGTAAATAAAGAAATTTCAAAGTTAGACATGGCTTATCATTAAATGGTTCGTTAGTATATAGTTCAGTTTTGCTTGAATATAATCGAATTAACTTAGTTTTTTCTTATTGAAAAATGGTACAGGTCGGTTCCAAACAATTTTTTTTTAATTTTTCGAAAATTTTGTTCAACTAATATTACAAATTTAGAATTTACTCACCAGCGTGTTAAAACAGACAAATTTCACCATACAAATGGGCTCTTAAGCTTTGGACCCGATGTGCGCCCTTAGAACGTTGTCCGATTTGGCTCTAATTTTCACAACTAAACTTTAAGACCTATTGTTACAATATTCCGTTGAAAAAGTTATAAAATTCAAAAAATCATGTTTTTCATACAAAAAATTGTCACCCTAATGTAGATATCAAACTTCTGTTATACTAAATCGAAAGCATAACTTGTGAAGATTTCAGAACCTGAAAAATAAGGAAGATATTCCAGCATCACTTCACACTATTCAACAAAAAATCCCAAAAAAATAGGTTTCTAGCTAAAACATAAAATGCTTAATATCTCGAAAACCAGACCAGATGAGATCAAAGTAGGTGTAGGGTTTTAATGAAGGTGAATAGTTAATTCATTATTGGTGAGTATCGTTCTTGTACAATCCAGGGACCGAAAATAACTGTTATTTTTGAATTTTTGATTAAAAAAAAAGCAACCGCAAGGAAATGTCGGGGAATAAAACCATTTTCAGAAATAAATTTGACGTGTTGTAAAGGATTTTAATTCTTCTTTTAGATTATCGAATAAAATTTATCTGTTATCATATCTCAAGGACGAAGGCAACTAAGTTGACTTTTGTTAAGGGCTGACTACGGATTCTGAAGTTACAGCGATTTTTCTTTATCAACACATAAAATTTGCATTCAAAATAATTGGGTTTTAATATCACTGGTCGAAGAAATGTTTGTACCAGGGACCGTATCTGTTATAACTTTTATCGTAAAAGTCAGAAAAAAAAGTAATTTTTTGACTTTTATTTTTTCGAGCAGAAATAAAAGTTATTTTTTTACTTTTATTTTGTCGATAAAAATAGCAGTTATTTTTGACTTATTTTTTCAAGCAAAAATAAAAGTTATTTTTTAACTTTTATTTTTTCGAGCAAAAATAACAGTTATTTTTGACTTTTATTATTTCGAGCATGAATAAAATTATTTTTTGACTTTTATTTTTTCGATCATGAATAAAAGTTATTTTTTGACTTTTATTTTTTCGAGCAAAAATAAAAGTTATTTTTTGACTTTTATTTTTTCGAACAGAAATAAAAGTTATTTTTGTGTTTTCAATCCTAATTATGATTGCGAAACTCAACTCCATTAATTTTTGAGCGTACGCAAATTATTTTCACTGAAAAATTATCTTTGTTTGACAAAAATTTTCAATAAATTTATCATGAATTTAAACAAAAGTAACTTTTATTTTTGCTCGAAAAAATAAAAGTTAAAAAATAACTTTTATTTCTGATCGAAAAATAAAAGTCAAAAAATAATTTTATTCATGCTCGAAATAATAAAAGTCAAAAATAACTGTTATTTTTGCTCGAAAAAATAAAAGTTAAAAAATAACTTTTATTTTTGCTTGAAAAAATAAAAGTCAAAAATAACTGCTATTTTTTATCGACAAAATAAAAGTCAAAAAATAACTTTTATTTCTGCTCGAAAAAATAAAAGTCAAAAAATTACTTTTTTTTCTGACTATTACGATAAAAGTTATAACAGATACTGGTACAAACATTTCTTCGACCAGTGATATCAAAACCCAATTATTTTGAATGCAAATTTTGTGTGTTGATAAAGAAAAATCGCTGTACTTCAGAATCCGTGGTCAGCCCTTAACAAAAGTCAACTTAGTTGCCTTCGTCCTTGAGATATGATAACAGATAAATTTTATTCGATAATCTAAAAGAAAAATTAAAATCAAATTTATTTCTGAAAACGCGTTCAGTTATTGCGTCGTAAACATTGCCAATTTTTTTTACAAAGACACCAGAGGCGTCTAACTTTGGGAGCCTGTATAATATAAATCATATAAGGTAGAGAGCTAATATAACGCCATGTATTCCGTAGTATACACGACCAAAATCTTAGAAATATCAAAGCTGGTGACATTATTTAGTGGGACGAAAAATTTAAGAATTACTTAGAAGGCCAATGGCAAAATTGGTTTGCAAAATTTTAAAAAGGAAATTTTGATGTCGAAACGCTTCATGTGCCGGAAGATCACTTAAAGCTGCTAAAGACACGACAAAGGCATTAGTCGATACAATTCGATAAATAACAACACCTGAGATCAGTAAGAGCTGAAATTAGAATTTAATGGTTTTTGTTTAACCTCGAGGGACGGATGTTTTGGAACACTTTTATATATAAATTTATATTTTCGAGGTTTTAAGGTCAATAACTCCCAAACCAAAAGCTTTTAAATGAAAGCTATTTTTTATACACAAAAAACAATGTAAATACTTTTCAAAGAACCCAACATTTTATGAGAATATTCAAAAATTGTATAATATGGAAAAAAAAACAATTACCTACAACGAAAAACCAAAAATTGGAATTAAAACGGCCTCCCTAATATTAGAAAAGGGCGTCCTTAATTTCGATGGAAGGACCAAGTAAAGGAAAATCTTTCAAAGCTTGGCCTACGAATTTGGAGAATATTATGCATAAGATCGAAACGCATAGAATTCTAAATTATGTTCAAACTTTAAACTTAACAGGTTGTAAATACAGGCCATTTAAGTAAGTATAACGGAGTTATTAATAAATCTCCTAAAAGCATACATTACATTTTCCTTTGAACTTTCGCGAATTTTATTAATTAAAGTTTTATATACAATAAAATAAATAACTAAATTCAATAAATTCATTAATCATAAATAAATTCAATAATCATTAACTAAAGTTTAAACTATTTTAAAAACATAGAATAAAATATTACTAAAAGTAATTAGCCCTAATAACAATAACCAAAATATATGGTTCTCAGTAGAAAAACAAAAGTTAGAATTAAAAAAAATAGTATAATTGTTACAACTAAATATGAACTTAATAACAATATAAATGAACAAAAATAACAATAATAATAAAATTGTAAAGTGGCCAAAGGTATTCAATTTTATAATTTATTTTTAAACAAATAAATAAACATAAATAAATTTATACTAAAATAATTTTGATTAGATGGAAAGAATTTGTTGTACTTTTACAAATGAAATGAAATAAAATCAATTTAATTAAATTAATGTATTTAATAAAATTCTAAATCATTTAATATAAATTTTTCATGCAACTAATTGGTTATATTGTATATATTAAATCTTTATTCGAATATTTATTGGGATTAAATGAATAATTAAATTTTTAGCATTGAAACACTTCTTTAAAAAAGCCTTTTAATACAAATAGTAGTATTCAATAATTTAGTAAAATCTTTATATAATTCTAACCGTAGTTTTACAGCTCCGCAGTTTCCTGGTATGTTCCTATATATTATCACCCAAATAAGATGTATATTGAACTATTGAGCAATCTCATTGAAAAATCTACACCAGAAATCTCAGAATTCAGGAAGATCGAATCCAGATGCAATGGCGTGACTCTAAAAAAATATTCAAATGGAGTCAAGTCACAGGCTGTTGGAGACACAATAAATCGATTTATTTCGTGAAGAAAAGAAGTAATTGTAAGTATATACATTAGATACGAATTGGGTTGCCTTCCTTTGGAAATGGGGTTATAGTGAGGTGAAAAAGAGGAATAAAGCTTTGGGAACAGTTAAATAACGTCATCTGTTGTTAGGTAGATTCATCATTTATGATTTGTGTTCTATAACGAATTTAATTTTATTTCTTTTACATCGATAGAGTGCAGTCCTACAGCATTAACACCGCCGACCGCATTAACCAACTAAGTCACAGTACCCAAAAACTCGCACTATAGTGATCCGCTTGCCTTCATGCGATATTTGTTTTTTTTTTGGAGTAAACTCCGAGGACTTTTTGACTATTGAGTAGTTGCCATACGATCTTCCAAAAAATAAAACATAAGAAACCCTAGTTATTAATTATATTTTAGATCGAAGCCGATACCAAAATACTTCTCGAGTACAATTATAAAATTTTAATGTTATAAGAGTAGGCATGAATTTGGTTGCGGATTTATAGTTTGTTTGAGGAATAGTAGGCTCCGATCTGAGTATGTCGCGGACAATGCAGATGGAAGCGCAAAGAAAATTTAACATCACCAAGCTACAATCCCATCAAATTGCCACTGATTACTTTCAACGAACAGCTCAATTACTTGGAGAAAATACTTTTAATTCTATGGCAACATATTGCCAACTAAAAAGAGTTGCCTACAGGGTAACTCTGCAGTCAGTAGTTACTCGTGAAACTTTAGAAAGCTATCGTGAGAAGAACAGGGAAGAGAAACGCCTATTCCGAAGAAACAGAAAGAAATCGAGAGACGTGTGTTCAAGGAAATAAAGATGTATATATAAGTGCGTCAATTTTATCAAAAAGTTAAAAACCAAACGGATGGCTTTAGCAATTGTATTTTCTCCTGTAAAGATGACCAAGGAAATCTGCAATTGCAATAATTCGACTAAAAAATAACAAAGTTTCGGGTCCCGATGGTTTGCCAGCAGAGCTTTTTAAGACCGGAGGTAATGAGTTGATAAGGCGTATGTCCCAGCTTATAAAAATCATATTGTTAGAAGAACGTATGCCGGACGATTAGAGTTTTAGTATTCTTGTGGCTTTAGACCAGGTAAATCTAGCACTGAATAGATTTTCACACTACGTCAAATTCTGGAGAAGACCTACGTTTTAACACATTTAAATCATCTCTTTGTCGACTACAAAATTGCTGATAGCCTAATACGAACGAAGTTGTTTTAACCAATGTCAAAGTTTGGCATCCTTACGAAGCCAATAAGTGATCTTTAATAGTGTATCATCTTACAATACGTTTGCCGATGGCATTGAAATCCTGCAATGCGCATTGCGCGAAGTGACTGCCTTATTTTCAAGTGTTGACAAAGAATCAACGAAAATGGATGAAATAAAAACAAAACTGATGGTTTCTAAAAGCAGATAACCGACTAGAATTGGACCACATGTGATCCCTGAGAACTACAGCTTTGAGGTTGTAAACGATTTTTTTAACTTGGTACCGCTGTGAACGTCAACAACGATATAAGCTCCCAAATCAAACGGAGAACCATATTAGCCAACAGATGCTATTTTGGTCCAAGCAGGGAACTACTTGTAAGAAAGCTCTCTCTGCAAGAGATAAAATTAAGGTCTACAAAAGGCTTTTACTGCCTGTGTTATTATATGGTGCTGAATTATGGGCACTTGCACAGGCCGATAAAGGTATTCTTGGAGCTTTTAAGAGCGAGATTCTACGAAAATCTTTATGGTGCAAAGTATTGTATATGTGAAGTTTTTTAGTTTTACTTCAATAACTCTTAAACTACTGGGCGGATTGTGGCGCCATATGCTGAAATCGGCCAATGGGTAGTTGGAGTTTTATATATATATATATATATATATATATATATATATATATATATATATATATATATATATATATATATATATATATATATATAATATATATATATATATATATATATATATATATATATAATTCTCCGACAACATTCCAAATGGAACAAGGGGTACCTATTGGTCCGTATAACTTTCGTAAATATAAACCTATCGAAAAGATTTTTACATATTCGAAAACTACTTCAGAAAGAAAGAAAAATGTACTTACTGCACTACGCTATCTCTAATAGTTTAAGAGATATTTAACGGAATGTCGCTTACGATATTTTAAATCTAAGGGCTCGATATGCTCGGCCTTTGAACCTAACAGGTTGTAGATATAGGCCAATTAAGTAACTAAGTAATGTATTATTTCAAAAAAGAATCTAATCACATACTTTATGTATTGTTTCATTGTTTACATTCCTGGACGAATATAATTCTGGTCGTTCCGGTAAGAAGGCAGGAAATTAAAAAAATTTAACTCTGGAACAGGAGTCATTCTGGCAAAATTAGGGTCGTAATGGAACAACAGACACAAATATGGTTAGATTTGGTAAGCCCTGAGGATTATTATACTCATACGGTTAAGATAGCACAATTTTATGACCTAGATCTACAAACAGATCCCAAAATACAATTCAAAGTATTTTCAAAGAAAGTAACATACATGATTTTCTTATTATCTTCGTGTGTTCTTTTTTTAGTTGTTTAGATTAGGAGATATGCAAGTTTTATACACAACATATAGGTTTGTCAGAATGTCCATAAATTATTTTATAAAAAATGTTCCTGTATGTATTCGAATCACATCACAAGCTGTGATTCAAAGCCTATAATTAAGAAATTGTAATTACATTGCATTACATCGGAAACATAGTGACATACATATTTTGGAGTTTGTTGAGAAATTTTGAGCATTTTTAATTTTTAATTATCCAGTTTACTCTCAAATTTGATTAATAAATGAAGAAGTATGTATGAAATAATAAACTATGTTATTTCGAACCGCCTTAAAGTATTCAACATGATATTATCGATGTGCCATAATTCTATTGCACTTATATCTGTGGCTTGGTGCTAAAAGGGCCAATGTCAAAAAAACTAGTATTGAGAAAACTAGCAATGAAATTTTTATAAGATTTTGTTTTCCTTAAAGCTCATAAAATTTGGGTTAGACATGTATTATGATCCTATAGAGAGCACGGTAAAATGAGTTCTTTGAAAAAGATCCAAATTAAGAAAAACAAGTAAGAAAGTGCTATAGTCGGTCAAGCCCGACCATACGATGCCCTTCACCACTAAGCTCAAAGGTGTTCTTTTTCCTGTATAAGGACAAATATTTGCTAAATTTTGTCATCATACAAACATATTCTCAAAACTTATACATTTAGGCTGTTTCTGGCATTTGAACTTATATGAGAGCTAGAGTCAAATATAGACCGATTATTATGAAATTTGGCGAATTGATTACAGTTGCTACAAAAATTATGTATGCAAAAAAAAAACTTAAAATTGTCATTATCTTCGGATTTACGAGTGTTTTAGTGAATTTTGTCTCATTTATTGCGTTTTGAGAAAAGAATTTGTATGGGAGCTATGGTCAAATGTGGACCGATTGCAACGAAATTTGATACAGTGAATTAAGTTAATATAAGCAGTATTTGTTTTAAATTCCATGAAAAAATATTGATTTTTGTGGCCAATATATCAATTCCGGGAAGTGGGACCTATGAGAGGTACCATAAATAATGGACCGATTTTGAAGAATTTCAATAGCCATGGTCCTATTATAAGAAAAAAATGATCTGTGCCAAATTTCATGAGATTATCTTTAGAATTGCAACCTGTAGTTTGATTACAAGGTTCACATGGGGGTCCAGCCAGCCAGCCGTCCAGCCAGACGGACGGACGTACATCGCTAAAACGACTCAGAAAGTGATTCTAAGCCTATTTCTATGCGTTACATACATCAGCACAACCTTATAATACCCTTTCCACCTATGGTGGTTAGTGCCCTTTTAGCACTAACTAATTTTTGAATTTTATATTTTTTTCTGTGATATTTTACAAAGAAATATTGACAAAAAACCAATATTATTTAGCAACTATTTGTTATATTACTACATATATTATTGAATTTAGAGGATATATCGTCTCCTAAAAGACGAAATAACCTATCTACAGTTTTCAAAAGTTTATAGGAGAGGGAAAAAACGTTATAAAATTTAAACGATTTGCAATATTTAAAAGAAAATTATGTGTTTGGATTAAAACTAAACCAGATATATATATCGGTTGAAAAAATTTTGTTTTTCTAAACACAGCTTATGTTATGTCATTTAGGTTATTTGGAATTGCAAAAATTTTGAAACCAAATAACCTATCTGCAGTACTAATTACTACGAATAAATCAAACATATAAATATTATATAAATTAAATAATAACAGTTATAGTTTCCTTTACTGGTTTAAGCAAATTTAAGTACTTAATTATTGTTTAAATTACACTATGCAACAAAATTAAACTTTTATCGCCATTTTTAATGATTTAGTTTTATCTTCTTTAAGTGCATAATGGTCCCTTAGGTACAAAAACTGTAATAATTTGGTCATTTGTGATATAAGATGTTCAAAATTTTGCACAGATATACGTTATGATATAGGAATAATAATCCATAAAAAATTCAATTTTGAAATTTTTGCGATAGATTATTTGGTCTTTCAGATGACGATATGTATATATCTAATAACTTATAACATATATATCTAATAAGATATGATATAATTTTGCTAAAAAAAAAATGAAAAATAAATTGTTGACATTGGCCTTTTTAGCATTTAGATTTTATTTAAAAATAAAAAAAATTGTTAGTGAAAAAAGGGCGAATGTTAACATTGGGCCTTTTAGCACCAACAATTCTAGATAAGTTTAGAGTGATATTGGCCCTTAAATTTCTTATGAAGCTGTGTTGGGATGAGCTAAAGATTGCCTATTGGAACAATTTACTCTACTTTGTTCCAATAGACAATCTTTAAAAGGAACATAATGCAATGACTAACTCAAAACATTCGAAAACTGAAATTGGCCCTTTTAACACCAAGCCACAGATATAATACTAAGGTTGATTAAAAAAAATCACTCTCGATACCGAAGAACTGTCTAGTCCAAAAGGTGTGTTTCGGAACTACATATGTTAGTTACAAAATTTACAAAAAAAAAAGTAGAACAAATCCGATTTTCTTTAAGGTAATTTTATAATGGGTTCTAGTTTAACCAGCCAAATGTCCTTTAAGGATCTTATAATTTTAACTTTAACATTTTTATACAAAAATTTTAATTTGTAAGAATATCTTCTCTAATAGGCATTTGGCAGATGAAATGCATATTTGCATTGTTTATTTAAACATATGTATTAATATTATAAATCATGCTAAATTTAGATTTTATTTAACCCAAATATTCGAATAAGATAAAATATTATAAAATAATTTTCCAGAAATTTAATCACAACTATAAACCAATTAATCAGTTTTATTCAAAACACTACAAAATTTATGTAAAATATATTTATTTTAGGGAAAACATTATCGTACATGAAAAACAAAACAAATTTCTACTTAAGTAAATAAATACAAAAATAGACTATAAGTAAAACATATGTTTTGTCTTGCATTTCTAATGAAAATTGCAAATAAAATTGAAATGGAAATTATTTGCAATTGATTAAACTTAAGAATTTAGTACATACGAGTATATTGATTTTAAAGTTGTACATATTTATTTCTACTTAATTTAACTTAAGATAATAATTATTCAGGACATTCACATGTTCAATGAAAACAAGGACAATAGCACAAGGATAACATACAAATACATGCTGGTAATACGAGTATGTAAATGCAAGAAGAATTCAGAGAATGAAATTTTAATTCAAATAGAAAATAAAACATACGAATGAAATAAGAGTAAGACAAAAATAGATAGAGAAAATGACAGTGAAAGAGACTTTGAGGACACAAAGGAAAATGTTTAGTAACACAACAACAAACACATTGCCATGATAATTAGTTAAAATTAAATGAAATTGATTGATTAATCAATCAATAATGCTTTCGATTGATAAATCTAATTATTGTATGTATGTAAGACCTTAAAAAATTTTAAGTTTTTCTTTAAAAAATTATAATTAAATTGTTACAATTATTTATTAATCTTCTCAATTGTTGAGTTGTGTCTTATTATTAATTATTTTAACATTAATTGTGTTCAATGTTTGCTAATTATTATCTGAATAAAAATTAAGCTTTTAATGTTCATGCAAATTTTGAAATATTTCTCAGAAATATATTGTTTCAGTTTTCATTAATATTAGTAAATGATATTTATTATAATTTGCCAAAAATCAAAATTTAAATCTATCACATTTATATGATTGGTCATATAAATAACTAAACTATTATTACGAAATTGAACCATATCACTTTCATCACAAGATAAATATAATAAATGTCTAATGTTATTTCGGACAACTGAAGTATTAGTTCAATTCACAAATCGTTGTAACTGCTGTATGTTATTAAATAAGACATTATATGTTAACATGTTGTTTTGATGATTTCATTTATTACTTAACCTACTTTTTTCCGTAGGATAGTTAACTCTTTTGCCTAGGGGTATGCTACAGTATCTTTATTTATCTTCTTCTAAATTTATAAAAAAATGTCCGCGTCTGTTTGTTTGTTTGCATGTTGTTTGTTGGGAAAGACCTCCAAAACTAGCGGACCGATTTTTCTGAAATTTCGATAGTGTAGTATGGTGTGGCCGGTGTTGACTATAGGCAAATTTTTTTTCGAAATCTCAAGTTGGCGTGACCCCTCTTATAAAACTCATATATTAAAAATGACAAATATAGGCGACCGAGAGGCCCGATTTTTCTGAAATTTTGACAGTATGTTAAGGTATGACCGATGGATAAAATAGACCAAATTTTTTTTTTCCAAATTCTCACATAAGTCAGATTTTAAAACATACAAATATGGATGATCAAACCGACCAATTTTTCTGAAACTTAAACAGTGGAGTAAGGTGCAACCGGCAGTTAAAATAGCCTAGGGTTTTTTTCTGAAATCTCAAGTGGGCGTGACCCCTCCCATATAACTCATATATTAAAAATTACAAAAATATAGATGACCGAGAGGCCCGATATGGATGACCCTGCGGACATATATCTCAAGTGCAAATACATTAATATTTGAAATCTCAAGTGGGCGTGACCCTTCCCATATAATTCAGATATTAAAAGTGACAAATATAGATGACCCCGCCGATTTTTCTGAAATTTTGACAGTATGGTAAGGTGTGACCGGTGTTTAAAATAGGCTAAGTTTTTTTTTAATCTCAAGTGGGGGTGGCCCCTCCCATATAAGTGAAATATTAAAAATGACAAATATGGATGACCCTGCGGACATATATCTCAAGTGCAAATATATTAATAAAGGATTCAATTAAAAAAATATTAAAAACATTTCATGACTGTTTATTTTAAAAGAACGTGTTAACAAAGTAGTAAGTTAAAAAGTTTAACTACCAACCCGGGCAACGCCGGGTAAAATCGGCTAGTTACTAATAATATTTTTTATATAATAGGGTTTTTTAAAACTAACACTCCTGGCACGGGTACCTGAGTACCCGAGCAAACTTTAAAGTCAAACGTCTCTTTAAGGATAACAGATACAAAGTTGAGGTTTCATAACATCCTAAAACTATTTATTTTCTAACGATTTTCTCTTAAGCTTTACAAGCTTTTTTGGGTAGGCTGTGGACTCACCGAAAGTCAAAAATTCCATACCCTCCTGATAAGGGTACATATTGCCCTTTGGCATCCATCATACACTTTACGTGTTTTAAGATTTGATTTCAGATCAATAGCCATACCAAGGTAATACTTTCAAAGCTGTTATATCTTCTGAATTCTTCTAGTAAACATTTAATGTTAATTCCATTTTATATGAAGAACTCTTCAAATTATCCTCTGCAGTTAGTCTAAATATATTTCGCTGAATATTTTAATAGTAACGGAAAAATTTGTATTCACGGGTACCCAGGTACGGTTAGAGTTAATATAATGTTCCTTAATAATTAAATACCCTTTAAAATATGTAGTTTTTTTGAATATGAAACTAGAGGTACGCTGAAAAGTTTCATAAAAAAGAATAACCGTATCAAAAGTTATAGGCATTTAAAATGGGTATGTTTTGACAAAATTCTTGAAAAAAATTATTTCAGACCGCTACTAAATTCGAACCATAGCGAAATTCAAAATATTGAAGAAATTATGAAAATTTTATGAACTAGGAGAATGTATATACAAAATTTCATCAAAATCGAAAATCAAAAAATCTAATAGAATCAAAACAACTTGCGAAACCATACAAATTTAAAAATGCATTATCTCTTGATTTTGACCTAATCTTTTAAAAAAAAAAGGAGTATGTCGTCTGTATGGTATAAAGAGCTGAATCCATCGATTTTCTGTTCAGAAATTTACTAACAAATCTTTAAATGTATTAGGTGAAGTGTGAGGTACAAATATAGGTTATTAAAATAATGGCGAAATCAGTGATCTAAGCCACACTTTGACCAATACCATGTTAAAATATAAATCATAAACCCTTTTATGTCATTTGTTGCTTATAAGCAACTTTTAACATTTTTGATAGCAGTTACTATTACTATATAAATGCTCACATTTGTGAGCATTTATATAGTAATAGTTTTTACTATTTTGTCAGGAATTTCAAAAACACAATGTTGCTTATAGGCAGCATTTGTCCATAGGACAAATGTCCTATGTTATAGGCAATATTTGACATAGGGCAACTTGAACTAAGTAAGTGTGACATTCTAAAAATCGATTCATTAATACTACGAAGTGCTTTGTGTTACTACTTAAGTTAACAAAACCATGTTAACCATCAAGTTCGTATTAATTGCATTTTCATTCGCTGTTGCTAGGGCAACTCGCAGACGTTTTTAATTTAATAAAATCCTTATTACCCTAAAAGAACTACTTATTTTTGGCAAATTATAATAATTCATTTAAACAAAAATTTAAAACAATTTCTCTTTAATACGAATTCTTTCTTCTGTTTTCAAAGTTTTTTCAGTTTTTTTGTTTCAGTTTTAGTTACAATGAACTGCAAATATTTGTAAATGTTAGGAGGTATGATGACATGGAAGAGACATGAAGTAAATTTTCAAGCCAAAAACTTTCAACAATCAAATAAATCATGTTTCATAATGTTATTATATTTTACTTTTAGTTAAATTGAATTTTGTAAAGTTTTTTATTCGTTTTTATTTTTCTAAAATATTTTCGTTCGCTTGTTACGTTTTTTCTCTTGTTTGTCTTGTAAACAAGTTTTAACTTTCACAAAGGGAAGACATAGACATTAACGTTAACGTAAACGTAAATATAAACATAAACATAAAATGCGTGCAATTCCTTTCTTTCCTCCAAATGAAGCCGAAAGGAAAGAAAAGGAAAATATACTTATTTAAACAAACAAAAAACAAACCTTTTTGCAGTTTCAAATGGCAAAACATACCTGAGTTTCAGTCGAATCTGTTGATGTTGTTGTGCCAGTAGTGGCTGTGTTGGTGTTCGAGTTCGATTGTGTTGTCGGGGACGTTGAGGCGTTAGCAGGATGTTGCTGATGATGATGAGGTATTGCTCCGTTTTGTGAGGATGTGGGCGATGTAACCGCTGTCAGCGATGACGTTGAGGCGGATGTTGCCTCTGGGCCATCACCTAAAGGTATCGAATTAGAGCGTCGTGGTGCTGGCACTGGTTGGGGTAAGCTAACGACATTTGCCTTATCTATTTGTTGAGGATATTGCTGCTGCTGTTGTTGTTGCTGCTGTTGATACAAAGTGTTTGTATTGGCAAAGCCATTGGTTTTTGTTGCAGGCACTGTATTCGTACTTGGTATCGATGAGGTCATTATTTTATTCGTATCATATTGAAGCGGTTGTGTTTGATAGCTTTGCAGTGGTTGATGCTGCTGCTGTTCCCCAATCATATCACCAATTGAACGTTTGAAGTTGGCTAAAATTAACAATAACATTTGTATTTATAGTTGATGTTTGTTTTATTCTAACATTTTAGTATGATTTGACTTACCAGGACGATTGGTTAGGTAACCCGATGGACTAAGAGCATTCAATACAGCCGGACTGTGAGGACTAAGAGGCGCTTCCAATGGTCCACGGTATTCTCTTTGTAATACTAACCGGACAAACCTTTGTGGTTGTGTCAAACACTGAACGGCTGCATCATGTTGGGCACTTGTCATGTCGTTGCCATTTATCTATGTTCGGTAGTGAAAAATATAATAAAATTAAAATATGCCTCGGAAAGCGTGTCAAGTACAAAGCAATAACATGGCAACTGAAATAAATGTATGTAGACAACAAATTAAACATTACTACGAATAGGAAATTGTTGGAACTCATCACCATTAATGGCACGTACAAAAATGATTGCAATTTTCACAATTAAAGTAAAATATTTTACAATATTGCAACAGGAATAGAAGGGCTACCGCAAAAAAGGAATCAACAAAAAAAAAAACTGACAGATGAGCGGGTCGGACAGATCCAAGAGCTGACTGACAAGATAAACAATCTCAATGGCAGAGTTCATACGTCAAGAGCTAAGCAACAAAAACACTACCAATGTCCGACATCATCCATCCCTTCATGCATTTATTGCGTGTATATGGGCAGTTTCCTAATTCCCAGAGTTTTGTTTTTTCCAAAGTCGTATTTTTTTTTAGACATTTGATGAACAGTTATGAAAAGAAAAGTCTTCTATAGAAAACTCTTCCTACTGTCAACTTTTCTATCGAAAACTCTTCCTTCTGTCAACTTTTTTTATAGAAAACTCTTCCCACTGTCAACTTTTCTATAGAAAACTCTTCCCACTGTCAACTTTTCTATAGAAAACTCTTCCCACTGTCAACTTTTCTATAGAAAACTCTTCCCACTGTCAACTTTTCTATAGAAAACTCTTCCCACTGTCAACTTTTCTATAGAAAACTCTTCCCGCTGTCAACTTTTCTATAGAAAACTCTTCCCACTGTCAACTTTTCTATAGAAAACTCTTCCCACTGTCAACTTTTCTATAGAAAACTCTTCCCACTGTCAACTTTTCTATAGAAAACTCTTCCCACTGTCAACTTTTCTATAGAAAACTCTTCCCACTGTCAACTTTTCTATAGAAAACTCTTCCCACTGTCAACTTTTCTATAGAAAACTCTTCCCACTGTCAACTTTTCTATAGAAAACTCTTCTTACTGTCAACTTTTTTATAGAAAACTCTTCCCACTGTCAACTTTTCTATAGAAAACTCTTCCCACTGTCAACTTTTCTATAGAAAACTTTTCCCACTGTCAACTTTTCTATAGAAAACTCTTCCCACTGTCAACTTTTCTATAGAAAAACTTTCCCACTGTCAACTTTTCTATAGAAAACTCTTCTCACTGTCAACTTTTATATAGAAAACTCTTCCTACTGTCAACTTTTCTATAGAAAACTCTTCCCACTGTCAACTTTTCTATAGAAAACTCTTCCCACTGTCAACTTTTCTATAGAAAACTCTTCCCACTGTCAAATTTTCTATAGAAAACTCTGTCAACTTTTCTATAGAAAACTCTTCCCACTGTCAACTTTTCTATAGAAAACTCTTCCCACTGTCAACTTTTCTATAGAAAACTCTTCCCACTGTCAACTTTTCTATAGAAAACTCTTCCCACTGTCAACTTTTCTATAGAAAAATCTTCCCACTGTCAACTTTTCTATAGAAAACTCTTCCCACTGTCAAATTTTCTATAGAAAACTCTTCCCACTGTCAAATTTTCTATAGAAAACTCTTCCCACTGTCAACTTTTCTATAGAAAACTTTTCCCACTGTCAACTTTTCTATAGAAAACTCTTCCCACTGTCAACTTTTCTATAGAAAACTCTTCCCACTGTCAACTTTTCTATAGAAAACTCTTCCCACTGTCAACTTTTCAATAGAAAACTCTTCCCACTGTCAACTTTTCTATAGAAAACTCTTCCCACTGTCAACTTTTCTATAGAAAACTCTTCCCACTGTGAACTTTTCTATAGAAAACTCTTCCCACTGTGAACTTTTCTATAGAAAACTCTTCCCACTGTCAACTTTTCTATAGAAAACTCTTCTCACTGTCAACTTTTCTATAGAAAACTCTTTCCACTGTCAACTTTTCTATAAAAAACTCTTTCCACTGTCAACTTTTCTATAGAAAACTCTTCCCACTGTCTACTTTTCTATAGAAAACTCTTCCCACTTTTATCTTTTCTATAGAAAACTCTTCTCACTGTCAACTTTTCTATAGAAAACTCTTCCCACTGTCAACTTTTCTATAGAAAACTCTTCCCACTGTCAACTTTTCTATAGAAAACTCTTCCCACTGTCAACTTTTCTATAGAAAACTCTTCCCACTGTCAACTTTTCTATAGAAAACTCTTCCCACTGTCAACTTTTCTATAGAAAACTCTTCTCACTGTCAACTTTTCTATAGAAAACTCTTCCCACTGTCAACTTTTCTATAGAAAACTCTTCCCACTGTCAACTTTTCTATAGAAAACTCTTCCCACTGTCAACTTTTCTATAGAAAACTCTTCCCACTGTCAACTTTTTTATAGAAAACACTTCTTACTGTTACTTTCTCTATAGAAAACTCTTCTAAGAAAAACTCTTCCAAAACTTTATCATTTTTTTGTTAAATTTCTTAATTTTAAACTCTTCTATAGAAGAAATCTTCACTCAAACATTTATCTATACTACCCTCGCATAAAGGTATAAACAATAAATACAATTCACTCTATAATGCAACATTAATTTCAATTGCTGTTGCTGCTTCTGTAAAAAAAATTGTTTTCGTTCCAGGGAAAAACTCATACTTACAGCCATAACACGGTCTCCCACCATTATTTTGCCATCGCGATGCGCCAGACTACCTTCAGTTATGCGTGAAATGAAAATTCCATCGCATCCATCTTTATAGGGCGGAGAGCCTTTGCCACCAGCAATACTAAAGCCCAAACCCTGGCCAATTTGATCGCGTATTAATGTTGTATGCAGCGTTATATAACTCAATGGTCCATCCTGTGAAAAAAAGAAAAAAAAAACGTACGAGTAAAATAAATGCGCCATCAATAAATGAAGGAAAATTACGAGGGAATCAAATGAATAGTGGGTGGGGATGGGAGTTGGGAAAATTCCTGGTAAACATTGATGAATTATTGGCCATGCACAAGCATGGTTTGTGTTCCATGGCAAATAACAAACAGCAAACTGATGACTTTTTAAGCCATTCAAAGTAGACTAGAGGATTACTTTATATCAAATTTATAAATCCAATAATAGATCACTGATGTTTAATAAGGAAATACTCATAAACAATAGGAAGTTTATTGGCAGTCAAGTAGCTGAGAAAATGAATGACATAAATGGTAAAAATGAATGTTTCTCTTGGTCTTATGTTTAATAGTTTTTCAGACAATCGAATAAAAAAAAACTATTTTCCCAACTATGTATATGACCTAATGTAGAGCACATTTTATGTTGAAAATAATTGTTGGTATAACAAAAATAATGAATGTTCACATTATTCGCAGTTATTTCATCTAAAAATAAATTTGAAGTACAGGGAAAAATTAAAAATTTACCTCAACGACCGCTTTAAAGGGGACATGAAAACTAAAAACCAAATCAATGTCAATGAAATTTTATTTATAACAATTGATTGGATTTGTAAATATTTTTTTTTAACTACTAAGGAATGTTTTAGAAGTTACTTTTATTAAAATTCTTTATTAAGGAATGTTGAAATTGAACATTAATTATAAAATTGTGAAATTTAATCCAATCACTACAACCTGCGGTTTCTTGTTTAGCTTGTCATCAATCGAAAAGTTCCAACATATAAAGCAGCTCAAATATCCGATATCTCAAAAATAGATATAGATTGGGACAACTAACGTTTTAATTGGCCTTGATATAGTTTGTTGGTTATGATCAAAAAATTAAAAGCGAAAAAATTTTTCATTAGCTTTTTTAACACTAGAACGTCATTCTTCGTCAAAATGACTACGGAAAATTTTATTTTCAAATTAAAACAAAAAAAGAAGGCTATCAGGGGTGTCATAGAAACCAAGTCAGTTTTTAAATTTCTCGGTTTTGAAAACCAATACTGGTTATATTTGGTGTCAAGAAACCAAGTTGGTTTTGTTATTATTGGTTTTAAATCAAACAAAATGTTCGAATCAATTGTTTATAATTTCATTTGAAATTTTTTTGAAACATCAAAAATCAAATAAAAAAATAAAATAAAAATTATTAAAGAAAATTATTTGAAGAAAAACTTGCAGTTTTTTGCGATGTTTGTGGTATAGGTATAAAGAAAACGCTGCTATTTGGACAAATGAAACTTGTATACCCCAACATCATGAAATGACCGAATTGCGGACTGGAAAAAATGTAATCTACCTACACCAAAAAACAAACCACAGCCAATCAAAGGACGATTGTCACTTACATGCGATATTCATTAAATTGCAAACAAATATGTTAATATGCATTTGCTTCGCCAGTACCTCCACACAAAGAATATTCTGGCTTTACAATTTTCCCCATTTTTGATATATGTTATGTTTGTCGATACGGTTCATTGATTCTAAAGACAAAAGGTACCAAAACTTGTTTATCTTATTACATGATAAAAAAAAGCTATGTAAACTTTTCACTCATCTCTTTTTATTTGAAAGTTAAAACTAAAAAGTACCAAAAATATTTTTTCTTCCTTTTTTCGAAAAGTACTTACCACTTGTATTGTTATTTTTTATTATTTTTGTAATTGATCCAAACCCGATTTCAATTTTGGTTCTATTGTTTTTAGTTTGGGAATTGAATTTTCCCTTTTTTATCCCCCACAGGGCCAAATTTTAAAAAATCTGTTCTTAGTGGATCTTTAAACCGAAAAAGGCACCAGTTGGCCAGTAACGCCTTTGTTTTAAATTGATAGACCAATTTTGAAATGAAATCTGTTAACTGTAAGTTGCTTGGTTTATTTCCAATACTAAACCAATAATATTATTTTCTGTGACACATAAAACCAATAGAAAATGTAGCTCGAACATTAATATTGGAATTCATGACACCAATTCAATTTTTGTGTCGTTTTCAAAACCAATACCAATGAAATTGGTTTCTATAACATGTTAAGTTTTTATTAATAATTAAGAAATAAACAAATTAATTTGTTTATATATTTATTAAAAAGAGTCTATTAATACATAAGAAAACTATTTTGTGTATCCATTTTTGCTCACGAAGAGTTTTATATCGGGTGTTTTTTATTGAGGTATAGAACTTTAAGTTGGCATCACTTTTTTAACTGGCGGCCATTTTGTCAGCTGTCAAGTGATTAATATTTAGTTTGGTTTGCCATTTCATCATGAACAGGTTGACAAAAGAACAACGCTTGCAAATCGTGCAAATTTATTTCGAAAATAATGGTTCAGTTCGCGAAGTTTACCGCAAGCTCCGTCCATTTTATGGTCGACATAATCGTCCATCAGAGCAATTAATTCGGTTAACCATGGATCGTTTTCGCACTACGTTTACTCTATGTGATAATACGCATCCGCAGCGACGTCGAACAGTGCGCACCGAAGAAACAATTGCCGCTGTAGAGCAAAGTGTTGAAGAGGACCCGAATGAATCGATTCGCCACCGTGCACAGCAATTGGAGCTTTGTCCATCAACTTTATGGAAGATTTTGCGCAAAGATCTTGGCTTGCGACCTTACAAGATCCAGCTTGTGCAAGAATTAAAGCCACGAGACCATGCAATGCGTCGTGATTTTGGTGTATGGGCCGAAAATGAGATTGATCTCGATGCTGATTTTCATCGCAAAATTTTGTTCAGTGATGAGGCTCATTTTTGGTTGAATGGCTACGTCAACAAGCAAAATTGCCGCATTTGGAATGAAGAGAATCCACATGAGACCCTTGAGACGCCATTACATCCACAAAAACTGACTGTTTGGTGTGCTCTATGGGCTGGTGGAGTCATTGGGCCATACTTCTTCCGAAATAATGCTGGAGAGTCAGTTACCATAAATGGAGACCGGTATAGAGCCATGATAACCGACTATTTTGTTCCCCAATTGGATGGCATGAATGTGGATGAGTTGTGGTTCCAACAAGACGACGCTACATGCCACACAGCGCACGTCACAATTGATTTATTGAAGGAAACATTCGATGAGCGCATAATTTTGCGGAATGGACCTGTCAATTGGCCACCAAGATCGTGCGATTTGACACCACTGGATTATTTTCTTAGGGGATATGTGAAGTCGCTCGTCTACGCCAACAAACCAGAAACGTTAGGGGACTTGGAAGCCAACATTCGGCCCCATATGCTCGAAAAAGTAGTTGAAAATTGGACCTGTAGAATTGGCCTTATTCCAGCCAGCCGCGGCGGCCACATGCCCGAAATCATATTTAAACATTAATGGCATAAAATTATCCTTCCAATAAAGCCAAATTGATGGACATTAAAACGATTTTCTTGTGTTTTATTTCAATTCGAAGTTCTATACCTCTAAAAAAAACACCCATTAGTATCTTGAAGTATGCGTAGTCTAAATGACGAAGGATGACGTTAGTGTATGTAAAATAAGGATGACGTTCCAGGTTTAAAAAAGGTCTAAGATAAAATACATTTTTATATTAAAATTTTAGCAAAAGCATATTCCCATACTCTTCTTTACATTTTTGCCGAACATAGCTAAGCTATATTTTTAAGTGTTGATTAGCTATTTGGTAAAAACTGATGACACCTTGTTTAGGCATCATGCTAATATTGGGAAACTTTGGAGGCCTATAAAAATAAAACGGTCACTAAGTTGGCCAAACAGAGTATAGGGTTTTACTACATCTTGATAGTAGAATCGGACCTATAAAGTCACGACCTTGCACTTTTTTCACTGTTGTGCAGTGTATTAAACGGCCTCAGTAGATTTCTTAAAGATCTTACAAAAACAGAATAAAAAGGTATAACTTTAATCTCCCTAGGTGCGGCTACTTGCAAAAAAAACTGCATTATACATTAAAAGCCTTAAGTAATGAAACTTAAATGAAAATCTTTCCTAAGCGATTTAATACTCTGAGAATATCTTTGGTGAAAGCACGTGAGTAAATATGCTTTTTCAACAGTTTAATTAAATGCTTTTGAGAAAGTTTTGAAAAAAAAGTAACTTAAATCTTTCAAAAAGTTAGGAAAAACAAAAAAATAACATTATAACTCTTTCATTTTATTTTCGCTAGTTGAGTCAACCAACACCACCACCTCGTTACTCATACTCAAACACCCACTCTCTAACAAGGATTAAAACTTTTTCTTTAACACTGATTTCAAATTACACTCAAAGCTCTCAGTTCTGCTTTCAATTCAATTGTATTTACGAAATAGAAATAAAATCTTAAATAACTAAAAATACGAGTACAACAGCAGAAGAAAATGGAAACAAAACAGCAAGAATTTTTCCCAAAAAGCGAAAAAAAAAGAAAACTTTAAAAAACATTATTTTTGTTGTTTTTATTATTGTTGCTGTTTTCTCTGACATTGCCAAAAGCATGTTGCTGCTGTCGAAGAATAAACAACGAAAGATTTAAAATAATTTACAGGATTCTCGTACTGAAGGAAAACAAGTAAGAAAAGCTATAGTCGGTCAAGCCCGACTATGTCATACCCTTCGCTAATATGGTCAAATGTGGACCAACAATTAAACAAGTTTTCCTTAAGTCTTAGGACATACATACATATACTATATGCTATTTTTTTCAAAATTTCGAGATTTATATAATTTCCGACTAAGGTAGTGATGGGACAAGGCTAAATACCCAAATGGTATTTAAATACCCAGGTATTTACCCAAGCACTTGGGTATTTACCCAAAATGTGGGTATAAATCAAAATAAAAAAAATTAAAAGAAGAATCTGTGGGTGCTAAGAGGACTTTCAGAAGCAGCTGAAGTACAGGGTACTGTTAAAATTCGAACATCTAATTTGCTTAATTGCGTACTTCCACAAATTTCTTTCCACTAATTTACTGCAGAAATTTCATCCAAACAAAAGTTTTGGCCCAAAAATCATTTCTGGCCTTGTAATTGACAAAATATGCCATTACATTTATGTTAAGCGCCAGTGACATTGTGTAAATGAATTCCAATGCAGGAGGTACCTCAGATAAATTCGAAAATGTTCAAAATTCTTTTGCTCTACGTAACAAAGAGTATTTGTTATTCAAATGAGTATTTACCCGAAATTAGATAAATACCCGGGTATGAAAGTGGGTGTAAATAGTGTAAATACCCAGGTCTAAACCCATCTCTAGGCTAAGGGCCTAATATGGGAGCTAGGGTCAATTGTGGACCGATTGTTACCAAATGTTGGTCATTGGTTCATATTTACAAAATATTTATCTGTGCAAAGTTTAATTAATCAAATGTATTTATCTTTAGAGTTATTAACAATTTTGTGCTTTTATGTGTATATAAACGTCTTTTGAGAATGTGTCTTGTATGAGAGGTATGGTCAATAATGGCCCGATTAGCGAATCTTAACATAAATAAGTCCCCTGGGCCGGATGGCATACCAGCACTGGTCTAGAAGCAGTGCTCTTCGACGTTAGCTCGTCCATTAGCCAACCTTTTTAGCACCTTATACCATGCCGGTGAGTTTCCTATGTGTTGGAAGGTTGCTAATGTAACGCCAATCCCCAAAAAAAGGTGAGGCTAGCAACCCCGAAAATTACCAACCAATAGCAATTTGTTTCGCGCTTTTCAAAGTGATGGAAAGTATGGTAAACTTTCATCTAGTCAAATATTTAAAGTCCAATAACCTACTAAACGACCGGCAATATGGATTTCGTAGGGGCCGCTCTACGGGTGATGTATTAGCCTTTTTATCGGAAAAATGGTGCAGTTCTTGATATTTCTAAGGCGTTTGATAGGCGTTAGATAAAGTGTGGCATGGAGCACTTCTATCAAAACTTATTGCTTTTGGGGTAGGTAACAATTTCTCTCGGTTTATATCGAGCTTTCTCAGAGATCGCACTATAAGAGTTGTTATAGATGGGATATCGTACGACGAGTTCAAGATTAATTCGGGGGTACCACAAGGTTCTTTCTCCTACTCTATTTCTTATTTTTCTAAATGACCTTCTATGTCAAACTTCCAATCCTATCGACTCTTTTGCAGATGACAGCAACATCTGTCATTCGTATTCATTCAACTATAGGCCAAGCATGTTGAATATTAATTCCAAGAGGTAAACCATGAATGATACGCTAAATTCTGACCTTTCTACAATATAAAATTGGGGTCTTTCTAATAGGGTCGATTTTAACGCTCGAAAGACCCAATGTTGTGTGTTAACACACAAACGTGTTATGAACAAAGTTGCACCATCTGTAATTATGGGTGGTATAAATATTGAGGAATCAGAAACTCTTGATGTTCTAGGCATGAAAATTCAGTGTGATGTGCGATCACGTTTCTCAAGTGTCAAAAGAAGCATTCAAATGTCTCGGCTTTCTTAAGCGGTCATTTCAGCCTCATTTCAGCATCGTCGTAATTAGGGATCTTGTCCTAGAAACCCGTACATTTCTTCGTAGCACACGCAATTCAACAAGGGCTCACCCCTTTGTAGTCTAGTTTCCAGTGGATTGCACGACGCACTATAGAGAAAACTCGTTAGCCGTACAGCACGAATGTGGAATAAACTTCCTGCATCAGTATTCCCCTCTAATTATGATATCCAAAGGTTCAAATCGAATATCCACAAACACTCTATCCTAACTCTATCCTCCTTCCCACAACCTTTTTTCCTAGTTCCATCACAATGCATATGCACATGTAGGGACCCCTGAGTGTTTGTCCAATACAAAAAAAGTCTTTTCCGACAAGGCATCTCTATGGGAGGTACCCGAAATAGTAATCCGATTTCGCCCAAAATTGGACCAAAATATGAACATGTGCGAAATTTCATCAAATTATCTTTAAAGTTACGACCTGTAGAATGATAACAAGCTTACATGGATAACCGGCCGGCCAGCCAGCCGGACATCGTTAAAACAACTCAGGGAGTCATTCTAAGTCGATTGGTATACTAAAAGGTGGGTCTCAGACCAATAATTCTATGCGTTACAAACATCAGCACAAGCCCAATATACCCTTTCCACCTATGGTGGTGAAGGGTATAAAAACACACCGAAATTAAACAAAAAATAACAAAACACCAAGAGCTGAAATATCCTAAACTTCGGACAGAAGCTGGTAGGTATTTCTAATAAAATAAGTACTAGGGCGTGATGAGTGGCAAATGCAGAGGTGGAAGATTTTCAGCTAAAGGACAGTTCAGGGCTGATAAGGAGTAACACACTAGGAGAAGGTTAAACTTTTTGTTATACAAACCTTGTTGCCATTTTCGAAAATGCCATTTGTTGATGCTGATGCTGTCGCTGTTGCAACTACATCGCCAACATGTTGTGGTTCTTGAAAGGCAGCTGTTCCTGGTGTGGTAAATATATTTGCGTGATAATTGTGCAAATTTGTTGTCCCATATTGTTGTTGCTGCTGTGGCTGCTGCTGCTGCTGTTGGGGTAGGGAAAATTGCTCCTGTTGTTCTGGTAGTATTTCCAAGGGTGGTGGTATATATCTTTCATGTGTTTGTTGCTGCTGCTGTTGTTGCTGTTGAGGAATGGCAGCCGCCAAGGGACGTGTTTCAACAGAAATCTTTAACAATAAATGAAAAAAAAATATATAAATGTTTAGTTTACTTAAGTAAGTATTTATAGAGTAACAAGACACAAGTGAATTTTACTTTTAAAAGTTTTTTTTTCTGAAAATAAAGTAAATTACTATGAAGGACATATTTGGTCAGATTCTATGAACACTAAAATAATAAATGAAATGACCTAGAAACATAACATTTAGAAAACTATATCTATAAATATAAAAGATTTATGTTTTCTTTTGCAAACAAAAAAAATAAGTAATAGGGTTAACAGATCGACTTCTAATCCCTTAATCCTACATTAATATATAAAACATTTAACCCTGACTCGCATATTAGCCCGCTATCGAAAATTAATCCAGGTGGTCAATTCTGGTTCTATGAAACGACGAAATGAAAAAAAATTTCATTTAAGTTTTCACAACTAGTTTTCATAATACTTTTTCACCAAGACTTATTTTCTGATTCTCGTTTGTATTATGAAAAAAGTGTTTCATTCCATTTGTTGCTATGAAACTTTATCAACTATTTTATGATAATTGCCAAGCAAATGTCAAACGTAAAACAGGAAACAAATAGTGTTGGTCTCGGCAACACCAATTTCCGTAATTATTAATTTTTATTAAAATTATTAATTACCACAGCATCTTCTGTCGGCGGTAATCCTATAGCAATAGCATGCCGTCGACGAAAAATAAAATTGGCTGTTAGACAAAAAAGCTTAAACAAAGGGCGCAACTTGACCATATACAATAGCACGTACGTTGAATAATACAAAGCTTTCTTTTCACCACCTTTTGCTTCTCTACTATCCCTTTTCCAAAGAAGGTAACCCAATTCGTATATACTCTTTATACAATTGTATAGGCAGTATTTGCCTGAGTGTTATTTTTCTTAAAAAAAAAATATATATACCTAAATTATTATCATCAGTACCGCCTCGTCGTCAGTTTCACTTTTCGTCTAAAATTTTTTCCGTCATACATTTATAGATTAGTGAACAGTTTTTTTAATAATTATATTTCATACTAATCGTAAGCAATATCAATATTTTCTTCCAATAAGTTAATTAAATAATATTTTATTTTATTTTTGATTTTTCACTTAAAATTTTTCAGTGAAAAAATTCTTTTCATATGAAAAAATTTTGACAGTTGGTTGGACTGTTTCACAAAACAAGAATCACAATTGTTATGAAACGATGAAAAAATCTCGTTTCGTTTTAGTGATTTTTTCATATGATAATGATTTGACGTTTGTTTTCATTTTTTTACTAAAATAGAATCGCTACTTCTATGAAAACATGAAAAAACTTTTCATTTCATCGTTTCATAGAACCAGAATTGACCCCCAGCTTTATCATACGGCAAATACAAATGAATCTTACAAAATACAGATCTTAGTAGCTATCTTAGAATCGGTCGAGTCCGACTCCTCTTCTTCTGTTATCCTTGACTCTCAGTGGAATATAGGTCCTCAAATTTTTTACTCTCGTACATACTTTTTATTAAATTTGTGTCTTACAAAAGTATTTCATTTCAATTGAAGGAAAAGTACCTAAGAACTTAAAAAAAACCAAATGTTTAAAATTTTATTTGATTTTTGTCAGGTTACGATTTACAGTAAAATTTTTAATTTTTGATTGCTTAGATAGATACAAAGGAAAAAAATAAGACCCAGATAAAATAAGTTCAATTGAAGGTAAATTTTTGATTTGATAAACGTCAAGGGAGGTAATTTTTTAGAGCTAAAATACTTCTACCTCAGAAAAAAAATGGTACCTTTATGGTCTAAAAAGTACATTTTATTTTAATATTTGGTAAAAAATCAAGAAAGCCATTTTCCATCCCTGGTACTGAAACAAAAAACACCAAAATTTAAGTCCAGAATTGATTAAACTTAAAAATATTTGAGGAAATGTTTTTAAAAGCCGTATTATTTTTTCAACAAAAACCAACTCAAACGAAAAAGTCTGTGTAGTTTTGAGCGAGAGGGAAAATAAAATTACTTTCTCAATTTAGTACAGACTCAAACCAAAGCAAGGAACGGAAACGCAATTGGGTAAATTTTGGGTAATTTCGGACTGGTTTGGTTAGTTTTGTTATCGTATGGAATATCGAGCCCCCAAAGTAGGGCATCTCAGACTCATAAATCACTTAAAACGATATATAATTGTCATTTCCCAACTGATTTAAAAACTCATACTATATGACAAATAGGTCAAGATCTACAAAAAAATGTCTCTACAAGTATATGATATTTCCTGCGGTTTTAAAGATATTCAACTTAAAATAATAAAATTTTCAATTTTTGTCCCATACTGCACCGAGGTTTTACTAATATCTGATCTATATATAAACCTATTTTCTCGATTTATAGTTCTCTATAAAAGAACAAAATTTAAAATTTTTTTAAATCCGCCCAACGGTTTAGAAGTTACGGACTTGTTTTCATTCTATTTTTAAACCATCCCACTGTGCGATGGTAGGTTTTTTAATTTTCGATTTTTATAAATTTTTTCACTCTGGTGAATTTTTTATTAAATTCTCGTTTTCAAGATACATTTTCAACTAGGACAGACAAACGGAGTAATGAAGACCATATCGTAGGTCTCAGGTACAAAGGCCCTAACTCGCATATTTAAAACTTTACAGGAGAAGGTAAAAAAGCGAATTTGGTTCGCAAAACTTTTCTTTAAATTTTAAACATACAAAAAACTAAACATAGCGAATGTTTCCTAAAGGAAAGCTTTCGGTAGCGAGAGCTTTCAATAAGAGATCATTCCATATTAAAAGTTTTCTTTATGAAAGCTTTCGATATTGAAAGTTTGACTTGGAATGTTTTATATATGAAATCTTTCGATATTCAAAGTTTTATGATGGAAATCAAGAGTTTTATATAAAAAATCTTTCCATATCGAATGTTCAGTATTGGGAGGCATTTCGAAATCGAAAGATTTATATAAGAAATATTTATAAATTGGCATTTTTATATTGGAAAGCTCGAAAGATTTATATACGAAATCTTTAGATATTGGCATTTTTAGATTAGAAAACCCTTGATATGAAATGTTTTTAGTAGAAAGCTTTGGCTATTAAAAGTAACATTAAGAAAATCTTTGTCGGTTGCTTTATTTTATTTCCCCGAAGATTTACTACGAAATGCTTCGTGTCCGAATGATTTTCGAAGATCCATACAGTCAACAGCTGCTTACATTTAATTTTGGTTTCACTATTTCGAAGCCTTTCGTTCGTTTCTATTCGAAAGCAAAATATCAAGTGACTCATTTTGACATTTGCTTCCGCATTGCTGGTAACTTGTTCAAAATAGTGAAACAGAAAATTGTATGAAAATACTAACGTTTTCTTTCGACTTGTTTTTCGACTTATCTTTCGCATAAAATGAAGTTAGTGAAACGAAAAACAAATTTCTTTCGAATAGGATAAGAAAGAAAGCACTCTTTCGAGATCGTGAAACAGGCTATAAGACTTTTTTTTAAGTACCGCGATCCTATTTTCTTATCATTTCTAGCGACCAATTGGCGACATGTAAAACACATTCACGAAATTTATTCGGTCCTTGATTGTGCTTTATCCCGAAAAAAATATTTATCGAATGTACTTTTGTAGATTGATTAATCCACATCAAAAGAAGAAAATGTATATAACATCACGAAAATATTCACGATTTTTATTAACTTAATGTCGAATTTTAAT
The DNA here is from genome assembly GCA_933228675.1 of Stomorhina lunata. NCBI lineage: Eukaryota > Metazoa > Arthropoda > Insecta > Diptera > Rhiniidae > Stomorhina > Stomorhina lunata. The sequence goes on along the minus strand of OW121740.1, from coordinate 92,789,246 downwards.
TTCTTAAGTACATTAACAAGACGAAGTATATATTTTGCCAAAGTTTTACTAAAGAAACGTGAGTTAGCTTACAGCATCACTAAAATTTTCAAATCTCGAAACATACTAGGTTTACTGTTGTTTGAAGGTCATACAAAAATTTCGTTTTATAGCAAAATTGTTTGTCCCAAATTTATAAAATTTAAACTATTCTATTTATTATAGCAAAATAAATTTACTTAATACTACTCTGGGACACTCTAAACTCTCACCAAAAAATTTAACAATTTCCCTTTTTATTAAATCTTATACTTATAATATCTCTAAGTTGAAACACTCTTCAATCATATACACTCCTCATTTTGGCCATAAAAACTAAATCACCTTTTCAACTTGTGTATCTCAAACTCACCTGTGATAATGAACCATCCTCACTGAATACGGGATGGCCAATTAAACGTGTTACCTCACGTTGCACAACTAAAACCAAAACAGCACCACAGGCCTTTAGCACTTGAACGGCCTGATAATGATCGGCATCAACGACAGGTATACCATTGACTTTTAATACCTTGTCGCCCACTTTAAGACCGGCCATATCAGCAGGACCCCCTTCGGTGACACGTGATATGAAAATGCCATCATCATCGCCCTTAAATGGCGTTGAGCCTTTGCCACCGGCAATACTTAAGCCAAGGCCAGCCGAGGTACGTTCAATGTGTATTTCATACTGTTCCAGACGCAATTCAGTAACACCATCAAGGGCATCTGCAAGTGAGAGAAAGAGAATGAGTGCGTGTTAAAAATAAATAAAAATTTGAAAGTAAATGAGATCGTAATAAGATAAAAGTGTATGTGTGTGTGTATGTATTTGCTTTTGGAGGATAAGTAAATAAGCTATGTTTTTATATTTATGTAAATGTAGTATGTTTTAATATATCAATATATACATACTTATAACTGTATATTTATATAGTAAATTTTTTGGGTGTTAGTGGGTGATTTTCTATGTGTGAAAATATTAGTGGGTATTGGTAGCTTTTTGTTGTAGTTGCTGAATATTATCAATGCATGTCACGTTTTGCAATTACCAACTTCAAAAAGGCGTTAGCATGTGCATAAACAATTAGGAAATAACATGACTTTCTTTTCACTTCCCTCTCTCCATTTCCTACCCAGATCTACTATATATGTATATAACTCTGGCATTATAATCTGACTTCCTTAGCATTTCCTATCCTGAATTTCTTTAGTTATATAACAAATGATAGATACACATGTATATTTACACTTATGCATTAAACACATAGACAACAGCAGGCTACGGGCTACAAACTGTGAAAATTAGAATACATGCAATCAAATGGGAATGATTATTTTAGTGTCGACACAGCCACACGACTATCGACCACCGTTGTAGCTTTAGCTTATTTTATTATTGTTGGCGACAATAACACATTTAGTGCTGTTAACATCATAGAATATTTGAAATAAATGAGCGATTTAAACCACTTAACTTTATTTACCATAAATACAAAGAAGAAAATTTATATAAACAATTTACATACTTATTAAATATTTATAAAATGTATATAATATCCAATAAATATATCGTCACCTAAAATACAAAAAGGCGTAACTTCACTTCTAGTTTTTTTTAACAGGAGAAGCAGAAAACGTTATAACTTTTAAACTGTACGGAAGATTAACTCCAAATACTAGAATTGAGTCAACAAGCCATCAGTAAAGAAAACTCTAAAAACTAAAATGGTAAAAAACGTTTAGTTTTAGAGCAATTGCGAAAAAAACAAAAGGGCTTATCTACCATACAAATTTTGGCCAAAAATTTAAACCCTTCAAAGAGCAAGTTTTTTTATCAATAATATATGAAGCGGCTTAAAAGTACTAACAGTTTATTTTCGAAACATAATTTCGAGCCCTTAGATATAAATAATCGTAAGCGACATTCCGTTACATATCTCTTGAACCATTAGAGATAGCGTTGTACTGTAAGCATATTTGTCTTTCTTTCTTAAGTAGTTTTCGAATGTTTAAAAACTTTGGCTCATGTTTAAAAACTTTGACTGTGTTAAAAATAGACATGTCTAAAACCAATTTCTGCATATTGCGCCACAATCCGCCCAGTAGCTTAAAAATTATTGAAGTAAAACTAAAAACTTCACATACAATACTTTGAACCATAACATTCCCCATTTTTGTATAATTAAGATTTTTCGTCGCTTACAATCAATATTTTTCCTGTCGCTTGCGATCATTTTTATCCAAGGGCTCGATTTAATTTAAAAAGTTAAGTTTTAAATTATTTCAAAAAGGATATACCGAGTTTTTTAAGAGTTATTTCAGAAATAACCCCGTAACTTTTAAACGGTTAAAGATACTTAAACTTTATATACTTATAACAGAGGAGCTTAAGAGTTGATCTGAAACCAACTGCCATTCAAATTTTGTCAGAAATAACCCGGTAACTTTTAAAGTGTAAAAGATACTTTAATGAAATTTCATATAGTTAGAACAGAGGAGCTTTAGAGTTGATCTGTAGACAAACAGGTAAAAGTACGGTCGGAATGGCAACTTATACCCTTTCAAAACTCTTAGTATCGAATAATAATTTTGTATATGCTAATCAAAAAAACATCATAACTTTTAAACTAAATGAAATATTAATTTCAAATTTTGAAATTTGGCCAACAATGCGACAGCAAAGACATTCCCGAAAACTTAAATGACAAAAAACGAGTAATTTTTAAGTAATTGCGAAAAAACAAAAGGGCTTAACTACAAGCTGAATAATTTCTAAAACCAAAAGAGCTTAACTGCAATACAAATTTTGAGTAATATTTTAAAAAAATTTGTAGCTAGATGTATTTTGGTTTACTGTGTCATAATCATTAAAAAAATCAATTGTTAGTTACGCCTTTTTGCATTTCAAGTGACGATATAATATTAAAAATTATATTTATTTAACTCAACCTCAGTTAATTTTTAAAAAGTTAATTTTCAAACTGTCATAACTTACACACTTCATGTGCTAGAGCTACGTATTTTAGGTTATATAAAAGCCCAGTATATTCTCTATAAAAATTCATTACATTCAAGAACATATCGTGTTATCCATTTCGTGGTTTCAAAAATATAGGACTGGTATTCAAAATCTGTCAAACTATGTTGTAAAACAAATTTTATTCTTTTCACTTGAAATTCTGACATTGATGAAAATGGATAGCTTGAGTATCGCATAACGCATACAAATTATCAAAACATACTACAAAACTGGTTCTGATTCTGCAACAGCCACATATCGTGCTTTAAGAGGAGATTATGGTTTACATTATCGTCCAACTAAGCAAAAAATTAGCAAAATTGTCAAGAAATTTGAAGAGACAGAAGTAGTTACAAATATTGTAAGGCCTGTGTATTATCGTTTCGCTCGTTCCGCTGAAAATATCGCAGCTGTAAGCGAAAGTGATGCCAAAGACCCGAATGTGTCGATTTCTCGTCGCTCTCAGGAATTATGACTTATCAACACAGTATCTTACGACACATTATTGAAGAATACGACTTGGAGAATATGTGGTTTCAATAAGACGGTGCCACATGCCACACAACTCGAGCGAATATGGCCTTATTGCAAGAGACATTTCCTGGCCGCGTAATTTCCCATCATAGCGATATCAACTTTCCATCAACATCATGAGATTTAACACCATTAGACTTTATTGTGGGGCTACGCGAAAGGCCGTGTTTATGCAGAACAACCTATAACTCCTGAGCACTTAAAAACCAACATTCGTCAAGTTATGGCTGAAATACCGCCTAATATGTGTCAAAAAGTGGTCGAAAATTACCTCAAACGAATCCATGCTTGCAACATTTCGAGTGGTTGTCACTTAAATGATGTAGTGTTTCATACATAATGTCAAAGTTCGAAGTTTATAATAAAAAAGAAATATCATGAAAAAAATTGTCTATGTGTTTTAGTTTTTTATTTAACTTTTGAAACCACAAAATGGATAACCCTGTATTTTGTGTTGCTGTGTCATAATCATTACAGAAATCAATTGCAATTTTTGTGTAAGTTACGCCCTTTTGCATTTGAAGTGACGATATAATATAAAAATTGATATTTATTTGACTGAGGTAGAGTTAAAGTAAAAGTGAATTTTCAAACCGTCATAACTTACACACTTCATGTGCTAGAGCTACGTAGTTTAGGTTATATAAAAGCCCAGTATGTGTCCTCTATATCTATTATATTAAAGAGCATACTCATATCTATATTGTTTTAAGATTTGCCCATTTTTATAAAAAAAAGTCGGTTCTAAAATAAGTTTTTAGTATATGTGACAGCGCATAGAGAAAGGGACCTAAGGGTATTTTGCGCGCATAGAAAATGGGATAAAAGGGTTAAAACTGTTTTGTTCAGGAGATTCATTTTATAGATTTAAATATTCTTTCTACCTAATTTTTTACAATTAGATTCCTTTCTCTATGCGAGCAAAATACCCTTAGGTCCCTTTCTCTATGAGATGTCACATATGAGCTTCTTAGTCCATTATAAATTGGAAAAAATTGTATTTTCAGTAACTTTTGTTCAATACCAAATAAGTTAATATCGGATATAAACTTCTAAAGTTATGCCATATAATTCTTGAAATTTAAAAAGCCCATAGCTCTCAAACTATAAGAGATCACCAACATCTTTGTATAAGAATTTTTTGATTTAGGTATAGAAAAACCGTTGATATCGGAGGTTAATTACTAAAATGAGTTTATGTCGTTTCTATTAAAACTTAAATCGTTATTTTGTCCATCTTATAAACGCGATATTGGCCTCACTCATAAACAGCTGTTTCTATTTAAGGCATTTTTATTTTAGTTTTTTCATTGTCGTATCGATTGGTTTGTGTTTTATTTGGTAAGTTTGTTATTAGTTTTGTTTTATTTATAAATAATAATACTTATTAACATATTTGATGTGGTTACATGGACGTAGATTAAATGCTGACTGAGCAATGTAGCTGCCGTCTCCAAAATAATTAAGTAGCTGACTACGAGGCGACGTTTGTAGCCAACGACTTTTGTAGTCGGTGTTCGTGTAGCCTGCTGTTGTCTATGTGTTTAAAGCATTAACATTCACATTAGTATGGCTCCTGTAAAGGATTTGACCAGTAATCATACAAATTTACATAGCTAAACATATGTATTTATAAGTGCTACTCAGTGATTTTAAAGCCTTTGTCCTGACAACAAATCTTAAATCAAAATACTCATATGTATATCCTTGATTTTAACACTAATAACCAATACTCATCCTAATACTCAAGCATGTATTTCTACATGTCTCAAGTCAGCGACAATAATATTGTTATATCCTTCTTTCAATTTACTACTTGGCTTACCATAATGTCGCAGACGCTGTTGCTGCTGTTGTTGTTGCTGCTGCAGCGCTAAAAGCTGTTGTTGCTGCTGGTATTGTAACTCATCGGTTGGCATATATGTGGTGACAATTCTTACACGTTTATCTTTACGTTTAAGTGAATTACTGGGGCTACGATTCGAAGAGGCCAAAGAACTTCGTAAACTAGAGGTGGCTGGACTGTTGCGTCCATTTAAAGTCATGGTCGTGTTGCTATGGTTGCTATTGCTGCCATTTAATATGGATGTGGAACGTTTACTGCGTGGCAATGTGTTATTGCCTTCTTTAACTTTAATCTTAACATTAAACATGATTTTATTTTTTTAATGCTTTTGTCTTTTGAATTTTTGATTTTATTACACGTATTTCCTTCCAGTATCGTGTATTCTTTTTCGGGGAGGGTGATTTATATGGGATTAATTTTTATTATTGATTTGATTTTTTATCTCATATAACTTTTTTTTTTTACTGTGTCATTTGATTTTTTTTCCCCACTTTTATCTTACACATTTATATTTAAATTAAATATTGGAAATAAACTTATTCAAATTTGCATGTTATTTGCATATTTATTGATTAGTTCTCGGAAATATTGTAAAAATAATTTTATAACTTTAAAATTGGAATACAGTTTTTAGAATTTGTCAATAACAGAAATATATGTGTATTGACAAAAACTATTCCATAATTTCCCTAAAAGCAACTCAGTTGTGATTGATACTTGGATTACTTTTACCGAAGAAAACTGACTATTTTACCATGGCGTTGTCATTGGTTGTCAGGTGTCCGCTGCATGACTTTTCAACTAACTTAAAACTAGTTTTTTATTAGTCAGCTAAAAGCTGGTTCATTTGCAGTTAGTTTATAGACAGTCTTTCAAAAAAAGAGATGCAACACCCTGGGAAATACTGCCTATACAATTGTATACAGAGCCTGTTCGAATTGGGTTATCTTCTTTAAAAAGGGTAGGCAGTAGAGAAGACAAAGGTGGTGAAAAGGAGAGATAAAGTTTTGTATTATTCAATACTGTACAACTAAAATTTATATTGCCGAGACAGGGGATTGAACCGAGGCTAAATATGATATATAGTAGTTGACTTAGAAGTCGATGTGCTAACCATCAAAGACACAGCACCTACAAAAATGGGAAACAAAATATTGAGCAATAAATGCAAAAATGCAACATAACTACACAGAACATTATCACAATGATTAGGAAAATTCTGCATGACTTTGTTAGTCTTTACAAAATTTAATATAAATGGATAACTTGTGTAGTCTTCAACTAGGTTGTTTCCATTACTGAATTACTTTGTAGCTAGCTTGTAGTTAATTGTTAAAAAGTTGGATTATATTCGTAGTCGACTACCGATTTGCCTGCAGGGTTGCTTATGTTTAATTTAGAATTTAGCGAATTTTCTATTAAATTGCATTCAAATAGTTTCAGGAGCCTCAAAATATCGCGAGACAACTGAAATCAAAGTTCCGAAAATTTGTGTTTTAAAACTAATTAAAAATTATATTATTATATTGTGTTTTTGGAACTAATTTATACATATTGTCATAAGTCCTAATTAAAAAAAGCTTTAGTTTAAATTTTGATTTTTTTTTGTTTGAAAGCTAAAATAAAAATGTAAAGCTGACAATAAGACTAGAGAGAAGACCTTGTGAATATATATATAGTTCCCCGACAACATCCCAGGCAATGAGCAGCATCCGATTCTATTTTTAGACTCATTGAAAGGGACCTACGTTTAAACTCCGGTTCCGAACGGCAAATGCATTAGTTAGAGAAGTTTTACATAGCCTAATATTCAATAACCAGTGGTTAACTCAGTTATGAGGTGAACAGCCGATTTTTTTTAAAGTGGGTCTGGCCGGGGATTGAACTTTGGACCTCTGGTATGCTAGGCGGATGACTAACCTGCTATACCACGGCGGTTCACCTTGTGAATACCCTAACTATATTTTTACGATTATACAATGGCCCCATAAGCATCACATTTAAGTTAAATATTAAAACCATTCTGTTTTTATTCACAAATAAATAACAAATTTCTGCCCCTTCTAGTTGGGGAGATATAATGTTACCGATTTTTCCCTTTTTTGTTTCATAAATTCAAAATTTTTTTTTTAAGTTTAGGAGATATGTTTTAATTTATAAATTTAAAAGACAACTGCGCAGTTACTCAATTTATAGTAAAGTAACTAATAAACGGTTCATTCTAAAAAACTAAAATTTAGCTTTAATATTATCTTGATGCTGCATTAACATTTTTTTGATTCCATGAGGTAGTTTCAGAGATATCGCTTAACTTTGAATAGAAATTTCGTTTTTTGTTTTTTTTTTTTTTTGATTTTCCAAAAATTCACAACAAATTTTTATTATTTTACTTTATATAGCTGGCTATCTTGTAAAAATCCATCCACAAAAGTGCGTTTTATTCAAAATAAAGTATATCGATATTATTAAAAGAAAATACTATATATTTGGCTATATCTCCAAAACTATTGGGTGGAGTAAATATAATGTTAGGATAGTATGAAGGTAATATTGTAACTAAATTTTGATCTTTTCTTTTCACTAAGTAGGTTAAACTGTTCTTAGGTAATAAGAAAATAAACTTAATAGGTGTTTTTTAATTGTATTTAAGTTAACTCTTTAGTATAATTCTCAAATAGTTTATATCTGTTTGGTTATATTTAAGTAGTGATGGGACAAGGGTAAATACCCAAATGGTAAATTGGGTATTAAAAGGTTAATACCCAGGTATTTACCCAAGCACTTGGGTATTTACCCAAAATGTGGGTATAAATCAAAATAAAAAAAATATAAAAGAAGAAGCTGTGGGTGCTAAGGGGACGTTCAGAAGCAGCTGAAGTACTAGGAGCTGTTAAAATTCGAACATCTAATATGCCTAATTGCGTATTTCCACAAATTTCTTTTCACTAATTTACTGCAGAAATTTCATCCAAACAAAAGTTTTGGCCCAATAATCATTTCTGGCCTTGTAATTGACAAAATCTGCCATTATAATTATGTTTAGCGCCTCTGACATTGTGTAAATGAATTAAAATGCAGGAGGTACCTCAGATAAATTCGAAAAGGTTCAAAATTCTGTTGCTCTACGTAACAACTAGTATTTGTTATTCAAATGAGTATTTACCAGAAATTAGATAAAGGTGGGTATAAATAGGCAAATACCCAGCTGTGAGTCTAGTTATAAGACTCACAGCTTCTAGATGGTACTAAGCTAATTAGAATTTTTACAGCCAATATAGATTACATATAAACGACATTTCAATTTAAAAAACAAGTAAGAAAGTGCTATAGTCGGTCAAGCCCGAACATACGATACCCTCACCATTAAGGTCAAAGGTGTTTTTTCGTGTATAAAGACAAATATTTACTAAATTTTGCCATCATACAAACATTTTCTCAAGACTTATATATTTAAACTGTTTCCGTCATTTCGACTTATATGGAGGCTATTGTCAAATGTGGACCGATTATCCTGATTACAATTTTTTCAAGAATTATGTATGCTTTAAATTGTCATTATCTTCAGATTTACGAGCGTTTTAGTGATATTTGTCGTATTAAGTGCGTTTTGATGGGAGCTGTGGGCAAATGTGATTTTGGTTTAGATCAGCAGTATTTGTTTAAAATTTCATGAAAAATATTAATATTTATTGCCAAAATATCAATTCCGGGAAGTGGGACCTATAGGAGGTACCATAAATAATGGACCGATTGTGATGAATTTCCCACTATCAAAAAAATTATCTGTGCCAAATTTCATCAAATTATCTTTAGAATTGCGACCTGTACTTTGATTACATGGTTTACATGGGGGTCCAGCCAGACGGACCTACGGACTGACATCGCTAAATCGACTCAGAAAGTGATTCTAAGTCTATTGGTATAAGGATCTAAGACAAATATTTCCATGCGTTACATACATCAGCACAAACTTATAATACCCTTTCCACCCTTTCCACATAAACGTTAGATATTTTTTTATTCCCAATAGGAGTATAAATATTTAGTGAAATTTACTCTTGGCATTTAAAGTTTTTCAATTTAAAAGTCTTTAAAAACAAATCTACTGTTATTTAAATAAATATTTATTTAAATATATTAATTATACTTCTTGAATATTTTTATTAAAATGACTAAACGAGGTCGGGTTGATAAGTGATTTTTCGTATATGCGATAAAGGGTTTACAGAGAAAGACATATCTCTTTTTCTCTTTTAGCATAAACAGAATATATTGAATGAAATATTAGTTCTCCGTTTGCTGACCGCGATCGTTGCTACCCTTACAATAATCGAAAAAGCATTTTTACATAACATAATCAAGATCTCTCAGACTCTAGAGATATCAAGCGAACGGGTTGTACATATCGAGATCAAATATTTGGTTTTGCAAAAGAACTGATCAAATTGCGTGGCATGCGACAATAAAATTCTGATTCTTGTTTAGAATTTGTTCTATTGTAATAAGCACGAGTTTTTTGCGACAGCGAATGAAACGTGGCTCCAGCAACAGACTGCCATGATAAACCGATCCAAAGCTTTAAAAGACACATCAGTCGGCTGGCAATGTTATAGCATTAGTTGTTTGGGATGTGTATAATAACACAAGTATACACGATTTTGGATCTAAACAACAAAAAGCTGTTTCTGAGGTTATTTGAGGAGCTGAATCCGAATCTGCACTTTTGTTTTCGAGTTATTAAATAAGCACTTTCGAGATATTAAATAAACACATTTTTTTTTAAAATTTTAACAATGAATCTCCATTTTATTCCTAAAAAGTTTTTAAATAAGAAATGAAGAGTAGTCAAACTGAACCGCTGTACTGTTTAGAATCTGTTTTATGTATTATAGTCCAACAGTAGTCGCTCATCATGCCCTCGTCCCAAAATCATTCGTATTGTTTTTCGATTTTGGTTAAATCTTGGTGTATCCCCCAAGTTTTCAGGAAAAAAAATCAAGATGGGAATGCCGCAAAGGTATTTTGAGAGACATTTAAGCTCTAATCATTGTTTTATCTGCTTGAAATCCTTGAATTTGCTGTTACCGAGAAAAATGTGAACAACATCTTGAAATGATACCAATGGTACTGCTTTATTGAGCGTTAAACATTTTGTAAAGTTTCTGTCGGTTAAAATATAATCTTCTTAGAGTATTGTCATTCACACAGAATGATAACGGGGTTAAATAATGTTTCTAGTTGCGCCTACAGCTGAATGCCATTATGATAGCGCAGTGCTGCCAACATGCGCAAACACACAAACTAGATCCAATTTTGAAAAACAACCCCATTTTTTAATTCAGCACCTCAAATAACGTAAAGATTTGTTCTCATCTGTTCTTATTTAATAGTTGACCGTAATCTGAAAACTTGTGTAATTATCTGCTATCTTGAAAAGGGAAAGCGATCAACAACGACTATTATATGTAGGGCAAACAGACGCACAGACAGACGTTTGAGAATAACAACACCGTGTCACAAAATCATGAAAACGATAGTAGGTTGCAACCGCGAAATTGTTCTGTTTTTAGGCAAAGAAATTAATCGCTAGCGAACAGGTAATCGCCAAAACTGAGGGCTATTTTAGGCTTTAAACAAATCATATTATAAAAATAGTATCAAAAATTGTATGACCGCTATAATCGTTGTATAGACCTTGAAGACAACTATATTAGATAAAATCAAATGTTATAAAAATAATTATATGTTATCCTACTTTTAGCCCAACTGATAACTTTCAAAGAAATTCTGCAAGTACAAAAACTAACAAACTTTTCAAACCTCCTTCGTAGATAAGTTTTAAGAAAACCAGCAACTGAAAAATTTCAATGTCACTGTCAAAAAATCCTTTTGTCACTAAATGTCCTCAAGGAAAATTAACAATTTTTGAATGAGCGTTTCTTTATTCTTTTTGTTGTTACTGTTTTAAGTTGTTGTTGTTGTCGTTGTTATTACCGCCGGTGTAGCTGTTGGTTTAGCTGTTACTGTTACCAAACTTATTTGATTATGTAAATTAACATTTTGTTGTTCGTTGAGGTTTGTTTTTGGTTTTAAGACAATTTACATTCTTATCAACAATGTCTGTCATTCAGTCAGTCATTCATTCATTTAGTCAGTCAGTCCGTCCGCTAAAACCAAAACCGAAAATGAACGTAACAAACGAATAAATACAAAAATCATCAGCAGATACTCTGGGTATACTCTGTAGAAGATACATAGATGGAATGGATGTTGGGTGTTAAAGTTGGTTGTTGCCATTTAAGTATTACTCTAACCAACAAAATTCATCATATCCCAACAGGACTATAGCGCTCAGAGTTTCCAAGGTTATTTAAAATATGGAAACCTTGTTGTAATACCACAATATAAGAATTTTCCTGTATCTAAAGATCTGTATGTATCTATGTAAGTAATTTTGTTTGTTGGTGCTGATGTTTTTGGATGTAATTTGGATTTGATTAGACGGCAAGATGGCAATCGACTATACAATATAGCTGACAACAAAATCGCAACAACTAACAAGATTCCTTGTTGCTGTTGTTATTTAGTTTATATTATCACTCTCACCATTTTGTAGAGTAACTGTAACTATATGACAATAATGTGGTGCTACAGAGCGGTTCCTTCCATGTCTAATTCAGTCGAGTCAGTGAGTCTTTCCTTTGGTTTGTTGCTACAAATTATACCAACTCGAATGTTTGGTTGGTTGGTTGGTTGACTGGATAACAGTTTTTGATATGTTGATAACCACAGGCCATGTTTAAATAATGTCTCTCTAAATGGAGGGAATGTCATGTAAATGACATTTGATAAGGCAGCGAATATGTTGGAGAAGAGAATTAGAATTGAATAAAAAACCACAATAAAATTCGAAATTATTTTACTTATTCGATTTTTACTTACTACAGTCTGTCTGTCTGTCTATCTGTATCTTGAATCAATTGATATTGGAAATGTGAATAAAATTAAAGCGATTTTTATTATCAAAATTGTATCTGCAATGGCATTTTCATTTAGCAAACGAATGATAACTGTCAATTTTAATATTTATTACATTTATTTGGAAATATTTCGAGATAATATTGTAATTAAGGTTTTAGTTTATGGAATAAGTACCTATATTGCATATTTAAGGAAATAGATTTGAGACTTTCATTCATTTTTTGTGTTTATTTATTTTTTGCAGTTAAATTCCAAAAGTTCTATGAGCGTGGAATAATGATGTTGCCGGAATGATGGCGAAAGGTTATTCAACAAAATGGAAATTATATAATTGATTAAAGTTCATTATAGTTAAAATTAAAACAAAATGTGTTTACTTTATTTTAAAGAATCGTCGGGGCAATACAATAGTATGACCGCGTAGAATCCAACTACTAAATGACACCTAAATTATTAGGGAATATATTTATCGCCAATATGTGAAAACATCTACCTCTACTTTTTCTTTCACCAGGTATTTCGAAATCAAAATTAGACAAAACTTAAGTTCTGAGGACTTAAATCTAAACAAGGCAAACCGGGATGACGTATTTCTAGGATATACAGTAAATCCTAACTTAGTCCTGATATAGGACTAAATGTGACTTATGGTGCCCTAGTTACTTTGGAGACTTATGCTGAGGTCTATATATTATAAACTTAAGCTCGATTATTCCTTTGAAAGATGAATACATTTTATTTAAATTAGATAAAGTAAAGCAAATAATGGTATATGGGCAAATCCGAAAAACGTTAAACCAAGGACAAAATTTTAAAACTGTCAAAATCGCGTATTTGCGTTTATGGAAAAATTAACTATTGATTCATTGATCCTTTAGAATATATAATGGATACAATGTTTGATTGCTCTCTTCGAGAATAGCAGGTCTTTATTTGCACCAATATCGAATTTTTATACATTTTTTAAACTAATGGGTTTTTTAAAAGTTCATAAAAATCACAAAAACATCCATTTAGGTATCAAGTTTCAGTATGGGCTCAAAGTCTGCCTAATTTTCGGATTATAATCTTCGCTTTATGTTAATATTTGTTGGACACAATAATCATAATTCGTATTTATTCAGTCCCTCAAATTGTATATAATTTGTAGTTTTCGCTCTGTCTAGAATTAGGGATAATCCTCCTGATGAGATGGCCTAACCAACCATCGAAACGCGTCGAGGAAAGGTTTCCCTACCAACATTTTTTGGTTTTATCAAAAAACTATTTATTACAATAATAAATAATTGTAATAAATTGGGATTCTTAGTGCAATACACTACAGTAAAACTTTTTAATTAAATGTTTGATGTCCCAAAATTTTGATAAACCTTTTTGATTAATGTAAAAGACGCCATCAAAAGTAATTGGAGTTATATAAATAACGTCAAGTAAAAAAGGACTCACAGTGTGTAGCGTCCGTCACAGAAATAAAGTTTTTTTTTAATTTGACTAGTGCAATTTTTCTTTTTTCTCCAATTGAACTTGGTTCGTAAAGAGAACTTATAGTATACTTTACATTAGGCTAAAAATATAGAGATGTTAATATAGCATTTTACAGAATGATATGTATATGAAAGTGTGCAGCGTCCGTCACAGTATATATTTTTTACAAAATAATATTTATTAAATACAACATTTACGAGCGCATGTCTGTCTTATTCATAAAGCAATAACACAGTCTATTTCCACAGTTGAATTTAAGTTATTAGGTGTTAAAAAATATACAATGGGGCAAATTTTATGCTTTTGAAATTTGATTTTTTTTTTTTGATTTTTGGGACACTCTAACAGCTAGCCGCAGCATTCTTTCGACGAAAAATAAGATGTAAAAAGTGTAAAACTTTTAATAAGTATATGTAAGTAGCCGTTTTGTAAAATATTAAAAAAAAAGGAAGGAGATGAAATTCGGAAACAAATAAAACCATTATTTTCAGTGAGTAACTAATCCTTAAAAAAAAATACGAAATATGAATTTTTTCCTAATAAAAAACATTCAAGTAAAAATTGTATCGTCCGTTACGTAGCGTCCGCAACAGTACATTTATGGACTTTTTGTGAAACTGTTTTGTAATCTCCTGAATTTCCTCTATCTTTAAAGTATTTACAATATTATTATTACTATGATTTGATGAAAGTTACGGAAAAACGTGTTGAAAAAAGGTCACTACCATTTTTGTAGCGTCCGTCACAGCACTTTAAAAGCGAATATCTTTTTCCTCCAACTTAAGTATGTAAATTAACAAATGCCATTCGATAGCACAATCGATGGGCTAATATTCTCTGAAATCTGTGCAAAGATATCTAGTGTAGAACGACAAAGAAAAACATTTAAGTACAACAAAATCCGTACAAATGTAACGTCCGTCACGCAGGATTTGCCCATATATTCAATTTTAGATTTAAGTTCAGAAATCAGGTCAAAACATTAATCTAAACTTGTTATTCTGAATGACAAGTCAACAGAAAACAGAATAATAAAAAGTCACAAAAAAACATATTCTGATCAACTATTTACATACATAAATATAACTAAATTTGTTGGAACAACTTCATTAAAAATTACTTCTGATGAAAATGTTAGTGTCACTTTGTTTGGGCAGAAAAAACAAAATACACAAATTTACCAACAAAGTGACAATGACATTTCAACAGGATTAACTGTCAACAGTTAGTTTTCGTTCTAAGAAAATGTTTTAGAGTTTGAGATGAAAACGAAAAACTCGAAATATTATGTATGCTATTAAGTTCTAGCAGTTAATTAATATTTCAGGAAAATTAATGCAAAAATTTAATAAAGACTATTAATTTCTAATAAAGATTATTTATATCAATATCTATATATTTTCCCTTTCATTAGACCTGTCATCAACTGTAACAAAGGATTAATTAAAGAAAAATCCTAAATAGTTTTCATCTAATTTATCTAAAAGCTTTTCTCTAATTAACAGCATTTATAGCTTATTTTTATTACTTTTTTTATACCCTTCACCAATAGGTGAAAGGGTATTATAAGTTTGTGATTCCGTTTGTAATTTTTTTATTAGTGATCGTAGACCCCATAAAAATTATACCGATCGACTCAGAATCGGGAGGAGAATCGATTAAGCGATGTCCGTCTGTCTGTCTGTCTGTCTGTCCGTCCGTCTGTCTGTTGAAATCAAGTTTCTGAAGCCCCTGGAGGATGGACTTACATAAATTATTTATCAGATTTTAGGAAATTCTCCCGCAATGAACGCTATTAAATTTCATTAAAATCGGTTTATAAACACCGAAAATATCGAAAAAATACCAAAAATTAGACGAAAATTTTAAAATTTTTGATTGAAACACACTTTTAAATAACAAGAGAAAAAAGATAATCCTGATATACATGTGATAATATGTTATATATCAGATTGTAGCAAATAGTTTCCCAAAGCACTCTGTAAAATTTTATCAAAATCGGTCTATAAACAACTGAGATATCGCCAAAACACCGAATTTGATGTATCGCAAATTGCCCAAAGTTCGCATTAGAGAATGTTTGTTGAAAAAATGAAATGCAGAAATAGGAAAAACCATCCTCCTTTAGCACGGACCTACATAAATTTTATATCAGATTTTAGGAAATTCCCCCGCCAAGCACGTTGTTAAATTTTATCAAAAGCGGTCCATAAACAATTGAGATATCGCAATAACACTACATTTGATGTACAGCAAATTGCCCAAAGTACGTGTCTAAGAAATTTTGTTTACATTTTGTAAGTATTGTTTCAGCGATATCTCAGGTGTTTATGGACCGATTGTGATGAAATTTGACATCGTTCTTTATGGGAGGATTTTCTAAAATCTGATATATATACTCCACAAATCTGATTATGAATACCATTCAAATTGTACCGATCAACTCAGAATCGGCACAAGAATCGATTTCGCGACCTCCGTCCGTCCGTCTGTTTGTTTGCCCGTCCGTCCGTCTGTTTGTTTGCCCGTCCGTCAGTCTGTTTGTTTGTCCGTCCGTCTACCTGTCTGTCCTTTTTTCTGTTGTAGTCAAGTTTTTTGGTTTTTTCGTCGATATCTCAGATGTTTATTTTGATGAAGTTTAATAGCGTCCTTCGCAGGGGATTATCTAAATCCTGATGCATTCTGTAATTTGTGGTAGATATAATTTAGCGTTTAAGCGATGGTGTTTTGATCGACAATGTTGAAATTCAGGGGAGACAATTCAGGAGCTCCACAAATCTGGTTTTAGCAGACAGACACACTGCATTTATCTTAATTTTGTGTCTGACTTTTGAACATTATGATAACATTTGAGAATGTATTATATATCAAATTATAGGTAATCTTCCTAGGAAGTACAAAAATGCAGCTAATTACATGATATCCGTTCAAAACCTACATATGTATGTAAGTATCTCACATATCAACAAAAATTTAAATTTTTTAATTGCAATTGGGAGAAATCCGTTCACGTTTGACAATTGATCCCGTATAACTTCGCCTAAGGCAATCTCTTAGTAGCTAATAAATGACAAATTATAATAGATACGATGATGACATTTAGTATAAAGACGTTGTACAATATTGATATTCAGGACAATAGCGCCTAAAATAAACTTTCTAGAGGGACAACATTTGACAAAAGTATTTCTGATCTCTTGAAAAGTTCGATATTGAAAATGGGCGAGCTCTATTCACATTTAGTGAAATCTCCCATATAAACCCGACCGGGAATCGATTTAATGCTGATAAATTAAATCACATTAAAATTGCACAAAGAACTAGAGCAAAACTTTCCAAACATCCATCGGACAGATCGAAAGAACTATACATCCCAAATATTATTGATGAAGTGTTCATTTTAATTAATTAACTAACTTCAAATTAATAAGTAAACTTTTCCGACAAAGCTGATAACCATCCATTCAAAAGCTATATATTTCACGTATGTATCTAAAACTAAGAGTGTATATCCTATAATTTTAAGGCTTGTATACATTGACAATCATTGTTAAAGCTTTGACCTAAATCAGTCCGCTAACTTCAGAGTTTTATATAACTAATCAAGAACTTTTACTAGTTGGATAATTCGTACGAATTAAAGTGCACAACCTTCACTGGGCACTGTGTTTTTGGGTTGCATGCCAGAATACTTAAACTTCATCAAATCGATGTGCTATTGCAAATGTAAGGGCATCTACATTTTGAAGCATCTTTTCTGCATGGTTTATCTGGTCTATCGAACTTTATTAAATGTTCGCAAAATATGTGTCTATTTTATTTCGAAGCTACTGGCTGGCTTAAATATGCATTCTCTACTTGTAGTCTAGTAATCATTATCTTTCACAAAGGGACCACTTTAGAACCCAAGTGAAGCTTCCCTAGACATCAGCCACCTGCCCAACCTAACCTTTGGGTGCATAACTATTCTAGATGATGACGCCACCGAAAAGGTTTTCGTTTTCCGACTCTTAATTTTAAAGACTCTTTGCATATAATACTAGTATAACCAAATATTGCTACGAATTACATTAAGTACTTTTGGAACACCATTGGTGAAGGGTATCCAAGATTCGGCAAAGCCGAATATACCACTCTTACTTGTTCACATTAAAATTTGATTTGGATTCATGCATTTGGTTTCTTTTTTTTTTTTTTTTTGAAGTCAAACATTTAGCAATAATTGATTTGTGTGGGCTTTTGCTTTTTAAAAATTTAACTGTCTGTCACTCAATAGCTAAAAGATTTAACGAGAATTTTATTCTTTATTTGCAGATTTCAAAGTTCAATGTCTGTTTTTTTTTTTTTGCTTTCTTGTTTCACTTTAAACTGATTGTGTGGATTTCAATTTCTAATTTATTTTAAAACGACTCCGTTTGACAACAGACACAGGCGACATAAAAAAGACAACTTGATATAATAGAAGGACTTTTGAGTAGCAATTGAAGGTAAGTATTTATATATAAAAACATATAAATTTTTTTCTCTGGTTTATATTTTTCCAAATAAATGTTGATCTAACAAGTAAGGGTGTTATATTCGGCAGTGCCGAATCTTATATACCCACCATCAAGTTGTGTTAAATTTTGAAATAAAGAGTGTTCTAAAAAAAATATGCATTTACTATTTTAGACAAAATTTATCCATAGTGCAAGAAATAATTTATTTTTTGATCAAGTTAGTTTCTATAGATATGTCAGATACTATTATTTTAGAAATGATTAATTTTCAATAGTTATTTCAATCAAAATGGACTGCGAAAAAAAAGTTCGTGAAAATATAATTAAAACTTTTCAAAAAAATCCGTCATGGACTTTTAAAAAAATAGCTAAAAATTTGAAAGTTGACCCTCGAACGGTTTCTAATGCCATCAGACGGTATAAGGAAAACCTGAGCATTGAAAGAAAACCTGGATCAGGGAGGAAAAAAGGTCCTACAGATATTGGTAAGGCAAAAGAAGTCGAGCGACTCTTTCGAAGAGCGCCTAACACTTCTTTAAGAAAAGCAGCTCGTACGGTGAAATGTTCTACGAATTTTGCACATAGAGTCAAAGCTTATGCTGGACTGAAGACATACAAAGTCCAAAAGGTTCCAGATCGCAATGCTATAAAGAACTTAGAAGCAAAAAAACGAGCGAAAAAATTGAAGTCTGATTTTATAAAAAAAAATACACCTGTTGTGTGATGGATGATGAAACATACGTACTGACAGACTTTTCTCAACTTCCTGGTCAAGATTTTTATGTTGCTGATAAACGGGGCAATGTTCGGCAAGAGTTTCGCACAAAAAAAACAAACAAAATTCCCTAAGAAGTTTCTCGTGTGGCAAGCTATTTGCAGTTGTGGCAAAAGAAGTAAAGTATTTGTGGCATCTGGCACAATAAACACAGAAATTTATATAAAGGAGTGCCTACAAAAACGGTTGTTACCCTTTTTAAGAGAGCACAGAGTGACTACATTTTTTTGGCCCGATTTGGCATCATGCCATTATGGAAAAAAGGCACTTGAGTGGTACTCAAAGAATAATGTCATTTTTGTACCACGAGAGGCAAATCCACCTAACTATGCAGAACTTCGGCCTGTGGAAAGGTATTGGGCTCTGGTAAAAAAGGAATTGAAGAACACAGAAAAGATTTCCAAGAACATGTCCGATTTTAAGCGCAGGTGGAAAAAAGGTATCAGAAGCAACTGTAAAATCTTTAATGGGAGGGTTTCCGAAAAAAGTCGATAATTTTGCAAAACCCGAGTACTAAGTAAACATTTTAATGCTAAATGATTTTGTATAACATGTCATTATATTTGCGTATTTTGTAGAGTTTTTATATTAAAAGGTTTGATTTTTATTTAAGGAAATCCAACTACAAATTTTATTTAGAGCACTCTTTATATCTCATATATCTACGAGGTTGCAGCAAATTCAAAACGTGGACCAAATTGGTGCGTAAGTGTGTAAGTGGTTTCCCTAGTATTTATTTACTTTGAAAAAAATTCCTTATCGTAACCGGGTATAGTTTTATATTAAGAAGTTGTTAAATACTTTTCGTTTAGCTTAATATTTAGTTAGGATAAATAAGTTAATAGTAATAAGACAGGTCCTTATATTTTGTTAGGAGTTCCTAATGCATCTACCATATACATATTAATATGCTGCTTGTACCTCCAAATCTTTTTGATTGTAGATATAAAAAAAGGGGACGTAATATATATATATATAAGAATTATAGCCAAATGTTGACCGATTCTAACACACTGGCTGGTACTTATATATAGCTTATTTTTGCAAAATTTAGTGACAATAGCTAATACAGATTCTAATTTAATAGCTTTTAACTGGTTCTTGATTTTTGGTTTCCGGGAGTGTTTTTTATATGAAAGCTATAGTCAAATATGGACCGATTCCTATAAAATGTGATATACTGACCAATAGTTGCATAAAACTTCTCTATTCTAAATTTAGTCGTCATAGCTAATACAATTGTGCCAGTCAGCTGTCCAGCCGGACTGACATCGCTAAATCGACTTAGAAAGTGATTCTAAGCCTATTGGTATACTAAAAGACAAATATTTCTATGCGTTACATACATCATCACAAACTTATCCCCTTGACTTGTCAATTAGCGTAACAAAGTTCACTTCCAACTGTTCGCATACAACTTGCACTAAACAAACCAGTTTTGATGCTTAAGAACAGTCGCGAAACGAGTCAGACTCGTTATGATCATGTTAGGCAAAGAAATTGTACCACTAGTCAGAATCGTGGACCCTTTCCACCTATGATGATGAAGGGTATAAATACCACTGCGGGGCAACTACAGATGAGTAGGTTACAGTAGGTATACTGTGAGGGTTGACACCAAATTACGAAGCCCATGGCGAGGAAGGCGATGGCGATAGAGGTTGCCACAACATTTAAAGAAATTGCCTTATTTACTAGTTATAGACAGGCAACGGTAAGCCTATATACTTCGCAAGATTATCCGCAATAGTGAAACGCCGTGGTTAGTTTAGTCATCCGCCTAGCACACCAGAGGTCTCGAGTTCGATCACAGTCAAGACCCACTTAAAAAAAATAAATTTTCAAAAATAAGGGATTCACCTCATAACTCAGCTAGTCATTGGTTATTGAGTATCAGGCTATGTAAAACTTCTCTACTCGTAACTAATGTATTTGCTGATTTCGGAGCCGGAGTTAAAACATAGGTCAGTTTTTATGAGTAGAAAAAATGGATCGGATGCAGCTCATTGTCTGAGAGAAGTACCCCTTGTTCCAATTGGAATGTGAGTGGGAATTATGAATGTATCCGAAATAGTGTTGCCAGATTCATTGTTATGACTAGGTACCCAGAAAAGGTCTAAAGCAACGTTGACCATTATTTGCGTGGCAGGGGAATAATATATTATGATTGATCACTCATCATCATTTAGTCTCCATTTGGCTAACGTTGGTCTAAAGTTAAATGTCTCGCCATCTTATTATAAGACGCTGGTCATTCAAAATTAAGACCAGTCAAATAGTTAAAATCAAATTTTCTTCTTTAAGAGCGGGATAAAAAAGCCTACTTTCACTGTTTTTCTTGACAGTTCCATCAGAAAGTGGTTAAGCTGATTGCCAAGTTAAGGGCTATATACTGAGCCATTAATACAGCCAGAATTCCGTTAAGCATAGCAAAATGTGCCTTAGAAAGTGTTGCCTTAACGCAGTTTAAGCAATATGTGTGAGTGTAAAAAGTGTCAGACTACTGTTCTAATGGCACCAGTAACCATTAGAGCTAAAGTGTTGAGATTTTTTACAAAAGATCTACGATTGATAAGAGCAACATACATTAGTATGAGCTTAACAATCATTCCGGCATTAGACTTTTCAACATCAGTAGAAAAAAATTTAATGCTTTCACACCCTAGATCGGGTATTTAGACGCCAGGATAGTTCAACAGAAGTTCAACATAGCCCAATTTAGGAAGATTAAATTTTGGTATCTTGTATTTTTGGGAAAACTTGACACAAAATATTTAAACTATTCAATATAAATCAAAATTTACAAAATTCAGCTTCTACATATCATAAGTGTTCGAATATCATCATTCTTTGTTTGTGCTCTTATATCTCAAAAAATGTAAGTGATGTAGCAAATTTTATCCTCAACATTTTTCAATGTAGAAATGTTCAATGTTGCACAATGTTTTCCCTTTCAACGAACGAGTGCATCAATTTTCAATATGTATTGGGAAACGAGTTCAATAAGTTTTCGATTTTATTTTCAATATTTTACAGTCTTTTTTTATTTTGCTATAAAAAATTTTCTGATTTTTTTTTATGATACAAAAGAAGAACTCTCTTGTGTATATTGAACGAGAAAAAAAAAACAACACAATGTGATAAAACTAACAAGAGTAAGTATTAAACCAAACAACAAGAGCAATATTTAAATAAAATAACAAATAAAATTAAACACTTTTGCATAATAAATTGCTGTAAAAATCATCACAAGGAAATTGTTTATACATTGGAAAAATATTTCACTTCTTCTTTTTTTGAAGAAGTATTAACATTTTAACACACATGAATGCACCAATCAGGAATATTCAGTGCTCTTGTATGAAATGGTACTATGACGAACTTATGATACCCTATGTCGAAGAGATATTTCAGGACCTATATTTTGATGTCAACTGATATCGGTTCCATACAAACAAATAATATCAGCATTGTTATATGGAAATTTTGCATATAAGAAGCTTCTTTTCTTTAAATTAATCGAGTCCCTGGTAAAATGACCACATGTACGTTTACAAGCTTCTAAGGAACTTTATACATGTTAAATAGCTCAACCTTATATAACCTTCAACTTGGCAATTAGGTTACCGACCTAACCAGTTTAGGAACAAACTAAAAAATATCCTATCTAACATTGACTATTGCGGGGCTAGACTAATGGACTTGTGTACAAACTTCTCTGAAAATCGATTTCTAAAGCTATACATGGACGGGTCTAAATCGATGATAGGAAATTTCCTTCGCTCATAGAGAAGGACATTTCTTAAAGGCTCCCTGAGCTTTGCAGAATGCAGGCCGAAAAAGCAGCCATGTACCAAGTGAACGAAAGGCTAAGATATTCGTAATATTATACCTATCCGCCATTTGTTCTTGTTCAAGAATGTAGAGCCATGGTAGGCACAAAGAGAACACAGAAAATATCAATGTATTGGTGACTTTACAAATAAAGAGACTAAGAAAAAATAAATATTTTTTTGTTCTCTTTTACATGTATTTTGTTGTTGCAAATTGACTATTATCATGTAAATGAGTATTTTTCTCATTTTGGTTTGTTTTTTATATTTGGTTCGTGTCGTGTATGTGAAAATGACGATTGGTGCTCGGCCCATAGGGGCTATTTTGCCTATCATGGATGTAGAACATCACTAAATAAGATAGCGATACATTCTATCATAGAATCAATACTTACTTAAATGGCCTATATTTTTTCTAATTCCCACGACGTTCTAATTGGAATTTGGGTACTTCTCCCAGACAATGAGCTGTATCGTATTCTATTTTTAGACTCATTAAAAGGCAAATGCATTGGAGAAGTTTCATATAGGCTAATACTCAATAACCAGTGGCTAGATGAGTTATGAGGTGAACCGTTTTTTTTATAAATTATTTTTTCAAGTTGGTCTGGCCGAGGATCGAGCTTGGGAAAACTTGTATGCTATGCGGATGACTTACCTGCTATACCACGGCGGTTCATATTTACAACCAGTTAAGGACAAAGGCCAAGCATATTTAAAATAGAAGCGCATGGACTTCTATCTTGAGCGCATATTCTCCAATTTCGTAGGCCAAGATTTGAAAGACTTTCCTCTGTTTGGTCTTTTCATAAAAGTTGCGGACCACCTCTTCTAATATTGGGGCCCGTTTTTCTTATAATTTTAGCTTTTTCGTAGTATTTTTTCAGGAATTGGTTGCTAGCCCGAAGTCGTAACCCATATTTTTTTAGATCACTAGGTTAACGGGTGTTAACGTAGTTCCGGGGGTGATACCGGGAGGATGTTCGTGTCTACAGCTAAGACTAAGGATAAATCAGATAAGTCTGGGATTATCAAGGGGATTTTGCTTGGTATCCAACATCCCCTACATCACCACCACCAGTTGGTAATATAGAAATCATTATGTACAGAATTGAAGGTCACAATTACCAACAGAGTCAATTATGAGGCTTTTCTTTGGTGGTATTATCATTCGTACCTAGTCAGGCAGTCTATCAGAACAAAAAGCTTTCTAAGGATTTAGTGTTAAATAAAAGCTAGTTAATGAACCAGGGTACCAGGGCCCTATTTCACTAAGCTACAAGTCTACAATTGCAAGTGTTTTTGCCTATAAAATTGTGAACTTTTAAAAAATTGTGTTTCATTAAAATACAATTACAAGTTTGTAGCTACAAGTGATATTTACAATTCACAAGTTTACAAGGCATACTTCTACAAGTGGTTTTGTTTCACAAATCTGTACTTGTATACTTGTATACAATTACAAGTTTGTAGCTACAAGTGATTTTTACAATTCACAAGTTTGCAAGTCATACTTCTACAAGTGGTTTTGTTTCACAAATCTAAATTTTTACTTTTAAAAAAACTGATCTTGACAGGTAAGGAAATGCATAGGCATATTGACCGACACTGTAGCCTAAATTGTAGTTTAAGTAGATGAAATAGAGGAACCAGAACATATAGAGACTAAGTGTGGATAAAGGTTCGTCCCAATCAGTAGAACAGATTATTAGACATAGTCCTACGTTTCAAAGTCGAAGACCAAAGTTTTTAGGTAGCAGAATCCTCAATGTGCTCTATGTCATCCACAAGGGAGTACCAGTCACTGCAATATCAAATCAATTAAATTATTATTAAGTTATCAGGTCAATGTGCTATATATGATGAACAGATCTAGGTTTAGTGAGAAAACCACAAAAACATAGTGCAATATAGAGGCCAATATAGGGCTCTATGGTAAAAATTAGACTTGACAAAGACCAACATTTGAATAGAACATACCCAAGGGGATGAATAGGTATTAGAGTATCAAAAAAAAAAAATTAAAACATTTACAGAAAGACTTGGCGCCAAAGTTTGGACATGAAAGTTATATGGGAAAATAAGGGGTTTCTTCAAATGTTTGAAAAAAATTTCCACTTAGAATATATTTTCAAAAATGTATTTAACAGCATGGTACTGAAAACTAAATGGGCTTTCCAACGAGATATATTACATTAAAAGCGGTTGAAAACTTTTATAATTATTAAGGGCTTTCCAAAATATTTTACATGATTGAAGACTCTCCAGGGCATATGCATAACAAAAATTTGTTATTTTTAAAAGTTTTAATAAGTTTGACTTTTTTACTTTTCTGAGACCTAAAAGACATTTGAATATAAATATTTGTTACATTGGGCTAACGTAAAGTCACTTTTGCGTAGGACGAAAAAAGCATTTTTTTCGTACCATTTTCAGAACTCCGTTTTTTGTTTTTTCAATAGTTTGTTAAACGAATTCGAAAAAAGCAGCAAAAAGGTTCCAGAGTGTTAGAAATGAGATCGGTATCTCTAACGGCTTAGTCGTACCTGTGACTTAAATTCAATGGATTTTGACAAAAGCACAATTTTTCACCAGTTTAAAAAAAACACTTTAATTGTTATATATAAGCAGTTTTTATAAGCAGAACTGCTTCTATGGGTAGAAATATATATTAAAAATTTGATTAAAATCGGATGTCGTTAATTCTTCTATTAACAGGGTCAAAAGCAAATTTTTTTAAAGTTAATTTTTTTCAAAAAGGTACTCGAAATTATATGTATTTATTGTTAAATTTCAATGAATATTCAAAAATCATTCAAAGGCGCCTTTAATCACTAAGCTAAGCTTGGGAACTATTTAGAGCCCATGGGAACGCAAGGGTTAATTTATATAAAAATGTATTTAAATACGATTTTTTGAATTTTCATTGAAATTTGACAATATAAAGTGTAATTTCGAGTACCTTTTTAAAAGAATATCATTTTTACAATTTTTACTTTTGACACTGGTAATAAAAGGGTTAACGACATCCGATTTTAGTAAAATTTCTTATATATGCCAAACTGGCACCAACTATCTTACCAAACCTAAGCCATAAATGAGAGCTAATGTCCATTTATCACCAAAAAAAGAAGAAGTCAATAAAACAGTGTGCTACATGTATCATTTGAACCCCAATATAGCAAGCCACCTGAGTTGACATAGGGTACCAAAAAAAAATATTTTAAAACTTAGCAATAAGAAATGTTTAAAAAATGAATACATTCTTTAGCAACGAGAGAAAATTTACTACAAATTAAAAATGAAACATTGAAGAATATTTCAAAATATCCCAGAACTAGTAAAGTAAATAAATATAAATAAATATTTGACACCTACACTCCTCTTTCAAATCTATAAACCTATGACCTTTTTAAAAATATTCACTTAAATATCTTATAATATATTTAGTCCCTTTTGTAGTTATGGAACTTCTTAAGATATTCTTTCCTTTTCAACAGAACCCACTAGAAATTTGTAATTTATGTCCAACCGTCGCCATAGTTAAGTCAATACATATGAATAAGAAGTGTTTTAAGAAAGAGAGTAGGTAAGAAGATGGCGCTGTCATGGTCTTAAAACAAACACCACGTACAAGTGTCATGAAAATGTGTGTAGGAACAAGATTTAATGCCCAACACGCACAAAAACTACGAAACAAAACATTTCTAAATATTATTTATTTACGTGTTGGAACTGTGGCCCATTAAAATGGAACTAAATACAGACGAAAATCAAAGGTAAAGTATAATGCGACATCGATTTTCTTTTATTTCATTGTTAAGCTGATGCTTGCGTTTTTTTTTTGTTTGTTTGAAAGAAAGGTGGAGGGGCGAAGTCAAACAAATTGGTATGATGTATTATGTATTGGAAATCTGTGCAAACATTTTCGAATTTATTTGTATTGTATTGTATTAAACCTGGGATTATTTTTAATTTGACACATTAACATATGTGTAAGTAAATACCGTGTAATTATGAAGAACCCAGTGGAAATAGGAGCAATGATTTATAAAAAAACAAAAGTGACTTTTGTCTCTCGAACTACATCTTGACGGAAATTGTTTGTTTCTCGGTTACAAGTTCCACATCTCACACGCCTAATGCTTCGTATTTCATTAAATGTATAACGAAATTTTACAGACTTTCTTCCACATCGATCAAATTGTAAGATATTTCAGTAACATTTTTGTAGCATAGTTTTACGTTGATATTAATTATATGTAACATACATATTAGGTTCACTTCATTGTAACTTATTTGTCAAAACTTCAATGATAGTGAACAAATTTCATTTGAATTATATGTTTTGACAAACGGAAATAAATTGAAAATCCCTAAGGTATGTTATACAATATTTGGTTAAAAGTCTAAGTTTTCGATCGATATCGAAAGCGGCGATTTAGAACCGGTTTTTGTTAACAAGGAAACCCGAAATGGATTTTTATTAATTTTTGCCCTTTCGACCATAACTCTTAAGCTAATAAGCCGAAATTTAAAACCTTTTGATAATGATTCTTAAAATACTGCTAACAAGTCCCGCTGTCAGCGGATGGAGATACTTCTTAGTACAAAACTATCATTCTTGACAGGATCACTCACCCTAAAGGTTACATTTCACTAAATAATTGTCAAAGGTAGGTCCAAATTCATCACTTGAGAGCCAATTTACTTCCCTATCACAAATTTGCCCACCTTGTGCATTCCACAGAACCCTATTTTTTCAGATTTATAAAAGTTTTATCTGATTTTTGGGGTAATAGAAGGCGTTGTCAATGGATCGATTCCATAGGGATTTCGATTGCTTCATTGCCAAAATAAAGGTTCTACCATTGCGACCTATACTTATATTACAAGCTTCACATGGAAAGAACTATTCATTCACCACAGACAGTTTCGAGAAAAAGTTTTAATATTTTTCACCGCTCATTGGGGTAGCGAAAAAAAACACTTTTCGTTATATCTTCTTCGTTATATCTTAAGTGTATATCAATGTTTTTGTCTCGAGCAATATTTTGCTTAAGTAGACACGATTAAGTCCAGAATTGGACTATACAGAAGACCACGATTATGTCCAGAATTGGACTATATAGAAGACCACGATTATGTCCAGAATTGGACTATACAGAAGACCACGATTATGTCCAGAATTGGACTATATAGAAGACCACGATTATGTCCAGAATTGGACTATATAGTAGACCACGATTAAGTCTAGAACTCGATTATATAGAAGACCACATTAAGTCTAGAATTTAACTATATAGAAGACCACAATTAACTCTAGAATTTGACTATATAATTAATTATTTTAATTAATGTCTAGAATTTGACTATATAGAAGACCACAAATAATGTGAAGAATTTGACCACGATTAAGTCTAGAATTTGACTACATAGAAGACAACGATTAAGTCTAGAATTTGACTATATAGAAGACCAAGATTAATTCTAGAATTTGACTATATAGAAGACCACGATTAAGTCTAGAATTTGACTATATAGAAGACCACGATTAAGTCTAGAATTTGACTATATAGAAGACAACGATTAAGTCTAGAATTTGACTATATAGAAGACCAAGATTAAGTCTAGAATTTGACTATATAGAAGACCACGATTAAGTCTAGAATTTGACTATATAGAAGACCACGATTAAGTCTAGAATTTGACTATATCGAAGACCAAGATTAAGTCTAGAATTTGACTATATAGAAGACCACGATTAAGTCTAGAATTTGACTATATAAAAGACCACGATTAAGTCTAGAATTTGACTATATAGAAGACCACGATTAAGTCTACAATTTGACTATATAGAAGACCACGATTAAGTCTAGAATTTGACTATATAGAAGACCAAGATTAAGTCTAGAATTTGACTATATAGAAGACCACGATTATGTCTAGAATTTGACTATATAGAAGACCACAATTAAATCTAAATTTTGACTATATAGAATACCACGATTAAGTCTGGAATTTGACCAAACATAAGATCACGATTAAATCTAAAATTTTACTATATAGAAGACCACATTTAAATCTAAAATTTGACTATATAGAAGACCACGATTAAATATAAAATTTGACTATATAGAAGACCACGATTAAATCTAAAATATAATTATATAGAAGACCTTTTGAACTTTTGAAAAATAAGTTACAATTATTTTTCAAAAGATTCCTGATAAGAGAATTTCATTTAAACATCCCCTTAAAAATCCCTAAGGTATGTTACATAATATTTACTTAAAAGTCAGAGTTTTCAATCGACATCGAAAGCGGCGATTTGGCCGCTGTTCTTTTAGGATTCAAAATTGACTGTCCTGAATTTTTCGGTTGAGACTTTTAGTTTGGTATTGCGTCAATTACAGTTTTTTAGGTTCGTTCGTGGTCAAATTGTTCTACTTACACTTTCTCTTGCCATATTGACACATAAACCGAATTGAACCCAACAAACCTATTTTAACCAATACAAAGATTTCTACTTTAACATCCACTTAATTCCCCGCAATGTTGAACAAATAGCCCCCAGGAAAAAAAGTGAGTGTGAGTTCATGTGAGTCCATGTCTGACTGGGTTAAGGAATATAAGAATAAATACAAACAAGAAAAAAGCATGAAAGATTTTTTCTTATGGTTAAAGAAAAAATCCTATTAGTTCGCTTGACTGGGTCTGGTAAAATAATTTTCTTTTTTTTCGCTTTTAACAGGTGATTTTTCATTTTCTTAATTCTGACACACATTTTGATGTTCGCGCCTTAATCGAGGATGTTAGAGAGTGTGTAAGGACGACAAACGGAGCCATAGCAAAAAAATAAAAAACAAGAAAACAAATTGAAAAAGGAAATATTTACAGAAACATCTATAAAAATGTTTAAAGGTTGAGTAAACGATTTTTTTTGCTGCCATTTTTTTCTTGCCACAAAAACAAGACGAAATTGTTTTTGGTCTTGTTTACGAGGGCTTAAATCAACATTTCCTTTAACAAATTGTTTTTGTTTTCTGGTTTGTCAATAAAGAAAAATAAAATGGAAAAATTGTGTTGTTTTTTGGTGAAAATAAACAAAGGGAGAAAAATTTAAGAATACAATTTATTTGCAATTTAAATTGTTTGTGTGTATGTCCAAGAAATGATCTAATAATTTAAACAATGAAGGAAAAAATTATCATATTAATAAAATATTAAATTTCTAAGAAATTGAACGTGAATTCGACTCTAAAGTTATATTTTGAGTGAATACAAAAATAGCTAAATCCTTAGACATTACAAATATTTTATATTGCCATTAAATTATTAAATGGCCTTGTTTTACCTGTTAACTTTTAGGAAATTTTAAGGTTACTCCTGTTTGCTTTTTTGTTGTTAAGCTCCTATTTTGATTTTTAAATATTTAAGACTTATGTTTTTTTTCTTTCCTGGTAAAGGAATTTTATTTTATTTTTACCTTAAGTTTAGTTTTGTATATTTTCATTTTTTTTTGTGCCATTAAGAAGATATTCTTATCCCAGCCTTTTGTTCATGAATACTTAATATATTGATTATTTTCTGCCGTTTTTCAATGGTTTTGGTTATTTTCCCCCATAATAATATTTAACACCTAAAAGGCCAAATAGTATAAAAAGGAAAAATCTTCTTCCCGATTCGAATCAAGATTTCATATAAAACTATGTAGTATACTTTAAGGAGGTCTGAAATTATCTATCAGTTTATTTAAATTATCTTAAAATTGGAAAGAAAAGCTCCAAGCCTTATATTGAAAACCAATTTTTTGATAAATTTTGACATCGAATTATTGCCACGATTAAGTCTTAAATTAAACTATATAGAAAACCACGATTAAGTTTATAATTTAACTATATAGAAGACCACGATTAAGTTTATAATTTAACTATATAGAAGACCACGATTAAGTTTATAATTTAACTATATAGAAAACCACGATTAAGTTTATAATTTAACTATATAGAAGACCACGATTAAGTTTATAATTTAACTATATAGAAGACCACGATTAAGTTTATAATTTAACTATATAGAAAACCACGATTAAGTTTATAATTTAACTATATAGAAGACCACGATTAAGTTTATAATTTAACTATATAGAAGACCACGATTAAGTCTTAAGTTTAACTATATAAAAGACCACGATTAAGTCTTAAATTTAACTATATAAAAGACAACGATTAAGTCTTAAATTTAACTATATAGAAGACCACGATTAAGTCTTAAATTTAACTATATAGAAGACCACGATTAAGTTTATAATTTAACTATATAGAAGACCACGATTAAGTTTATAATTTAACTATATAGAAGACCACGATTAAGTTTATAATTTAACTATATAGAAGACCACGATTAAGTCTTAAATTTAACTATATAAAAGACCACGATTAAGTCTTAAATTTAACTATATAGAAGACCACGATTAAGTCTTAAATTTAACTATATAAAAGACCACGATTAAGTTTATAATTTAACTACATAGAAGACCACGATTAAGTCTTAAATTTAACTATATAGAAGACCACGATTAAGTCTTAAATTTAACTATATAAAAGACCACGATTAAGTTTATAATTTAACTATATAGAAGACCACGATTAAGTCTTAAATTTAACTATATAGAAGACCACGATTAAGTCTTAAATTTAACTATATAGAAGACCACGATTAAGTCTTAAATTTAACTATATAGAAGACCACGATTAAGTCTTAAATTTAACTATATAGAAGACCATGATTAAGTCTTAAATTTAACTATATAAAAGACCACGATTAAGTTTATAATTTAACTATATAGAAGACCACGATTAAGTCTTAAATTTAACTATATAGAAGACCACGATTAAGTCTTAAATTTAACTATATAGAAGACCACGATTAAGTCTTAAATTTAACTATATAGAAGACTACGATTAAGTCTTAAATTTAACTATATAGAAGACCACGATTAAGTCTTAAATTTAACTATATAGAAGACCACGATTACGTCTTAAATTTAACTATATAGAAGACCACGATTAAGTCTTAAATTTGACTGTATAGAAGACCACGATTAAGTCTTAAATTTGACTATATAGAAGACCATGAATAAGTCTAAAGTTTGACTGTATAGAAGACCACGATTAAGTCTAAAATTTGACTATATGAAAAACCACAATTTAATCTAAAATTTTATTATATAAAAGACCATGACTAAGTCCAAAATTTGACTATATAGAAGACCATGTTTAAGTCTAAAATATGAGTACATAGAAGACTACGATTAAGTCTAAAATTTAACTATACGAAAGACCACGATTAAGTCTAAAATTTGACTATATAGAAGACCACGAAAGAAACTAAAATTTTGCTTTATAAAACAAAACCAATTATATCAACCTCCTAAAAGTATGCAATAACATTTTTATGAAATCCTCTTATTCCGGTTTGAATTGAATAGGGGCATATCGGAATAGAAGAATATCGGAAATATGCTCCTATTTTTTCGTTAATAAAATTTATTTCCTTATAAAATCTTCGCCCACTTAAGGGTTAATCTACCAGATTACAATATGAAATGAAGTTATTTTTTCCATTACAACGATTCGGTTTAATCGTAACAGAGAAGAACAAAACAAAAAAACTGAAAAAGGAAAAAACATCTTGTGATTATCCTTGTATATATTCTTATGTTTATTGAATATTGTAAATAAAATATGCACATGAGATTTGTTTTATATATAAAAACAGCCAATAATGTTTTCAAATCAAATGCAAATTCAATTATTTTAAGGATCCATATAAGACACGAGCCAAGCAAAAGATGAAACTCGTTTAAATACACAGATTTCTTTCGCTGATAATTAACTTGTAAAGGAAATTGTTGGCAACAATTTTGGGAAAAGTTTTAAACGGTTTAGTAATGCATAAGGAAAGTTCATATTAAATTTATGAAATACGAGGGAAAAAACATTTAATTTTTTATTTGAAATAAGTTTTGGAGATAAAGAACAAGATAAAGTAGTTGGATTTGAAAGAGCAAAACTAACAAGA
The DNA here is from genome assembly GCA_933228675.1 of Stomorhina lunata. Lineage (NCBI taxonomy): Eukaryota > Metazoa > Arthropoda > Insecta > Diptera > Rhiniidae > Stomorhina > Stomorhina lunata. The sequence goes on along the minus strand of OW121740.1, from coordinate 92,756,167 downwards.
ACTGGGGCCAAATTACCGCATTCGATATCGATCGAAAACCCAGACTTTTAAGCGAATATTATGAAGTATACTTGAGGGCTGTTCAAAGTTACTTCGATGCAAAAAGTTTATTGAAATTTGGTATCTATTTTGAATCGTTTTTAAAAACATATAGTTCAATTAAAACTCTTTTACTATTTTTCATCTTTTGGCAAATAACTCCAACAAAAACATAATAAACTGTGCATCTTTTAAATAATTTAGATTATCCTTAAAGTATGCTATACAAATGTTTTGAAAATATGTAAGATTTCGATCGATATCGAATGCCGTAATTTGGCCCCTGGTAACGAGATCTTCAATAGAATCCTAAACTAAGCTCTGAAAGTATTTGTGAATTCAAACTCTGAAATAAAATTTCTAAACAGAAAGCTTAAATCTCTTAGATGTATGGATCTAGCTTTAATATTTCTCTATCTGATTTCTGATGTGATTTCGAACTTCGAAGTAGAAATCTACTCTAGAAGCCTGGGTCAAATCGCCTGATTCGATATCGATTAAAATGTAAGTTATTTAAGAAACACTTGTGTAGCATACTTTTGGGACAATATAAATAATATATAACATATAAGGTTTACTACATTGTAACTTATTTGTCAAAAGTTTCGCGGTAGTAAAAGAATTTCATTCAAACTAAATGTTTTGGCAAACAAACGGATATGTTTAGATAACAATATTTATTAGAATTTTTGAAAAATAATACAAAAATTAAAAAAAATTGCCAACAATTTTTTGAAAATCCACAAACAAAAACTTGTTTTTTTGGTTTTATGAATATTTGTCTTAATAATTCTGAGATGCAAAAGCTATTTGCACAGGATAATAATAGCATATAAAGATATAAAGAACTAGTGTTGAATTTTTGATTCTAACTTTGCGAGTAGAGAAAATTACGTATAAAGCGAGAAACAGCGTAAAAAATTGGAAATTTTTGAGACGCTAAAGCCTCGACGAAATAACATTTTGAACCATTGTTCCACTCATAGTTTTCTATTAAGTTCCCCTTCTTATTAAGTTCCCCTTTCAAAAATTATAAACACTATCTATGTTTCTTAACAATTTTTTTTATATCTCAAAAATAACGTTATCCCTTTTTTGGCTAAAAAAAACGATTAAAAATTGGCTTTTTTGAAAATTTAAAGTTAAATACATACCATTTTTGATCGACTAAAGATTTTCCATCAATTCTTTTTTTGTGTGATTTATACATTTCTTAGAAATAAAATTAAACAAATTTCGTAAAAGTCGGGGAAAATTTGGATCCGATATTAACAAAATTCAAGGCCTAAGTTGTCAAAAAGTTGCAATTTTTTCTTCGAAGTCGAATATCTCATAAACAGTAGGAGGTAAACCATACATGTAGCAATGTAGATCTCAGCTAGCAGGTTTTGCACATATAAAGGATCAAAAATATGACTTCTGGATCGTTTTCGTAAAACCCTAGGTGCCCTACTTTAAGGGCATATAGCTTCCCTCCTGATAAGTCTACAGACTCCAAATTCTAAACTTAACCTCGAATACTCCTCCTCAATAGCTATGTAAATATTCATTATAATCGAGCTTACCGTTTAAAAGTTCTTTTAGTTATTTTACTCAATTTTTTTTTAACCCACTGTGCATCGGCATACAGCATTAACACGCCGTCGATGTAAAATAAATTAAATTGACTGTAGGACAAATATCTTTAAAAAATACGTCTAGCCAGCAACAGATGGCGCAACTTAATTAGTGTTAAATAATATAAAGCTTTATCTTTTCACCACCTCTCTACTATCCCCTATCCAAAGAAAGTAGCCCAATTCGAACAAACAAAATATACAATTGTATAGGCTGTATTTGTCTGAGTCTTACTTATCTTAAAAAAAATCCCTGACATAGAATTAGGAATTCTGAAGGTGAAATCTAAGTTTGAAGCAGTCTGATCTAAAGCTTTGACCCAAACCCTTAAATATATCTGCAACTTTGTCTAATCTTAAATTAGAAACTATACGTGTATATAAATCTTGTAAAAAGGTTCACAATTTAGCAATGAAATGTCGTAGGCATGGTGTAGGGTATAATATGATAGAACCTACTGTAATATCTTCATATTGCATTTGTGCTGATGTTTGTAACCCATAGAAATATTGGTCTGAAACCTTTTAGTATATCGATCTACTTTGAATCACTCCCTGAGAAATATTGTTCTGAGACCCACCTTTTAGTATACCGATATACTCAGAATCACTCCCTGAGTTGGGCTGGGACGATCCATATACCTTTACAGTCACAAATTTAATTGTATTTTAATAAAACTCAGCATAAATACCGAAATCAGTGTAGCAAATTTTGTTGGAGTCGGCCTATATTTTACCATACTTCTCAAATATCCAGAAAAGCACAAAAACGCTTAAAAATCTGAAGATAAATTGCATTATTATACTGAAATTTCTCTAACTGATAAATATTTTCTTAATTTAAACCGATAACCGAAATTTGGTAACAATTGATACACAATTGACCCTAGCTCCCATATTAGGCCCTCAGCCGGAAATCTACTTAAATCTCGAAATTTTTAAATAAAAATACCACATACTATCCCAGTAAGAAAAAAGGTTTATTCTCAAATTGAGGATGATTTGAAAATAAATATTTTTCAAAGGTCAAACGTTTGATACTGATTTGATACTGATTTGAGAATAATAGAGTTCTCAAAAAAAAGGGGACTTTATTCTCAAATTGAGAAATGCCTTTATTTTCAAATCATTAACAAACCTCATTCTCAAAGGTTTTTCAAATGTGGATATCATCTACATGGGGAATCTAAATAAAATGGCGTTGTATTTTTGAGTTTGTTTATTTTGTTTTTGAAAACGGTGTATCATATTTGAATTCTTTTGCTTAAAATATATTTTTTTTTATTTAAGAAACAAATGAAATTTACTTATGCAAATGAATATTATTGAACTTTTAATCTTTTTTAAGCAAGGTTTTATGGTCAAATATGGATCAATTTTAAAAGATCCGAAAAAATAAGAAATTTCTTTGAAATGCAATGCCATTCCATTAAAATATTTTTAACATAATTTTTTTTTAACATAAAATTTTTTTTAAAGTTTGAAAATATATTCAAATATGGTTTGATATCAAATTATTCTCAAATCATCTTAGGGTTTGATAATGATTTGAGAATAACCTTTATTCTCAATTTGACAAACTATCATTTTTCAAACGATTATTCTCAAATGAACCCTCAAATGAATGTGAATCTCAAACATCTGTTCAGGTTTGAAAAAAACGTTTGATATCAAATGTAAAAGTCATCATAATTCAAACGTTTGACACTGTTCTTACTGGGTATTATATGTATGTCCCTAAGACTTAAGGAAAACTTATTAATTTGTTGGTCCATATTTGACCTAAGCAGTGAAGGGTATCCGGCTTGACCGATTACAGCTTTTCTCATATGGTTTTCTTTGAAATTTGTTATTTTACTTGTGCATATATTTTAAATCCTTTATTTATCCTTTAAACAAATCCTGAGACAATAATAATAAAAAAATTCCTTAAATTGAAAAACTGTCAAATAATTGATTGTCAAACTTAGATTAAATTCCATTTCAATGCATTCAAATTAATGCTGACCAACTGGATGGACGAAGACGACAGACAACATGTGTTTTGACATATGTCAACAGTATTGTACAGATACTGAAATGGGAGAAATTTATTGGTTATGCAAATAAGTTTAAACAAAATATTGAATGGTTATAAGAGGTATTTAAAGGAGGTTTTAAATGAAATTATTTAAAATGAGGCCTATGTAAAGGACCCAGGTTTGTTTTGTAGATATATATACAAAAATTTTCAAAATATTAGATTGTCAATAAGGTCGGTAATGAAGTTTGTACTATGAACAAAATATTGAAAGTTTATAAGAGGTATTTAAAGAAAGTTTCATATTAAATTATTTAATATGAGGCCTTTGTAAAGGAACCGGTTTTGTTTTGTAGATTTATATATAAAAATTTACAAAATATTAGATTATCAATAACGTCGGTAATGCAGTTTGTACTAAGAACAAAATATTGAAAGTTTATAAGAGGTATTTAAAGAAACCTCTAAATGAAATTATTTAAAATGAGGCCTATGTAAGGGACCCGGGTTTGTTTTGTAGATTTATATACAAAAATTTTCAAAATATTAGATTGTCAATAAGGTCGGTAATGCAGTTTGTACTATGAACAAAACATTGAAAGTTTATAAGAAACTTCTAAATGAAATTATTTAAAATGAGGCCTATGTAAGGGACCCGGGTTTGTTTTGTAGATTTATATACAAAAATTTTCAAAATATTAGATTGTCTATAAGGTCGGTAATGCAGTTTGTACTATGAACAAAACATTGAAAGTTTATAAGAAACTTCTAAATGAAATTATTTAAAATGAGGCCTATGTAAAGGAAGCGGTTTTGTTTTGTAGATTTATATACAAAAATTTACAAAATATTAGATTGTCAATAAGGTCGGTAATGCAGTTTGTACTATGAACAAAATATTGAATGTTTATAAGAGGTATTTAAAGAAAGTTTTAAATTAAATTATTTAATATGAGGACTATGTGAAGGACCCGGGTTTATTTTGTAGATTTATACACAAAAATTTTCAAAATATTAGATTATCAATAAGGTCGGTAATGCAGTTTGTACTATGAACAAAATATTGAAAGTTTATAAAAGGTATTTAAAGAAAGTTTTATATTAATCTAATTAATATGAGGCCTTTGTGGAGGACCCGGGTTTGTTTTGTAGATTTATATACAAAAATTTTCAAAATATTAGATTGTCAATAACATCGGTAATGCAGTTTGTATTATGAACAATATATTGAAAGTTTATAAGAGGTATTTAATGAAACTTTTAAATGAAATTATTTAAAATGAGGCCTATGTAAAGGACCCGGGTTTATTTTGTAGATTTATACACAGAAATTTTCAAAATATTATGCAGTTTGTACTATGAACAAAATATTGAAAGTTTATAAGAGGTATTTAAAGAAAGTTTCATATTAAATTATTTAATATAAGGCCTATGTGAAGGACCCGGGTTTGTTTATTTTTTTTTATTTATATACAAAAATTTTCTAAATATTAGATTGTCAATAAGGTCGGTAATGCAGTTTGTACTATGAACAAAATATTGAAAGTTTGTAAGAGGTATTTAAAGAAACTTTTAAATGAAATTATTTAAAATGAGGCCTATGTAACGGACCCGGGTTTGTTTTGTAGATTTATATACAAAAATTTTCAAAATAGTAAAATGTCAATAAGGTCGGTAATGCAATTTGTACTATGAACAAAATATTGAAAGTTTATAAGAGGTATTTAAAGGAGGTTTTTAATGAAACTATTTAAAATGAGGCCTATGTAAAGGACCCAGGTTTGTTTTGTAGATTTATATACAAAAATTTTCAAAATATTAGATTGTCAATAAGGTTGGTAATGCAGTTTGTACTATGAACAAAATATTGAAAGTTTATAAAAGGTATTTAAAGAAAGTTTTATATTAACCTATTTAATATGAGGCCTTTGTGGAGGACCCGGGTTTGTTTTGTAGATTTATATACAAACATTTTCAAAATATTAGATTGTCAATAACGTCGGTAATGCAGTTTGTACTATGAACAAAATATTGAAAGTTTATAAGAGGTATTTAATGAAACTTTTAAATGAAATTATTTAAAATGAGGCCTATGTAAAGGACCCGGGTTTATTTTGTAGATTTATACACAGAAATTTTCAAAATATTATGCAGTTTGTACTATGAACAAAATATTGAAAGTTTATAAGAGGTATTTAAAGAAAGTTTCATATTAAATTATTTAATATGAGGCCTATGTGAAGGACCCGGGTTTGTTTTGTAGATTTATATGCAAAAATTTACAAAATATTAGATTGTCAATAAGGTCGGTAATGCAGTTTGTACTATGAACAAAATATTGAAAGTTTGTAAGAGGTATTTAAAGAAACTTTTAAATGAAATTATTTAATATGAGGCCCTTGTGAAGGAACCGGGTTTGTTTTGTAGATTTATATGCAAAAATATACAAAATATTAGATTGTCAATAAGGTCGGTAATGCAGTTTGTACTATGAACAAAATATTGAAAGTTTGTAAGAGGTATTTAAAGAAACTTTTAAATGAAATTATTTAATATGAGGCCTTTGTGAAGGAACCGGGTTTGTTTTGTAGATTTATATGCAAAAATTTACAAAATATTAGATTGTCAATAAGGTCGGTAATGCAGTTTATACTATGAACAAAATATTGAAAGTTTATAAGAGGTATTTAAAGGTGGTTTTTAAAGAAATTATTTAAAATGAGGCCTATGTAAAGGACCCAGGTTTGTTTTGTAGATTTATATATAAACATTTTCAAAATATTAGATTGTCTATAAGGTCGGTAATGCAGTTTGTACTATAAACAAAATATTGAAAGTTTATAAGAGGTATTTAAAGGAGGTTTTTAATGAAATTATTTAAAATGAGGCCTATGTGCAGGACCCGGGTTTGTTTTGTAGATTTATATACACAAATTTTCAAAATATTAGATTGTCAATAAGGTCGGTAATGCAGTTTGTACTATGATATGATACTCGTATATGATTAATCATAACCATCACTAAAATTTATCCCCTCACCCATAATTGACTAGATTATTAGTTTAAAAAACCTTTGACAGTTTCTAATATTTATTTGTCCAAAAAGTCTCAACATTTCCTTGTCATAATAAACAAGAAAAACATTAACATTTCCTTTTTATTCCTGACAAAAAAAAAATACATATATCCCAATTTCACAGGGTCATATATTTATAACCTTTAAAAAAAAGTTATTTAAATTTTTCTTTATCTACGGAAAAATTTCAACTATTTTCTATTTATGCATGAGGGTTTTGTGGTCAATAATAAAGTTGTCCCTACTCTCGATGTCGACATTATTGGGCAAAAAAAAATTGACAAGATGTAAATAAAAGTTATAAATATGTAAATATTTCAATTTCTTTTTCTGGTAGTTTCTAACGATTTAGGCCCAATTTAAGATTAAGTAAGACGAAATGAAAGACAGCATGAATGAATGAATGAACAAATGAATAAGATTGTCTGTTATAGTATGTCTAGATTCAAGAATGACATGAATGAATGAATGAAATGCGTAACAAAATGAAATTATCCAAACATATAGTCCTACTACTCAAAGAATTTACTTGGAAATGGTAAGTCAGTCATTTAGTCGGTCTGTCTAACTGTCTACCGGTCTGTCATTATACCTTATATCTCTGCCAAAATGTGTAGTTTCATCTTGTGTGTCGTTTGTCCATTTTCTTTTGTTATTATAACAACTAAAATTACTATTAATGCTGGCTAAAAAAAATGTTCCTTTTTGCCTCCTTAAATCCTTATTTGAGGTTCAATAAATATTTTTGGAGTATGTTTAATATAAAATAAAATTTATGTGTAAATATATTTAATATAAACATTTTTACCATATAATAATTTCCATATAAATTAACATGTTTATAGAAATTCTCCTCAAAATAGGAGCCCATTGTGCCCCCGCACCTCCTCTCCCCCATTTCCTAAGGATATGTCAGCATGCAAAGACATTTATTTTTGTGACATTATAATTATGATGTGATTTTGGTAACAAAATATTAAGAGAGATATGAGTTTATTAAAATTATATGGGTCCTTTTCTGATGACAGTAAGATTAGAAATTCGAAATAATTCAAAGCCAAATATTCTTTTGCTCATCTTTCATTTAGAATTTTCTTTTTCTGCTTCTTCTTTTTGCTCTGTCGTTAGCAAATTTATAAATCTGTCATAACAAAATTATAATGAAAATTTATAAGAAAATCTTTTAAATATCAAAACTTTGTAGAAACTTAAAATTTGTTGCTGGTGAAAGTTTTATTACAAGGACTACTCTATCAATTGAGGCTATCAAAATTAATTATTCGTTTAGGAAAATTAAAAGAAAATTCATTTGTTGTATTTAAGTTATAGTTTTTATAAAATATTTAGATTATTTAAAAGGGCAGTAATAAAAGATATTTCATAGGCCTTAAAATAAAAATCTTGAAAATTCGTACAATTTTTTAGTTTCTTTATTTATGTTTTCTTTTTTTTTTTAAGTGTACCAACACCCACCCAAATACTGCCTATACAACTGTATATAGTCTATATACGAATTGAGTTAACTTTTTTGTAAGGGGGATAGTAGAGAAGTAAAAGTTGGTTAAAACAAGAGATAAAGCTTTATATTATTTAACACTGTAACTACACGTCATGACTTAAGAAAAAACATTGAAGTTGCGCCATCTGTTGTTAGGTGGTCTCATTATTTAAGATTTTTGTCCTACAGCCAGTTTTATTTCTTTTACATCCACGGCGTTATAATGATGAAGCAATTAATAATTAAAGAAATTGATATGGCTGTGGCTTGAACCCAGACAGAATATATGTTATGCTTAGTGGTCGACGGCCTAATCAACTAAGCCACAGTTCCCTCAATTGAGATAATTCTAAAGTTGTTAAACGTCAAGTATGATACGAGGCTGTTCAAAAAATAATATGAACTTTCAAATTTGGATTGAAATGTCTAAATTGGCACACGGTTTGACTACTTTATACCAAAAAAAGTTTACAAGTGGAACAAGCTTTTCACAGAAGGTCGAGAACATGTAAGTCATAATGCTCGCCCTGGACGCCCGGGTACATCTACAACCGATGAAAGTGTTAAGAAAACGAGAAATTTTTATGGACAATCGTTGTATCACTATAAGAGAAGTTGCTGAGGATGTCGACATATAAGTTGGTTGACTCCTGCCATGCGGAAATTTTTCCGAAGTTTTTAAAGTTTTTCAAAAAATTCCGAAAAATCGTCGCATGATCATCGCTCAGGAATTGCTGAATAACGTCAACTGCCATACAGAGTTGCTTAAAAGGTTCATAACTAAGTCTAGGTTATGTGGTTATAACATAGAAACCGAAGTCCATTCGTCCCAATGGAAGAGCCCAGGAGAGCCAAGGCCAACAAAAGCCCACTCAATTCAATCAACTGTGAAGGTTTGCTGAAGGTGTATTATCTTAAAGTTATACGCCACTTGCGAGAAGCAATACGAAGAAAACAATTCATGGTTTTTGCATCACATTAATTCACCTTCTCACTGGTCATTGCCTGTTCGTAATTTTTTGGCCAAAATCAACTCCGTAATCATGCCCCAGCCACCGTATTCACCAGATTTGGGCCCCTACGACTTTTTCCTGTTTCCAAGACCCATGGAAGAACGGCGTTTTGAGACGATTGTGGAGATACCGAATCGCTGAGAGAGCTCAAAAGCTTACCTAAAGGTGCATATCAGAAGTGCAACATCATTATATTATGGAGTATTTGCTTTAACCTTGGTGCATCAAAAGTCTTGTGTTGGATCGTGACAAATCATGGGTATATTATTATAAGCCGTAAACAAAAAATAAATCGATCATGTGGGTATTCCCAGACGCTTTAAATGCAAAAAAAGCTGCCTGTCTCTCGCCGAATGACAATGCGAGCCCTGACAAATTTTTGTAAACAAGTGAATTTTTTTTTTGAAATCGAAACACAGAATTGATGACTCGTTCTCCTTGCAGTCTTGACTTGGCATCCGAATATTAACCCTTTCCCTGTACAATATACATTCGTGAATCACATGTGATTCACACAAAAAAAAAACTGTTGAGATGAATTACTTTATCTTGTGTCAAGTTCCCAGAGGCTTAACTCTTGGACTGTAGAAGATTTATAATAACAAAAGCTTGATTGTTTAATTGTGGATGCAGGTTCCCAGAGGCTTAACTCTGGGACTGTAGATTTATAATAACAAAAGCTTGATTGTTTAATTGCGGATGCAGCCCAGGTAGACGGATTTTGCTCCATTTCGCCGAATTCAGATGAACAATGTTCTGCATTGTGTTCTTCTTTGTCAAATTTTAAAAAATTATGGAAAACCTATAACACAGTTATCAACCCTATCTCGACAGAAGTTTTTTCAGAAACATTACTTCTAATTCATTTTTGGAAATAAAAAGCTCTTGATTTTCTTATTTAGTTTTGAAAAAAGTAAAAGAACTGCTAATAATATGTGATGCACAGAACATAGAGTTAAAAATTGTGGTAGAAAATGTCTGTGCATCACATATGATTCACATTTTTTTTTTAAGAAAACCCAATTTATCATGACTTAAATTACATATTTTAACTAAAGAAATAACAGACGGAAAATTTAAATTTTAAAAATACGACATCATAAAAAAATGTATATGTAGACAGGGAAAGGGTTAAGGGTAAATTAAGTGCTTACTATTTAAAAGCGGAGAAGCAAGAGTCGAAGCTTTCAAAATCTACTTCTATGACTAATTATTTGAACGAATGCAATACATTTATCATCAAGGGAAATATTTCGAAAAACGATTAAGCCATTTTCATTTTGAAATGTCTGTTATGATTGCCCTTACTTAAATAGTACCCCTCGTATACCTTTTTATTTGTAATTAACAATTTTAATTCAAAAAAGTTGTAATGTTATTATGATAAAGTATATACGATATATCGAGTGTTTTTTTTTTTTAGAGTGATATGAGTTTAAATCATAATAAAAAAAGTGAATATATTTTTACTATTAATGAAACAGTCTTTGTTGGAAAGACAATTTAATGGAAATAATGTCTAAATATGTTTTCTGCCTTGGAGCTCTAATTTTAAAAAACTTTTCTCAGCATTTGCGGCCGTATTACGCTGATAACTCTTTAAATGTTGTTCAATTGTTTGTGGTTTATCGACGTAGGCAAGTGACTTAACATAAACCCAAAGAAAACAAGTAAGAAAGTGCTATAGTCCTTCAAGCCCGACCATACGATACCCTTCACCACTAAGGTCAAAGGTGTTATTTTGTATAAAGACAAATAAAGACAAGTATTTGCTTAATTTTGCCATCATACAAACATATTCTCAAAACTTACTTACATTTAAACTGTTTCCGTCATTTGGACTTATATGAGAGCTAGGGTCAAATGTGGACCAATTATCTCGAAATTTGGCAAATTGATTACAGTTATTACAAAAATTATGTATGCAAAAAATAAACTTAAAATTCTCATTATCTTCGGATTTACGAGCGTTTTAGTGAATTTTATCTCATTTAGTGCGTTTTGAGAAAAGAGCGTGTATAGGAGCTATGGTCAAATGTGGACCGATTCCAACGAAATTTGGTACTGTGATTTAGGTTTACATAAGCAGTATTTGTTTTAAATTTCATGAAAAAATATTGATTTTTGTGGCCAATATATCAAATCCGGAAGTGGGACCTATGGGAGGTACCATAAATAATGGACCGATTTTGACGCCAAATTTCATCAAATTATCTTTAGAATTGCGACCTTTGATTACAAGGTTTACATGGGGGTCCAGCCAGCCAGACGGACGGACGGACATCGCTAAATCGACTCAGAAAGTAATTCTAAGCCTATTGGTATAGTCAATGATGGGTCTAAGACAAATATTTCTATGCGTTACATACATCAGCACAAACTTATAATACCCTTTCCACCTATGGTGGTGAAGGGTATAATTATACGATTATACGATATTGGGGACCAATTAGTTGGGCCATTATATGAAATTATTTTTCATCAAAAGTTTCTTTTGAATAAATCAATTGTAGCAACCGCTGTGTGGCATGCGACTCCGTACTCTTGGAACCAGATATCAGTAAGATTATTGCCATGTAATTAAGGCACCAACAAATTTCGAATCATGTTCCTATATCGTTGACCATTGACAGTAGCATTCTGACCATCATCGTTTTGGAAGCCATATGGCCCATGACTTTGAAAGGCCATAAAGCGCAACAAAATAGTAATTTTCAGTGCATGTAAGGGCGTTTTGACAAAAGCTAGTGGATTCCAGTCACTCCAAACGCGACAATTCGGCTCATTTTCATTAGAAAATTAAATTTTGAATGAAAATTTTGAAATTCAAAATCAATATCAATTTGTTCTTCAGCCCAAAACTAAACAAAAATCAACTATCAGCTGTTAAATGTTTGGTCAAATATAACAGTGATGACAACTCAAACTTGTGACACTCTAAAAAAAAAACACCCGATACCAAAAAACACAATTTTCCTTAATAGTTCAAAACTTTAAATATTTAAAAACATTTAATATTCTATACTATCCCTAAACATAATATAAGAAAATGACAATTAATTGTTAAAGTAGCCCAACAATAAACCCAGAAAATTTGTTACAAAATTTAACGAAAAATATCTCGTAAAAATTACACAAAAATAAACTTTTAAAAGAAAATACATTAAAAATAACCAACTCTATCATTAGTTACTAACTAACATCGAACATCAAATTAACAAAAGCTTCTAATGTTGGTTAAAAATTTTCATTTTCTTTAATTTTTTGTTTTCATATCCTGTAAAATTTTTCCTTCATAGAGATACTCATATCATCCTTAAACAAAAAAAGAAAAAACAAAAGCAAACCAAGTAGAACAAAAATTTGGTAGAAAAAAAGGAAGAAAAAACAAATGAAAGAAAAAAACTTTAGAGGACTTTGGTATTTTAGAAAATAAAATTAATTTTAGCAAAAATGTTCAACAAAAAATATCTACTGGATATTTATAAAGGAATGAACAAAAAAAAAAGCAATGAAAACCATCCAAAAGGTATTTCTTCTTACTAACAAGTAGTAACGGACAAAAAAAATGTATGAAATGAAAATTCTAAACTAATGATTAATTACCAAGAAGATTTTCAGTTTCATTATTCATAGTAAACTGAAGAAAAAATATGGGGCAAAAGATACTTATTTAGAATAAGGAGCAGTATTAAAATAAAGGTATACCACTTTTAAGCTAGTTTATGGGTTTTCAACGAGAATTTTACTTAATCAGGGTTTTACTTTACCGTTTTTCGAGAATTCTCAAACCTATATGGGGTCAGTGTTTAATTTTGTTTTCACAATAAATAGTTTTGGTTTGTCCTATCAACATAAAATGCATAGTTTAATATGAACAATTTTGCAAATTGGTCATACCGACTTAGAAACTTTCGTCGACTCATGTGAACCAACTTTGCTAAAGAAAATTGCATGATCAAATGCACAGCTTACGATTTAAATTACTTTGTGTAATTTTCAGTGGCGCCACCTGTCGAAAATTGTTCATAGCAACTAAGAAACCTCTGTCGGCTCATGTGCAACAACTTTGCTAAAGATCATAGCCTGATCAAATGCACAGTTTACGATTTAATTAATTTTTAGTCATTTTCAGTGGCGCCACCTGTCGAAAATTGTTCATACCAACTAAGAAACCTTTGCCTGCTCATGTGCAACAACTTTGCTAAAGATCATAGCCTGATCAAAAGCACAGTTTACGATTTGATTCATTTTGAGTAATTTTCAGTGGCGCCACCTGTTAGAAATTAGTGATGCCAACTTAAAAACCTTCGCCGCCTCATGCGCAACAACTTTAGCTAAAGATTATTGCATGAGCATAACATGGTTAAATGCATAATTCAATATTATCTAAACGACATACAGACAGAAACACATTCATTTGTTTAAAAGTTATAACATTACCAATTTTTGCCCGTCTTTTATCCTCTAATTTCGAAAAAGTTAAATACGCATTTTTGGTACTTGGTATCAATTTAATTCTGTACTTTTTTATAAAAACTTAGTTAACATATTGTTCCTATTAATATTACTTCAAGAGGTGTCAAGTTATCATTTATCCCTTTTTTACCCATTTTAGCGCCCGAAATCAAAAAAGTACCACATAAGTGTTCGATATTTTTCTCACATTTATTGATTGCGTTACAAAATTCTTTTCTCTATTGTTTGGTTCAAAAGATGAGAGTGGCTTAAAAATGGTACCAAAAACCCCTTTTTTACCCCCTATCGGGCATAGATTGAAAAAAGTACCAAACACCTGTCCACTTATTTTGACAGCTATTCAAAACATAATTTCAATTTTGTTTCTATGCCTATTACTTTAGTAGATATAGCATTTTCGATTTTTCCCCTTTTTACCCGTTTTTACCCTCTTAGAGGCAAAGGTTCCAAAAGTCCTTTCTTACCTAGACATCAAAAAAGATACCCACTGTCCAAATTTTATAAAAATCGTTAGAGCCGTTTTCGAGATAGCCAATTATTGCTCGTTTAAGAATATAAGATTATTGTTATTCCCCTGCCACGCAAATAATGGCCAACCTTACTTTAGAAACAAAAGTTCATTACCTGACATGAGATTTATTTGGCAGCTTTAGAGACTAAAGTTCATTAGCTGATACTAAATTTATTTGGAAGCTTTATAGACTAAAGCTAATTCAAAAACCAAAGGATTAGGCAGGTTTATCTTCCTAAAAAGGTTTAAGTCTTTTAAATTTCCGTTTTATAAAATTGCTCAGTTTAAGCCTTAAACTTTTTGTTAACCATTCATGACCTCAAAGAATTATCATCTTCCTTAAGCGGTAGCAAAAAATAAACAGAGAAAAAAAACTTAGAAAAAGTATATTAATGTTGTTTGGTTTCATTTATTACCCTGTTTTACTTTTTTTTACCCAACTTTTTTATTTTCTTGTAATTTGACAAATTGCTAAAAAATAAATTTTAAAAGCAAAACAATAACAAAAATCCATAAAAATCTATGGCGGCAAAAATTAATGAATAAAGTTTTATTAAAATAACAATAAGGAAAATTCAACGCTTTTATACAACTGACGACAAACTTCAGCGTTTTTTTTTTCTTTGGTTGCATAAAAAAACCATCACGAAAATTAATGGAATTAATGAAACTGAAAATTACAACGGAACAGAATAACAAAATAAATAAAAACTTAAAAAGTTTATTTTTCATTTTTCTTTTTTATAAACAATATAAAATGGTAAATTAAACCAAAACTCTTAAATTTAGGCAAACTTTGGGCAATTGTAGCGAAGCTTTGTTGAAGAAAATATTAAACCTTTTAAAAATAAGATAACAGATCGATATAACAATATCTCTGAACTAACTTTCTGAAAAAATCGTAGCTCCAATTCACGTACTACTAAGTTATAGGCAATAAAATGTTAAAAAAGGTTATGTTAATGTCAGCTCTACGAAGGGTACTATTTATGTGTCCGGAATAGCAAATGATACCAAATTATGCGCTGTCGCAGGCTTTAAAACTATTTGTTAAGCAGTTCTTTTCTTAGGACAATTCCAAATATGGATTTTGATGCTTTAATGATGCTTTATCAACAGCATCACCTTCTTTTTCTGAACACACTATTTTTCATTTTTGCTACCTCCTTAATATATCTATAAATAAATAATATAATATAAAAACATCAGAATCTAAACATAATTCCCATTTAGTCGATGACCATACCAGCTTAAGTATTTCTGTTTTTAACACATAGGGAGGCTGAACTTAGAGTTCCTTCTAGTAGTTAACATCGTAGTTAGTTGATTTGATTGTTATATTATAATCAGTGTTGCCACCAACCAAATGTTAAATTACACATGGATCGTGCCTAAATTACACATGAAATTAGGAATTACACATGATTTTTTTTTGGCAAAATAACATGTTTTGATTTTAATTTAATTATTTTTTTTTTGTTAAAAATTAAAAAAAAATGATTTGTAGTTTTTTAAATTACTGTTCATCTTTTTTTATTTCATAACGCTTGAAGAAAGAAAGAAAGAAAGAAAACAATTAATGTATACTATTTCAAATCGATTTCAAAAAAAGAAATACATAATGACTATATTGAAAATCTTCCACTTCTTGTTTAACATTTTTTGTGTAGGTTCAAAAATTGGTCCACCATTAATACAGACCTAGTGTATGAAAATAAAGTTTTCAGAAAAACTAAAAAAAAAAAACTTTTAATGTAATTTTAATTTTTATCGATCTTCTCAAGTTCGTTTTGTATGTTTTTATGGCAAATACATTTTTATCAGAAATCTAACTCATTTCATCTTATTCTAAACTCTTTTAGGTACCAGAATCCACTGCTAACTCTAAACCCGTTTTTTGACACACTAGGTTCCTTTTCTCGGAAAAGATCACATATAATGATTGAAAAGTTTAGGCAATTTCGTGATCAACAATATCTCCAATTGAATAAATATCGTCACTTAAATTAAATATTGTTTTAGTTTAACGAATATAAAATTCTCGAAAATCATGAAGTATAATTTTTTCCCGAATTAGAGATTGTAGTGAAAGATTCATGAACAGCAATACCAATATATCATATTCTTTAATAAACATATATATTTTAATCTGAATGGTTGATTTCCCATAAGCACTGGGATTTTAAAACATACATTTTTATGTAGTTAGAATAAAAAGTTTGGATTATATGCACTATTTCGATTTCGAATGGGACGCACATAAATTTATTTTTTAAAATGCAAGTTTTGTAAACTGTAAGTACTCAAAAATGACAAAAATTGAAATTACACATGAATTACACATGCAGCCAATTACACATCGGCTACACATGAAAATAAAAATTACACATGATATGTGTAATTACACCTGAAGTGGCAACACTGATTATAATACCGTAGTTAGCCGATTGAGAGTAGAAGCTTTTATCTCATCGGAGTATTCTTTGCTTTTTAGTTAGCCAACCGAGAGCCGATAGTATTTACCTCGTCGGATTTAATGCTGTAGGTAGCCGATCGAGAGCCGAAGTCTTTATCTCATCGGAGTATTATTTGATTTTTAGTTAGCCGACAGAGAGCCGAAATATTTATCTCGTATGATTAAATGCTGTAGTTAACCTATTGAGAGCCGAAGTTTTTCTCTCATCGGAGTATTATTTGCTTTGTAATTAGCCGACAGAGGGCCGAAGTATTTATCTCGTATGATTAAAAGCTGTAGTTAACCGATTGAGAGCCGTAGTTTTTATCTCATCCGTGTATTATTTTCCTTGTAAATAACCGACCGGAAGCCGAATTATTTATCTCATCGGATAAAATTCCGTAGATAGCCGATCAGATCAATAGTAGCCGAAGAACTTATCATAAAAACGTAGTTAGCCAACCGAGAGCATTTATCTCGTTGGATTATAAGTTCATATCAAGCCAGCAGCGTTACCGCTGACAAATTTAAAAAATAGTCGCTTTTAAAAAAAAAAGTCGCACAAAAAGTCACTTTCAATAAAAAAAGTCGCACACTTTTTTATAACATTTTTTTTTAACAATGAACAAAAGACTATAAAACAATTCATACTTGAAAAAATATTATATATAGGCAAAAATCAAACAGTTTTAATTCCTATAAAACCGATTTTCAACTCGAATAATTTTTGTACTCTTAAGTGTTCGGAAAATCTAATTACAGATTTGAACTCCTAAGTCCACAGGTATATTGAACGCAAAATCTTAGTAGCGCAAGTTTGCGCTTCTAAGCGTAAAATGCATGCAAATTTCAAAAACGTAAAAGATCGAATGAAGCATTTATGTTTTTTTCATATTTCGTCTTCTTTTTTCGTTTCATTTGGACCCAGTCGTTATTTTATGATATAGACACCATACTTGGTGGATGAATTCATTGCCCTCTAAATTTTAATTTCGTCATTCAAATACTACTTAATGGCTGCCAAAATATAATCACGCTTTCGCCACTTTTAAATTTTTTTCGCATATTTTTCGGCCCCCTCAATGAATTCCTAAAAAATAGATAAGGATTGGTAGATCTTACAGTTGTGCCTCGTTTGATATATATCTCAATTATGTTCTCCATGTTGATATAACACACGACAAATATGTATAAAAATTCCAAACTACCTCGTAAATTGAATTTTTGCCATTTAACACCTAAAAGCAAAAGCGCACCAAAAAATAATTTTTTCTAAAATTGTATGAAGATTTTGAAAATCGTGCAAAATATATATTGCTTTTAATGGTTTTAGATAGCAAACTGAGGCCAAAATGATGTCATTTATACTTAAGTTACAATAGTTTTAGGGAATTTTAGTTGAGATATTGAATATGGACTAAAAATAAAAATTTTAAATAATTTTCTAAAAAGGTGTCAAAAGTCGTACAAAACTCGAAAAAGTGACAAAAAAGGGCCATGAAAGAAAAGTCGCAGCTTGAGTCGCAGGCCACCTAAAAAGTCGCAAATTGCGACTTTAGTCGCATAACGGTAACGCTGCAAGCCAGTAAAATCATTATATTTCGTAGAAAGCTAAGGCCTCATAATTAATCCCGATCGATTTTCCATAAAACCCCGTAGTTTGTTACTAAGAACAATTTGTACTTTACATCGAGCCGAAGTTCCAAAAGAACTCGGTAAACATACCATTGCGTAGTGCGGATCGTAAGATCAAAACTCGTATTGTACGAACTTAGAAGTTTCTTATTATTTAACCCAAATAAGCATAGCATTTGCCGAACGACTCACGAAGATACCAAGCTGCAAAATATATTAAAGGAAGCAGACCTTTGATGAACCTGGACAGACTAGGCATACCGCAGCTGGAAAATAAAACTGCATTACAAAATAACAAAACAGATTGAATGAAAATAGCTTTTTGTTCTCCGAACATTCTTCAAACAATTTGTCAAACATTTTTGCCATCCCACTTTTCCATCCACATCCAAAACTTGATTTAAAAGCATCAACTGCTTCTTATGCGTTCGTAAATCGTTAAACAAGCTGTTTACTTTTGATATCGTGGAACAAGATGTTATTGGGTGCTTAATCTAGACTCTACGGAGGATGAGTCATCAATTAGATGTTTCGACTGCTTAAAAATTCACTTGTTTGACAAGATGTCTGAAAGCTCGCAATATCATGATGGAACATGGTTCGTCTTCGGGGTTAGTTTTACGAATTTCTCCAAAGACTTGTTGCAAATAAATGGTCGTGTACTACTCAGAATTGACTATGCTGTTCAAATGGATCAGTGGCCACATGACCCATAAGTCCGAAGAAACAGCTGTGTGCTTCTTCCACGAACAACTTTTGTTGGATTTAGCTCGTCTTGAAAAACCCACACAAAGAATTAAGTTTTTGTTTCCGGCTCATAGGCTCTTTTGAAGCACCGCACTCAAACTTGTTTTCCTTACACCACTTGACGCCAGTTTTCCTTTAAGCGGTTGTCTTATTATGGGGTATCCAAATTTTTTACCAAAAGTATTCATGAAAAATCGAATGTGTTGAAATGGAACTTATGTGCAAGGATGCCACTAACTCACAATATGATACATGCCAATCTTGTATTATCAGTTCATGCACAACATCTACGTTTTGTGGCATAGCAACCGATTTTAGACATCCTGTACGGAATTCGTAAGCGTCGAAAGTATGACCACGTTTGAACTTACTATACTGAGAATTGTATGGCGTTTTGTCTGCGTACAAAGAACAGAGTTTAAGAACGAATTCTTGTTGAGATAATCCACGTAGAAAATTGCGAAAATAATTAAAAGAAGTTACCAGATTTTAGTTATTAACATTGCTCCAGGAGCTGGCAACCCCATACTTAGACCCCTCCAATTAATTAGTCGCCAAGATCGTGTGATTTAATCACATTGGATTATTTTCTTGGGGGTTATGATAAGTCATTTGTCTACGCCGATAAACTACAAACAATTGAACATCTGGAATTTAACATTTGAAGATTTATCGGCGAAATATGGCCGCAAATTCTGCGAAAATTTGATGAAAATTGGGGTTCCAATTTGAGGCTTTTTGGAGCGCCAAAACCTTAATTTCGTGAGAGGTATCCAAAAAAAAGTGTTCCAATTTTGATTAATTTCAATATCAGACGAATGGACATTGTTTAATCAATATTGGAAGTGATTTTGATTGATAGGTCAGATGTGACCTAAGTTTAAGATTTCCAAAAAACCGATTTTAACAGACACTAAAAAGGTTAAAATAACTTAGATTTTTAATATGAAAGTAGATACCCAGCAAAACTTTGGTAATGGCAAGTACTCTGATAACTGGTTACCTTGTAACGACTACAACATACCATCCGAATAAATAATAAGTTATTACAGAAGTACTTATTTGTAATTAAGATGGTAATTTAAACTGAATGGCCCCGGTTCAAATCCCACCAAGGGCAACAATTTTTTTTAGTTTTTTTTATTAAAAGAGTCTTTTTAAATGATTTTTGAATTTTAAGAACTTAAATATTATCTTCTGTAAAAAAAAATTGTAAAACTAACTCACGTTAATGAAAAATACCATCATGAGTCAATTTTGATTATCTAGGGGATGTTGAATACCAAACACGATTCTAATTGGTCTTAACTTGGTAAGCCCAACTTATCTGGGTCATCCTCTCATCATCTCAACTGTGGACACACACCTCCTCATGGTATCACCCGGGGAGCTAGTTTAACACCCATTAATATTGTGAGTTAACATGTTCCGAGAGTTGTCCCATAAGATCGATAAAAATGGGTTAGGATTACGGGCTAGTAACCCTCTCTTGAAAAAAAAAATACAATGAAGAGGATAAAATTAGAATTGAAATGTCCCACTACCTAATTTTAGAGGAGGATGTCCGAAACTTCGATAGAAAGACAAAGTAGAGGAACTTTTTTCAAAGCTTGGACTATAAAATTGGAGAATATTCGAACAAGATCGAAATCCATGGAATTCTAAAATATGCTCGGACTTTGACATTAACAGGTTGTAACATTTAAGTAAGTAAGAGTCAATCTAATGTAAAAACTTATACAAAAAAGAAGATTTAAATTGTTTAAGTTTTAAAATAATTTAAAAAAAGTTTTAAAATAATTACAAAAAATCGTATAAAAATATTTTTCCAAAAATTACAACAAAGCAAAAAAAAAGCAGTGAAAAACAAAGTTATTTTCACATGATTTTGAATCTAAAAATAAAAATTGTTTATATTAATTATAAGCTGCTAAGTTTTCAACATATGAAGTAGCTCAGTGGAAGAGTCTCTGCCTAGCAGTCGGAGGGTCTGGGTTCGAGCCCCCATGGGACCATAAAAAAAAAATTTGTATTTCGTTTAAAAATATATGTTTTTTATAAAACAACAACAAAAAAGTTGTTGCTGTTGTTGTTTTCAAATTGCTTACCCAAGTCATTAATTTTCTGCAATTGGTAAGTACTTGCCTCCAATGACATCCCCATGTTAATGCAATGACTTAAACAGCGAATGAGTAAGTAGTTCGTGTTCAATAGTTTAACTGTTTAACTCATTATTTGGTAATGAAAAGTTTTACTGGGTATGTTGTACAGTTAAATGAACTGAAACGTGTACAGCTAAATTTATAAATTATTCTAACAAAGTAGGTCCTGTTGCTTTCACAAGAAGCCTCTTCGAAAGTTGTGAAACATCTTCAACTAAAATCTCATCACTTTAATAAATGATTACAAAAAAAAAAAAACAAAAAAACGGCAAGAAAAATAAATTCATTGCCCTGACATCAAAGAAACTACCATAACTAATGTTGACATGTAGACAAATTGTATTCACTATTTAAAAAAGTTTTCATTTTGCTTTTATGGAAGAAAAACTTTTCATTTTCAAAACAAATCTGTGGACAAATTTGTACCAAATTAAAAGAAAGACGACAAAATCCATTTATTGCATTTGCGAGGTAAAGAACGAAACAAACTAATTTAACCAGAACAAAAGATAACAGAAAAGAACAAAACAAAAAAAAATGTACCATCCAACACCATCACATAAAAGAGAAATTCGAATTAAAAGAATATCGTTTTCATTTTCTTGTTCAAAAAATTTCAAATATTGTTTGTAACCGTTTTGTTTTGTTACTTTTAAATTAACACATGAGTTTGAAATAGGAAAACTAAAAACACTTGTCGTTTCTTTGTACTTTTGGGGGAATTTGTAACTTAACTTATTTGAACTTGATAACGAACACCCTCCTCCTTCCGCCTTCTCAAACCATATTTACAAGTTTTTCTAATGCATACTAACAAAAGAGTATCGGAAAGGTTTGTAAACAAGAAACAAAAATAGCAAAGGAATTTTATCAATTTTAACTGCAAAATAAACTTTTTATTGAAATTCTAGATAAGAAATTTTGTTACTCAACTGCTCACACTCTTACGAGTATAGTTCAATATGTATGACTAATGTCGTTAGATGGACTTTGAAAGAATGATTATTACGGCAGCGGAATGAGAAATATGAAATTTACCTACACTATATCCAAATTTTGGTCTGGTACCAACTTTGGTCGAAGTAACAAAATATCGCTGCCCCTCAGGCGTCCATAGCAAACGTTTCAAATCAGTCGATTCCGTGGCGTTCTCAAGAACTGTGCAATGCCAAGATCATTTTATACACAAAATCAAGCTGACAAAATACACAAAATCAAGAATTGAAGCCGATGGACCATTTGACCCTACGTGCTTTGTCCGATTGGGCTCTAGGGAAAATAACAAAGCGTCAAGATGACAAAGCTCATGTTTTGTCTCACTGGGTTTGTCAATATGTAAAATTTGTTCCTGAATCACTTTATCCACAGTGGTTTTAAACAAAAAAAGTGGTAATAAATCTGCATCTTCTAAATAGTAAAACCCGTTTTAAATATCCGTTTTATATTGAGAAATTTTCAAAACCAAATATTTTCCGCTGATCGAAAAAGGTGAATTTTTTCCCAAAAATATTGTATAAATATTTTACTTTTTACAAAGAATCCTCTTCCCTGATGGTATTATTCCAGCTGATCTTCAATATAATACCGATTTATTAATGTCCTGGCTTCTTCTGTTGTATAAAGTATGTCTTAGACTTCTCATATACCAGAAACCTGGACCAGGTGCAACATTGTCTTTATCACTAAGGCAGGTAAAACTTCACATACGAAACCGAAGGATTTCAGGCCTATCAGCTCCTTCCTTCTTAAAACTTTGGAGTATCATAGAAGCGCATATTCGTGCTTCAATAGATCCTAAGCTCCTGCCCAGCTCACAGCATGCATATAACAAAGGCAAATCTGTTGCACTCCACTCACTAGTAAGTTATATTGAAGAATCTCTTGAGTTAGGCGAATTTACACTTATCGCATTCCTAGACATAGAAGGCTCCTTTAGCAATATAACACCGGAGTCGATTTTGTTGGCAATGAAGGCCTTAAGGGTCGATAAATTCATTATCTCGTTTGTAGAAAAGCTTCTCACCTATAGAGTCATTTGCTTAACCATGGGCACTGCTACAATCTATCAGGTAGCTTGTCGAGGTACTCCACAAGGGGGTGTACTATCACCTCTTCTGCGATACCTTGCCATAATTAAACTACTCACTGAATTAGATTCTCTGAGATTTAACACCATCGCATACGCATACGCGGATGATGTTACTATAGTAGAAATTTCTTAACACACTATCACAACGTCTTGAAACAGTTTTAGTGTCTCCAACGGCCTTGGAGTCAATCCAACAAAAACGGAACTTGTACTTTTCTCGCATAAATACAAAATACCCAACTTTACTCTTCCAAAATTAAATAAAGTAGAAGTTATGCTTACTGACCAAACTGTCCTGGAGCCTTAACACCTAATTTAGGGTCTCCATAGCGTCTATGGAACTCTACTCATGTAGAGGGGCCATTGGCAAAACCTGGGGTCTAAATGTCATCAACACTGCCTGGCTCTTGGACATGGTGGTCAAGCCTAAATGAATGTATGGTGCGCTGGTTTGGTGGCCTGCACTCACCAAGGCAAACAAGAGGGACTATTTTAACAAAATCTTAAGATCATCCGCTCTAATAATTACCGGTGCCTTAAGAACTACTCCATCTAAGGTGTTCTTTGCCATTTTAACGGGCTCCCAGTCGAACTAATGGCAATGCAAATTGCTCTGAACTCGGCTGTCCGTCTAAGCACTATTGGAATCTGGTCCCACTCACAAACCGGACCTTGCAGGTACCACAAAGGGACCGCTTTTAGAACCCAAGTGACGCTAACCTAACATCGGCTTCCTGCCTAACCTAACCTAATGTCTTATTATATATTCGTAAAGAATGGGGTTCTAGGGCGATTTTAAACAAAATTATATGGCAGTACAACATTTACTCTACGTTCAGCATTAACCGAAATTTGTCAAATTTTTAAGAAAATGTTTGTGTTTTCAAACATATAACAAAAAAGTCAACTTTCTGAAATGCAGTAACAAAACGAAATATATTCCCTTTAGATTTCAGAAATAAAAAGTAGCGTAGTATTAAAACAAAGATTCGAAAAAACACTCTAAGTTACTGTATTTTAAGGTACCGTACTGTACTTAGGCAAGTTCGGTACGTAGTTACATACTTAAAAAAGTGTTCAATTTAAGTTTAGGTACCTTAAAATTTTAGAGTTTCTGTTAAAATACACAACCTTTATCATAACAAACTTTCACTTGCTTATATTTATGTGTATATCATCCCAGTCAGCATTTTTGTTATTTTCTGATCATATTTGACTCTCTTTCGACTGCAGCGGACGATTAAAACAGTCGAACATGCTATAATTTTCGATTCGAAAAAGACTGTGCCTTCGGGAGAAAATGGTACCCTAGCCGCGACTCCCTTGAGAGAATCTTTTATGAGCACCTTTTTTATGAATCTTTTACCAGTCATTTTCGAGTCATTTTTGACTCAATTTATTATTTTTTCAGTTGATTTAAAAAAAACTAAAATTGCCTTTACAATTGTACATATGTAGAGTGTGTTTATACGAATTGAGTTACCTTAGAGAGAGAGAGAGTAGAGAAATGAAGTGTGGTGTAAGATCTATTTTTAGAACACTAAAGAAGTTGCGCTATTTCTTGTTATTTTATTTATTTTTTATCGACGGCCGCGAACTGGGATCGAACTCAGGCTAAACATGATATCTTATGTTTAGTAGTCGGCGTGCTAACCCACTTAGCTACAGCACTCATTATCTATGCGCGTTAAAAAGTATTTCAAAACCAACACCATAAGAGTAACCTTTTTATCATCTAACTGTGCAAAATCTGTTTGCAAAATAGCGCTAAAAACTATCGAATTTCAATCCCTTAAAAGTTTGATTTTTAATAAATATGCTTTTTGTTATTGTATTTTTAAATAGTAAGTTTTAAAGCATAAGCGCGAATCTACTACGACTAGTTTTTTAATTGCGCAGACGACAAATCGTTTTTTGGTCTTCCAAACTGGTTAAAAAAGACTCATTTGGGTGATTTTTCAAAAAATAATCTTCTAATGCTGACTGGTATAGAAAAATTGTGTTACCAATACAAACACAATTGACATGCTATGCATGTAAATTTCAAGAATTTATCAACAGTTCCAAACTGATGAACTGTTTTCAAGTCGGTGAAATGTCTGAAGATTTTAGCATGTATTTCTGATTCGAGTAGGCTAATATTCTTTTTGATTCTGTTTTGTGATTTTTCAAAAAAAAAATAGTGTTTCTGAAAGATAGTTTTGTTGCCGAATTTCGATTTTTTACTTAGTTCAAGAAAATAAATAGTTTTCAAGTTACGCGAATATTTAATGACTACATTCTTTTATACTTCTGATCTTAGTCATTACTAGCTTATGTGTAACCCATTTGATATTCATTTTTAAGCAACCGAAAACAAACATATTTCCCCCCTTACCTCATATCAAAATTTTCCACAAACAATATCTGGCCCTTAATCGCACCTGAGGTTCAATAAATAATTTATTGCAACAAAATTCATATACACACGAGTATGTTCTTTATTAGTAATTTTGATTAATATTCATTTTGTTATAAGCTTTTTGTGTAAATATTTATTTCTGTACATTTACGAAACTTATCGTCATTTAATCTTAAATAAATGTAACTGTGGTTTTGATAATTACATTTTTACAGGTACGCAAACAAAGACTTTCTACGCATATCAGACCTATAGGTATTAAATTTTTTGTTGGTTAACCTTGACCATAATTTGAAAAAATGTACATAAGTGCGTTAAATTGATTGGTAAAAATTTAAGTAACATTGAAATTTTTGAATATGTCCAATGAATAATCTGAGGTGTTTCTTTGTATATTTTATTATGATTTTTTTTATCAGTTATGTATTTTAATGAGGTAAATTATTTAATTAACTCATGACATCATTTACTTTGATATTTTTACTGTCATTTTTATACCCTTCACCACCATAGGTGGAAAGGGTATAGAGTGCTCTATCAAACCTTTAATATAAAAACTCTACAAAATACGCAAATATAATGACATATTATACAAAATCATTTAGCATTAAAATGTTTACTTAGTACTCGGGTTTTGCAAAATTATCGACTTTTTTCGGAAACCCTCCCATTAAAGATTTTACAGTTGCTTCTGATACCTTTTTGGAGCATGTGTTCCACCTGCGCTTAAAATCGGACATGTTCTTGGAAATCTTTCCTGTGTTCTTCAATTCCTTTTTTACCAGAGCCCAATACCTTTCCACAGGCCGAAGTTCTGGACAGTTTGGTGGATTTGCCTCTCGTGGTACAAAACTGACATTATTCTTTGAGTACCACTCAAGTGCCTTTTTTCCATAATGGCATGATGCTAAATCGGGCCAAAAAAATGTAGTCACTCTGTGCTCTCTTAAAAAGGGTGATAACCGTTTTTGTAGGCACTCCTTTATATAAATTTCTGTGTTTATTGTGCCAGATGCCACAAATACTTTACTTCTTTTGCCACAACTGCAAATAGCTTGCCACACGAGAAACTTCTTAGGGAATTTTGTTTGTTTTTTTGTGCGAAACTCTTGCCGAACATTGCCCCGTTTATCAGCAACATAAAAATCTTGACCAGGAAGTTGAGAAAAGTTTGCCAGTACGTATGTTTCATCATCCATCACACAACAGGTGTATTTTTTTATAAAATCAGACTTCAATTTTTTCGCTCGTTTTTTTGCTTCTAAGTTCTTTATAGCATTGCGATCTGGAACCTTTTGGACTTTGTATGTTTTCAGTCCAGCATAAGCTTTGACTCTATGTGCAAAATTCGTAGAACATTTCAACGTACGAGCTGCTTTTCTTAAAGAAGTGTTAGGCGCTCTTCGAAAGAGTCGCTCGACTTCTTTTGCCTTACCAATATCTGTAGGACCTTCTTTCCTCCCTGATCCAGGTTTTCTTTCAATGCTCAGGTTTTCCTTATACCGTCTGATGGCATTAGAAACCGTTCGAGGGTCAACTTTCAAATTTTTAGCTATTTTTTTAAAAGTCCATGACGGATTTTTTTGAAAAGTTTTAATTATATTTTCACGAACTTTTTATTGGGTGTCCATTTTGATTAAAATAACTATTGAAAATTAATAATTTCTAAAATAATAGTATCTGACATATCTGTAGAAACTAACTTGATCAAAAAATAAATTAATTCTTGCACTATGGATAAATTTTGTCTAAAATAGTAAATGCATATTTTTTTTTAGAACACTCTTTATTATAAGTTTGTGCTGATGTATGTAACGCATAGAAATATTGGTCTTTTAGTATACCAATAGGCTTAGAATCACTTTTTGAGTCGATTTGGCGATGTCCGTCCGTCCGTCTGGCTGGCCCCATGTAAACCTTGTACTACAAATCGCAATTCTTAAGATAATTTGATGAAATTTGGTACAGATCATTTTTTTGGCTATTGAAATTCGTCAAAATCGGTCCATTATTTATGGTACCTCCCATAGGTCCCACTTCCCGGAATTGATATATTGGCCACACATATCAACATTTTTTCATGAAATTTAAAACAAATACTGCTTATATAAACTAAAATCACTGTACCAAATTTCGTTAAAATCGGTCCACATTTGACCATAGCTCCCATACAAACTTTTCTTTAAAAACGCACTAAATGAGACAAAAATCACTAAAACGCTCGTAAATCTGAAGATAATGAGAATTTTGAGTTTATTTTTTGCATACGTAATTCTTGTAAAAACTGTAATCCACTTGCTAAATCGATCCATATTTCACCCTAGCTCTCATATAATCCAAATGACGGAAACAGAATACAGAAGTTTTGAAAAAAATGTATGATGGCCAAATTTAGCAAATATTATATTCTTAAACGAGCAATAATTGTATGTATACATATATCTATATATATATAGAATGGCTATCTCGAAAACGGCTCTAACGATTGATGTATAGGTCGAAGAAGAAGGGACTTTTGGAACCTTTGCCTCTAAGAGGGTAAAAACGGGTAAAAAGGGGAAAAAATCGAAAACGTCATATCTCCTAAAGTAATAGGTATAGAAATAAAATTAAAATTACGTTTTAAATAACTATGAAAATAAGCGGACAGGTGTTTGGTACTTTTTTGAAACTATGTCCGATAGAGGGTAAAAAAGGGTGAAAATAGTTTTTTTGATACTTTTTTAACCCACTCTTATATTTTAAACCAAAGAATATAGAAAGAAACTTTGTACTGCAGTTAATAGATGTGGAAGAAATATTGAACACGTACTTGGTACTTTTTTTATTTTGGGGCCAAAATGAGTAAAAAAGGGATAAAATGATAACTTAACATCCTAAAAGTAATATGAATAGAAATTATGTTAACTGCGTTTTAATAAAATGTATCGAATTCAATTGTTACCAAAGAAGTACCAAATAAGCATATGGAACTTTTTGAAAGTAGTGGATAAAAAGGGGAAAAATGAGTAATGTTATAACTTTTAAACAAATGAATGTTTGTATGTATGTTCTTTATAGAATAGTAAACTGTGAATTTGATCATATTATGCTATTTAGCGAAGATGTTGCGGATAAGCCGGCGAAGGTTTTTAAGATGGTAAGACTTATTTCCGTTAGGTGGCGCCACTGAAAATTACCAAAAATTATTTAAATCGTAAACTGTATATTTGATCATGCTATGATCTTTAGCAAAGTTGTGTTGCGCATGAGCCGGCAAAGGTTTTTTAGTTGGTGTGAATAATTTTCGACAGGTGGCGCTTCTGTACATCTTCGTTGTACATTTAATCATGCTATAATCTTTAGCAAAGTTGTTGAGGGTAAGCCGACGAAGGTTTATTAATGGAAATGACCAAAGTCCAACAGGTGGCGCCACTGAAAATTACTCAAAATGAAATAAATCGTAAACTGTGCATTTGATCATGTTATAACATTAGAAAAGTTGTTACGCATAAGCAGACGAAGGTTTCTTAGTTGGTATGAACAACTTCAGGTGGCGCCACTGAAAATTACTCAAAATGAAATAAATCGTAAACTGTGCATTTGATCAGGCTATAATATTTAGCAAAGTTGTTGCGCATGAGTCGACGGAGGTTTCTGTTGGTATGACCAATTTCCAAAATTTTTCAAAATGAGTTAATCTGTAAACTATGCAAACTATGTGTTGATCGGAAAAAATAAATAAAATAATTCGAAATTAACTGAATATTTACACAAAATGCTTATCATAAAGCTCCGAGCAAGGCTCGGTCAACCAGGTACTTTGTCTTTATACACGAAAAAAAACACCTTTTACCTTTGTGCTGAAGGGTATTGTATGGTCGGGCTTGACCGACTTTAGCTCTTTCTTACTTGTTTATGATAAATTTTAAGGATTTAGAAAAGTTTCCATACGAAATGTTAAAATTTAATGAAATTCTTAAATTTAAATTTTTAAAATAAAAATTCAATCTCTAATTTTCCATAATCCCAATTTTAACTCTATTAAATAAATTCTTTAAAAAGCAAATATTTTTAAAATAAATAAAAATGTTTACCATAGTTTTTTTAATATTGTTATTATTTTGTTTATTTTTATTCACTTTATTTTTTATCTATAATAAATATTGTGTACTCGAACATCCAACATCATCATCATCATACCCAGTTCAAACAATTGAATTGAGGTCTTCATACACATTCTACTCGTATACATATAAACTTTAGCGCTTTGACGTAAAAAAAGAAAACAATTAAGCTGAAACCTTTCGACAGCAGCCAGACACCGGGGCTCTCGTTTTAAAAACTCAGTGACATCAATACGATATACATAAATATTTCTTTTCATAAAAATAAAAAAACATCACAACAAAATGCGAAAAATTCGATTTTTAAAGAATTAAAATTGAATATTTGTTGCATTTTTGGTTGAGGCTTTGAATGCATCAAAGAACCGACCAGAAAATCAATAATCTCGACCATAACAAAAAGAGGGCAAAAAACTGAAAGCAAAATATGTCAACATAAAAATTCATTTGACCATAAAAAATGTGTTAAAACAAAAACTAATGACCAATAAAAAATTGTTTTAAAAATATTTCAATTTTCACCATTTTTGATTGATTTCGTAGAATATTTTTATGTGGCAGCAGGTGTGTTCAAGTTTTTTTTAACAGGTTGCAATGGATTTATGGAAATGATGAAGTGAATATTGAGTAGGATATTAAGTTTTGTCCCGTTGAAACTTTGGTAATGGTAGGTCATTAGTCTTTAGAGTGTTCCTATCAGAAATTATTGGAGTACATGATCCGTTTTAAGTTAAAAGTTGTAGTAACAACATGGTCCGATATAATGCAAAAATATTTGGCAGTATGAATTGCAACACATGATTAAAAAAATGCAATACATGATTAAAAAAATACAGCTATTATAACACTGTTACGCCATGTTTTGTTCTGAGAAGTCGAATTATTTAAAGTGAAAAAGTTTGTTCTTTTGTGTTATTGTAGAAGGTACTTTTAAACATGTTTTATCTGTGAAATTTCAGCATCATCAAAACTCAATTAAGGGAGCACTGTTCTATGGAAGGTAAATCTTATCTTATATTCTTAAACGAGCAATAATTGTATGTATATATATATATATATATATATATATATATATATTATATATATATATATATATATATATATATATATATATATATATATATATATATATATATCTATACATATATATATATATATATATATATATATATATATATAGAATGGCTATCTCGAAAACGGCTCTAACGATTTTGATAAAATTTGGACAGTGGGTACCTTTTTTGATGTATAGGTCGAAGAAGGGACTTTTGGAACGTTTGCCTCTAAGAGGGTAAAAACGGGTAAAAAGGGGAAAAAATCGAAAACGTTATATCTCCTAAAGTAATAGGTATAGAAACAAAATTAAAATTACGTTTTAAACAGCTATGAAAATAAGCGGACAGGTGTTTGGTACTTTTTGAAACTATGTCCGAAAGGGGGTAAATGATTTTTTTGCTACTTTGCAAAGTTGCTGCACATTACCCGACGAAGGTTTCTTAATTGGTATCAAGAAATTTCGACAGGTGGCGCCACTGAAATTTACTCAAAGTCAATTTAATTGTAAGCTGTACATTTAATCATGCTATAATCTTTAGCAAAGCTGTTGCGGATAAGCCGACGAAGGTTTATTAATGGGAATGACCAAAGTCCAACAGGTGGCGCCACTGAAAATTACTCAAAATGAATTAAATCGTAAACTGTGCATTTGATCATGTTATAATCATTAGAAAAATTGTTACGCATAAGCAGACAAAGGTTTTTTAGTTGGTATGAACAACTTCCGGTGGCGCCACTGAAAATTACTCAAAATGAAATAAATCGTAAACTGTGCATTTGATCAGGCTATAATATTTAGCAAAGTTGTTGCGCATGAGTCGACGGAGGTTTCCAAAATTTTTCAAAATGAGTTAATCTGTAAACTATGCAAACTATGTGTTGATCGGAAAAAATAAATAAAATAATTTGAAATTAACTGAATATTTGTACAAAATGCTTATCATAAAGCTCCGAGCAAGGCTCGGTCAATCAGGTACTAGAGGAAATATTTCTGCAGAAAAAAGTCTTCACAGTTTTCTGTGGTAATCAATGGAGTAGTAACATGGAGTAATTTCAAGACTTATCCAGTGTTAATAATGTGCGCAGTAGTTACTAAGACTAGCTTTTGGATAACTCTGATGTAATGTTTTTTTTTTTTCTTGGATTACAAGGTCCTCTCCTAGGATATTGTAATGGTTAATGGAACATGTCTTTTCCATATGTTTGTTACTTTTGGACTAGTGCTAGTTCCTTGTGGAGTGTTCTTTGCAAGCGTGTATGTATTAGTTTCGATTTCGGCAGGGTTATTCCCCAAACTCATACTACAATAATTTTTGATTGTGTCTGGTTTTGTTTCTCTTTTAGTAATGATCACTTCCCAGCTAGCAATTGGGTGATTGTTGACGATAATATCAGCAAAATGAGTCGTTTGGGATTCGTCTAGATGATCAAAACCTGATTAATCAGCTTGGTGATCAAAAAAGATTCAAAAAAGGACTAGTTTACAAAAGCACAAACGATTCTTGCAGAATGTGTGCAGTCAAAATCTTATCGTGCAAACGATCCTAATACGACTTTTTTTATGTTATTTTAATCAGTTTGGTGATCAAAAAAGACCACAAAAAGACTCAGAAAATACCTTGAAAGCGACTATTTGAAAGCAAAATGTGTGCAATCAGTTTGGTGATCAAAAAAGAGTAAAAAAGACTCATATGTGCTTGATGTGTTCTAAAAATAGATATACTGCTTTGAGTAATAAAAGACTTTATTTTATTATTTTTTTTAACAAATCTAGCAAAATGTTTTCAATCATATTCTAATCAGAAAAATGAGTAAAAAAAAACTTTTTTGAAAAGTCGTATGAAGGGTACCATTTGCTCACATAAAAAGATCATTTTTGACTCATTAGTGATATCATAAATGATCATTTTAATCGTGCAGTGGAGTCAAAAAAGACTCATATTTGGTTAAAATTTTCAAAAAATGCTGGCTGGGTAGTAATGATCATTTTTTTTAGCTAGAGTACAACCTGCTCAAAAAAAATTAACTCCTATGTTTATTTTTATGATATATGTATGTACTGTATTTATATAGCACAATTTTGACTTTATAAATTCCGATGTATCGAATTATTGAAAACTTATATCATTTTTAACCTCTGATTTGTAATATACGTTAAAAATCTGTTAAAACATTAAAAAGTTAAGTTGGCTTTCGATATTATCTTAAAAATCACAAATTTTCTAGCCAAAATCTGCATATCGCCACTTTTTTACTATTTTTAGGTCAAAAATCGCCAAAATGAATATAAGTCGGCAAATCTGACAGGGTTATACACGTGTGAGCAGAAGTCGGCGGCGGGTTGCACCTAAGAATAAAATTTACTTTTGAGAGTCACACACATACGTGTATGTATGCTTTTCTGACTAAATATACATAGTTATTCTCATTCTCGTACGAACTTTCAATACAGTAGGAAATTTTATGTGATTGCCTATTCCAGATTGTGAGTCAGAGTAAAGCATTATAGAGCCCGCATGCGGAATTTTGCCGAAGACTATTTTAGTGTATAGAAAACCGAGCAGTTTTTTGTTTTGCCAAGTTCTTTACCGAATTGGGATCTGAAACTTTCTGAACTTTGTATGTCTTCAGCCTAGCATAAGCTTTGGCTTTCTGGACACACTAGCTACTTTTCTCTTATTAATTATCAATTATTATTGCGATCAAAATGGACTGTGAACAAAAAGTACGAAAAAAATATATAAAGCTTTTCAACAAATTCGTCATGGACTTTTAACAATATAACAAAACAATTGTTGACGCTTGAATGGCTTCAAATGTCATTTAACTTTTTTGACATATTTTTTAATGTCCCTGACGAATTTTTCTGAGAAGCTTTCATTATATTTTTCCGTATTTTTTTTAAACTTTTTAATTTTTTTGTATTTTTTTAAAGTCCATGACTGAATTTTTTGAAAAGTTTTAATTAAAATTTTCCCGTAGTTTTTTTCGCAGATCGTGATAATAATTAAAAATTAATCTATAAAATCTAACGTGAAAAAAGATATTTATTTGCCTTAAAAAAGTACTAAAAGAACCAACATTTTAAATTTCTTTAACATTTTTTTTTTATATTTTTTAGAAAGATTGTTTTAATTAGTTTACTATAACTTCTAAACGACTTGTTCAATTTTAATGAAAAATACACTTCTGGTTTTCTCTCGTTGGTGGGACTTGATATTATAAGTAAGAGCCTGTTTGTAAATGCAACATTGCGCTGCATAATATGATTACTTTGCATTGACACTGCTGATCAGCTGTTGACGATCCTTATTTTTCAAACAAGATTTACTAACTTGTTCATTGCATCAGCCATTTTAATGATAAGTTTTTTTGTGTTTATTTGAGCCTAATATGCTTCAGTGTTGCATTTTCGAACAGTTGAAAGCTGCAGTGCTGCCAATGTTGCATTTATGATGTGGGAATTGAACATATTTCGTCAATGTCTAATTAAGTATGGAAAATGTTTGAGGGCGACACTCGTTATTTTCACTTTAGGCGTTAAAGATACATGATAATTATAATATCATCCTTATAGAACTCTTTTGTAAATTTGGAGTGTCCTCTTAATTATTTTAATTTTTTCTCTGTATTCAAAGTTTAAAATTTTGCTCAATTCAATTAAGAAATATCTTAGTACTTTTCTTTGTAAAACATTCATAAACGTATTCCTAAGAATTTACAACAATTAATGAATGAAAAAAACAATGAATAAAAATATAAATTGTATAACTCTTTAATAAAATGAAAAAAAAAAATCAAAAAATATTTTTAAAATACTTTTATGCATGTACCTACTATATAATACAATCTACAATGTAAAGATAATCTTCATTTTCCTTTAAACACTTTTCAGTTTGTTAACAAAAATTTAAAGGAAAAAAAATATATATAAGGATTCTTCTTTTTTTATCTCTTGCTGAAAGAACAGATGAACAGGATGAATGAATAATCAATTGAAATCATTGTCATGACATTTGAAAGTCTGTTCATACAAGTGTAGATCATAAATGCATGCATATGGTACAAAGTGCTCTACGTGAACGTATTTGGAATTATGAATAAATGTATTAACCCATAATAAAGGAAATATTAGAATTTGAAAGGAGTTCAACGAACAAAAGCTGGAAACCCATACAAATATAGGTAATCATTTTGAGAATTTTGCTTACTCAAACTGATGCTAAAACATGAATATTGGAGGGCGAAATCGGATTTTTCTTTAAACTATTTTATTTTAGAAATTTTGTAAGAACCAAAATAAATATCATTTAAAATTAAACTTTTCACAATATACGAAAAACAGCATTTTTTGTATTAGCTTATAAGAAATCCGAAACTTTGAAGATTATTTGATCAAGAGCTGCTTGTTTCTTTATCTAAACTGGATTAAATAGTATGTGAATTATCATCAACACATCCTTAACATTAGTTTTCAAGGGTTAATCAATATTATATTCATTTTAAGCATATTTTGTTATCCCCTGCTCACTCACACATCCAAACATTGAAGTACAAGTACCCAGTAAGAAAAAAGGGTTGAGGATGATTTGAAAATAAATCTTTTTTGAAAGGTCTAATGTTTGATACTGATTTGAGAATAATAGCGTTCTCAACAAAAAGGGGACTTTATTCTCAAATTGAGAAATGCCTTTATTCTCAAATCATTATCAAACCTCATTCTCAAAGGTTTTTCAAATGTGGATATCATTAACATGTGGAACATAAATAAAACGGCGTTGTATTTTTGATATTTTTGAGTTTGTTTATTTTGATTTTGAAAACGGTGCATCATATTTGAATTCTTTTTAAGAAACAAAGAAAGTTTGCTTATGTATATGAATATTATTGAATTTTTAATCTTGAAATTTTTTAAGCAAGGTTTTATGGTCAAATATGGATCAATTTTAAAAAATCTGAAAGAAATAACGAATTTCATTGAAATGCAATACCATTTAATTAAAATATCTTAAACATTAATTTTATTTAATATAAATTATTTTTTTAATGTTTGAAAAAAATTTGATATAAGGTTTGATATCAAATTTATACAACACCATTTTTCAAATTATCCTCAAATCATCTTAGGGTTTGATAATGATTTGAGAATAACCTTTATTCTCAATTTGAGAAACTATTATTTTTCAAACGTTTATTCTCAAATGAACCCTCATTTGAAAATGAATGTGAATCTTAAACATCTGTTCAGGTTTGAAAAACGTTTGAAAAAACGTTTGATATCAAATGTAAAAGTCATCATATTTCAAACGTTTGACACTGTTCTTACTGGGTAATAACCCAGTAAGAACAGTATTACTGGGTAATAACCCAGTAAGAACAGTATTAAACGTTTGAAATATGATTACTTTTACATTTGATATCAAACGTTTTTTTCAAACTTTTTTCAAACCTGAACAGATGTTTAAGATTCACATTCATTTTCAAATGAGGGTTCATTTGAGAATATTCATATGCATAAGTAAATTTTCTTTGTTTCTTGAATTTTTTTACCTAACAATAAAAAAAAAAAGATTTTAAGCAAAAGAATTCAAATATGATGCACCGTTTTCAAAAACAAAATAAACAAACTCAAAAATACAACGCCATTTTATTTATGTTCCAAATGTAGATGATATCCACATTTGAAAAACCTTTGAGAATTAGGTTTGATAATGATTTGAGAATAAAGGCATTTCTCAATTTGAGAATAAAGTCCCCTTTTTGTTGAGAACGCTATTATTCTCAAATCAGTATCAAACGTTTGACCTTTGAAAAAAAGATTTATTTTCAAATCATCCTCAATTTGAGAATAAACCTTTTTTCTTACTGGGAACATAGTGATATACATTTTTTTTCTTTGGAAATATTTTACAGATTAATTCTAAGAAATTTTAAATTACACTCAAACAACTGTAAAAATGAGTGAAAACACTAAAGGGTAAACCATAAAATATTTGCATCCATTTATCTACAGAACTTTTGTTAAATTCGAGTTATGATGAAAAACTTTAGGCCACTGCAAAGTTTATATGCTTTAGACTTATGTAGTCTATTCGAATAAAAATTAAGTAAATTATTGTCAAAGAATATTTTGTTGTATTCTTTTTGGATGTTGGAGAAAATAACCTTCAAAAAGTATATTACAAAATACCGTTAATCAGAACAAGGGTCAATATCTATTAAAAGCACAGACTTTTAGCAAAAATTTTGTAGCATACTTTAGGACTGTTCGAAATTATTTCACTTGCTAAAAGTTTAACAAAAATTGAAATCCTAATTTAAGCTTTTCTTTGTATATGCATATATAAAACTCTCTCACTATTATGCCTCTTTTGACAAACAAGTATAAAATGTCGCAAACTATGTACATATTTATATATTATAAACTAGCTGCTTGTACCCGGGTTGCCCGGGTTGATAGTAAAAGATTTTTACTTATTGCTGTGTTAACCATTTCTTCAAAAATTAACAATTTTGAAATATTTTTTAAATTAATTTTTTCACTGAATTCTTTATTAATGTATTTGCATAGGTATTTAATTGACTTTAGTGATTGGCAGTATCCACATTAATGTGTGCTTTAAACATTTTCGAAAGCAATGGGCCCATAAATGTCAAACAACATACAACAACAGACGGGAATATTTTTTTTATATTTATAGATTTTCAAACAATTGTCAAATAGTAATTAAATAATCGTCGAACAGTCGTCTGTTAATCGTGAAACAATTATCGAACAATCGCAAAAAATCATTGAACATTTGTCAGTCAATCATCAATCAACCATCGAACAGTCATCAAACAATCGACAAAAAATCATCAAACTACCGTCATAAAATCGCCAGTTAATCGAGAAACAATTATCGAACAATTATTACAAATCTTCCAACAGTTATCAGTCAATCAAACAACTGTCAAACAACCATCAAATAATCATGAAAAATCTTCAAACAATCGCCAGTCAAGCTATTATTAAACACCAATCATATTTCCGATTTTAGATAAATCAGAAAAAGAGGACGTAAAAATAGGCATTGTTATTTTTTCTTTATGTAGAATCCTAACTTGGACTAAAAAAAACATGTAGAAAAAAATGTCCTGATCGGTTCGGCAGTTTCGAAGTGATGCAATTTTAAAGAAAAAGGGAATTTTATATTCATTTTTCGATTCCCAGGTCCTTGGTCCATTTTCAAAAAATCGAAAAGTGAAAAACTATCCTATATTATGAAAATATCCACATTTAAAACCTTAATTAATTGCTTAAAGAACATATCCTGTTTGTGTGAAAATTTCAGAAAAATATTTGACTTATATGGGAGGGGTCACGCCCACTTGAGATTTAAAAAAAAAATCTGGCCTATTTTATACACCAGTCACAACTTATCATACTGTCAAAATCGGGCCTCTCGGTCACCCATATTTCTCATTTTTAATATATGAGTTATATGGGAAGGGTCACGCCCACTTGGGATTTCAAAAAAAACCTAGCCTATTTTTACCATCGGTCGCACCTTACCATTTTGTCTGAATTTCAGATAAATCGGTCAGTTCGGTCATCCATATTTGTAATTTTTAATAATTGACTTTTTTTTAATGTCAAGTGGCCGTGACTTGACATTAAAAAAAAAAGAACCTAGCCTATTTTAACCACCAGTCACACCATACCTCACTGTCAAAATTTCAGGAATGTTAGTATAACTTTATCTACATTTCGAAAATCATCAAAATCAATTTACCCAGTTATAGGTATTGTATTTGTAACGAGGAAGGGGCCATCCCCTGCTCCGATCCTTTTAATTTTTTTCTAAAGTACGGCCTGTGGCAATGAATATACTTTTACTAAGTTTGAAGTTTCTAACATTTATAGTTTAACAAATTCAATGATACATATTAAATTTTGCACCATTTGGCTTACGATTTACCCCATATGGGCCCTGGACTAGGTTTTGAAACAAAATATATCCTATAATCACCTTAAGGGTTAGTTCTATCTAATTTCATAATTTCATTAAAACAAATAAGCAAACAAATAAACAAACTTACAAACACATTTATAATATATATATATATATATATATATATATATAAATATATATATATATATATATATATATATATATATTATACATATATATATTTTATACATATATATATATATATATATATATTATACATATATATATATATATATATATATATATATATATATATATATATATATATATATATATATATATATATATATATATATATATATATATATATATATATATATATATATATATATTTTATACATATATATATAGATGTATAGATTATTAAAATTATCCCAAAAGTATGCTGCAAATTTTTTTCTAAAATAATTACTATTAGGCTATAGATTATTCTCAAGATCGGCAGAACGATTCTTTACTTTATCTTACAGCCTAAATTGAATTAGTTTCAAAACTAGTAAGAAGAATCAAAAGTCGGCCAAGCCCGACTATTTGATACTCTTTATCACTAAGTTTAAACATGGACCATTGTCAAGAAATTAACAAGGTTTTCCTACTTATCAGAGACACAATTAATCTGTACATAATTTTCATATTGTATCAATTATATCACCAGTTTCGGGATATATAAATATGTCAAATGTGGACCGAACTTATCTGCGCAATTTTCTTTAGCAAAAACTTTAATTATCTTTAGATTTGTTAACTTTTGTGATTTCGGGATTATTTATATGACTTTTGAGAGCTGGTCTTGTATATCTCTATTTCATTGTAAAATAATACTGCGATCTGGTCCAAAATCACCCTTGTACAAATAAAATGCCTCTTTCAAAGTTTATTAAGTTTTCTTTTTCTTACTCAGAATACAGTCAACCATTAAGCAGATACGCAAACTTCAAAAAGTGATCAGTATTTCTATACTAGAACTATACAGTCAAACAAATATAATTCATATGATAAGAGTTTTTGTAAGCGCTCAAATTTCGACAAAATTTTTAAAGTAAAAGCAGTCGCAGGGCCCACCACCACGAATAAATTATAAAATGATTGTGTATTTTTGAGTTTCGTACTTAATATGACCAGGCGTCGGCACTCCTTACTACCAGGAGCCAACTACTTTTCATAATATCGTAATACAACGCGATCGTTAAATACAATCGGCAAAATGAGTTTGAAAAAGTAAGCAAACCAATTACATTCATACAAGTTTACAACAAAGCAGGTTGTCGCCACTTTGTTGAAAAAAAAAAACAGGAACAAAATATACATACAGTGAAAAACGCATACAGAATTTTTACTCCAGTCAAGCCGCTTTATTTTTAAAAATTTTATTTTTTATTCTCATATCATTTTAGTCTCATTTATTACTCCATTCTCTTTGTGCCGACAGCTGGAAATGACCTACCTTAATGAAGCACAATACCAGATGGTGAAAGTGTATAATTTCATAAAAACAACGTCATACAATTGAATCTTATGTAGCGTTGCCGATGAACTGCAATTCGATTAAGCCAATACGTTACAAGTAGCACTCTTATTTTCTTCGTTCTTATTTTATAAAAGTGCAATTCGTAGACAAAGTTCAAGTTATAGTCAAAGTACAAGTCTAAATCTAACGGGAAGTCACTTTTAAGGTGCAATTTACATATTAACTGTGGTACTGTGAGTAGAAAAAAATTTTTAATGGTTATATTTTATCGAAATCAAAAAAAAATAGCAACAAATTTAATATTATTTAACTATTTTTATTAATTTTTATCGAAATTCGCCACTAAATTCATAACATTTCGTATTTTTGCTACTAAAAATCCAAATTTTGACCCCGATGGAAAAAGGTTAAGCACACCCAGTATCAAGGAAAGTTCTAGTAGACATTCCTCAATGACTTGGCAATAATATTCAGTATTAGCTTTATCAAAAGAAAACTTAAATAAAATGTATCATGCATCTACTTATATAATGTCCAAAAATTTACTTTTTCACAAAATTTTACGATTTCAAGTCGCAAGTACGGCGAAACCATATGAGATACTAAACTAAACTTTTTTGGATTTTATTACCAAATCTGTCTATTTTAGCATGCCGGTCAAAAGTTTTGATATTTTGAATATTTTTTTAACAAAATTTTCTAAAACTTAAAAAGTGAGTTTTGAAACGGTCCTAAAACAAAGTACCGTTTTCCAGTATAAAAAAAACTATGTAAATTTTATTATATTTTGATAATTTTCAACTTTTTAGAATTTATAAGTTCTTAATAGTTATAAGATGATAAGGAATGTCTTACTTTGTAATTTCTGTACTCTAAAGTTAATTTTTTTGCTGCATATCCTTAGGCAATTTGCCCCAGAAAATTGCAATAACTTAAAAACTACTGCATGGATTTTTAGTTTTTATGACTCTAATGAAAGCTGATTTAGTTGTCTAATACATCCAATTATTACAAATGGGTCCTTGAAATTGGCATTGACCTAGGAAGACAAAATTTTTTTCTGAGCACCTTAGGATGTAGAGCATCGATTTTTAACAAAGGCGTATCGAATTTCAACAAAAGTTGAGTCGGTTATTGAGTATTAGGCTATGTAAAACTTCTCTAACTAATGCACTAGCCGTTCGGAGTCGGCGTTATAACGTAGGTCCCTTTCAATGAGACCAAAAATAGAATCGGATGCAGCTCCCTTGTTCCCATTGGAATGTTGTCGGGGAATTATATATATTATATATATATATATATATATATATATATATATATATATATATATATATATATTTATATAAATATATAGAGACAATTTAGTTCCTAATAAAACGTGGCTTTAATTTTTTAAATATGACAAAAATTTTAGAAGTTATTAAGCTTTTCATAAACCGACTAGGCCAAGTACTACGAGCCCTAACCACTATAAATTCATACACGGAGCATTTTTCACAAATGTGCTATTAAAATGTGTATATCTCCGGAACTATAATGACCACACAAAAAAATTTATACTTTTCTTGAAGATCATTTTATTCTCTTTAGACATGCATTAAAAAAAATACATACTAAAAAAGGACTTTTTAAAAAACAAACAAAAACAAAAGTTCGTTATTTTAAACTCAAATGTTGTGACCACTATTAATTCGTACAGTCGCCAATTTTTATAGTTAGAGTTGTGTTACGCCACCTTTGTTGATTAAAACGGGTTC
This sequence comes from Stomorhina lunata, assembly GCA_933228675.1. NCBI lineage: Eukaryota > Metazoa > Arthropoda > Insecta > Diptera > Rhiniidae > Stomorhina > Stomorhina lunata. The sequence goes on along the minus strand of OW121740.1, from coordinate 92,714,045 downwards.
GACTTGCTTTGGTAAGGTCCTCGAGTCCCAAATTTCCTGGATTTTGGACTTTAACCCGTCAATAGTCCTTTGGGTTCATTACGAAGTGTTCTTTTTATAATAGCCCACAAATTTTCTATCGGAATAAGGTCTGGACTAGAATAATCTTTCGATTCTATTTTCTTCAAGCTACTTTTCCATTTTTTTTTTTGCAATATGCGAAGAAGCACCATCCTATTGGAATATTTTGTCCATGCAGTCTGATAATTTCGATATCGATGGTATCAGATTTTCCTCTAGAGTTTTTAAATATTCCTCTGCATTTACGATTCCAAATATGAAATGGAGATGACCGACACCTTTTTAGTACAGACATCCCCATACTCTAACGTTATCTGGAATCTTGACTTTACGCTTTAAGCAGCCTTTGTTGTATGTGCTTTTATATATTAGCCTTAAGTGTTAGTATTAAATTTTAATTTAAATAGTCTACTCCGTAACTCTTCTTCTCTATTTAAATTTATTATTTATTTATTTAAAAGAACTTTATCAACAAACAAATATTTTCCATCTGAAAAGTAAACAGCACAAAAAATAAATATTATTGATCACCAACAATAAAAGACACAAAACAACACAAATTCAAGGTTTAACTAGAAACCAAAATTGTAAAAGATACCAGCAGCATCTTTTACTACCTTAAATTTTCTTATTTACTCGAAAAACATACGCTCAAAAGCAGAGACGAGTAGTACCACCCAAAATGATAAATAACTCTTAACTCTTCATCACTAGAAAAGAATAAAATATGTAAATGCATAACATGAAATGGGTTAGGAAGGTTTTTGATGGTAGCGAATTTGGAGTATGTATGTATCTATGTAGAATATAAGGAAATTTTTCCTATTTACAGAGTATCTATTATATATAAAACATGTACTACCTGTTTACATATGTACATATACTCGTGCTATCTTATAAATGTTTATTTGCATTTTGGCATCAAAAATATATGCGAAATTTTTTGGATTCCTCCCTGATGGTGTTGATAGCAGCATCATGTTAAAGGTACCATTTTTTTTTGTATCATACACAAACATACTCTTTGAAATATATCTTTTATCTTGTCGCTTAATATTCCTGCAGTTGAAAAATAAGAAAAGCATTACATTAATATATGGCGACATATTGCACGAGTACAAAATACAAATATTTTTCCATTTCAACATCATTTATGTGAGTATATTTATTTAAAGGTAACACCAAGAGGTGTTTCCTTTGCATTCAGAGGTCCTGTAGGTTAAGCTGATAAATTGCGTAATTCTTTTTAAATAATTTGAAACTTGATTAAACTTAATTTCTTTTGTAAATATCTGAGCTTTGTCTAGTTTTGTAGATTTAGGACCAATTATTCCAGTACTTCTCTCAGACAATGAGCTGCATCCGATTCTATTTTTAGACTCATTGAAAGGGACCTACGTTTTAACTCCGGCTCCGAACGGCAAATGTATTGGTTAGAGAAGTTTTACATAGCCTAATACTCAATAACCGACTCAACTTTTATTGAAATTCGATACGCCTGGGTTAAAAATCAATGCTCTACATCCTAAGGTGCTCAGAAAAAAAATTTTGTCTTCCTAGGTCAATGCCAATTTCAAGGACCCATTTGTAATAATTGGATGTATTAGACAACTAAATCAGCTTTCATTAGAGTCATAAAAACTAAAAATCCATGCAGTAGTTTTTAAGTTATTGCAATTTTCTGGGGCAAATTGCCTAAGGATATGCAGCAAAAAAATTAACTTTAGAGTACAGAAATTACAAAGTAAGACATTCCTTATCATCTTATAACTATTAAGAACTTATAAATTATAAATAGTTGAAAATTATCAAAATATAATAAAATTTACATAGTTTTTTTTTTATACTGGAAAATGGTACTTTGTTTTAAGGACCGTTTCAAAATCCACTTTTTAAGCTTTAGAAAATTTTGTTAAAAAAATATTCAAAATATCAAAACTTTTGACCGGCATGCTAAAATAGACAGATTTGGTAATAAAATCCAAAAAAGTTTTGTTTAGTATCTCATATGGTTTCGCCGTACTTGCGACTTGAAATCGTAAAATTTTCCGAAAAAGTAAATTTTTGGACATTATATAAGTAGATGCATGATAAATTTTATTTAAGTTTTCTTTTGATAAAGCTAATACTGAATATTATTGCCCAGTCATTGAGGAATGTCTACTAGAACTTTCCTTGATAGTGGGTGTGCTTAACCTTTTTCCATCGGGGTCAAAATTTGGATTTTTAGTAGCAAAAATACGAAATGTTATGAATTTAGTGGCGAATTTCGATAAAAATTAATAAAAATAGTTAAATAATATTAAATTTGTTGCTATTTTTTTCTTTTTTTTTTTTGATTTCGATAAAATATAACCATTAAAAATTTTTTTCTACTCACAGTACCATAGCTAATATGTAAATTGCACCTTAAAAGTGACTTCCCGTTAGATTTAGACTTGTACTTTGACTATAACTTGAACTTTGCCTACGAATTGCACTTTTATAAAATAAGATCGAAGAAAATAAGAGTGCTACTTGTAACGTATTGGCTTAATCGAATTGCAGTTCATCGGCAACGCTAGATAAGATTCTTAATTGTATGACGTTGTTTTTATGAAATTATACACTTTCACCATTTGGTATTGTGCTTCATTAAGGTAGGTCATTTCCAGCTGTCGGCACAAAGAGAATGGAGTAAAAAATGAGACTAAAATGATATGAGAATAAAAAATAAAATTTTTAAAAATAAAGCGGCTTGACTGGAGTAAAAATTCTGTATGCGTTTTCCACTGTATGTATATTTTGTTCCTGTTTTTTTTTTTTGAACAAAGTGGCGACAACCTGCTTTGTTGTAAACTTGTATGAATGTAATTGGTTTGCTTACTTTTTCAAACTCATTTTGCCGATTGTATTTAACGATCGCGTTGTATTACGATATTATGAAAAGTAGTTGGCTCCTGGTAGTAAGGAGTGCCGACGCCTGGTTATATAACATTTTCGTCTTAGAAAGTAACAATTACAGATACGAAACTCAAAACTACACAATCATTTTATAATTTCGAGCCATAACCGCCAAAAAGACTGAAGCGCCAAAAAATAAGTTTTACAGGAGAAGCATTTTTCTAAATATCTTTGGACCATGACTAAGGATTACGGTGAAATTTTGTTTGTAAATATTACTATTTCTGAGCAATATATTGCATTAAGTTGATTTTGTATATTTCCAAGATAACGGCTGTTTATGGCGCTAACGTCTTTTTTGCTGTCACGCTGTATAGGGTTTTACCTATGTTAAGGCGGTTATGTCCTTTTGATTTTATTGAAACACAGATTAAAGTTTTAATATTTTTTTTTATATTTTTTTTATAAAATTATACATAACGTTAACTTAACCTTAAATCCACTGGTTTCGATAAGTTTTTTTTTAAATTAACGAAAAATAAGTATAAATTAAATTAAATTCGAAAAATAAGTGTAAACAAGTTTTGAAAAATAACTTTGAAATACATTTTATATGTCTTCCTGATCTGTTTCAGGCAGCGAATCTTTAACCGTTTCATCGCATTTCAAATTTAAAAATTCGTTGTGAAATCTTGAAGGCATTATATTTTTATCACAAAGAGCTTTTAAATCTTTAAATTTTTTTGAAGATATTTTTAAGAAATTATCATATAAACGGATGGGCCCATTTTCTATTAATGCAGCGTTACGTCTTGATCGAGCAATCGAATTGAGATCATATTCTTCAATTTCGGAGTCGTCGCAATATCCATATTTGAATTTCATTATAGAACTATTTTTACTAAAAGAAGCAGAACGTAATGTTGGAAATTTAATTTTTATAGAAGTGGGAAACATAGCTTGGGAAAATGCTTTCCAATCTTTAAAATCTGAATTATCCATTAAAATGCATTTATAATTTTCTGGATTGGACCTTGCATTTGATATCATAGTATACCATTCACTAGGAGCCCAAATAGTTTTGTCGCGAGTAAATGACTCAATAGTGCTGTGAATAGAGTCCACAGGCATCATAGTATGTCCAGGCAACAAATATGTTATTTTAATATCACTTATAAAATTCGAATTTGTAAGAAAATACGCTAGTGTAGCCAACATAGCTTTGTTGCGATTTTGACCAGCACAACTGTCACAGTACAGACTTATTGAAGAGTGTGTTCCTCTTTCATCCAAAAGTTTTAAGTATTCAAAAATCACAGTGCAAATTTCGTTAGAACCTCTTTTTCCGTCTGTTTCTCCCCACAAAAAGCAATAACCATATCTGGTGCCATTTTCGTATACGCTTTCGTTGTAGTATGCGTATTTTCGGGAATAATACAATGTTACGCTCTTACCATGAGGTGTATTTAAAACTTTTTGGAGGTCAAAGCTAGCACATAACATCGACGAATTAGATTTACTTTGTTTTTGATCTTCTAAAAATATTTCTTTACATTTCTCTTTGTCTCTTACATGATTTTGGTATTCCTCTGTTTGCTCTAAAAAATTTTTTGATTCGCTGTCAAGATTTTTATGTTTTTCACAAATTACACATTTATCTTTTTTAGGCATGTGAAAACCGATATTAAAACTCTTATTGAAAACATTTCGAAAAACTCTTAAGGATAACACTGACGAATCCTGATTATTAGTTTTCAAATGTTTAGTATAACGACGATACAACTCTTTTATATTGCGAAATTCTTGAGGAAGATATAACTTATTACTTTTATTACGACAATAATGCGAGGGAACTGCTGGCAATTGTTCAATAAATGATTTTAAGAGTGAAATCTTAGACTCGTCTGACTTATTATGAGGTGTATAAGTTGGTTGGTTTGCACTAAAGGTTTCTAAATCACCTTTACTTCTGATCAATCTTAGAACTTTTTCGGATGTGTGGAGGGTTTTTAACAAAAACTGTTGGCACACTTTAACATTATTACCATTATAATTAATAACATAATTATACGTAAATTTTCTATAGTTACTATCACATCTTCGTCTTTTGATAGACATACGTCTAATGCATGAAATCAGCCAATCTCTTTGTCTTATTTTGTTACCAATACCCCAATAATGCTCATTTATTGCTAAACGATCTGACTCACTAAACTTATCACTACAAAAATTTCCACACTTTTTGTTTGCACATGGATTAGGTTGAACACTAGTATCACGCTGTTTCTTATTTTGTATCCTCTTTGGTATTTTTCTTTGCTTTTTGTAGCCCCGTTTTCCAACAGATGTCTCTTCTGCAATTTCAAATGCTTTGGTTAATGTTTCTGAACGTTCCGCTAATGTCTCTGAACTGGAACGTGTTTGTGAACAACGCTTTTGTCCAGAAGAATCAGTATCACTATACGGAACAAGGCCTGTTTTGGTTGAACTCTCAAAAAATAATTTCATCATTAGAAAATTATATAAAAATCATTGAATTTCTAAATATTAAAGAAAACACTTACCACTTGTTGCCATAACTCCATTTTAAAAAACTGACAAGTTCTACTATTCAATGCTCGATACTAATTAATATTCGACGCTAGTCAATACTTTTCAGTTGGGTACTCCAAATTACTCGATACTTTTAAATTTGAACAAAAAAGTTCATTTTTATACAAAAACTAAAAAATATATTTTACATGGATGCCTTTTATACAAACTCTTTTTAATAAATAAGAAAAGTAAAAATTTCTATAAATTTTATTTTAAATTTAACGTTTGAAGCAATTTTCAAGTATCGAGTAATTACTTTGCGGTATTGAGTACCCTGAAAAACGACCAATACCCAATACTCGGTACCAACTACACAAAATTTTGGCAAAATTAAAAAAAAAACACTGATATAAAATGTTATATTTTTCCATTTTGCCACCAACACGAATTAATTTACTAAAACGAAAAAAGACATAAGCGCCACTCATGGTAACATAATTTGTAAACAAACAGTGAATTGTACTTCAGTCTTTTTTGTTTTTGCTGTAAAATCACAACGGTAAATTCTATAGCCCTGATATTTTGTGACATGATGCGGATGATCATGAATAACAAATTTCAATAAAAAAACGAAAATCGCCAATCATGTCGCTACCGCCTTTTTGGCGGTTATGGCTCGATTTGTTCGTGGTGGTGGGCCCTGCGACTGCTTTTACTTTAAAAATTTTGTCGAAATTTGAGCGCTTACAAAAACTCTTATCATATGAATTATATTTGTTTGACTGTATAGTACTAGTATAGAAATACTGATCACTTTTTGAAATTTGCGTATCTGCTTAATGTCTGGTTGACTGTATTCTGAGTAAGAAAAAGAAAAATTAATAAACTTTGATAGGGGCATTTTATTTGTACAATAGAGATATACAAGACCAGCTTTCAAAAGTCATATAAATAATCCCGAAATCACAAAAGTTAACAAATCTAAAGATAATTAAAGTTTTTGCTAAAGAAAATTGCAAAAACAAAATTGCATTAAAACAAAGAAACAAGAAAATATTAACGCACTATTTATAAAATCTTAGGTACATATCTTCCATCCTAGACCAACTGATAGTATAAAAAGCGCCAAAATCATAAAGATGGATGCAAATCATAAAAAAAAAATATATTTTAAGTTTTTTTCTAAAACTTCATAAAAAATAGTCTTCTATAAATCTTTAAGCTAAATTAAGCGGCAATCGGTCTACATTAAGCCAAAGCTCCCATATCAGATATTGCGCTGTGACAGGAAATTAAAGCTTTATAAGGTAAGAAAAACATATTGACAGTCGTTAAGTATTTGGACTTTGGTGGTAAAGGTGTTGCTAGACCGAACAACACCTTTTTAATTAATTTTTTTTTTTTAATTTTATAAAATAACAAACTTTTTTGAAGACCCAATAATTTTTTAAAATCTACGAGATTTTAATCCTCTTTTCATCGCTTATTAACTAAATCCACACTTTTGACCCTGTCATAGTTTTTAATTTTAAACTTATTTCACAAATTTGTATGATTAAAAATTAAACTCGTATAACATTGTTTTAAATTTTATTAATTTAAAATATTAAAATCCCACAATTATTTCACATGTTTTTTTATTTGTTGCATTTAGAAGCAAAAAAACTAAACAAAATACAAACGTTTTTTCACAAGGTTCAATCACTTTCAATGAAAATTTATAATATTTTTCACAAACGAAATTTAAATGGTTATTGTTATTTCTCTCAATCATTTGATAATAAATACAGTTTCAATAAACTGCCAAAACAATGATTTATTAACACAAGTTTATTAAAACAATTTAAATTTTTTGGGGTATTATTTTCATATTAAAAAAAAAACAAAGAAAAAACAAGAAAAATGGTGAATAATTCAGCTGTAAACAATTAAATTTGTTATGGAGTTTTTGCTCTTTTATTATTTTATTTTAAATATATTTTTTTATTTATTCGAAATTTTTAAGAAAAATATGAAATAAAAATACAAAAGCGTTTAAATATTTTTTTTAGTTTTTAAATAAAACACACACGAATTCTGACTGTTTTCTGTTTAATTAATTGTATTTTTTTCCAGAGAATGCAAATGAAATTTTTAATCAAAGAGAATCGTTTTGCTTTGACAACAAAAAATTAACTAAAATATGGGAAAAATAATGAACAACTGAAGACCAAGCGACCGAGCCACCAGACCAGACATTTAGAATAAGGTAAGACAGCGGCAACAACAACTACAACATCAACAAAAATCAAAAACAATTATTCCGAAAAAAATATAAACGCAACAATATTTGTAATTCTACAACAACATATGAGTATAGAAAAAAAAAGTACTTAAAAGTACTTAAAATTACTCTGCAAATTAAGGTCTAAATAGAGAATCATACAATTTTTTTTTATCTAAGAGCTTGTGTTTGTTTTGTATCAAAATAAAAAAATGTTGAAATTTTTATAGAAATGGAGAGTAAAAATCAACAAAAGTGTTAACAATTTCACAAACTCAAAATAAATAAACAGTAGACAGACCGACAGACAGATAGACGGACAGACAGATAAATGGTCAGACAGACATTTTGACTTTTAGCCATTCTCTAACCAAAAACTCGGTACTACTCATATTCAAATGAATTGCACTTGTTTTTAAATATCAACAACAAAAGCAAAAATTCAAACAAAATATACAATTTTAGAGAAAGAGTAATAAATAATTAAGTACTTATTTAGAAATAGCAGTGAATGAGATGATGGCTGTCTAGGGTGTCCCAGTAATATTATGATTAAATGTTAACCTGGTCGAATCCGGTTTAATTATTGGAAGCTTGATATATTCACCCTATACCACAATAGGAAGAAATGTTGTAATAATTTTGTATTGATATTTGTAATGCATATACAAATTAGGCTGAGGCAAACTTTTAAGAAGTGGGATTCTTTATAATGGTAAATTATGTCCTTGACTTAAATATATCTCAAAAAGCATATCATCTACACTAAAATTCATAATTAAAAGAAGGGTAACTCTTAATTTTGAATTTTAGTGTTGAGATCAAAAAATAAAAACCAAAACAGTGAGCCCAAGGGGGAACGGAAAATTCTAGACTTTTTGTAAAACAACTTATATTACACAGGTCAACAGCAAAAATGTGCTCGAGTAACCACTATATACATTTGATGTATCATGGCTACCTTAGTACAAAAATGGTACAATTTTTAAATTCTATGGCAAGATTTAAAAAAATTTTTTTTTTTTAAATTGCAATTTTTTTTAGACGTTTCTTCAAATAATTAATGATAACTCAAAAACTACTAGTCCGATATTATTAAAATAAAATCAGAAAAATTAGGATTTACATAGCCTTTAATTCGTCTATATACCGCGTTTCAATCGGATTAATAGTATCGGAGTTATAATAAAAAACTTAAGAAAAAAATATATTTTTTATGTAAAAATGGCAAAAATTTTCGTTTTAAAAAAATCATGAAATCTCGAAAACGGCAAAAAAACTTCCAAGTTTACTATTTTATCGCATAGCGACATATAATAGCAACAAAATGAGATATCGACCATAAAAATCGATTGATTTTTTTCGAATTTATTCACAATTTAGTGAATTCGCTCATTTTCAAAAAATTTTAGTTTTTTGCTTGATATACGCATTATAGCGGGTTTTCAAATGTATGAACAAAATAAATTTTCCAATTTCAAGGGGTGCATGTCGGATAATTGTGAGATTTGGTGAGAAACTTCCACCCACAAAATTTTAGTCGAATTGGACAACGTTAACACGTAGCGCATAGGCCCCAAATCTGAAAAATAGCGTTTAAATCGAAAAAAATTGTCAAATTTTCAGTTTTTGCAAAATTAAAGCTATTTATTCCCCCCTTTGCAAAAAAGTGGATCCTGGTCCTTAGGGCAAACACAATGAGATTTCCAATAAGCTATATATCTTTAAAATCGGTTAAACAGTTTTCGAGTTACTACAATTTGCACTGGCCATTACATGTCTTTGAGGACTTGCCGAAGGCAGTGAAAATTGTAATAACTCGAAAACTGTTTAACCAATTTTAAAGGCATGTAGCTTATTGGAAAAATCATTGCCTTTGCACTAAGAACTAGAATCCACTTTTTTGCAAAAGGGGAAATAAATAGCTTTAATTTTGCAAAAACTGAAAATTTGTCAATTTTTTTCGATTTAAATGCTATTTTTCAGATTTGGGGCCTATGCGCTACGTGTTAACGTTGTCCAATTCGACTAAAATTTTGTGGGTGGAAGTTTCGCACCAAATCTCACAATAATCTGACATGCACCCATTGAAATTGGAAAATTTATTTTTTTCATACATTTGAAAACCCGCTATAATGCGAATATCAAGCAAAAAACTAAAATTTTGTGAAAATCAGCGAATTCACTAAATTGTGAATAAATTCGAAAAATATCAATCGATTTTTATGGTCGATATCTCATTTTGTTGCTATTATATGTCGCTATGCGATAAAATAATAAATCTGTTTTTTGCCGTTTTCGATTTTTCATGATTTTTTTAAAACGAAAATTTTTGCCATTTTTATGTAAAAAATATATTTTTGTCTTAAGTTTTTTATTATAATTGTAATAACTCTATCCGATTGGAACGCGATATATAGACGAATTGAAGGCTATGTAAATTAATTTTTCTGATTTTATTTTAATAATATCGGACTAGTAGTTTTTGAGTTATCATTAATTATTTGAAGAAACGTCTAAAAAAAAATGCAATTTAAAAAAAAAAAATTTTAAAAAAAATCTTGCCATAGAATTTAAAAATTTTACCATTTTTGTACTAAGGTAGTCACGATACATCGAAAAAAAAATTTTTTTTATGAATCGTTGGATTTTTTAATATTTTTATTGCTTTCAAATTTAAAACGATTGATGAAAGAAAAACAAATTTAACAAGTAAGAAAGTGCTATAGTCGGCCAAGCCCGACCATACGATACCCTTCACCACTAAGGTCAAAGGTTTTTTTTTTCCTTCATAAAGACAAATATTTGCTAAATTTTGCCATCATACAAACATTTTCTCAAAACTTATATATTTAAGCAGTTTCCGTCATATGGACTTATATGAGAGCTAGGGTCAGATGTGGACCGATTATCTCGAAATTTGGCAAATTGATTACAGTTGTTATAAAAATGTTTGCAAAAAATAAACTTAAAATTCCCATTATCTTAAGATTTAAGAGCGTTTTAGTGATTTTTGTCTCATTTAGTGCGTTTTGACACATAAGTTTGTATGGGAGCTATGGTCAAATGTGAACCGATTTCGACGGAATTTGGTACAGTGATTTTGGTTTACATAAGCAGTATTTGTTTTAAATTTTAAAATATTCATATTTGTGGCCAATATATCAATTCCGGGAAGTAGGACCTATGGGAGGTACCATAAATAATAAAACGATTTTGATGAATTTCAATAGCCATGGTGCCATTATCAAAAATTATTTGTGCCAAATTTCACCAAATTATCTTTAGAATTGCGACCTGCACTTTGATTACAAGGTTTACATGGGGGTCCAGCAAGCCAGACGGACGGACATTGCTAAATCGACTTTGAAGGTGATTCTAATCCTATTGGTATACTAAAAGGTTGGTATAAGACAAATATTTCTATGCGTTACATACATCAGCACAAACTTATAATACCCTTTCCACCTATGATGGTGAAGGGTATAAAAATTTGTACTGAAATAGTATGAGTTGGTTCAGTACGTGTTCGAAAATTTTTCATTTGACTCAAATACATAATTAAGTTCTTTCTAAATATTTTCCATTAGGGTTTTTATAGTGTAACCTACTTGTGTTCATGAACCACTTCATTCTAAATTTAGAAACGTCTGAGGAGAGACGGATTTGCTTCTTTTCGTACTTAAACGACATTATTGTTTTAATACTATTCCATGGCCGATATATGACAGGAACAACGATCTCTTTCTTAAACGTTCTTTGATATAAATATCACTGTTAATATTTCCAGTTGTTATAAAGGGACTGTTAAACGGTGATTCAGACAAGGTGACAGTCTATCATGTGATCTCTTCAATATTGTGTTACAGAAAATCTGGTAAAATTTTCAATGTTACTCGCTTTTGCCGATGTCAACCAGTATCAAGATGGAATCAAACAAAATGGATCTAGCTGTCAATGAATCAAAAACAAAACTGATGGTTTCTATAGGCGGACAGACCACTAGAGTTGGATCACATGTGTTTGCTAAGAACTTTAGCTTCGAAATTGTAAAAGAATTTGTATACCTTGGTACCGCTGTGTACATCAACAACGATATAAGCTTCGAAATCAAAAGAAGAATCACACTTGCAGATCGAACAAATCTCCGTCAACAATGAGTATCGACATCGAATGAACCATGAGCTTTACGATGACATAGACATAGTAAAACGCATTAGGCAACATTGGCTGCTTTGCCTAGGACATGTTGTGCGAATGGATGAAAATACTCTGGCAAGAGAAATGTTCGATAGTAATCCTGCGGGAACTCGTAGAAAAGGCCGTCCAATAGTTCGATGGAAAGACCAAGTAGAAGAAAATCTTTCAAAACTTGGCCTACGAAATTGAAGAAAATGCGCACAAAATAGAGGCGCGTGGAGTTCTAAAATATGCTTGGCCTTTGACCTTAACAGGTTGTAAATATAGACTTTTTAAGTAAGTAAGGAAATTTGGCAATTTAAAAAATTATGTTAAAAATTTCGTAATAGGAATTGTCAAATTTTTTACCAAACAAACCTTTTTAAAACTAACTTTATTTTTCTTAAAAAATTTCGAAATTTAATTTTTGATATTATCTTAAGTATAAAAATCGTAAATGAGTCAAATCAAAATTATTTGGACTTTAACATTTCAGATTTAGATCAAAGTTTGTGTGTACATTTTCCTAGCTCTTTATATTTTTAGAGTTTTTTAAAATTTTAAAATTAGCTTTTGTTCAACTCTTTTAGATTTTCATTAAAACATAAAATTTCGTATATTTTTTAATTTAATACTTATTTCCATGACTTAATAATTCTGAAGGTTGTTCCATTCTCTCTTTTTGTCGCCATGATAACTTTCTGACGTTTGTTAGGATAGTAAAAGTTTGTGCTACCATATTTTTGCCGACAATCCCACTTTTCTAATATTTTATGATGACAAAATTTATGTAAATTTATGCATAAAAAACTTACGAATATTTACGAAAAAGCTTCAATAAATAATCATACAATTTGTTCCAACTATATTTCTTTGATATTGAATGTCTTCATTATATGCTTTACTTCAAAATTACACATTTTTGATAACTAATCCCAATGTATTACGTACCCCTTTTCTTAATGTGGCAACATTTTTCTTTCAATTGTTTTCAAATATGAAACTTCAAAAACCCAATATACTTCAAAATAATTTTGAAGAGAGAGAATGAAACTTCCTTGTTACTATTATTTCATGCTTATTTCTATACTATATTTAACAAGTAAGAAAGTGCTATAGTCGATCAAGACCGACCATACGATACCCTTCACCATTATAGTCAAAGGTGTTCTGTTTCCTGTATAAAGACGAATATTTGCTAAATTTTGTCATTTTGACTTATATGAGAGCTAGGGTCAAATGTGGAACGATTATCTCGAAATTTGGCAAATTAGTTACAGTTGTTACAAAAATTTAAAAATTAAAAATTAAAAATTTAAAATTTTCAATATCTTTAGATTTACTAGCGATTTAGTGATTTTTGTCTCATTTAGTGCGTTTTTAAAGAAAAGTTTGTATGGGAGCTATGGTCAAATATGGACCGATTTCAATGAAATTTGGTACAGAGATTTAAGTTTACATAAGTAGTATTTGATTTAAATTTCATGAAAAAATATTAATATTTGTGACCAATATATCAATTCCGGGAAGTGGGTCCTATGGGAGGTACCATAAATAATGGACCGAATTTGATGAATTTCAATAGCCATGGTCCCATTATCAAAAAAAAATATCTATGCCAAATTTCATCAAATTACCTTCAGAATTGCGACCTGTAGTTTGATTACAAGGTTTACATGGGGGTCCAGCCAGATGGACGGACATCCCTAAATCGACTCAGACAGTGATTCTAAGCCTATTGGTATACTAAAAGATGGGTCTAAGAAAAATATTTCTATGCGTTACATACATCAGCACAAACTTATAATACCCTTTCCACCTATGCACAGTGGGAAAATACGGCCAAAACTCAATAACTTGGTAATTTCTTAACTTTTTTTCTTGAAATTTTCTGTGCATGTAAATAATATACCTTTGGCTAAACTGAAATAGGTTTTTTAAGAAAATATAAAGGCTGTGGTCACTTAAAACTGGACCACTAAACATGCTGAAAAATCTTTGCTGGCGATTTTAAAAATTATTTACTTTAATGGGACAATTTATGAAAATAATACCTATCCTACGACATACTTCTTGTCAAAATCGGACATGTCCTTTTAAAGATATTGGCCTCATAATATGAGCTTATAACCAGATTTTGTATGCTTTTAATAAATCTACAGAAAAACTCTAAACATTTAACATTCTTATAAAAATAATTACTAGTCCTTGAATAATATAAAATTTGTGGATTTAAAAATTTTTATTGCGTCCACAATTATGTGACCACTACCTGTATACTTAAATAGACTATATAAAGGTCACTCAAAATGGAAAATTTTGTTGTTTTTTTATGTTTATATATAAATTTTGCATTGAATTAGAAAGAAAGCTAAAGAAATGGCATAAAAATATTACATCATGCAAAAATTTCACTTCAAGTAGTGATTTTTTTTCGCGATAAATTGCATAAAATTGCGAAAGAGGGGTCTCACTAAAAACGTTATAATTCTTAAAATGGGATGCAAATGGATACGAAATTCATAGAGCTTATTACTGATTCAATTCAGCTATTCGAAGCAGTTGTGCTCTAACCTCTAAAAATCTCTAAAAAAAATTGGCGGTCTGTTAAACTTTGTATTTAAAATTAAAAAAAAAAAAATTTTATAGTTGTTTTAACTGCCAGAATTCTACATAAAGCATAGGTAAAAAAATATCGAAACTGGCGCGGTTAATTAGCACAAGGTATCTACTTTTTAATCAAAAAAAGAAAATAACTGAAAATTTTACACTTTTTCCAATATTATCCGAATTTTATTTATAGGTTCAAATATACAGTAAATTTTATTAAGAACATAAAAATAAATATTCAAACTTTGAAGAATTATTACAGTCTTAGTAGACAATGCAGAATGGTCAAAATTTCGGATTACATATTTTGAAATGTCAGCTCTAATCTGACATCAAAATTTGTTAAAAAAAAATTAAAAGCAACTTTGGGGGTGAAGGGTATAAAAATATCGCCAAATTTTGTAATTTCGTAATATGATTTATGATTATTTTCCTAGAACATCCTAATACTGACTTCATTGTTATAAATTAAGTAATATTAAAATGTGTTGAATGACTTCATTTGCACAATAAAATAAAAATTTACTCTTTAATTTAATTCATTACTTTATTAAGTTGCCATTACGTTACAGAGAGTGAGTGGAGCGAAAATAAAAACAAAAACATAAAAAAACACTCAAATAAAATGCATTACACTTATCTAAAATGAAAACAAAAAAAAAGAACAACAAAACGTTATCACTTTATATTTTGCAAGATTATGATGTACTGTACAGTACACAAAAAAAAACAAAAAAAAGTAAAGAAAAAAACTGAAAACCAACAACTTAAATAAAAGCAAACAACAAATAAAAAAGAACGATAAGAATAAAAACGGGTAATAAAAGAACATAATACAAATACAATTCTTCTTCTTTTCACTGTTATTGTTATTGTAAATATGTATGGCGAAATAGTTGTTGTAAAACTTATTGTCTTAGTACGTGTATGAAAAATTTCTGGATAAAGAAATATTTTTGTTTTATTTTTTTATACTCGTACATACATAGATATTTGTTTTGGTAATTCATTGATATTGTTTGAATACGTTACGTATGTACTTATTCATGTGTGAGTTGTTGTTTTATGTATTAGTTTTCATGTTGTTTCCCTTAAGCGTATGAGTAATATGTTACGTATACGTGTTATCTGATATGCACAACCTGCTGTTATGGTTAAGAAGTCACAATATTTGTTACATATTTACTTTTCCAATGTAACATCGGTAGCTAAAGGGTTCCTGCATTTAATTGAGAAGAGGTTAAAGACCATTTATATATTGTGTGTTTTAAAAAATTCGCTTACAAATTTATATATTAACAAGTAAGAAAGCGCTATAGTCGGTCAAGCCGACCATACGATACCCTTCACCACTAAGGTCAAAGGTGTTATTTATCCTGTATAAAGACAAATATTTGCTAAATTTTGCCATCATACAAACATTTTCTCAAAACTTATATATTCAACCTGTTTCCGTCATTTGGACTTATATGAGAGCTAGGGTCAAATGTGGACCGATTATCCGAAATTTGGCAAATTGATTACAGTTGTTACAAAAATTATGTATGCAAAAAATAAACTCAAAATTTTCATTATCTTTAGATTTACGAGCGTTTTAGTGATTTTTTGTCTCATTTAGTGCGTTTTTAAAGAAGAGTTTGTATGGGAGCTATGGCCAAGTGTGGACCGATTTCAACGAAATTTGGTACAGTGATTTAGGTTTACATAAGCAGTATTTGTTTTAAATTTCATGAAAAAATATTGATATTTGTGGCCAATATAGCAATTCCGGGAAGTGGGACCTATGGGAGGTACCATAAATAATGCACCGATTTTGACGAATTTCAATAGCCATGGTCCCATTATCAAAAATATTATCTGTGCCAAATTTCATTAAATTATCTTTAGAACTGCGACCTGTAGTTTGATTACAAGGTTTACATGGGGGTCCAGCCAGCCGGCCAGACGGACGGACGGACGACATCGCTAAATCGACTCAGAAAGTGATTCTAAGTCTATTGGTATACTAAAAGGTGGGTCTAAGACAAATATTTCTATGCGTTACAAACATCAGCACAAACTTATAATACCCTTTCCACCTATGGTGGTGAAGGGTATAAATATATTATATATTAAGCCCTTATCATAGGGCTCATATTAATTACATATGGCAACGCATGTTTCATTCTTATCATTCTAAGTTTCATTTTCTTATAAGATTTCTGTAAAAATTAATTTACATTTTAAAATAATAGGAATTATTACACAGTCCGACAAAATGAAAACTTGTTTTGGTGACTTAGATTTCTTAGTCTGTTTGTATGCATTTAGTATTGGGCTTCAATGCCTCTAATTTACTTTCTTGTATGAGCTTCACAGCTTCAGTTTTCGAGATGTCTATTTTTTAATCACATAGGGAGCAAGCTATATCTTCATACAATCCACCAACAAATATGGGTTTTATTCAAAATAAAGAACCGTAACTCCCCCTGAAAATACTTTACATACATACATACATAATTCCCACGACATTCCAATTGCAACAATGGGTACTTCTCCCAGACAATGATCTGCATTGTCTACGAACGGCAAATGCATTATTAGAGAAGTTTTACATAGCCAAATACTCAATAACTAGTGGCTAGCTACGTTATGAGGTAAACTTCACCACCATAGGTGGAAAGGTAGGTGACAATTTTTTGTATGAAGAAAAATGATTTTTCGAATGTTATAACTTTTTCTACGGAATATTGTGACACTAGGTCTAAAAGTATAGATCTGAAAATTTGAGCTAAATCTCACAACGTTCTATGGGCGTGCATCGGGTCCAAAGTTTAAGAGCCCATTTGTATGGGGAAAAATAGGTTATTTTTTTGTTTTTGCGAAATTTAGACCAAAAATAAATAATTTTTACAAATTCGTCAAAATCGGTCCATTATTTATGGTACCTCCCATAAGCCTCACTTCCCGGAATTGATATATTGGCCACAAATATAAATATTTTTTCATGAAATTTGAAATAAATACTGCTTATGTAAACTAAAATCACTGTACCAAATTGTTGAAATCGGTCCACATTTGACCATAGCTTTCAAGGACATGAGTTTTTGGGGGAAAACTGCAATAACTTTTAAACTACTTCATGGATTTTCGTCTTTTATAATTTGAAATAAAGCTGTATTAGTTCTCTTTAATATTCAGTTATTTTTTCTTGTAAAAATACAAACTCTTCTTTAAAAATGGGACAAAAATCACTAAAACGCTCTTAAATCTAAAGATAATGATAATTTTAAGTTTTTTTTTGCACACATAATTTTTGTAACAACTGTAATCAATTTGCCAAATTTCAAAATAATCGGTGCACATTCGACCCTAGCTTTCATATAAGCCCAAATGACGGAAACAGCTTAAATATATAAGTTTTGAGAAAATGTTTGTATGATGGCAAAATTTAGCCAATATTTGTCTTTGTACAGTAAAAATAACACCTTTGACCTTATCGGTGAAGCGTATCGTAGGGCTTGACCGACTATAGCACTTTATTACTTGTTTTTAATTTATTTTTTTAAGTGGGTTTGGCCGGGGATCGAACTATGGACCTCTTGTATGCAAGGCGGATGACTAACCTAATGTTCTACTTAATATAAAAACATGCTGTGCAATTTTTTTTTCAAAATTGCATAAGGGGAACAAAAGACGCATCCGCCCACAAAGTATTATCCTTTTTTGTATGGGGAAAAAATGGGAGTATTTTCTTTTGCCCAAATTTTTACCACTTAGAATTTAATTATTCAAATAAATTTAATAAATATAAAACACAACTAAAGTAGCTTTATTTTAAGTCATCAAAATTAAAAATCCATTAAGTAGTTTCGGAGTTATTGCAATTTTTCCTCGAAAATTTGTGTTCTTGACGAAACGCCTAAGGATATGCAGTCAAAAAATTTACTAAGTAAGACATGACTTACAATTCTATGACCTGTATTACTAAATAGTGGAGTTTCATTAAAATATAACCAATTTAATTTAGTTTTCTTTTTTCGTATTAGAAAATTATACTTTTTTCTCAGGCCGTTTTCAAAAATCATTTTTAAGTTTTTGGAAAATTTTGTTCAACAAATATTGCAAATAATAAATTTACTTTCCAGTATCTTAAAACCAACAAATGGGAGAATAGAACACAAAAAAGCGTGGTCAATACCTTTAACTGTTTTGCCGTACCTGTGATTTGAAATCGTAGAATTTCGCGAAATTTTGAAATTTTTGTAATAATGAGTACATGCTTGTTAAATTGTAGCAATGTTCAACATTAAGAAAAGTAATAATGAATATTTTTTCTCAGACTATATAGAAAGTACTGCGCATTGCTTTCTTTTAATATTTAGCCCTTTCTTCCCTGGGGTCAAAGGTCAAAATTCTGAGTTTTTTTCTAATTTTTTATTAAAAAATGACAAAATATTAAGAATTTATTACCAAATTTTGTTCAAAATGCTAAAATATATTCATTTTTATTAAGTCTTTTTATTACAAAATATATCTTTGGCTTGGTGCTAAAAGGGCCAATGTCAATTTTCGGCTGTTTTGAGTTAATCATTGCATTAGATTCCCTTTTTTTATCCTCTTTTATTTGGCTTTAACCGCTGATCTCTAACTCAGAACGGATTTATAAGTGTTTTTCTGGACAATGTTACTATGTAGTTATATGGAAAATAAAAACTTTATATCAAATTTCTCAAAATTATTTTTTTTTTGACATTGGCCCTTTTAGCACCAAGCCACAGATAATTAACCCTAAACAGACAGAATGACCCAAGTTTTTTTCATTATGATCTTTGAATTTTATTTCCTTTGATTTTGGAGTACTGCAAATGGGAAATAACTTGGTCAAAGCCGATACTTCACGGTCGAGCGATTTGACAAAATTTTTGATAAGGCCAATCTTTATGTGGAGAGGTGACAAGAAAATGTTCTGTGGGTTCAGTGGTATTTAGCTACAAATTTCCCATTGATGTTCTTTATATTTTATTTCAGTCAAAATTTTACATTTTGTAATAATTGATGGTTTAATATTGTCATTGAATCACATATCACAGCTGTATTTCTAACCATTTATGAACAAATGCCACTCATTTACGTCATATGGTGCATTCATCGCATTGATGTCATAGTAGAAGCATGTCATCAACATGCTAAAACAACAAACTAAAACAAATTTTAAAAAAACTAAACCCGGATTTGAATTCATCAACTCAAATAACATCAAGATTTGTTCTGCTCTGATCCAAAAGTTAGCCTTAATTTGTAAACTTGAGTTATTTGTCAAAATATATGTATAACCGAACTCTTACGAACAGCTAAAAAATTACCCAATTTTCTTCCAGCAAATGTAAATCACTTAATAAATACTTCTTTAAAAATTTAAATTAAAAAAAGTTCCAATTTCTTTAAGGACAACTCTGAATTCATATTTCTCATTTTAATACCTGACTTTCACCTAAATGTGAGACGTTTCTTATTTCGAAAATGCATACAAAAACATTTTCGTTCTATTTACCTAACAGGACGACAAAAAAAATTGTTATTCATCAAAAATATCTTATCCCCTCCTACCAGTTACATATCCTGTGAAAAACTGGATATAAAGAAAAACAACGACAGCTTACAAAACAAGAACAAGATGAAGAAGAACCAAAAGACAGGTTGTTCTGAAGTTAATAAACAATTTTGTTCTGTTGTTGCTTTCTTTTATAATGTCTCCCCTTATGTAAACAGACGCACAATGGCACACGTACCCCTAAAATATGAGCAAAATACTCGTACTCATTGTTGCCAAAATTTGTAGGTATGTACGTGATATTGTTTTTAACGAAACAAAAATGTCAGCAAACAAATTTTTATGATAATGTTTTATTTCATAACTAACTTTTTGTTGTTGTTAAAGAAAAATTATTAAATTTTTAGTGAATTTGAAGGGTTTATTAATTTTTAGATAATGGGTAGAAGGTGTTTATTGGAGTTTGTTGAAGAAAAATGTTAACAAAATTTGAATTCATATATAAATGTCTGAACTTTAAAAAATGTACGGAAAATATTATTTAATATATCGCTAAAGCAACTCTCCTAGATTGTCTTTGCTGAAGAAATCATTCAAATTGGTTAAAAGATTACAGAGATAATCCAAAATCGTGTAGGTACTATATAAATTTGTATGGTTGTTGTCTTGAATAAATATTGATAATAACACAAGTTTACAAACTAAGCTCAATTTTTGGATCGGAACAGATTAGAACAAATCTTTCCATTATTTGAGGTTCTGAATTCAAATCCGCGTTTCGTTTTTCAAAATTGGTTCTAGTTTGCGAGTTCGTGCATGTTGGTAGCTCTACGCCATGACAGTTGTTGGCGTCGTTAGGAAAATCATTAAAACTCACAAACAATTTTTAAATTGTTAAACGCCCGATGAAATAGCAGAATGGGTATCATTTCAAGATATTGTTTACAACTTTCTCTGTAACCGTAAATTCCCGGATTTTAAGCAGATAATCGATAGTTTTCTGCAAGATTGGAGCTCGAATGTTTCTCAAAATATATTTTCTGCAATCCCATCTCGAACTTTTCTTGAAAACTTGGGTAATACAAGCGGCGAGCAAGGAGACTGTTGGACTTAAATATAAAAGCGACTCAGTTCGACCGTTCGACATTTCTAATTTAAAATGAAAAATATTGTCCAAAATTGTAAAAAATGTGTTTATCTCGAAAAATAGAAATATCAAAAAACGGGATGCAGATTCGGATTCAGCGCAAAAAATAACCTAAGAAACGGGTTTTGGTTGCTTAGATCCAGAACCGAGTATACATGTGTAATGTTTATAGAATGTATTGGGTGCACAAGTTAAGAATGTAACGATTTGGAGAACATATGGCACAACTATGGTTTGTGCCAATAATAACAAATATGGTATTTTGAAGGGTAAACATCTGTCATTATAATTCAGTATTCGATAGATGCCAAAATATAATCAGCGATTGAAACGCTAATATAATTTCAAACTTTTTGCCCTACAAAAGAGGTTTTGCGGACAAGTCTGACAACTTTCTTTTATTTGAAGAATATGGCAACTGAAAGTTATCTTTTGTTGGAAAAAGCTAACGGTCAACATTCACTAACACAAATAACTTGTGAACGATGTTTGAGCAATTCAAGTTGTCCGGTATGTGCTGAAAATCGAACGTTTTCAAATCGTTCAATTTCTGATATATATTTGAGATAATTATCGGTTATTTCCCTAAAACAAATAAAAATTTGGGCTTTAATCCTTTTGACTGATATCTTATCTTTCATTTGGTTAAATTTTTTTTGTGGAAATAGGGGAAATTATCTCAAAAATATATCAGAAATCGAACGATTTGAAAACGCTCGATTTCCAGCACATACCGGTGTGATTTCGACACAAAACAAGCAGAGTCCCGGTCAGTAGAAACAGTTTGAAGATAAGGAATTGAAATATTGTTGTCAAGCTCAATATTATTGGGAGCCACGCAACAAGCCGTGGGATTCATTCAAAAGCAAGCAAATTGGGGCACATATGAATAAGAGCAGAGAGACTGATAGTTAATATAAATAACGGTGGTAAGCCTTACAGCATTTATATGCCACCGATGTGAAAGAAATAGAATTGGATGTATACGTAAGTCTACCTAACAACAGATGTCGCAACTTCGCAGCTTTAAAAATAGACATGAAAGCAATTACAGTTTTGAATAATATAAAGCTTTATCTCTCATATTTACCACCTTTCACCTTCCCACTATCTCTTTTCTAAAGAAGGTAACCCAATTCCAATATAGTTATATAAGCTATATTCGTCTGAGTGTTACTTCTCTTAAAAAAGTGTCTTGTTTGTAACACTTTATTCAATCGATGATGATTAAAAATAAAAATAATAAATAAAATAATGATGATTAATAATAAAAATTAGTTCTTCTAAGCTGGAGTCAAAAGGGACTTTGAAGCTATATTTGTCAAACAAACAAAATTGTCAAATTTAGGACGATAACAATTCGACTTCTGTATTATTGATCAAATCACGTTAAGTTGGCTGATCACTTTTGGACTTTCAGCATCATTTTTAGGCTTCCAGGTACCTGCAAGGCATAGACTAGAAACTAAAGATTTCTAGACAACCAATACTGAAACTATTTTGCGAACATTTATGTTCGATAGATCAAAAAAATCATGCAGAAAAGCCCTTAGATTTGCAATAGCGGGGTAGTTACAAAAGAATAAGTGACTGTCTCTTCTTCATCGATGTTATGACAACAGCGACAGCAATCGTTATTTTTAAGATTAAGTCTTCTGGCATGCAACCAAAAACGCAGTGCTCTGTGAGGGTTAAGATCAAGTAGCAAAGTCATTGAACAGGTAAAGATATTAAGCATTTTGAATGATTGTTATAGTAAATGGGTCATGCTTGCTTTGAAACTGAACAAGTGGTTTCAGTGGACCAAGTGTTCTGGGCTAACCCATATAGAGATTGACTCTCGACCAAGGAGACATCAGATTTAGCAAGTTTATCTGCAATAATGAGTATCGACATCGAATGAACCACGAGCTGTATGTGTTGGCTAGGACATGTTGTGAGAATGGATGAAAATACTGCGACAAGTGTTCAATAATGATCCTGAAGAAACTCGTAGAAGAGGGCGTCCAAAACTTCGATGGAAAGACCAAGTAGAAGAAAATCTTTCAAAACTTAGCATACGAAATTGAAGAGTATGCGCACAAGATAGAAGTGCATGGAATTCTAAAATACGCTCGGCCTTTGACCTAAACAGGCTGTAACTATAGACCATTTACATAAGTAAGTATTTGCAATAATGTTAACAGGTACGTTGTTAACCGGGTACCCTGAAGAGTTCAATATGGCAATATCTCTGTCGTATATTCGGTGATATATTAGCCACTTGACTGCATTGTATATAGCCGATATCTTGGTCTAAAGAGCACTAAAGATTTCCTTCCCTAATAGAGGGAATGAAATCCGTGCATATCTCCAGACCCCCATCATCAGAGGAAGTAGAATCTACAAAGATAGTCACAGTAAAGGAAAAAATCAGGAATACTTCACTGAAGATTTCAATTGCATCCATACTTTGCTGAATAACGAATTCCGTTAAATTCGTATTATATCAGAAAAATTTTGATGTTGTGCTCGATTTTCATGATCGTCATGGAACTTATCTAACAATTTCTTAAAAAAGAATTCATTTCGTCAAGAGAAATGCTACATAAATTCGATGCATGAATATTTAATGTTGATGAGTGTCAAATGATGGATTTACGAAAGCAAAAAGCAGTCGACTAAATATATCATCCAAAACGAATAAAAATCAACAAAAGGCACTCATTTACAAAGCACTTTGAACCAAATGGTCGCCTATTTTTTTTTTTTTTTTTTTGGAAAATTTAAGCCGTCTAGTCGTACAATTGAACAAACTGAGAACGTTTCCCTAAAGAAATAAGAACATCCAGCCGCTAAATATTGATCATTCTCCATCATGACAATGCGGGCTAGCACATATCGACTCAGATAAGGAGCTTTTTGAGCACTACTAACGTCGAATTTAAGACTACACCGACGTATTATTTTCATTTAAAACAAAATAACTTCCAAAAATAAAAAATACATTGGTGTCAAAAAATGTCAGCATTTTTTGACACCTGATGATGTGGTCATTGATATCTTTTTATATGTCATAAAAATGTCTTCTCATTTTTCTTACACATTTTATAGGCAAATTTTTATAACAGTTCACTATTTTGTATGTTCTTCCTTAAATTTAAAAATTGAATTATTTCTTTGCCCATATTAAATGTTTTATCTTGAAATATAAAAAATTTTGTAAAATTCTGAATAAACACAAAAACTACAAAAAATAAGAAACTGGGAAATGAACACAAAATTGGGCCAGCAGAGAAGACAGAAAGAGGCAAATAAGATTCACTGAAATTTGTCATAAAACGTGATACATTTTTAGAAGCAGCTGCAGCACATTATTTATTCGCTTCTTTTTTTGTTCCTATTTTATTTTTTATGATTAGATTACTACAAGTTAGCTCAATTTTTTATAATTTAATTAAAATCTTTTTTATTCACTTGTTCATTTGGCTTTGTTGTCCATTTAGTTTTTTTTTTAATTTTTTATTTAATTTAAAATTTTTTGGATTTTTTTTTAAATATAAAACAAAGCAAAAAGTTAGAGAAAGAAGTTCATTTATATTCTAAATTAATTATTACTATGAATATTAAAAATATTCATAAAAAAAGAGTAAAAATTAAAAGTTTTTCTTTTGCTTAGATTAAAAACTAACTAAATGTGGATTGTGGTGTTACGAGTATCTAAAATTAAAATATTTCCCCGAGGCAAAAACGCAACAATATGTTGCTTTGCCTTGGGTAATACTTACACACATATGTATGTATGTATGTACCTCTAACAAAAGACAACATACACCAACTTCGTTCATAGAGTTTCAGAAACGACTCTTGGCTTTTCCAACTTTTATAGCCGACTAATGCACTGGCAGGGGGACAGACTATAGGACTTATGTGTATATTTTGCTTATGAGGTGAACTCATGTTCTTGTTTAAATCTGTGCCAAAAATATATTTTTACATTTCAGTTTTTTTTTTTTAATTTAATAACTGAACATAAAAAAAACAAAAAAGAGTTTTCCCTTTGAAGTCGCGATAAACACAAAATAAGAAGATTTTAATAATGGAATGGTACGAGGTGTATTAAGTAAGTTTTAGGACACGTATTTGGCAACAATATCGATGATATAAGAACAAAAGAAATATTCTGAAGAGATTCTTGATCTGTTTTATATTTTGAAGTCATTCTAAATAGACCCGAGGAAGCAGAACACATGTGAAGTGTTTAATCATGTGAAGTGTTTATCATATTTTAAAAATATATTGGTATAAAACTTCAAGGTATAAAGAATGACTAATTTTTCGCAACGAAAATTCTTCATTAGAAATAAAGGGTTATCCATTTTGTGGTTTCAAAAGTATAAGATTGAAATTCGACATCGGTCAAACCAAGTTGTTACAAATTTTTGTTCTTTTCAGTTGAAAGTCTGACATTGACGAAAATGGATCGCTTAAGTATCACACAACGCATAAAAATTATCAAAACATATTACAAAAATAATGATTCTCATATCGTGATTTAAGAGGAGATTATGGTTTACATAAACGTTTAACTACGCAAGCAATTGGCAAAATTATGAAAGAAATTTGAAGAGACTAGAGCGGTTACAAATATTGTAAGGCCTGTGCATCATCGTTTCGCTCGTTCCGCTAAAAATATCGCTGCTGTAATTAAAAATGTTGCCGAAAACCCGAATGTGTCGATTCCTCGTCGTTCTCAGGAATTAACACTGTCGTACGGCACATTATGGCGTGTTTTGCATATAAATATACATACACCTACATCCATATAAAGTCCAGCTCACACAACAACTGAAGCCAGCTGATCATTCACAATATCGTAGATACGTGGAATGGGTGCTAAAACAACAGGCGGTGAACGGCGATTTTTCGGGCAAAGATTTCTTCAGTGATGAAGCACATTTCTCACTCGGTGGATGTGTTAATAAACAAAATTGTTGTATTTAGGGTTCTGAGAATCTTTAAGTAATTGAAGAAAAGCCATTATATCCAGAAAAAGTCACTGTTTGGTACGCTCTTTGGTCCGAAGGTGTGATTGGACCTTACTTCTTCGAAAACGACGGCGTTATGGTCATATAATAACAGACTTTTTTTTGCTTGCTATTGAAGAATATGTGGTTTCAACAAGACGGTGCCACATGACACACATTTCGAGCGAATATGGCTTTATTGCAAGAGACATTTCCTTGCAGCGTAATTTGTCATCGTGGCGATATTAACTGGCCACCAAGATCATGCGGTTTGACACTATTAGATTTTTTTTTTGTGGGACTTCGCAAAAGACCGTGTTTATGCAGATAAACCTTAAATTCTTGAGCACTTAAAAACCAACATTCGTCAAGTTACGACTGAAATAACGCCCAATATGTGTCAGAAAGTGTTCGAAAATTACCTCAACAGAATAAATGCTTGCAATATTTTGCGTGATAGTCATTCAAATGATGTAGTGTTTCACAGATAATGTCAACATTCAAACTTTATAATAAAAAAGAAATATCATGAAAAAAAAAATATTTTATATATGTTTTATTTACATTCACTTTTAAAACCGCAAAATGGGTAACCCTGTACAATAGAATACATGGGTTTATATCAAAGTTTCCACAATAGTTGCGCACGACGAAATTTTAAATTCAAAAAATGGCGTCAACAACTTTTATTTGCCCGAAATGTGTTTAATGGACGAATGTAAACAACGAATTCGTCATAAATCACTTCCTCTATCCACTTCAAAGGCACCGTTTCATAGCATAAAGCTTTTAGCCTACATTTGGTGAAGCTAAAGAGGAGTAATCTACTGCAAAATGCTCAAACCGCAATATTAATATGACAATGTCTTGGCTGGATGATCTCAAAAACTCTAGGAGTTCTATAAAAAGTTGTAAATGGTACACCTGGTATATGTATGAATACATTCGAGTTCACATTTCCAGATAAAAAATTTCTGTAAAAAAAATGAACTAAAGTGTTTTGTGGCTTAGTTTCGACTATTAAGCATAACTTATCGTATTTAGCCTAGGTTCGATTACAAAAAATTACAGATGTTGTGGTGACTCAACATCTGTAATTTTTAATTTCCATTAAAATTATTATTAAAATTATTAATTACCGCAGCATCCTCCATCGGCGGTAAGCCCTACAGCATTAACACGCCTTCGATGTAAACGAAATAAATTAAACTGTAGAAAAATGGCTAATGGGTCTATATAACAACAAAAGGCGCACGTGCAATTACAGTGTTGAATAATATAAAGCTTTATCTATTCTTTTCACCACATTTCCCCTCTCTACTATCCTCTTGACCCAATTCATATATACACTATATACAATTGTATAAGCAGTACTGGGGGTCAATTCTGGTTTTATGAAACGATGAAATGAAAAAAAAAGTTTTCATTAAAGTTTTCACAACTAGTTTTCATAATACTTTTTCACCAACACTTATTTTCTGATTCACGTTTGTATTATAAAAAAAGTGTTTCATTCCATTCGTTGCTATGAAACTTTATCAACTGTTTTATGATAATTGCCAAGCAAATGTCAAACGTAAAACAGGAAATAAATAATGTTGGTCTCTGCAACATTAATTTGCGTAATTATTAATTTTTATTAAAATTATTAATTACTAATTTCAATTTTTGTAATTATTAATTTCGATTAAAATTATTAATTACCACAGCATCTTTCATCGGCGGTAATCCTATAGCAATAATACGCCGTCGACGAAAAATAAATAAAATTGGCTATTAAACAAAAAAGCTTAAACAAAGGGCTTGACTATATACAATAGCACTTACAGCGTTGAATAATACAAAGCTATATCTTACTCTTCTTTTCACCACCTTTTGCTTCTCTACTATCCCCTTTCCAAAGAAGGTAACCCAATTCGTATATACTCTTTATACAATTGTATAGGCAGTATTTGCCTGAGTGTTACTTCTCTTAAAAAAAATATATACCTAAATTATTACCATTAGTACCGCCTAAAGCGGTAAGCCTCGCCGTCAGTTCCACTTTTCGTCTAGAATTTTTTTTCTGTCATACATTTATAGATTAGTGACCAGTTTTTTTAATAATTATATTTGATACTAATCGTTAGCAATATCAATATTTTCTTCCAAGAAGTTAATTAAATAATATTTTGTCTTATTTTTGATTTTTCACTTAAAATTTTTCAGTGAAAAAAATTCTTTTCATATGAAAAAATTTTGACAGTTGGTTGGACTGTTTCACAAAACAAGAATCACAATTGTTATGAAACGATGAACAAATCTCGTTTCGTTTCAGTAATTTTTTCATATAATAATGATTTGACGTTTGTTTTCATTTTTTTTACTAAATTAGAATCGCTACTTCTATGAAAACATGAAAAAACTTTTTATTTCATCGTTTCATAGAACCAGAATTAACCCCCTGGTCTGAATGAGCTAAGTTATGCTGATTTATAACCAGTGACGTCTAAAATGGTCTCTATTAAGGTGTAGCAGATTTGCTAAAAAGAAAGTCTTTTTATTGCAATTGTGATTAATAAATTATGTGAGAGGTGTGAGGTTTAGAATACCAGAGCACCGTAGAGCAGTCGAGTTAAAAAGACTCGGACTATCATTCTTATTTCCCAAAAGTGGCCTTATGCCACTTGAGGTTATAATTACAAGGTAGGCGTCTTTTCGAGAAAGTATCTTCGTTTAGATGGAAAACGATCTAACAGATTACTATCACTACTTAAACGTGGTTACTTTAAATGCGGTAAGGATAAGAGATCCATGTATTCAAAAGTGGCTGCTGTTGATATGATTCGAGCTACCTTTCATTTTTTCCCAATGATTATTAGGGTCCTACAATCAGTGGATGATCAAAAGCAACAAGCTTTGATAAAAGCACTCTTTGGACCACTATTATCCAGAGTCAGAACAATACTTTGCCAAAATGGTAAATGAAATGGCGTACAAGTTGAAAAAATATGTATGTATATCAAGCACAAGATAATTGATTTTGGTTACTCTTAATGAGAAATTAACATTCTTTAAAATTCGTAACAGAATTTAGAATTTTTTTTCAGAAAAATTGTAAAATCAAAAAATATAAGAAAATATACAATATGTTTGTTTTAGTGTGTTAAAGAAACTACCTAAACCACCCCAAAGTAGTCCAAACTCACCCAATTCTGTAAACTTACTTAAGAATGGTTTGAGTCTTTGCTAAATTATTAAAGTAATTATATTTGGCCTCTTATCCAAAACTACACAGACAATTTCTTAGAATAAGTTTGGGTAAAAAATTAAGGTGTGTATACACTGTTTTAAAGCTCAAAATATGCTTCTCGTATTCCTTATACAAAATATTCCCTTACAAGCTGTAAACAATTTTATTAAAAGTTAAGTTACTAATAAAAAATTTTAAATTTTCCCCAACAAAAACAATTTTCTCACATTCTTCACCTACATTCATGTTGAAAAATTAAATAATCACACAATAATTAAACAATTAAATAATTTTGATTTAACACGAAACCCATTTAAGTTAAATAAATATATGAAAAATAATACTCAACAGAGACTAATATTAGCATTTTAATGTTAACTATAAAAGTTTAATAAACATTTAACCATAATTAATTAAAGCCATTACAAACAAATAATAACAATATGTTAACATACACAAATCAAACAGAAAACACACACACACGCACACAAACCAATTTAGTAAATCAAAAAAACAACAAAAATAATTACAAAAAAAAAAGAAAATAACGAAAAAATTAATGGAGCAAAAACCGTAATGCGAATATGTATTTTAAAGTACATATTACTCGAATGTACAAAATGCATCAAAACTACACGACCCTACACTATTTATAACATACAACATTATGTGAACATTTTACAGAGGTTTAGTGTAGTGTAAACAAATGATGCACTGTCTGACTCAAAATAAAATCCTAACAGTTCAAAGTTTTTTGATTGCCTCCAAAAATACGTAAATGGATTTTTACTTTAAATTGTTATTGAGGTAAGCTCCCAGGAAGGAGTTGTTAAAACGCTAAACACTTTATGGGTTTAGGAATTGCTATGTTTTAATGTGAATTTGATTTAAATAAAAGAACAGCAATGATTGCACAACATATAGAAACTGTTATGCACTTTATTTAAACATTTTTTTCTTTAAGCATAAAAAGTTTCAGAAACTATAACACCACTTACTTTAGGCTGTGGTCGAATTTATGGCCTCCTTCATTTTATTAAGATATAAATTCATAAAAACCAGGGACCGTAACTGTTATAACTTTTATCGTAAAAGTCAGAAAATAAAAGTTATTTTTTGACTTTTATTTTTTCGAGCAGAAATAAAAGTTATTTTTTGACTTTTATTTTTTGGATAAAAAATAACAGTTATTTTTGACTTTTATTTTTTCAAGAAAAAATAAAAGTTATTTTTTAACTTTTATTTTTTCAAGCAGAAATAAAAGTTATTTTTGATTTTTATTTTTTCGAGCATGAAAAATTCCTGTAAAATTTTTTTTCAAACAAATATAATTTTTCAGTGAAAATAATTTGCATATTCTCAAAAGTTAATGGAGTTGAGTTTTACAATCATAATTGGGGTTGAAAACACAAAAAATAACTTTTATTTCTGCTCGAAGAAATAAAAGTCAAAAAAATAACTTTTATTCATGCTCGAAATAATAAAAGTCAAA
This sequence comes from Stomorhina lunata, assembly GCA_933228675.1. Lineage (NCBI taxonomy): Eukaryota > Metazoa > Arthropoda > Insecta > Diptera > Rhiniidae > Stomorhina > Stomorhina lunata. The sequence goes on along the minus strand of OW121740.1, from coordinate 92,683,105 downwards.
AATAACTGTTATTTTTGCTCAAAAAAATAAAAGTTAAAAATAACTTTTTTTTTTTGCTCGAAAAATAAATGTTAAAAATAACTGTTGATTTTGCTCCAAAAAATAAAAATAAAAAAAAAATCTAAAAATAAAAATCAGATTTTTAAAAAGCATCGCATTTTATAAAAATTTGGCCCAAGACTTTCAAAATGGTAATGGGTGTTTTTTTAGAGGTATAGAACTTCGAATTGAAATAAAACACAAGAAAATCGTTTTAATGTCCATCAATTTGGCTTTATTGGAAGGATAATTTTATGCCATTAATGTTTAAATATGATTTCGGGCATGTGGCCGCCGCGGCTGGCTCGAATAAAGCCAATTCTACAGGTCCAATTTTCAACTACTTTTTCGAGCATATGGGGCCGTATGTTGGCAATAACGCCACGAATGTTGGCTTCCAAGTCCCCTAACGTTTCTGGTTTGTTGGCGTAGACTTCACATATCCCCAAAGAAAATAATCCAGTGGTGTCAAATCGCACGATCTTGGTGGCCAATTGACAGGTCCATTCCGCGAAATTATGCGCTCATCGAATGTTTCCTTCAATAAATCAATTGTGACGTGCGCTGTGTGGCATGTAGCGTCGTCTTGTTGGAACCACAACTCATCCACATTCATGCCATCCAATTGGGGAACAAAATAGTCGGTTAACATGGCTCTATACCGGTCTCCATTTATGGTAACTGACTCTCCAGCATTATTTCGGATGAAGTATGGCCCAATGACTCCACCAGCCCATAGAGCACACCAAACAGTCAGTTTTTGTGAATGTAATGGCGTCTCAAGGGTCTCATGTGGATTCTCTTCACTCCAAATGCGGCAATTTTGCTTGTTGACGTGGCCATTCAACCAAAAATGAGCCTCATCACTGAACAAAATTTTGCGATGAAAATCAGCATCGAGATCAATCTCATTTTCGGCCCATACACCAAAATCACTACGCATTGCATGGTCTCGCGGCTTTAATTCTTGCACAAGCTGGATCTTGTAAGTTCGCAAGCCAAGATCTTTGCGCAAAATCTTCCATAAAGTTGATGGACAAAGCTCCAATTGCTGTTCACGGTGGCGAATCGATTCATTCGGGTCCTCTTCAACACTTTGATCTACAGCGGCAATTGTTTCTTCGGTGCGCACTGTTCGACGTCGCTGCGGATGCGTATTATCACATAGAGTAAACGTAGTGCGAAAACGATCCATGGTAAACCGAATTAATTGCTCTGATGGACGATTATGTCGACCATAAAATGGACGGAGCTTGCGGTAAACTTCGCGAACTGAACCATTATTTTCGAAATAAATTTGCACGATTTGCAAGCGTTGTTCTTTTGTCAACCTGTTCATGATGAAATGGCAAACCAAACTAAATATTAATCACTTGACAGCTGACAAAATGGCCGCCAGTTAAAAAAGTGATGCCAACTTAAAGTTCTATACCTCAATAAAAAACACCCGATATACTTGGTTTTATTCTCCGACATTTCCTTGAGGTTGCTTTTTTTAATCAAAAATTCAAAAATAACAGTTATTTTCCGTCCCTGATATAGACGCGTATTTCGTTTAGTTTTAATTAGTTAACATTGAAATGTTAGATAAATCACTTCTTTGGGTCATAAAGTACTACAATTTGTGTGTAAACTAACAGGGCCCGCCCATGTTGCTAAACAGAACTATAATAAAATTTCTCTTAAAATAGATTTTTTTTATGTAAGAACTTTTTTTATTTGTATTTTTAGGCAAAATGCAATTAAAATTTTGTGTTTATCTCTATTGATTAAAGAGATATGGCATATAACTAATATTACCCGTTTTACCCCATAAATTTTAAAAAGTACTATTTACGTATTTAATATTAACACAATATACAATTTATGGCTCGATTGTGTATTGCAACTCAACTTTAATTGTGTTGCCAATGGCAAACGATAACACAGAACCTCAGTTGCCTTGTCAATTATTAATCAAATTGTAGATGGCAACAAGCGTTAATTCTAGTTACCAGTTATAGGTTATTTCAGCAACCGGAATTTGTAGACACAATTTTCGATCATTTTAAGCAACTGATATGTGTTGCCATATACAATACAACTATTTTTCCTAGTTGTGTTGCCAGTAGGCGAAACAACTAAAATTCTGTTGCAATACACAATCGAGCAACTAAATTTTGTGTTTATTCCTATTGGTTTTATAACATTAACAATTTTACCGTTTTTACCGCATCAATTTTGAAAAAGTACCAAATTGGTACCCGTTTAATATTTTTTGTCTATCGATTGTTATAATTTTAAGTTTATTATTATTTATTATATCAATTGTTATAATTTTATGTTAATTATTTCAACAGATATTGTTTCAAACAGATATATGGGTTAACAAATGTACCAAGTCATAAAATTTATATTCCATTTTTACCCTTTTACATCATTAATAGAAAAGTACCACCTCGAGTTTGATATTGCTTTTATTCTTAATCGGTGAAGGTATACTTTTTCAAAGTTTATTAGCTCAAAGGATACATATATGTAAAAACGGTAGTAAAATAGTTTTTCGTAGCTTATTGACGCAGTTCAAATTGTATTTCTGTTACGATTCATTTAAGAACTCCCAAAAAAACAACAACTGTCCAAATATCTCGACTGTGTATAGATTAATTCCAATTCGAAGATGTTTTTTTTTTTTTGATTATAAAAATCGAATTTAAATAAAAAATCGCCATTTACTTCAAGTCTTTTCAGAAAGCTTCTTAAGTTTTAAAGCATGAATAGGAGGCAAAAGAAAGCTGTAGGGTCTAAAACACACCTTATATAAAAAATAAAGAAAATTTTGAATTTTCTGTCTCGATTGTACATTGCAACCGCATTTGAGTTGCTTCGTCTACTAGCAACTAAACCAGTAAAAAAGTTAAATTACAACCCAAGTCAATTGCTAAATGTTATTTGGATTGTTTATCACAGGACCATAGGAATATATTTTTCCAATTTTTTTTTACAAAAAAATTCACAACAACTACAAATTCCCGGTTGCTGAAATAACCAAAAACTGTCAACTAGAATTGCCATCGACAATAAATAATTGTTCAAGGCAACTGAGTTTCTGTTCTCGGTTATCAGTTGGCATACGTAATGCCATTATGGCAATTTTTAGCACAATTAAAGTTGAGTTGCAATACACAATCGAGCCATTAGAAATTGTTGTAGTTTTTATACCCTTCACCACCATAAGTGGAAAGGGTCTATTGGGTTTGTGCTGATGTTTGTAATGCACAGAAATATTGGCCTGAGATACACTTTTTAGCGTAACGATCGACTCCGAACATTTTCTGAGTCGATTTAAAGATGTCTGTCCGACTGGGTGACTGGTTATCCATGTTATCCAAATATGAAAATTTGGCACAGACCCTTATCCAAGAATGATCCCTATACATTTTGGGAAAAATCGAATTATTATTTCGGGTACCTCTCATATGATGCCTTCCCAGAATAGAGTTTTTGGCATTTGGCAGCCACAAATTTCTGTTATCCTTGACTCCCAGTGGAGCATAGGGCCTCAAATTTAATTGCATTTTAATAACATTCAAAATAAATATTGCTTATGGTAAACGAAATCAGTGTACCTAATTTTTTGGGGAATCGGGCCATATTTGACCATACCTCCCATATAAGACACTATCTCAAAAGTCTTTTTAATACCCAGAAAAACATAAAAACTTTTATAAATCTAGAGATAGTTGCATTTTTTTTACCAAAGCATCGTACCGGAACGACTCAGAATTCTTAGGATTCCGACCAAGGACTGTCACTTCTGTATTACCAAAAATATCGCAGTTACAACAACAACAACAACAGATAAGTACTTTGTAAATATAAATCGATAACCGGAATTTGGTAACAATCGATCCACAATTGAACCTAGCTTCTATATCAGGTTCTCAACCGGAAATGACAAAAATGTACTTAAATCTCGAAATCTTGAAAAAATAGAACATATAGAAACTTGTTAATTTGTTGGTTCATATTTGGCCTTAGTAAGGAAGGGTAGTCGGGTAGTCTTGACCGACTATAGCTTTTCTTAGTTGTTTTTTTTTTTTTTTTTGATTATGCGCTTTTTAAACCTCTGCTCATAATTGGATACAAAGCTGTAGGCTATGTAGATTTGTATCCGATTGTGAGCCGAAACATTATTTCGTCGGACTGAAATTTCTTTATAATTTGTCCACATCCGTCTAAATTCGAAGCAATTATTATAGTTGCTCTGATTCTATATTACTGAAAACCCGGTCTTATAATGTAAGTTATCTTTATTCCCAGAAGGTAAGGTAAAATGGTAGTCAGACTGATAATGCTATAGGGTGTTATTACCTGATGGAGGACTATTTAGAAATTCATGTACCGCAACATACTCAAAACGATCCAGTGGAATTCTTAGTATTACTAGTGCGATTCGTATGACCCCATCAAATGCACTAAGTCTGACTTGATAGGGCACCAATGACTTTACTCTGGCAGTACCACTTTTTGACATTAAGTATCATATAGTCATATCAGATACGGATATGACTTTATTGACTTATTTACTGATGGCTCTCGGCTCAATAATATGGTAGGCTTTGGGGCTCAAAGACCTATTAAGGAAGTATCTTATTGTCTGAGATGTAATGACCTCAAAAAAAGTCAAATACATAAACTATCTAAAAGTCAAGCTGTTGTTATGACTCGAGATCCTTAATTCCTGAATTAAACATATCCCTTGATTGTCGTAGATCTTTCAGAGAGATGTCTCAGGATTAATCTTATGTTGTTGCTATGCCATAGGGTCATACATATGACTCAACTTTAGGGAATAAGAGTTGGCTTGGGACAGGATTCCGTTTGATTGAACGGCATGAGGTTAGGAAAGACCTGCCCTATAGTTCAACAAAACCAGGAAAACCAGGGGTAAAACAATGGATTTCAAAGTGTAATTAAGTCCGATTACAAGATAACCTAGCCAATCAAAGTAAAAAGCTGTATAAATAACAAAATTCTCAATAAAGCAATTATAACTCTGCTGCAACTGTAGGGCATTCAAAATTGTATTATATAGATGTGTGCTAATATTTGTGTTGGAAATGAACATGGAATTGAAAAAACTAATAACTAAAACAAATAATGAAAAAATAAACAGTAGGACACAAATTCAAACACGAGCAGTGGCTGCATCATTCATGCCACATTAAAATAAAAAAAACAGATAGAAAATGCATAATACAAATAAAAGCCAACTAAAACAAAAATCTTAATGCAAAAAAAAAAAAACAGAAATATCAAACATATGCACGGAAAAGTGGAAAATATAGAAGAAATGTCTGAAAAAGTGACTGATTGATTCTATGAGCGAAAGTGAATATGAATATAAGTGCAACGATAGCAGTTATTGATTGATTCCAATCATTTTCACTTTAGTATTCCGTGTTTATTTTCTTCACAATGAACAAGTGCTAAATCATAAAAATCATCAATTTGAAAACACGTGTATAAGTACAACTCAGTGGAGTTTTTCTCTAATTGTAGAGTCAGACCGAAACATAGATTGTATGAATGACTGACAAAAACACTCAATTATTGACAATAATTTTTTAACCCTCCACCACCATAGGTGGAATGGGTATTATAAGTTTGTGCTGATGTATGTAACTCATAGAAATATTTGTCTTAGATCCACCTTTTAGTATACCAATAGACTTACTTTCTGAGTCGTTTTATAGATGTCAGTCCGTCCGTCCGTCTGGCTGGACGGGTGGCTGGCTGGACCCCCATGTTAACCATGTATTCAAACTACAGGTCGCAATTCTAAAGATAATTTGATGAAATTTAAAACAGATCTTTTTTTTTTGACAATGGAACCATGGCTATTGAAATTCGTCAAAATCGGTCCATTATTTATGGTACCTCCCATAGGTACCACTTCCCGGAATTGATATATTGGCCACAAAGATCAATCTTTTTTCATGAAATTTAAAACAAATACAGCTTATGTAAACTAAAATCACTGTACCAAATTTCGTTGAAATCGGTCCACATTTGACCATAGCTCCCATACAAACTCTTCTTCAAAAACGCACTAAATGAGACAAAAGTCACTAAAACGCTCTTAAATCTGAAGATAATGATAACACTGGTAATTTCCCTTGTTACTTTGAAGTCTAACTATTTAATTTCGACGTATTACGGCCCCTAAGTGCAAAAGACCCAAAATTTCACATTCTATGGATACGATTTTTTTTCTGAAATTACGGATTTTCAAAGAGGTCGTTCCATTGATTTTATCATATCTTTTTTTTATCAAAAATTTTTCTATAAAAAATTTTTTTATCAAAAATTTTTCTATAAAAAATTTTTTTATCAAAAATTTTTCTATAGAAAATTTTTTTATTAAAAATTTTTCTATAGAAAATTTTTCTATAGAAAAATTTTTTATCAAAAATTTTTCAATAGAAAATTTTTTTATCAAAAATTTTTCTATAGAAAATTTTTTTATCAAAAATTTTTTTATAAAAAATTTTTCTATAGAAAATTTATTTTATCAAAAAAAAAAATTTTATCAAAAATTTTTCTATAGAAAATTTTTTTCAAAAATTTTTCTATAGAAAATTTTTTTCAAAAATTTTTCTATAGAAAATTTTTTTATCAAAAATTTTTCTATAGAACATAATTCTTAATAGTTATGTTTGTAAATTTAGTAATAATGCGAGGTTTTCGATCTGTCTAAATTGGGGATAATCCTCCTGAAGAGATGGCTTAACCAACCATCGAAACGCGTCGAGGAATTTGGTTTCTCCGCAAACATTTTTTGGCTTTTTATCAATAAATTGATCTGTTACATTAATAAATAAATGTAACAGGTTTGGGATCAAATGCAAATACACTTCTTTTTGAGGAAAATTTTTTTATCAAAAATTTTTCTATAGAAAATTTTTTTTATCAAAAATTTTTCTATAGAAAAATTTTTTATCAAAAATTTTTCAATAGAAAATTTTTTTATCAAAAATTTTTCTATAGAAAATTTTTTTAATAAAAAATTTTTCTATAGAAAATTTATTTTATCAAAAAAAAAAAAATTTATCAAAAATTTTTCTATAGAAAATTTTTTTCAAAAATTTTTCTATAGAAAATTTTTTTATCAAAAATTTTTTTATAGAAAATTTTTTTATCAAAAAAAAATTTTATTAAAAATTTTTCTATAGAAAATTTTTTTATCAAAAATTTTTCTATAGAAAATTTTTTTAGCAAAAACTTTTCTATAGAAAATTTATGAATTTTAAAAAAATAACAAAATAAATAAAGGAAAAAGTACACCTTTGATCTTAGTGGGGAAGGGTATCATATGGTCGGGCTTGACCGACTATAGCATTTTTTTACTTGTTATTTATGCATCCATGTATTTCACCAAATGCTAAGAGAATGCAACTTCCAAAAGTTTATGCTCGATACACAAACACAGAAGCATTAACAAATAACCAGGGAGTGATAAGAAAGAGTGAGGGATAACAAAACTCATCATTGTCATTATTACAAAATCATCATTACCTCCATTATTATCAAACATTCAAAATTATTCTTTATGGATAAACATTTTCATTTCTTCCTTTTTTGTCATTTTCAATCGAAATCAATAACAGATATTTTGTAAAAAGCTTAAATCAAGAGTGAAATCAAAAAAGTTGAGAACAAAAAAAGTGAATACAAAAAGAATAGTATAACAATAAGAAAGAAACGATGATAATTATGATGATAATTATTACGATGCTTAAATAAATCTTAAGGGAATCAATACCAACAAAGTGTTGTCTAAGTTCTGTCTGCATAATTGTTGTAATATTGCTTTTGTTATTTGCTCTTACATATACATATATTGTATTCAAGTGTATTATTTTGTTTGTGAAATTTGTTATACAAGAGGCCAGATTATGACACTTGTTGTTCTTCTTTGTCGTTGATTCCATTAAATGAAAATCGTACAAAAAAGTTCTATTTATCACTCAAACAACAAAATTAAAATGAATGACATAAAAAAGCAAATACTTATTGCGCTTTTATGAACTTTTGCACACAGGGAATTACATAGAAGTCTATCATCGTCATTATCACTGCTGCTGCTGCTGCTACTGCTTCATTTGAATTGTAAACTGTCACAACATGTCAAATCAATTTTTGGTGTTGCATCACCACTTGTTGCTGTTCAGTTCACACCTTTCGTGTGAAAATGTTAAAACTGACATTTAACAGTGATTAACTAAATATTAAGGGATGTTTTCATAACAGATAGACATAATTGAATTGTTATTTCTTGAAAAATTTTTGATTATGTGTACTCGTAAGAAATTTTATAATAAGCTTTATAGTAATTTGTTTAAAGCCTAAAAGTAGGCAAAATTTATTCCGAGCAAAAAATGTATATATATTATCAGCTTAAAACAAAAGCCTGCTAAATCCACTTTTTTAGTAAATTGAGTTTTTGTAAGTTTTTCTTGTAAGTTTTCTTGTAAGTTTTTCTATTTAAGGTTTGAAGTAATAAAACCACTTATTATTAAAACCATTCCGTAGAATTCCGATCGAAATAGTTTAGGGTTCGATAGATTTCAAAAATTTTAAATCTTTCAAAACATTAGAAAACAAGATTGTTTTCAATTTTAAATAATGCAACTCTAATTTGAAGTGGTTCCGAACAAAAATAGTTTTACTTTTTCTATAAACATAAGCAAAAAAACGAAATTCATTCCTTGGTTGATTTATAAACTTGTTATTGTTATATTATTCGTTTCAACATTTTTTTCAAATAAAATGTAAATTTTTTGTAATTGTTGGATAGTGAACACGATATTTTTCAAAACTTACCTAGCAAAACTTTGGTAATGGCAAGTACTCTGATAACTGGTTACCTTGTAACGACTACAACATACCATCCAAATAAATAATAAGTTATTACAGAAGTACTTATTTGTAATTAAGATGGTAATTTAAACTGAATGGCCCCGGTTCAAATCCCACCAAGGGCAACAATTTTTTTTAGTTTTTTTTTTATTAAAAGAGTCTTTTTAAATGATTTTTGAATTTTAAGAACTTAAATATTATCTTCTGTAAAAAAAAATTTGTAAAACTAACTCACGGTAATGAAAAATACAATCATGAGTCAATTTTGATTATGTAGGGGATGTTGAATACCAAACACGATTCTAATTGGTCTTAACTTGGTAAGCCCAACTTATCTGGGTCATTATTCATTTCAACTGTAGACACACACCTCCTCATGGTATCACCCGGGGAGATAGTTTAACACCCATTAATATTGTGAGTTAACATGTTCCGAGAGTTGTCCCATAAGATCGATAAAAATGGGTTAGGATTACGGGCTAGTAACCCTCTCTTGAAAAAAATACAATGAAGAGGATAAAATTAGAATTGAAATGTCCCACTACCTAATGTTAGAGGAGGATGTCCGAAACTTCGATAGAAAGACCAAGTAGAGGAACATTTTTTCAAAGCTTGGCCTATAAAATTGGAGAATATTCGCACAAGATCGAAATCCATGGAATTCTAAAATACAGGTTGTAACATTTAAGTAAGTAAGAGTCAATCTTATGTAAAAACTTATACAAAAAAGAAGATTTAAATTGTTTAAGTTTTAAAATAATTTTTAAAAAGTTTTAAAATAATTACAAAAAATCGTATAAAAATATTTTTCCAAAAATTACAACAAAGCAAAAAAAAACAGGGAAAAACAAAGTTATTTTCACATGATTTTGGATCTAAAAATAAAAATTGTTTATATTAATTATAAGCTGCTAAGTTTTCAACATATGAAGTAGCTCAGTGGAAGAGTCTCTGCCTAGCAGTCGGAGGGTCTGGGTTCGAGCCCCCATGGGATCATAAAAAAAAATTTTGTATTTTGTTTAAAAATATATGTTTTTAATAAAACAACAACAAAAAAGTTGTTGCTGTTGTTGTTGTTGCTTTCAAATCAGCTTACCCAAGTCATTACTTTTCTGCAATTGGTAAGTACTTGCCTCCAATGACATCCCCATGTTAATGTAATGACTTAAACAGCGAATGAGTAAGTAGTTCGTGTTCAATAGTTTAACTGTTTAACTCATTATTTGGTAATGAAAAGTTTTACTGGGTAGGTATAGTTTCCAACATACTTTAATTAATTTTTTTTTTTTTGCACACCCTATTAAGAATCATTTTATATCATGAGATTTTACATCAATATTATAAGAGTTTATTTGCAAAAATCTTTAAAAAAAATATTGTTTTCCATTTTAAGTTCGCGATTTTAAAATTGTTTCGGAAACTATTGGTGTAGTTAAAATACTGTGATGCTTTTGAACGTTGTGACCGATAATTTAGATTTTCAACATCCAATGTTGGAGAATAATTTTTTGGAGGAAATGTTATTTATACCTGATTTAGAGGACAATGGTAATTATAGAAAGGGGCATCAAACTTTATGAAGAATAAATAAAGTCTTTATTAAAATTTAAGTGTCAAAAATTAAATAAATTAGTTATTTAGGTCCATATTTTACATTAGCTTCCATATATTTCAAATAGCTTGATTTAGGGTATCATGTTATCAGGTTGGAACAACTATACCACCTATTTTCTATTTTAGTAATGGATAATGTTCCTGAACTACAACAAAAAGTCTTCACCAAATCTATTAAGAACAACATGTAGAATGTAGTTGTTAGTTCTAACAACACTACCGACAACAGTTCTAAATCATAATCGCAATTTATCATTTACAACATTAACAAGTTAGAAAGTCCTATAGTCGGCCAAGCCCGACCATACGATACCCTTCACTACTAAGGTCAAAGGTGTTCTCTTTTCTGTATAGAGACAAATATTTGCTAAATTTTGGCATTATACAAACATTTTCTCAAAACTTATATATTTAAGCTGTTTCCGTCATTTGGACTTATATGAGAGCTAGGGTCAAATGTGGACCGATTATCTCGAAATTTGGCAAATTGATTACAGTTGTTACAAAAAATAAACTTAAAATTCGCATTATCTTCAGATTTATGAGCGTTTTGGTGACTTTTGTCTCATTTAGTGCGTTTTGAGAGTTTGTAACGGAGCTATGGTCAAACGTGGACCGATTTCAACGAAATTTGGTACAATGATTTAAGTTTACATAAGCAGTATTCAGTTTACATTTCGTTAAAAATTATTGATATTTGTCGCCAATATATCAATTCCGGGAAGTGGGACCTATGGGAGGTACCATAAATAATGGACCGTTTTCGACGAGTTTCAAAAAAAATAATATGTGCCAAATTTTATCAAATTATCTTTAGAATTGCGACCTGTACTTTAATTACATGGTTTACATGGGGGTCCAGCCAGACGGACTGACCGACTGACACGACTCAGAAAGTGATTCTAAGCCTATTGGTATACTAAAAGGAGGGTCTAAGACAAATATTTCTATGCGTTACATACATCAGCACAAACTTATAACACCATTTCCACCTACGGTGGTGAAGGAATATATAAAACAAATGTTATCGCCGCTTTTTACTTTGATGGGTTTTTAAAACATTTTAATTCGTATTAATTTTCTTTTGAAACCTGGGCATGATTCCAGGGTTATCTAGAATAAGATATACATTTGAATAAAATATTTATTATACCGTTTTTTATAACTCTCGGTACTTTTTAAAAATATAAAATAGACAAATCTAAATACATTTTTCTTTCAAAAGTATTTTTTAAAAAGTTTAACTGAGTTTTTAAGTAATTTGAACTGATTTTGTCTAATTTCGAAAATTCAAACATAACTTCGAATGTATGCATTTTTTATATTTTTCATAAAATGTTTCAATTTGTTTTAAAAATTTTGTATAATGCAGTTTTCTTGAGTTTTAATGTGATTCGAGACAATTTGAACTGGTATTGGCAATTTCAAAAATTCTAGCAAAATTTCGAAAATATAAAATTTTTATATTTTTTTACCAAATGTTATAATTTGTTTCAAAAACTATATAAAGAGAAGTTTTACTGAACTTTTAGGTAATTTGAGATAAATTGAATTATTTTTTTTAATTTCGAAAATTTGAACATAAATTCGAAATTTTAAAATTTATACATTATTTCACAAAATGTCTCAGCTGGTTTTAAAAAAACACTTAAATACGAAGTTTTACTGACTTTTTAAATCATTTGAAATAGTTTTAACTTATTTTTGTCAATTTCGAAAATTCGAACTTAATTTCGAAAGTTTAAAATTTTTATATTTTCACAAAATATCTTAGTTGGTATTAAAACCAATATTGTATGATATTTTGCTAACTTTTTAAGTGATTTCAAATAATTTGTATTAATTTTTGGTTATTTTAAAAATTCGAACTTGAAAGTTTTAAATTGTTATATCGGGTGTTTTTTATTGAGGTATAGAACTTTATGTTGGCATCACTTTTTTAACTGGCGGCCATTTTGTCAGCTGTCAAGTGATTAATATTTAGTTTGGTTTGCCATTTCATCATGAACAGGTTGACAAAAGAACAACGCTTGCAAATCGTGCAAATTTATTTCGAAAATAATGGTTCAGTTCGCGAAGTTTACCGCAAGCTCCGTCCATTTTATGGTCGACATAATCGTCCATCAGAGCAATTAATTCGGTTAACCATGGATCGTTTTCGCACTACGTTTACTCTATGTGCATCCGCAGCGACGTCGAACAGTGCGCACCGAAGAAACAATTGCCGCTGTAGAGCAAAGTGTTGAAGAGGACCCGAATGAATCGATTCGCTACCGTGCACAGCAATTGGAGCTTTGTCCATCAACTTTATGGAAGATTTTGCGCAAAGATCTTGGCTTGCGACCTTACAAGATCCAGCTTGTGCAAGAATTAAAGCCGCGAGACCATGCTATGCGTCGTGATTTTGGTGTATGGGCCGAAAATGAGATTGATCTCGATGCTGATTTTCATCGCAAAATTTTGTTCAGTGATGAGGCTCATTTTTGGTTGAATGGCTACGTCAACAAGCAAAATTGCCGCATTTGGAGTGAAGAGAATCCACATGAGACGCCATTACATCCACAAAAACTGACTGTTTGGTGTGCTCTATGGGCTGGTGGAGTCATTGGGCCATACTTCTTCCGAAATAATGCTGGAGAGTCAGTTACCATAAATGGAGACCGGTATAGAGCCATGATAACCGACTACTTTGTTCCCCACTTGGATGGCATGAATGTGGATGAGTTGTGGTTCCAACAAGACGGCGCTACATGCCACACAGCGCACGTCACAATTGATTTATTGAAGGAAACATTCGATGAGCGCATAATTTCGCGGAATGGACCTGTCAATTGGCCACCAAGATCGTGCGATTTGACACCACTGGATTATTTTCTTTGGGGATATGTGAAGTCGCTCGTCTACTCCAACAAACCAGAAACGTTAGGGGACTTGGAAGCCAACATTCGTGGCGTTATTGCCAACATACGGCCCCATATGCTCGAAAAAGTAGTTGAAAATTGGACCTGTAGAATTGGCTTTATTCGAGCCAGCCGCGGCGGCCACATGACCGAAATCATATTTAAACATTAATGGCATAAAATTATCCTTCCAATAAAGCCAAATTGGTGGACATTAAAACGATTTTCTTGTGTTTTATTTCAATCCGAAGTTCTATACCTCTAAAAAAAACATCCATTATTTATCTACAAAATGCTTTAAAAACTCTATATAATAGAGTTTTCTTGAGTTTTTAAGTCATTTGAGATAATTTGAACTATTTTTTGTTAATTTCGAAAATTCGAACTTAATTTCGAAAATTTTTAATTTCTATATTCTATCACAAAATCTGTTGGTTTTTTATGAAACATTTAAATATGAAGTTTTACTACTTTTTGTTGATGTATTTTTGTAATGATTTTTGCTAATTAAGAAAATTCGAACTTAATTTCGAAAAAAGTTTCTAAAAATTTTATGTAAAATTAGTTACTCCAGCAAAAAGAATTACTTTTGTCATAACTTACATTTTTTCAAATCCTTAAACATTTTAATATTAAAGACACAAATAATTAATAAAATTTAAAAAACTGATATTCTTAAAATTAAAACAATTTTCATTTCAGAAAAATGTGCAATAGACCTATGCAGATCAACATTTATCTTTAATGTTCAAATAAAATATTTAGTAACCACCACCAATATTGTAACTTTACGTAATTTGCTTAAACTTAACTAATTCATAAAATCCTTTTAAAAAATATTAAACCAAATAAATAAAAAGAATCTTAGATTATATTGAGAATTAAAAGCGTGTGCAATTTATTGAATAATAAACAAAATAAAAAACCATTCATTAATTATACTACAAAAAATAAAAAAAGTTAAGAATAAGAAAAAAAAAATAAAGACAAAGAAAAACAATAAATATTCATATAAAAATTAATAAAGTAAAAAAGTACAAAATAAAATTAAAAAGAAAATACAAAAAATATTTGTAAATACTAAAAGAGATTTGTCTGCTTCACATGTTGATTGGACTTGCATTGATTTCATATTCATAGATCAACTACATGTGGTGACAGATTGGAGTGGAGTGGAGTACAATCCATTCATTGTTTTATTTATGAACATTTTAATGGAGGATAAGGAGGAGTAGAAGTGTAATTTATAAAACCCATCACCAATTACAATATAAAGGTTTTTTGTGTAAGTTTTATAAAGTGAATTTCATTTGTTCTTTTTAGTTGCTTTTGTACTCACCATCAGTTACAATGGCAACGGGATGACTGTCTCGATTTGTTGGCAGTGGTGCAGATGTTACCATCACTGGTGGCGATTGTATCGGTGAGAGTGGAGCCTCGAAAGGATGTTGTGGCTTAGCAAAGTCATTGCCATTATCTGCCTCCTGTTCGCTCTGTTCCGCTGAAGGATTCTCAGCAATTGGTGATTGGACAGGAGGTAGTTGTTGCACTTTCTTGCTCTCCTGTTGCAAGGCATTAGCCAAGATTTCACTATCTTTCTTGCTGTTGATGCTGTGCTGAACACGTTTGTTTTTCAAATGATGTGGGGTATCACTGGGTGAAAGAAAATATTTGTTATATTTATTAAGCAAATACCAAAAAAATACTTACCGTCTGTGTAGTTTCGGTGGTCTATTGCGGAAATCATCTTCCTCATCACCTTCCACTTGAAAGCCAACACGTCTTTCAGATTGATCCTGAAATTTGAAACTCAAAATTAAATTTTGTATTCATTTCATAAAGTTTTCAAAACTTACATAATCATCATCTTCTTCATCGTTATCATCTTCCTCATCCTCTTCGTGAACAGTGCCTGTTGTGGCAATAATATTAACATTTTCCGGTTTAATATTAACATGATGTGGTTGTTGTTGTGATGTATGTTCACCACCCGTTGGTGTTGTTGAATTTCCAGTGGGTACTTGTTGCTGTTGTGTGGTTTGTGTCTTAACTAACAAAGTTTGTGGTTGTGAATGTTGAGTTTGTTGATGTGTTGGATTCGGTTGTTGTATTTGCTGGTCAATTTGGAAAGCGGTTTTAGACGCGGCTAAACTCTCCACTGGTGTGGAATTTAAGTCGTGACGCAACTGTACCGGCTGTCTCTGTGGTAAGAAGTGGAGATATAAAGTTAACATTAAGAATAATTAACATTTTGGTGAGTATTTAACATGGAAGTGAATGCAAGAAATCTGTTATATAACAGTACACAGGGGTTAAATTAAAATACAAATAATTTACAAAAATTTGACTAAATTTAGAATATCGATGGTCATGTAGAAAGGCAATAACTCGCATATTTAAAAGTTTACAAGAAAAGATAAAAACAGATTTAAAACAAAATTGACAAAATTTTTCTTTTTTTTTTCTAAATGCGGGTTATTTTTAAAATAAAGGACGAATTTGGTTCTCAAAACCTTTTTTAAAATTTTAAACATATAAAAAGTAAATTAAGATAAGGCTTTTTTTTGGTCTCATTTCAGAGCATACATTTTAATTAGGACTTTTTTCTGTAGTGATCAAAACAAATTATATTAAAACAAGCTTTACATATATAGCTAGTGTTTCCTATAGGAAAGCTAAAGTGTTCTTTAGTTAAGCTTTCGATAGCGAATGTATTCTATAGGATATCTATTAATAGCGAAGCTTTCTGCAAAGGATCTTTCGATATTAGAAGTTTTCTATAACAAATCTTTCGATAGAAGTTTTCTTTCTATAGTCAAGCTTCCGATATTGAAAGTTTGATTTGGAATGTTTTCTATATGTAATCTATCGATATTCAAAGTTTTATGAAGAAAATCAAAAGTTTTCTATAGAAAATCTTTCCATATCGAAAGTTTATTATTGGGAAGCATTTCGAAATCGAAAGATTTATGTAAGAAATCGAAAGATTTATGTAAAAAAAACGTTAGATATTGGTATTTTTATATTGGAGAGCTCGAAAGATTTATATAGGAAATCTTTAGATATTGGCAGTTTTTTTATTGGAAAGCTCTTGTTATGGAATTTTTTAGCAAAAAGCTTTGGATATTAAAAGAAACCTTTAGAAAATCTGTTGATATTAAAGGTTTTCAATCTTAAATATTTTGACGCCAAAAGTTTTATATAAGAAATTTTTTGATATCGAAAGTTTTCTATAGAAAATCTCTCTATATTGAAAGCTTTATATAAAAAATCTTCTTTTTTGGAAAGCTTTCGATATGGAATGTTTTTAGTGGAAAGCTTTTTATATCAAAAGTTGCCTATTGGAAAGCTTTTGATGTTGAAAGTTTTCTATAGGAAAGATTTATATAAGACATCTTTCTAATCTATAGGAAAGGCTTTTGATATTGAAATTTTTTTATAGAAAAGTTTTATATAAAAAGTTTTCTATCTGAAATATTTTGACGACAAATGTTTTATATAAGAAATCTTTCGATATCGAAAGTTTATTGTAGAAAACCTTTCGACATCGAAAGTTTTATTAAAAAAAAAAAAAAACTTTAGATTAATAATGACCATTTTTTATTGATGTGGAATGTTATTAGTAAAAAGTTTTAGATATTAAAAGTTAACTATTGGAAAGCTTTTAATATTGAAAATTTTATATCCAAAAAAATGTTGTTCTGTCTACTGGCCAATCTACTACGTGTAGACGTGTATTGCGTAAGAATGTTTGAGTATTAGGAATAAGTTAGGGCTTTTTAGAAAATTTCTTAAATAACCGATAATTTTGATAAAATAGCCCTTAATTTTTGTGAGAAGGTGTATTTGCGTTAAATGCTTTGGAATCACAAAAAAACAATCAAAAAAATGGAGTTAGGGCCTTTTTACACGGCATTGTTTATATTAATTAAATATTAAAGTGTCTCGGGACAATGCCAGATGATAAATAAAATGTCTTTTTTTGGCAATGTGACAATTAAAATTATATTTATTCCACTTCCCAAACTCGAATGAAATGAAATCTTGACATCTTGAACCAACCAAACGCATTCTTGAAATATTATATAGGCCGAAACAAAAAGAAGGACGTTTTTCCTTTGCGAATTACAAATAAGACAATTAATTTATAGGTCTGATCTGATGAATTATATATAAACTCTTTTTTTAATGATTTATAAATGTCGGTAAAATAGTATAATTTATGGTAGCATCTAGACGCTTTTTTGAATCACTTCTAATCCAGAAATGTTCGTTTCTCTGCTAATACAAGTACCCTAAAGGGACCATCTATAAGACTTTAGTGACGATGACACCTACTTATCAGGACTAAGTTTAGTCCGCACACTAGACTTGGACAAAATTGTGGGCAAGACTTTAAGGAGAACTGTTTCATTAAAGCGTCTGTTATCTTTCAGATAAAAGCAGTCATAGAAATTACAAGATCAAAATAACAAAGTCCAGGGGCCAAATCGCCGAATTCGATATCGATTGAAATGTAAGATATTTCAGAAGCATTTGTGTAGCGTACTTTTAGGATAATCCAAATAATATATAGCATACATATAAGGTTCACTACATTGTAACTTATTTGTCAAAAGTTTGCTTAAAAGTCTGAGTTTTTGATCGATATTCAATGCGAAGATTTCGCCCCAGGGATTTGAAGTATCCTTAAGCAAGATATTTTGGGGTTCAGATATAACATTTCATTGGTACATGCAATTAAGACGTCGATCAGCTAATATTTTGGATGATTTGGAAAATAGATCTTGATATGTTAAGAAAACAGTCGATTCGAATCGAATACAACAATATTTGGTGTAAAATTACACGGTATACTTTTAGGAAGGTCCAGAAATAAACTTAAAAATCTGAGTTTTTTTCTTTAATTTTTTACTTAACATAAGTGTTTCCAGTAATTCAATCTTGATCATAGGAAACTTTTAAAAATAGAAACAAATTTCAACATAATTTAACTATAGTTGTTTCCAACCTCCTAAAAGTATACTAACCATTTTTCTAAGAAATTAGGCCTCTTTTAGAACTTGTAGATGAGTTACTAAGTCAAGACCTTAGAATGAAACTGATATCGGGTCGCAATAATTAGAATAACCCCAAGAGTTTTTAAAAATAAATATAAACTTTGTGGTATTTATGAAGAAATATAAAAAATAATTACTTTTAATAACGAAAAGGTCTTTTTTCCAACACAAATTTATTATTATTCATTCAAAACCTTTATTTGACTTAATGTCACTTTGCGAACACGAACACTTACCTCTTCTGTTAAAGTATCCAAATTGGAAACGCCAGGTCCTTCATCTGTACGATTTCTGGCCAAAAGTTTTTTGGCTTTATCTTTCAAATCCTTAGGATGAGGGGTATTTTGACGCATAAAGGGGGTATCTTTGTCTTGTATGGGTATGTCGGCATTAAATTTAACGGAATGTGTCCTTGAGGCTTCACGCTCTTCCCAACCTTCAGAATTGGAATCTTGTTCACGTACTGATGATGACAAAAATTTGTTCAGAGAAAAGAGAAGAATAAATACGAAAATCATTAGAATATTTTATTTAATTATAAAACCATAATTAGATTATTTTATAAATGTTAGAAATAATAGTAAACTATTAAAATAAGATTGAAAATCAAAACAAGATGTTAATCATGGATTATTATTTAATTATAGAAATACATATAAACAAAATAAATGTGAGTTTATATTTATTTACATATAAATAAATTTGATTATTAATCATAATTGTATCTGAACAGTACGAGAAATTTACATAAGTGCACTCTCAATTAATGTTATTAAAATGTTATCAATTAAAATATTTTAAACCAAATTTTCTATTTACTTGTATTTACATACAAACATTGTGATATATAACATGTTTTGAAATCTTAAACCTTGATTTAAACTAAAATTTTAATGAATATTTTGTTGATTATAATCAAATCTGTTATTATTTGTTTTAATTAAGTTTTAAATATATTTACATACATATCATATCATATTATACTGGTAGATATAAATATTTTACATTCATAAATTATATACTCGTAGATTTTATTATGAAATTTTATTACACTCAAACAAATATTTAAACATATTTAAGTGAAAAAGTGAAAGAAAGATATGTCAGATACTATTATTTTAGAAATTATTAATTTTCAATAGTTATTTCAATCAAAATGGACTGCGAAAAAAAAGTTCGTGAAAATATAATTAAAACTTTTCAAAAAAATCCGTCATGGACTTTTAAAAAAATAGCTAAAAATTTGAAAGTTGACCCTCGAACGGTTTCTAATGCTTCAGACGGTATAAGGAAAACCTGAGCATTGAAAGAAAACCAGGGAGGAGAAAATGTCCTACAGATATTGGTTAGGCAAAAGAAGTCGAGCGACTCTTTCGAAGAGCGCCTAACACTTCTTTAAGAAAAGCAGCTCGTACGGTGAAATGTTCTACGAATTTTGCACATAGAGTCAAAGCTTATGCTGGACTGAAGACATACAAAGTCCAAAAGGTTCCAGATCGCAATGCTATAAAGAACTTAGAAGCAAAAAACGAGCAAAAAAATTTAAGTCTGATTTTATAAAAAAATACACCTGTTGTGTGATGGATGATGAAACATACGTACTGGCAGACTTTTCTCCACTTCCTGGTCAAGATTTTTATGTTGCTGATAAACGGAGCAATGTTCGGCAAGAGTTTCGCACAAAAAAAACAAACAAAATTCCCTAAGAAGTTTCTCGTGTGGCAAGCTATTTGTAGTTGTGGCAAAAGAAGTAAAGTATTTGTGGCATCTGGCACAATAAACATAGAAATTTATATAAAGGAGTGCCTACAAAAACGGTTGTTACCCTTTTTAAGAGAGCACAGAATGACTACATTTTTTTGGCCCGATTTGGCATCATGCCATTATGGAAAAAAGGCACTTGAGTGGTACTCAAAGAATAATGTCATTTTTGTACCACGAGAGGCAAATCCACCAAACTGTCCAGAACTTCGACCTGTGGAAAGGTATTGGGCTCTGGTAAAAAAGGAATTGAAGAACACAGTAAAGATTTCCAAGAACATGTCCGATTTTAAGCGCAGGTGGAACACATGCTCCAAAAAGGTATCAGAAGCAACTGTAAAATCTTTAATGGGAGGGTTTCCGAAAAAAGTCGATAATTTTGCAAAACCCGAGTACTAAGTAAACATTTTAATGCTAAATGATTTTGTATATGTCATTATATTTGCGTATTTTGTAGAGTTTTTATATTAAAAGGTTTGATTTTTATTTAAGAAAATCCAACTACAAATTTTATTTAGAGCACTCTTTATTATGAAATTTTATTACACTCAAACAAATATTTAAACATATTTAAGTGAAAAAGTGAAAGAAAGATACAGAACAACCGAGAATAAATAAAAATATGGTTGAGTATTAATTTACACATAATTTCCAATCGAATCGAATCATTATAAATAAAACAAATTAAAACATAAGAAATCCTATGCCCTGGAAAAACAAATGAAAGCAAAAACAAAACATAAACAACAGGAAATGAAGGGCAACTTTGAAGAGGGTGTGGAGTGTTTTAGAATATAATGACTGGGTGAGGAGGAAGAGGAGGAGGTGGTAGGTTTTAAGTCAAATGAAGTGGCAAAAGGTGGGAAGGTAAAGGCAAAATATTTTTCAAAAATAAGTAATTATTGAAAGAAGTTATACAGGATTGTCATAGAAACCAAGTCGGTTTTTTAATTTCTCGGTTTTATAAACCAATACTGGTATTATTTGGTGTCATGAAACCAAGTCGATTTTGGTTTTAAATCAAACAAAATGTTCGAATCAATTGTTTATTATTTCATTTGAATTTTTTGTGAGACATCAAAAATCGAATAAAAAATAAAATAAAAATTATTAAAAAAAAATAATTTTAAGAAAAATTTTCAGTTTTTTGCGATGTTTGTAGTATAGGAATAAAAAAACGCTGCTATTTGGACAAATGAAGCTTGTATACCCCAACATAATGGAACGACCGAATTGCGGACTGAAAAAAATTTAATCTACCTATACCAAGAAACAAACCACATCCAATCAAAGGACGATTGTCACTTACATGGGATATCCGTTAAATTGATATGCATTTGCTTCGCCAGTACCTTTACACAAAGAATATTCTAGCCTTACAATTTTTCCCGTTTTTGAAATTTTTTATGTTTGTCGATAAGGTTTATTGATTCCAAAGACACAAAAATGTACCAAATCTTGCTTTTATCTTATTACATGATAAAAAATTCTATGTAAACTTTTCATCCATCTCTTTTTATTGGAAAGTTAAAGCAAAAAAGTACCAAAAATAACTTTTCTCTTGTTATCCTCTTTTTTCGATAATTACTCACTTGTACTGTTATTTTTGTAGCTGATCCAAACTCGATTTAAATTTTAGTTCTATTGTTTTTAGTTTAAGAATCATATCGTTACTGAATTTACCCTTTTTTATCCCCCACAAGGCCGAATTATCAAAAATCCGTTCATAGTGGATCTTTAAATCGAAAAAGGCACCAGATGGCCAGTAACACCTTTTTTTAAATAGATATACCAATTTTGAAATGAAATCTATTAACTTAAAGTTGCTTGGTTTATTTCCAATACTAAACCAATAATATTATTTTCTGTGACACATAAAACCAATAGAAAATGTAGTTCGAACATTAATATTGGAATTCATGACACCAATTTAATTTTTTTGTCGTTTTCAAAACCAATACCAATGAAATTGGTTTCTATGACACCCCTGATAGTGTCGGTATTTGCATTTTTCAGTAAATCTAAATGTACAAAGTAACTTTTCTAAGTTATTTTCTAAGAATTAATTAATTTAATAGCTTTTAACTGGCCTTTGCAACATTTTTTTTAGTTTCCGGGAGTGTTTTTTATACGAAAGCTATAGTCAAATATGGACTGATTCCTATAAAATTTGATATACTGACCAATAGTTGCAAAAAACTTCTCTATGCTAAATTTAGTCGTCATAGCTTTTACAATTGCATTCAATTTATCAGCATTCATGTGTTTCCCGGGGCGGGGTTATGTGGGAGCTCTAACTAAATGTGAACCGATTTCGCCAATTTTCAGTACACAACCTCTGTTACATATCAAAAATACTTTTGTACCGTTTTGTTTTTCTAGCTCTTGTAGTTAAGGAGCTATCACGCTTTTATCTGACGGACAGACGGACATAAACCGTCTTTTCTTTTTGTATTTTTGTGTTTCGGTAAGTTTTTTTATATGGGAGCTATGGTCAAATGGTGACCGATTGTGACAAAATTTTTCACACTGACTGACATTCACATAAATTTAGTGGCCATAGCTATTACAGTTTATCAGTTATTGGCATTTAAGTGAATTTCAGGTGGAATTTAGGCTGTCTCGGTAAGTTTTTTATATGGGAGCTATGGTTAAATGTGAACCGATTTCGATGAAATTTTTTTATGCTGCCTAGTGCTTATGTAAAACTTCTAGATACCAAATTTAGTCATCATACCTGTTATAATTTGTCATTTATTACCAAATAAGCGATTAGCCTAGACGAGGTTATACGGGAGCTATGGTCAAATGTTAACCGATTTTGCCCAATTTCAATACCAAAATTTTCTCATAGATTAAGAATGTTTTTACTAAGTTTCAGTGAGCTAGCTCCTTTCGTTTAATTATCGTGATTTCAACAGACAGACAGACGGACATCGCTCAATCGTCTTAGAATTTTATAAGGTTTCAGAATATATATCGTTTTTGATTTTTGAGCCAATATTAAGGAAATTGCAAACGGAATGACAAACTCAATATACCCCCCATTCTTTTTGATGGTGGGTATAATTCAACACTTGATTGTAAAAATGTTCCTTAACAAACAATTTATAGAGCCCTTAGATTAAAATGATCGCAAGCGACAGAAAAAATATTGATCGTAAGCGACAAAAAATCATTATTAAACAAAAATGGGGAATTTTTTGGTGCATAACATTTTTGTTCTTGGTTAGTTTACGACTTTCGACAAACTAATTACATTTTTTCCAAATGGTTTAGAAGTTATGGTGCAAAGTATTGTATGTGAAGTTTTTTAGTTTTACTTCAATAACTTTTAAGCTAGTGGGCGGATTGTGCAGCAGAAATCGGCCAATGGGTAGTTAGAGTTGTAGACCAATTTTTAAAACATTATACATATCGCACTTAATCAATAAGAGGGTATTAACTCAAAATTTTTAAATTTTCAGTAGAGTCAAAAAACTATTTTATTTTACTACTACTTTCATATAAGGAAGAGGGGTAAAACTGTAGTTTTTTTGGGTGAAATTATAGTGAAAATGATGTCAGATTTTTACAGTGAGTAGAAAAGACTACTACACATCAATTTCTTTTAAAAAGTGAAAATTTAAAAATTTTGAGTTAATACCCTCTTGTTGAACAAGTGCGATATGTAAAACCTATTGATTCGTATAACTTTCGTAAATATAAACCTATCGAAAAGATTTTTACACATTCGAAATCTATTTAAGAAAGAAAAAAAAAACATGCTTACTGTACTATGTTATCTCTAATAGTTTAAGAGATATTTAACGCAATGTCGCTTACAATTATTTAAATCTAAGGTCTTGGTATCATATTTTGATGTAAAATTTTGTTAATCCCTTTAAAAGAAATTTTTTTGAGCATCCCAAAAGTATGCTCAACAATTTTATCTTAAAAGTTTACATTTTTAATCAATTAATGGGACCAAATTACCGCATTCGATATCGATCGAAAACTCAGGCTTTTAAGCGAATATTGTGAAGTATACTTTAGGGATGTTCAAAGTTACTTCGATGCAAAAAGTTTATTGCAATTTGGTATCCATTTTGATTCCTTTTTAAAAATATATAGTTCAATTAAAAACCTTTTACTATTGTTCATCTTTTGGCAAATAACTTCTAAAAAATATAGTAAACTGTGTGTCTTTTAAATAATTTTGATTATCCTTAAAGTATGCTATACAAATGTATTGAAAATAGCTAAGATTTCAATCGATATCGAATGCCGTAATTTGGCCCCTGGTAAAAGAGATTCAAAATATAAAGTGTATTTGCTTTTTAAAAGTTTACATCTAAAATTTAATTTATGACAATTTTAAAGTAACATTTTAATAGTTGAGTCATATTAAAGAGGGAATTATAGAAGATGCTACATTTTATAGAATTTATTAATCCATTTTTGCCCAGTGCATGAAAACGAGCGATTTTAATGATAATAATCTTGGGCCAAATTACGGCATTCGATATCGATCGAAATTTTAGAAATTTTCAAAACATTTGTATAGCATACTTTAAGGATAGTCAAAATTATTTAAAAGATGCACAGTTTACTATATTTTTTTGAAGTTATTTGCCAAAAGATGAACAATAGTAAAAGAGTTTTAATTGAACTATATGTTTTTTAAAAACGAATCAAAATGGGTAATAAAATTTCAATAAACTTTTTGCATCGAAGTAACTTCCAACATCCCTAAAGTATACTTCACAATATTCGCTTAAAAGTCTGAGTTTTCGATCGATATCGAATGCGGTAATTTGGCCCAATCTTGTGTTTATTAGTTTTAAGGTCTAACTAAGATATATTTAAAGTTTAAAGAAAATATAACGATTGGTTTTCAAAATATATTCTATGGTCGTCCTGTAAGTGAATGATGTTTTAGTCTTTAGAATACTGCAAGTCTCAGAAATCAAGAAGGAAATTCTATATTCCAATAGCAGGATGATACTTATATCTGCAGTAAGAAATAGATCTAGAGAAGAGTAGTCAATATTTTTAGGGTGTTGGTCTGTGGCAATAAATAATAATGGCTTAAGTCGAAATTTCGTGTTTTGAGATATTCAGGATTTTGTTTAGAAGGATAAGCGTTTGTTAATTTTTGTTTTGTTAATAATGACATTTTATACTTGAAATTCGACTGAGTGATAGTTCTTAGAGAAGAGAATAAAAATATGAAAAAAAAAAAAACAAAAATTAAAAAGCACTTATGTCAACTTAAGCCTTTATCATCTATTGCCACAGATATATAGTACGGTTTTTACAACTATCCCAAAGAGACATGCAGTATTGGCAGAAATAAGGCTCCACGTATTATCCAAGGTTCCGTTAGTTGCAGTTTGATGCAATTGATGCTTTAGATATCCTAGATAGAGTAACCCCAAGATATTTAGCAAGGTCAGTGAGTATAAGTGCAACATTGTCTAACTAAGGAGAAGTAAGTAAATTGTTATTCTTATAACGAATCAAGATCTATTTTAGCGGCATTGACTCTTAGACTAACTGAAACGCTCCAGAGATTAAGTGTGCAACGGTTTTAAATCTCATTGGACCAGATTTTATGAACAGTTTTTTAATATTAAGGTTTCAGAAAGAAGAGACATAAAACAAAATTTTGGACGATTTTTATTAATATCATGTTAAAAACCAAATTAAACTTTAATTAGTTGTTATTCTTTTTAGAAATACACTCAAAATACAATTTGTCAAACTTTCATGAATTCGTGCTTTAAAAAAAAGCAGCTGCGAACTTTTAAATGAAAAGGTTTAAAACCTAAAGCCAAAATGACTCCAAAAGTACAAACATGTTTAAAAGGTTAACGATTTAGGGCAAACGAGAGGGTAGAGTTGGTTACCATTTTCTATGTTGTATACAAACATTTAAGGGAAAAAGGTAAGAAGGGTAATGAAACATGAATGATTAGATTAATATTATTAAAAATTTATACAAAACAAAAATAAATTTATGTTGAAAATATTGATTATTAATGGGAAACATCTTAAAAATAGCAAAACAAAGACGATGGACGGCCTACTGAAATATTTTTTACAAACGGGAAAAAATCAATAAATTCATGTTTAAACACACAATGATAAAGTTAACAAATTTTTATAAATTTATGCAAATTTATTAATAGAGTTTGTTACTAAATTTAAGTCTTGGTATTGGAATTTATGTGGTTATAAAAAATGTTTATATTTTTTTCTAGTTCCGATGTGAATAAAATCAAGTTTGTATATAATTTTAATACTTTTGTTTTTATTATTTTCAAATTAGAGTTTTTCACATAATAAATTTTTTTTTATTCTCATACTTTATAAAATAAATTTAGAATCTTGAATTAAGTATAAGATAGAATATGAAAAAAAAATATTTTAAAACTGGAAATAGTAGTTTCAGCTGGTATAAAATATTTAATTAGTACACTGCCGTTCATTTGCTTATGATATATTTGCTTATTATCTACTAAATGAAACATCTTACTCTAACAGATATTTTTTTTAACTGAAATATAATTTCAATCTTCCTTTAAACATAACTTATGGACAAATAAGGTATAACTTACAAAATATGAAAATTTTTGCAAAAAAAAAAAGTCGACAGAGTTGCCGTGTTTTATACTTTCAACTAAAACAGGTATTTTTTTCAATGTGTAGTTCTAATGTTTTAAAAAGAAAAAGCTTTCTACTCCATTTTTTCTAAAAATTATATTATATTTTTTATAAATAATTCCATTATTTATCAAAAATTTTTCTATAGAAAATTTTTTTTATCGAAAATTTTTCTATGGAAAATTTTTTATCGAAAATTTTTCTATGGAAAATTTTTTATCAAAAATTTTTCTATAGAAAATTTTTTTTATCAAAATTTTTCTATAGAATTTTTTTTTTTCAAAAATTTGTCTATAGGAAATTTTTTTATCAAAAATTTTTCTATAGGAAATTTTTTTATCAAAAATATTTCTATGGAAATTTTTTTATCAAAAATTTTTTTTTCTATATAAAATTTTTTTATCAAAAATTTTTTTTCTATATAAAATATGTTTATCAAAAATTTTTCTAAAGAAAATTTTTTTATCAAAAATTTTTCTAAAGAAAATTTTTTTATCAAAAATTTTTCTAAAGAAAATTTTTTTATCAAAAATTTTTCTATAGAAAATTTTTTTATCAAAATTTTTTCATAGAAAATTTTTCTATACTTTTTTTATCAAAAATATTTCTATACAAAATTTTTTTATCAAAAATTTTTCTAAAGAAAATTTTTTTATCAAAAATTTTTCTATAGAATTTTTTTTATCAAAAATTTTTCTATAGAAAATGTTTTTATCAAAAATTTTTTTATAGAAATTTTTTTTTACCAAAAATTTTTCTATAGAAATTTTTTTGATCAAAAAATTTTTCTACAGAAAATTTTTAATCAAAATTGTTTCTATAGAAAATTTTTTTATCAAACATTTTTCTATAGAACATTTTTTTATCAAAAATATTTTTATTGAACAATTTTTTATTAAAAAATTTTCTATAGAAATTTTTTTTATCAAAAATTTTTCTATAGGAAATTTTTTTATCAAAAATTTTTCTATAGAAAATTTTTCTACAATTTTTTATTAAAAATTTTTCTATAGTAAATTTTTTTATCAAAAATTTTTCTATAGAAATTTTTTTTATCAAAAATTTTTCTATAGAAAATTTTTATATTAAAAATTTTTCTATAGAAAATTTTTACATCAAAAATTTTTCTATAGAAAATTTTTTGATCAAAAATTTTTCTATAGAAATTTTTTTTATCAAAATTTTTTTATAGAAATTTTTTTTATCAAAAATTTTTCTATAGAAAATTTATTTATCAACATTTTTTCTACAGAAATTTTTTTATCAAAAATTTTTCTATAGAAAATTTTTTTATCAAAAATTTTCCTACAGAAATTTTTTTTTATCATAAATTTTTCTATAAAAAAAATTCTTAATCAAAAATTTTTCTATAGAAAATTTTTTTTATCAAAATTTTTTTTTATAGAAATTTTTTTATCAAAAATTTTTCTATAGGAAATTTTTTTATCAAAAATTATTCTATAGGAAATTTTTTAATCAAAAATTTTTCTATAGAAAATTTTTTTATCAAAAATTTTTTTATCAAAAATTTTTCTATAGAAAATTTTTTTGATCAAAAATTTTCTATAGAAAATT
This sequence comes from Stomorhina lunata, assembly GCA_933228675.1. Taxonomy (NCBI): domain Eukaryota; kingdom Metazoa; phylum Arthropoda; class Insecta; order Diptera; family Rhiniidae; genus Stomorhina; species Stomorhina lunata. The sequence continues at coordinate 92,654,604 of OW121740.1, read as the reverse complement.
TTTTTGATCAAAAATTTTCTATAGAAAATTTTTTTGATCAAAAATTGTCTATAGAAAATTTTTTTGATCAAAAATTTTCTATAGAAAATTTTTTTGATCAAAAATTTTCTATAGAAAATTTTTTTATCAAAAATTTTTCTATAGAAAATTTTTCTATCAAAAATTTTTCTATAGATAATTTTTCTATAGAAAATTTTTCTATAGAAAATTTTTGTATCAAAAAAAAATATTTCTATAGAAAATTTTTACATCAAAAATTTTTCTATAGAATTTTTTTTTTCAAAAAGAATGACTATTCGCATTTGATCCCAAATCTGTTACATTTATTTATTAATGTAACAGACCAATTTATTGATAAAAAGCCAAAAATTGTTTGCGGAGAAACCAAAATCCCTCGACCCGTTTCGATGGTTGGTTAGGCCATCTCTACAGGAGGATTATCCCCAATTTAGACAGATCGAAAACCTCGCATTAATATTCATTTACAGACAAAACTTTTTAGAATTATGTTCATAAACCATAAGTAAAAGCGTAGATCATTGACTGAACAAAACACAAACAATTTTCAGTTTTCATTTTCCTTAATTTTATCAAAATTTTTTTTATAGAAATTATTTTTTATCAAAAATTTTCCTATGGAAAATTTTTGTATCAAAAATTTTTCTATAGACAATTTTTTTATCAAAAATTTTTCTATAGACAATTTTTTTATCAAAATGTTTCAACAGAAAATTTTTTATTGAAACATTTTTGTTAAAAAAATTGTTATAGAAAATTTTTTGATAAAAAAATTTTCCAAATTTTCTATGGAAAATTTTTTATCAAAAATTTTTCTATAGAAAATTTTTTTAGCAAAATTTTTCTATAGAAATTTTTTTTATCAAAAATTTTTTAAAAGAAAATTTTTTTATTAACAATTTTTTTTGTCAAAAATTTTTCTATTGAAAATTTTTTTATCAAAAATTTTTCTATGGAAATTTTTTTTTATCAAAAATTTTTCTAGACATTTTTTTTTGTCAAAAATGCTTCAATAGAAAATTTTTTATCAAAAATTTTTCTATAGAACATTTTTTTATAAAAAATTTTTCTACATTTTTCAATCAAAAATTTTTTATCAAACATTTTTCTTTAGAATATTTTTACATCAAAAATTTTTTTATCAAAAATTTTTCTATAGAAGATTTGAAAATTTTTACAAAAAAATATTTTTATCGAAAAAACAATTTTCCAAAGAAAAATATTTTTATTAAAAAATTTTCTATAAAAATATTTGAATCGAAAATATCTAAAAAACATAAAAACTTTAAATTGTTTAATATTACAATTTATTTCTGTTTTGAAAAATATTCCCAAGATTTACAAAAATATTCCCAATGTTTACAAAAATAATAGTGTCGTGGCAACAATGTTTGAGATTATATTTCTTTGTTCTCTCGAACGATATATTTTGTTGCTATAAATTGGATTTTGATTTGTTTCTTGCCTTTTTTGTTTTTGTCCAACTCATTTTCATTAGTTTTAATAATGATCGTGGTATTTACGAAAATTAAAAAAAAATTCTTCGGCTTCTGGTGATATGGGCTTCTGATTATAAGCGAGATATTAATAGCCAAAGTTTGATTCTGTAGTCAGTGTCGTAAACTGATGAACGGCAGTGTATGAGTTATTTTTTACTACTATTATTTTCTCAATACAAAACGTTGGAAGATCACTACACAATATCCGAGTTAAAAATTCTCAAAATGCGTCATATATTTTTATTATTATTTTTATAATTTAGTCCCAATGACTAGATGATCAATGTTAAGTATTTAACTGTATTTACAGCAAAAACAAAACTGTGGAAGTGTGTCTGTCTGGCTTTCCGTGCGTCCCTCTAATATTTTGAATAAATTGTGGTAAAGCATTATACGACGACGGTACACTTTGGGGGCTTTAGTTGTGTATAGCAATTTATAAAAACTCAGTGTTACGAGGTCATTTCATATTCATCTCCCATTTGATACTTCAAGCCGCTTTTGAGTTCATTTAGCTTTAAAATATGAAAATTATCCAATTTAGATATTTTAAAAAAAATTGTTTATACTGAATATATAAAAGATGAATTTAATTTTTAAAACGTCTGTCTATATCGTTTGGCTTTAGATAGAAATATTTTTATATTTTTTTGTATTAATTTTTAGTACCTATTAAGTTTTTGCTCTTTTCTGCTGCTATAATAAATGTTAAATTGTTCGTTTAGTCTGTCATGTCATGTCGAGACTTTAATACGAAATAAGTTATAATTAAATTTACATAAATCTCAATACGTATAATTCTTTTGTTTGTTAGTTTGTGGTAAAATTGTAGTAGTTTTAAGAAGATATAAACTTATTACTTAATTATTTGATTATAATTAAATTATTTGTTTAGATTTTGTTAAAAAAAACCTTGACCTTGAGAACAAACTATTAACATTTCTCATGTTTTAGGGAAGGATATCAGTTCTTTTGTTAACGCCCTTAAAAAAATCATTTCAAAATTCTTTGTAATAAAAGTAAGAAAAATTCGCTTTGTTGCAGTTATATGCAGCCAAGTTTATTTTTTCCCTATTATAAACCTCTTCTGTTATCCTTGACTCCCAATGGAGCATAGGACCTCACAGGTAATAAAATTTGATTAAATATTGGTCTTACCTAGACTCATGAACTTTTCCAGAGTCATCAAAACCACTAGTAGGGACATTAGATTCTTTTCTTAAATTAAAAACTTAATTTTTAAGGGGCTTATTTTGTGTCTAAAACTATCTTGGGCAAATTATACATACATATCGCCACCTGAAATGCAAAAGGGCGTAACTAGAGTAAAAATTATTTTTTTCGTTTTTTTTTTGATGCATCTAACCGAATAAGTCCATAATCAATCAAAAATCAATGCCTAAGTTTTATGTCATTTCAGATGAAATATTTTTAAGAGTATAATACTGCCTTTACAACTGTATATATACGAATTGGATTACCTTTTTTGAAAAGGTAAAAGGTGACGAAAAGGAGAGAAAAGACTGTATTTTCACTGTATTAGTTAAGTTGCGTCTTTTGTTAAAGGTTCTGTCATAATAATGGCTATATAATTTATGAAATTTATGATGCCGTTACTGGGGATCGAACCCAGGCAAAATTTTATATGTTATGCTTAGCAGTTGAAGTACTAAGCAACTAAGCGCCCACCCTTCTATTCTGAAGAGATCAGAAATATTGTCCATTTGTGAACGACTGATCAGTAGGTCGCACTACGCATTAAGTATGAAACACAATTAGAACGAACGACCAATTTTTCGGAACGAATATTCGTCGTTAGAAATAGAACATATGGGTTTATATGAAAGTGCTCACAGTAGATGCGTACGACGAAATTCGTCGTGCGTATGGAACAGTGCGATAGCTTTATTTCTATTTCATACGCAGAGTTGCTGTATTTACTTTTTGCTGTAAATATTAAATATTGTATGAGTTCTTGTTAAATATGGTCACCTTTAAATTTGTAAACAAAAAATATTTATTTGAAATAAAATTAACTCAAAATATTTATCTTGTAAAATAGTCAAAGAAAAAAAAATATAAGAAAATACAAATGGTGTAAGTGCGCGATATGTACGAAAGGGTGATTAAAATTCGCAAATCAAAAATTCAAAAAAATGGCGTCAACAACGTTTATTTGTTCCAAATTCGTCAATAGACGAATGTACAAGACGAATTTTCAAAACCGAATTCGTCGCGCTGGGCGAAAATAGTCGTTCGTCCCAATTATGTTTCTACCTTTACAGAGAAAATTCGTTTTTTAGCTAAAGTTTTTGCTTCGATCTTAAATGTTTAAATCATATGTCCCATAACATTACTCTCTATACGTATTGTATTCTCTTCAACATAACCTATTTTCCTTCAATATAACCTATTCTCCTAATTCCAAATTCGCAATATTTTGTATGAGTAAGAACCATTCCCTAGGTGTTGGTCCAAGAAAGAAAAAAAAACGAAATTATATGGAATCCAAATTTAGACCGCTTATAGGGTTCAGCAGAGATCGGGTCATGAAATATATGAGGGAACTAACATTGCTATTATAACAGTCTCTATAATATAAAGATGTTACACTTCAATACAATGATTTGCCGTGTGGTATTTTCGATAAGTCCCATAAAGACGAGAGTATACCGCATTTACTCTAATTCGGAAAAAATTATATAGAAAAAACCAAAATTGATATAGATTCTAAATTTAGATCGCTTATAAGGTTCAGTAAAGATTGAAAGTACCCTCTATTAGTTTTCTCCGGGTCATGCAATATATGAGGAAACTGACATTGCTTTTATCAAAGACTCTTTAATATAAAGATGTTGCACTTCCATACATTGATTTGCTGAATGGTCTATTCGATATGTCCCATTTACTCTAATTCGGAAACAATTACTGAAGATGATCATCTAATAAGAGAAAGCTAAGGCACACATACGTGCTCATGAAATGTATGTTCCACTTTAAGAGTTTAAGCAAAGTGTCCCGTTAAAATCCCTATACATCGTCTTAAACTTGACCTGTTCAAAACTAGCAGAGTTTTGGCTAAGCTAATGCCCGGTGTAGGACTTAAGGGCTAGATGTTCTGCAGGTAACCATGTAACTTGATACCCAAGTCTTCGCTCACTCCTTGACTCAAGTCTTGTCTTGAGCCCTGTCTAGCGTCAGCCACTTCGTTGCCATCGATGTCGCAATGATCCGGAACCCAGCACAATCTAATCCTATAACTGAGTGATTTTTATACAAGTTTTGATGTAATACTGTGTAATACCTTGAGGGTAGCCTGACTGCCGACATAAATACCAGTCAAGGACAAGTTTATGAATATACCCAGAGACATCGTTTGGCGGGACCTTCTCACTACGGTAAAATAAGCCATATTAAATCAAGACTAAAATAATTCTGTTCAGAAAGTTAAAATCCCACCAGTAATAATGCCCTCTTGGACGATTTGAAATTGTTTTTCCGGATTGTCTTAAGTTTCATCGAGTAAATCTAGAGAAAAACTCAGGTTCAACATTTTAGAAAGGACTAGAAAGTCCACAGTTGCACTATACGTAAGTTAAAGGTTAATTGGAAAACGGGTTATATTTTAATTATTACCAACACTCATTGTCATGGAGTAATATTTGTAGATATGGTATTGCCGATAATGATGTAGAGTGTTAATGTCCGGAGAAGGGTTCTTTAGATATACAGATTTCACAAGATATTCGAAAACGTCTAGCGAACGACAAGTTTCGTATCACCTCATCGTACAAAATGCATTTTTGCATTTGCTAACTCTGGACAAAATTAGAAATTGCTGATGGTTTCATTCATAGTAGAAGGCTATGAACGTAACTAAAAACGAATTTCGGGGATCAAAGAAGTGGCTGATTGGCTATGATGTAATGTCCCCACAACAGTTGAGATAAATATTTATATTCTCAGATAGCCTAGATGTGATTAGATTTCGTATTTTCGCGTAATATTCCTTTATTGAGATGGCAGTTCTATATTGGTGGTCTAGAGGATAGTGTCCTATACTTCTTAGGAGGTTGTCGCTACCGTTTTGAAAGAATTGGAATATTTTCTTTGTATTACAATGGAAAAATAAATATCTAGGCGTCTGCCAAAACAAGTATGCATTACAGATATACCTATGTGCTGCTGTTTAGATTAGAAAGGTTCTCACAAGTATCCACCATGACAGGACACCATCCGATTGGAAAACACGTTCAGAAGGTTGCGAAGAGTGGCTTTTTCTGAATCTGCGATAACGCATGTACTGTACATGTATCGTTCAATAGGGGATTAACTTATGGCTCTTAATTCTTTGGGGACCTTGGAGATGTGACTGACATAGACTTTGTCTGACTTTAGAGCTGCGATCCGAGTCGCAGTTGTATGCTTTTTGTTAGCTTTAATGATAACCACCAAATGTTTCAGTTACCTAAACTAATCTAAACATATTTTGTCACATAATATATAGATTAAATATTAAAAAGAAACATGCCTAAACATAAAGAGTGCTCTAAATAAAATTTGTAGTTGGATTTTCTTAAATAAAAATCAAACCTTTTAATATAAAAACTCTACAAAATACGCAAATATAATGACATAAAGAGTGTTCTAAAAAAAATATGCATTTACTATTTTAGACAAAATTTATCCATAGTGCAAGAAATAATTTATTTTTTGATCAAGTTAGTTTCTATAGATATGTCAGATACTATTATTTTAGAAATTATTAATTTTCAATAGTTATTTCAATCAAAATGGACTGCGAAAAAAAAGTTCGTGAAAATATAATTAAAACTTTTCAAAAAAATCCGTCATGGACTTTTAAAAAAATAGCTAAAATTTGAAAGTTGACCCTCGAACGGTTTCTAATGCCATCAGACGGTATAAGGAAAACCTGAGCATTGAAAAAAAACCTGGATCAGGGAGGAAAAAAGGTCCTACAGATATTGGTAAGGCAAAAAAAGTCGAGCGACTCTTTCGAAGAGCGCCTAACACTTCTTTAAGAAAAGCAGCTCGTACGGTGAAATGTTCTACGAATTTTGCACATAGAGTCAAAGCTTATGCTGGACTGAAGACATACAAAGTCCAAAAGGTTCCAAATCGCAATGCTATAAAGAACTTAGAAGCAAAAAAACGAGCGAAAAAATTGAAGTCTGATTTTATAAAAAAATACACCTGTTGTGTGATGGATGATGAAACATACGTACTGGCAGACTTTTCTCAACTTCCTGGTCAAGATTTTTATGTTGCTGATAAACGGGGCAATGTTCGGCAAGTTTCGCACAAAAAAACAAACAAAATTCCCTAAGAAGTTTCTCGTGTGGCAAGCTATTTACAGTTGTGGCAAAAGAAGTAAAGTATTTGTGGCATCTGGCACAATAAACACAGAAATTTATATAAAGGAGTGCCTACAAAAACGGTTGTTATCCTTTTTAAGAGAGCACAGAGTGACTACATTTTTTTGGCCCGATTTGGCATCATGCCATTATGGAAAAAAGGCACTTGAGTGGTACTCAAAGAATAATGTCATTTTTGTACCACGAGAGGCAAATCCACCAAACTGTTCAGAACTTCGGCCTGTGGAAAGGTATTGGGCTCTGGTAAAAAAGGAATTGAAGAACACAGGAAAGATTTCCAAGAACATGTCCGATTTTAAGCGCAGGTGGAACACATGCTCCAAAAAGGTATCAGAAGCAACTGTAAAATCTTTAATGGGAGGGTTTCCGAAAAAAGTCGATAATTTTGCAAAACCCTAGTACTAAGTAAACATTTTAATGCTAAATGATTTTGTATAACATGTCATTATATTTGCGTATTTTGTAGAGTTTTTATATTAAAAGGTTTGATTTTTATTTAAGAAAATCCAACTACAAATTTTATTTAGAGCACTCTTTATTATACAAAATCATTTAGCATTAAAATGTTTACTTAGTACTCGGGTTTTGCAAAATTATCGACTTTTTTCGGAAACCCTCCCATTAAAGATTTTACAGTTGCTTCTGATACCTTTTTGGAGCATGTGTTCCACCTGCGCTTAAAATCGGACATGTTCTTGGAAATCTTTCCTGTGTTCTTCAATTCCTTTTTTACCAGAGCCCAATACCTTTCCACAGGCCGAAGTTCTGGACAGTTGGGTGGATTTGCCTCTCGTGGTACAAAAATGACATTATTTTTTGAGTACCACTCAAGTGCCTTTTTTCCATAATGGCATGATGCCAAATCGGGCCAAAAAAATGTAGTCACTCTGTGCTCTCTTAAAAAGGGTAACAACCGTTTTTGTAGGCACTCCTTTATATAAATTTCTGTGTTTATTGTACCAGATGCCACAAATACTTTACTTCTTTTGCCACAACTGCAAATAGCTTGCCACACGAGAAACTTCTTAGGGAATTTTGTTTGTTTTTTTGTGCGAAACTCTTGCCGAACATTGCCCCGTTTATCAGCAACATAAAAATCTTGACTAGGAAGTGGAGAAAAGTCTGCCAGTACGTATTTTTCATCATCCATCACACAACAGGTGTATTTTTTTATAAAATCAGACTTCAATTTTTTCGCTCGTTTTTTTGCTTCTAAGTTCTTTATAGCATCGCGATCTGGAACCTTTTGGACTTTGTATGTCTTCAGTCCAGCATAAACTTTGACTCTATGTGCAAAATTCGTAGAACATTTCACCGTACTAGCTGCTTTTTTTAAAGAAGTGTTAGGCGCTCTTCGAAAGAGTCGCTCGACTTCTTTTGCCTTACCAATATCAGTAGGACCTTTTTTCCTCCCTGATCCAGGTTTTCTTTCAATGCTCAGGTTTTCCTTATACCGTCTGATGGCATTAGAAACCGTTCGAGGGTTAACTTTCAAATTTTTAGCTATTTTTTTAAAAGTCCATGACGGATTTTTTTGAAAAGTTTTAATTATATTTTCACGAACTTTTTTTTCGCAGTCCATTTTGATTGAAATAACTATTGAAAATTAATAATTTCTAAAATAATAGTATCTGACATATCTATAGAAACTAACTTGATCAAAAAATAAATTATTTCTTGCACTATGGATAAATTTTGTCTAAAATAGTAAATGCATATTTTTTTTAGAACACTCTTTACATGTCTATTTTATCTATTCTAATGACTTTTCAATAGAACCTTTTTTTAAAACATTTCGTAGCAAATCTAATTTTAAATATCCACAAAATTTACATAAAATCTTTTCTTTTCACTTTCCCAACATGACCTAATTGCATGAATTCACAATATTTGATAGCACATTGATAAACATTTGCATGTGTTTATCAAACTTTGAAAATTTTAAATTTTCCAAATTATTTGGCAAATTTCAAACACAAAAAAAAGCTATTAAATTTCAATATTTAGTTAAATCTTTAAGTCATTTATAAAATGACTTGAATACACCGAATAAAAATCACCTAAATTCATAGGACACAAAAATGCCAAACATTCCCTTGTGAAAAATGCTTTTATATAAATTTTACTAAGTGTAAAAATTTTAATACACACGAGTAATATACTCGTGTAACATCACACGAGTATTTTATTCTAGACTTTATTCAAAAATAGTAAACAATATTTTTGCTATACTTGTGGTCTATAACATTCGAGTATACATAGTATACATACATATGTATATACCGATATAAATAGGTATTCCATCCACATGGTTAGTGTTGGCCTTGTATCTACACTCATCAACATCTCTTCATTGCCTAAAACAACATCCATCTATCGATTCATTCATTCAACAAGTGGCAGAGTCGGCAGCCTTAAATCATAACACATCATATTGTGGCATATTGTAGCTTTACCGTATTGCAGATCTCTCTGGTGGTTAAGGTAGATGGAGCGGTATTGGGGATGAAAAAGAGGTCATACCAAAACTTAAATATTTTAGTTGTTTGTGGGGTTGATGTTGTATTCAGTGGTGGCGCAGCGTTGTTTAGTTTAACACTTCAATCATTTTGTAAACATTTTTGGTTTAATTTGCGTTTTTAATCAAAATTTAAATGGTTTATTTTAAATAGTCAAAGGCACACACACAGTGGTTTGAAGGTGGGTTTTTTATATTTAAAACAAGAAAAAAAGTACATAAAATTGCAATTAAGGTTTTATGTTATATTTTTTTTTTTTGCGAATCTTTAACATTCAATTTTCTATATTTTTAAAGAGGGTCAGTTTATTTTTATGGAATTTAATACGAGGGCTACTATTTATATTTCAGGGACTCGCAATACCAATGTCAAAAAATAATAAAGTCCGACTTTTCTTAGCATAAACATATCACTAACAATATTTTTATGTAAAAGTACTATTTGTATTGTTTACAGTAGAAATCAATTAAACAAGTAAGAAAGTACTATAGTCGGTCAAGCCCGACCATACGATACTCTTCACCACTAATGTCAAGGGTGTTCTTTTTCGTGTATAAAGACAAATATTTGCTAAATTTTGCCATCATACAAATATATTCTCAAAACTTATACATTTAAGCTGTTTCCGTCATTTGGACTTATATGAGAGGTAGGGTCAAATGTGGACCGATTATCCCGAAATCTGGTAAATTGATTACAGTTATTACAAAAATTATGTATGCAATAAACTTAAAATTCTCATTGTCTTCGGATTTAGAAGCGTTTTAATGAATTTTGTCTCATTTAGCGCGTTTTGAGAAAAGAGTTTGTATGGGAGCTATGGTCAAATGTGGACCGATTCGGTACAGTAATTTAAGTTGACATAAGCAGTATTTGTTTAAAATTTCATGAAAAAATATTGATTTTTGTGGCCAATATATCAATTCCGGGAAGTGGGACCTATGGGAGGTACCATAAATAATAAACCGATTTTGACGAATTTCAATAGCCATGGTCCCATTATCAAAAAAATGATCTGTGCTAAATTTCATCAAATTATCTTTAGAATTGCGACCTGTACTTTGATTACAAGGTTTACATGGGGGTCCAGCCAGCCAGACGGACGGACGGACATCGCTAAATCGACTCAGAAAGTGATTCTATGCCTAATTATCAAAAAATGACCTGTGCTAAATTTCATCAGATGATCTTTAGAATTGCGACCTGTAGTTTGATTACAAGGTTTACATATGGGTCCAGTCAGGCAGCCAGACGGACGGACATCGCTAAATCGACTCAGAAAGTGTAGATTGGTATACTAAAAGATGGGTCTAAGACAAATATTTCTATGCGTTACATACATCAGCACAAACTTATAATACATTTTCCACCTATGGTGGTGAAGGGTATACAAATCGAAATTCCGAAAGATATTTTTCACAACTTTAGGGTGGTTCGTTATTTTTTTTTTCACTTTTGTCACTTATCTTAGAAGTCGATAGTGAAATTATATGGGCAAATTATGTCAATCGGAAGTGCGCAAAATATTATTGATTTATTTTAAGGATACGAGCCCATTAATATTTGAAAAAATTGGAGTATTTTCAGTAATTGCGACATTTTGTCCATTTCTGCGCTTAGAAATCACTCCCTGAGTTGTTTTAACGTGTCCGTCCTGCTGGCTGGGGTCGTAACTTTAAAGATAATTTGATGCCCAAAAATTTTAATTTTCGCAAAATTCTTAAATTTAAAGTCGCAGATACGGCGAAACGGTTCAAGATATCGACCTATTTTTGGGGGGGTTTTATTCTCTCATTTGTCACTGTTATCACACTGGAAAGCAAATTCTAAATTTGTAATATTTGTTGAACAAAATTTTCAAAAAATTAAAAAATGACTTTTGAAACTGACCTGAGAAAAATGTACCATTTTCCAACATGAAAAAAACTAAGTTAATTTGATTATATTTAAACAAAACTGAACAATTTACTAGTAACAAGCCATTAAATGATAAATCATGTCTAACTTTGGAATTTCTTTATTTACAATATACAATTTTTGGTGCATATCCTTAGGCGCGTTTTCAAGGACATGCATTTTCGGGGGGGGAAAACTGCAATATCTTTTAAACTACCTCATGGATTTTCATCTTTCATGATTTGAAATAAAGCTGTGTTCTCTTTAATATTCTATTACTTTTTCTCTTTAATATTCTATTACTTTCTATTTTCGGTCTAAATTTCGCAAAAACAAAATAATAACCCATTTTCCCCATACAAATGGGCTCTCAAACTTTGTACCCGATGCGCGCCCATAGAACGTTGTCCGATTGGGCTCAAACTTTCAGTTTGAGCCAGTGTCACAATATTCCGTAGAAAAAGTTATAAAATTCGAAAAATCATTTTCCTTCATACAAAAAATTGTCACCCTAATGTACACATAAAAGCACAAAAACGTTTATAACTCTAAAGATAAATGCATTTGATTACCAAAACTTTGCACAGATAAATATTTTGTAAATATAAACCAATAACCAAAATTTGGTAACAATCGGTCCACAATTAACCCCAGCTTCCATATCAGTCCCTTAGCCGGAAATGACATAAATCTCAAAATTTTTAAAAAATAGCATATGTATGTATGTCTCTAAGACTTAAGGAAAACTTGTTTAATTGTTGGTCCATATTTGACCTTAGTAGTGAAGGTTATGATATATTGGGGCTTGACCGACTACTTGTTTTTATCTTCTACATATAATAAACCGACAACATTTCAATTGGAACAAGGGGTGCTTCTCTTAGACAATGAGCTGCATCCGATTCTATTTTTAGACTATTGAAAAGGGACCAATGTTTTAACTCCGGCTCCGAACGGCAAATGCATTAGTTAGAGAAGTTTTACATAGCCTAATACTCAAGAACCAGTGGCTAGCTGAATTATGAGGTGAACCGCCGCTTTTTTGAAAATATATTTTTTTCAGATGGGTCTGGCCGGCGATCGAACTTGGGACCTCTGATATGCTAGGCTGATGACTAACCTGCTATTTTCAATTAGATTAAATTTCTGAGATAACCCCCTTTTTCTTATCGTTGTTGTTGCGGTTATTGAATGATGAAAATGAATGATGATAATGAAAACTGAATGTATAACTTTTTTGTTTCCCACTGTGCTTTCATTAATTACGGGATTACACTGCTCTGCAAAAATTCATTTTTTGTCTTTCCTTTTAATAAAACTATGCGGACTATATGGATTTTGATGCGCTAAACTCAGATCTGTTGTCGGTTTTTTTCCATCAGATCTGGATTTTTTTTATGGGCGTGGCAAATTTTTCCCCTTAAATTAGTCAGGTACGAAGACCTATTTCGTCCTAACTCGAGAACGACTCATCCGATTTTTGAAGATACATAACAAAATTGCATTTATTTTAGTTTAATATAATTTTTCTGTATCTCTTGTCGTTTTGGAGTTATTTAGAAATTAATGGAGAAAAATTTTTTTTTTTCGTGCGAAATTCGTAATTTTTTTCAGGTTAAAAATGTAATTAAAAAAAGATAAAGTAAAATTTTAACATTTTTCTAAGAGCTACATATCTTAAGAATTAAATAAGCTATAAACCATAAAAATCGGTTTAAAAATTTATTACCAATTTACCGCACTCTTTGATGATATAAGGTGCTTTAGTACTTATGGCGCCCACTCTGACGACAGCCTAATTGATGTTTTGTTTGATGTATGTCACATATTTCATTAATACTGGGTACCTGCACATTTTTAAACCGATTTGTATGGTTTATAGCTTATTTTATTCTTAAGATATGTAGCTCTTAGAAAAATGTTTAAAATGTTAAAATTTTACTTTATCTTTTTTTTAATTACATTTTTAACCTGAAAATTTTTTTCTCCATTAATTTCTAAATAACTCCAAAACGATAAGAGATACAGAAAAATTATATTAAACTAAAATAAATGCAATTTTGTTATGCATTTTCAATTTAGAAAAACGGATGAGTCGTTCTCGAGTTAGGACGAAATAGGTCTCCGTACCTGACTAATTTAAGGGGAAAAATTTGCCACGCCCATAAAAAAATGCAGATCTGATGGAAAAAAAACCGACAACGGATCTGAGTTTAGCGCATCAAAATCCATGTAGTCCACATAGTTTTATTAAAAGGAGGATTTGGCTGCAGAGCAGTGTTATCAGAGGTAAATTCCCCCAAAAGTAATTGCAAATTCAATTATTGCTATAGCAAAAGGCTGTAATTGTTTATTAAATTAATTGTGTTATTTTTCTTAATTGTTTTTGTTTTCACCTTGTCTGTGTGCATTTTATTAATTATTTAATATTTGTCACTATAAATTCATCATCAATTAAAAAATGCTTTTTGCTTCTATAGAATTATTTATTTAATTATAAACAAAATTGTATATATGTACAAGTTTTGAAATAATTCTGCCCTGTTCTGTAAATGAAATAAAAAAAATATGGAAATCAAACAAAATAAAACTCGAGAATTTTTCTACATTTTGTTATTACTCACTAAAAATTAGATAAAAGTTGTCTAAATTTTAGATAATAAAAGTTTCGACCAGATTTTTTGTTTACTTAAAAATTTTCTTAAGGAATAGGGCCGATTTTTTAAATAAAACAAATTTACTTTTCCATTTAAATTTTAGAACAAAATTCTTAAAAAAAAATTGTATAAACAAAAGTTTCAAACAAAATTTATTTTAGGGTTCTTTAGCCTTTGAAAGTTAAGAGTATAAACTTGAAACCAAAAATAAATTACGAAAAATTTTATATAAGAAACCAAAATTAACCCAATTAAACATTTAGATAAGGTGCGATTCACGAATTCTTTTCATTCTTGTTACTTTTTTTTTAGAATTCTTTGTATGTATATTTTTATACAAATATATTTGCGTTAAAAATTAAATTTAAATGGAAATGGAATGCGTTTACATTGACTGCAAACGAAATGGATTTTTGTGTGAAATATTTTCAGTTTTGGTTAAAAAAAAAGTCTCGAGTTGCAAGATTGTTTGTGGAAATAAGTAAGAATATGTTATAATGTTTAACGAGACACGATTTGTTTGTGTTTTGTTTATAGATTTATTTATTTATGGATTTATTTTTATTATTCTGACTGTAAAATATTATTTATATGCATTGTTTTTTATAATGGGTGTTTTTTTAGAGGTATAGAACTTCGAATTGAAATAAAACACAAGAAAATCGTTTTAATGTCCATCAATTTGGCTTTATTGGAAGGATAATTTTATGCCATTAATGTTTAAATATGATTTCGGGCATGTGGCCGCCGCGGCTGGCTCGAATAAAGCCAATTCTACAGGTTCAATTTTCAACTACTTTTTCGAGCATATGGGGCCGTATGTTGGCAATAACGCCACGAATGTTGGCTTCCAAGTCCCCTAACGTTTCTGGTTTGTTGGCGTAGACGAGCGACTTCACATATCCCCAAAGAAAATAATCCAGTGGTGTCAAATCGCACGATCTTGGTGGCCAATTGACAGGTCCATTCCCCGAAATTATGCGCTCATCGAATGTTTCCTTCAATAAATCAATTGTGACGTGTGCTGCGTGGCATGTAGCGCCGTCTTGTTGGAACCACAACTCATCCACATTCATGCCATCCAATTGGGGAACAAAATAGTCGGTTATCATGGCTCTATACCGGTCTCCATTTATGGTAACTGACTCTCCAGCATTATTTCGAAAGAAGTATGGCCCAATGACTCCCCCAGCCCATAGAGCACACCAAACAGTCAGTTTCTGTGGATGTAATGGTTTCTTAAGGGTCTCATGTAGATTCTCTTCACTCCAAATGCGGCAATTTTGCTTGTTGACGTAGCCATTCAACCAAAAATGAGCCTCATCACTGAACAAAATTTTGCGATGAAAATCAGCATCGAGATCAATCTCATTTTCGGCCCATACACCAAAATCACGACGCATTGCATGGTCTCGCGGCTTTAATTCTTGCACAAGCTGGATCTTGTAAGGTCGCAGCCAAGATCTTTGCGCAAAATCTTCCATAAAGTTGATGGACAAAGCTCCAATTGCTGTGCACGGTGCGAATCGATTCATTCGGGTCCTCTTCAACACTTTGCTCTATAGCGGCAATTGTTTCTTCGATGCGCACTGTTCGACGTCGCTGCGGATGCGTATTATCACATAGAGTAAACGTAGTGCAAAACGATCCATGGTTAACCGAATTAATTGCTCTGATGGACGATTATGTCGACCATAAAATGGACGGAGCTTGTGGTAAACTTCGCGAACTGAACCATTATTTTCGAAATAAATTTGCACGATTTGCAAGCGTTGTTCTTTTGTTAACCTGTTCATGATGAAATGGCAAACCAAACTAAATATTAATCACTTGACAGCTGACAAAATGGCCGCCAGTTAAAAAAGTGATGCCAACTTAAAGTTCTATACCTCAATAAAAAACACCCGATAGAGGAGAAAGTAAAGGAATTAAATCATTTGGTATCACAACTTTTATAAAAGTCTTGAGAAAATATTTAAAAATTTGTTTAGTGCAAAATTAAATTTTAAGACCACTCCATAGCCAGGTTGTTTAAGTATAGTCTCTAGCAGGGCTTGATCTTAATTTTTAAAATAATGTTCACTTAACAAAACTTAGTACCTGGTTGACCGAGCCTTGCTCGGAGCTTTATGATAAGCATTTTGAGGCAAATTTTTAAGGTTTTATATATTTTATTTTATAAAGTACTAAAATAAATTTAGAGGATAGACATTGTACAAATATTCAGTTAAATTTGAATTATTTCATTTATTTTGTCCGATCAACACATAGTTTGCATAGTTTTCAGTTTAACTCATTTTGAATAATTTTGGAAATTAGTCATACCAACAGAAACCTCCGTCGATTCACGCGCAACAACTTTGCTAAAGATTATAGTCTGATCAAATACACAGTTTACGATTTAATTCACTTTTTAGTGGCGCCACCTGTCGGACTTTGATCATTCCAAGTCATAAACCTTCGTCGGCTTATCCGTAACAACTTTGCTAAAGATTATAGTATGATTAAATGTACAGCTACGATTTAATTGACTTTGAGTAATTTTCAGTAGCGCCACCTGTCGAAATTTTTTCATACCAACTAAGAAAAATTCGTGGGCTAATGTGCAACAACTTTGCTAAAGATTATAGCATGATTAAATGTACAGCTACGATTAAATTGACTTTGAGTAATTTTTAGTAGCGGCACCTGTCGGAAATTATTCATACCAACTAAAAAGCCTTTGCCGGCTCATGCGCTACAACTTTGCTAAAGATCATAGTATGATCAACAGTTTACGATTTAATTAATTTTTAGTAATTTTCAGTGGCGCCATCTGTCGGAAATTAGTTTTACCAACTTAAAAACCTTCGCCGGCTTATCCGCAACATCTTCGCTAAAGAGCATAACATGATCAAATTTACAGTTTACTATTCTATAAACTTACATACAGACTATTCTATAACTTACATACAGACTAATAAGCTAAATTTTTCCCCTTCAAGAAAGTACCAAATACGTGTTCAATATTTCTTTCACATTTATTGATTGCAGTACAATGTTCCTTTCTATATTCTTTAGTTTAAAAAATAAGAGTGGGTTAAAAAAGTATCAAAAAAAACTATTTTCACCCTCTAATTTTATTTTATTTTAATTTTGTTTCTGTACCTATTACTTTAGGAGATAGAACGTTTTTGATTTTTTCCCCTTTTCACCCGGTTTTACCCTCTTAGAGGCAAAGGTTCCAAAAGTCCCTTCTTCTTCGACCTATACATTAAAAAAGGTACTCACTGTCTAAATTTTATCAAAATCGTTAGAGCCGTTTTCGAGATGTATATATATATATATATATATATATATATATATATATATATATATATATATATATATATATATATACAATTATTGCTCGTTTAAGAATATAAGTACCTGGTAGACCGAGCCTTGCTCGGAGCTTTATGATAAGCATTTTGAGGAAAATTTTAAAATTTTTATATATTTTATATTATAAAGTGCTAAAATAAATTTAGAGGAAAGACATTGTAGAAATATTCAGTTAATTTTGAATTATTTGATTTATTTTGTCCGACCAACACATAGTTTGCATAGTTTACAGTTTAACTCATTTTGAATAATTTTGGAAATTATTCATATCAACAGAAATCTCTGTCGACTCATGCGCAACAACTTTGCTAAAGATTATAGTCTGATCAAATGCACAGTTTACGATTTAATTCATTTTGAGTAGTTTTCTGTGGCGCCACCTGTCGGACTTTGCTTATTCCAATTCATAAACCTTCTTCGGCTTATCCGTAACAACTTTGCTGAAGATTATAGCATGATTAAATGTACAGCATACGATTAAATTGACTTTGAGTAAATTTCAGTAGCGCCACCTGTCGAAATTTCTTCATACCTACTAAGAAACCTTCGTCGGCTGATGTGCAACAACTTTGCTAAAGATTGTAGCATGATTAAATGTACAGATTACGATTAAATTGACTTTGAGTAAGTTTCTGTAGCGCCACCTGTCGGAAATTATTCATACCAACTAAAAAGCCTTCGTCGGCTCATGCGCTACAACTTTGCTAAAGATCATAGCATGATCAAATGTACAGTTTACGATTTAATTAATTTTTAGTAATTTTCAGTGGCGCCATCTGTCGGAAATTAGTATTATCATCTAAAAAACCTTCGCCGGCTTATCCGCAACATCTTCGCTAAAGAGCATAACATGATCAAATTCACAGTTTACTATTCTATAAAGAACATACATACAGACAAACATTCATTTGTTTAAAATAATACTAATTTTTCCCCCTTTTTATTCCCTAATTTCTAAAAGTTCCATATGTATATTTGGTACTTTTTTGGTGCCAATTGAATTCGGTACATTTTTTTTAAAACGCATTTAACATAATGTATAATGTTCCTATTCATATTACTTTGGAGATGTTAAGTTATCATTTTATCCCTTTTTTACCCATTTTGGCTCCAAAATCAAAAAAGTACCAAATACGTGTTTCATGTTTTTTTTTACATCTATTGATTGCAGTACCAAGTTTCTTTCTATATTCTTTAGTTTAAAATATAAGAGTGGGTTAAAAAGGTGCCTAAAAAACTATATTCACCCTTTTTTACCCCCTATCGGACATAGTTTCAAAAAAGTACCAAACACCTGTCCGCTTATTTTCAAAGCTGTTTAAAACGTAATTTTAATTTTGTTTCTATACCTATTACTTTAGGAGACATAGCGTTTTCGATTTTTTCCCCTTTTTACCCGTTTTTACCCTCTTATATATATATATATATATATATATATACAATTATTGCTCGTTTAAGAATATAAGATAAGATAAAGCCATGTCGCAGAACTTAATTCCGTTGAAAAGTGGAATAAATTCTGTTTTGTGCTTCTATAAAAAAAACAAATTTTTTTTTGCGGAATTAACCCACAATCCGTTTTCAAAGTGAAAATAAATTTGAACCTAGTTTTTTTTTATTTCAATATTAGGCCCTATATCTAGGACCTATAGCCCCATACTCCACAAGGAAATGTAGGATAACAGTAACAAAGAATTTTTAGAAATTTTAATTGAAAAAATCGAGTATTGAAGCTAAAATCATTTCGACTGGCATTCAACTATGGAATGGTTTTAATTCCGAAAGGAATTTGTAACAGTTCTGAATCAAGAAAAGCGCCAAAATATAGTTTTTACTCTCTAAATATTTTTACGAGGGGTACTATGTATATTTAAGGGACCGCCAAAACTAATTTTAATAGCTAAATTCTATCTACATTATGAATTCAATAATGGTCGTAATTCAATCGCTTACGAATTTCATGAAAATAGTCCAAAACCGGTTGTGCCTCAAAAAGCGATATAGTGGGTGAACTGATAAGGCAAAATAGTCTTATGACATATTGTGAGATACAGGCATTCTTACACATTAATTCCACTTCAAAACATTTTCAAATATTATTTGATATTACCAAGACATAAATGTACCTCAAGTAAAAAAAAACTATGGCCAAATCGCCGCATTCGATATCGATCAAAAACTCAGACGCTAAAGCAAGTATTGTGTAACATACCTTAGGGATTTTTAAAATAATTTATTTTGCAAACAGTTTAATAAAATTTGAGCTTGTCAAAACATTTAGTTTAAAACTAATTATTTTACTATCAGAAACTTTTGCCAAATAAGTTACAATGTTGTGTGTCTTGATATATAATATATTATTAAGATTATCCTAAAAGTATGCTACACAAATGTTTCTGAAATATCTTACATTTCGATCGATGATTTGGCGCCAGTTTGTTTCTTGTTTTATATTATTGCGAAGAATGTATTCTATGTATTGAAAGTAACCAAAACCAGTGTTGTCATATTGCAACTGATGTCATTATAGTAAAGTTAAGTTGTAAAGGTACTCACATATAAGATATTGTTCCGAAAACATATATCTAATGAAAATATTTGAGAAAGTTAAAGGTTTGGTGATTAGTCGTGGTGCTTCAAAACATATGTGACAGCTGAAGAATTGTATAGGTCTTCCAAGACGAGCAAAATCTAATAGAATTCATATAGCGTCGAATCACATCGAAAAACTAAACCTGTCTCAATTGGTGCCAATGCATCACATATATTTACTTATATTCTCAAAAATAAAGAATTAATTTCGAGTTAAACGAGACTTTAGGTGACATGTGGACCATTTGTCAGCAGTTAAAAAAATTGTCTTTTTGAGATCATACGAAGATTTTCTAGTATATGAGGTCTGTTCAAAAAAAAAAAGTGGATTTTTAAATTTTGCGATCTTGATTCGCTTAGAAGGGTCATAAATGGTGACGAATCATGAGCCCAGGAGAACAAGGCCAAAAAAAAACGGCATATGTGGAGGTTTTGTTGACTGCTTTTTCGATTACCTTGGCGTAGTGCATCAGGAGTTCTTACCACATGATTGTACGGTCATTAAGGAGTATTATCTTGAAGTTGTGCGCCGCTTGCGAGAAGCAATACAAAGAAATCGACCGGAATTGTGAAAAAAACAATTCAGGGCTTTTGCATCACGATAATGCAACTGCTCACCAAAACCAACTCCGTAGTCATGCCTCAGCCACCGTATTCACCTGATTTAGCACCCTGCGACTTTTTCCTGTTCCCACGATTGAAGATACTCATGAAAGAATGGCGTTTTCAGACAATCAACCCCTTGACGTATTTCCACGAGTCTAACGCGTGGTAATATTTCTGTGCCTAACATGATTATCACGAGTCTGACTCGTTTTGCGACTGTTCTTAAGCATCAAAACTGTTTAGTGCAGGTTGTATGCGAACAGTTGGAAGCGAACTTCGTTGCGTTAATTGATACGTCAAGGGGTTAAGAAGGTACAAACCAAATCGCTGTGAGAGCTCAACAGTATGCCTAAAAGTGCATATCCAGAACTGCACCAGGATTCGAAAAAAAGACGCTGTATTATATCTGAAAGGGACTACTTTGAAGGGGACAAAATAGAAATTGATGAATAAATAAATATTTTTTGAGAAAAATTAAAATTCTTTTTGGATAGACCTCCTATTTAAGACATTTTGGTCTTGTATGGGTCTGTAAACAGAAAATCGGCCAAATCGATCGAAATTCGAATTTTGCTTTATGTTTACACAATTCATTATTCTGCACGGAACAATAATTATCTTAAAAATTATGGGGGTGTTTTTAAATTTGGGAATATATTTGTACCTTTCGAACGGAAGGTATGGTAAAATATAAATCGATTTCAGCAAAATTTGGCACCAGGCCTGCCAGATTTGCCGATTTATCAGCATTTTGGCGATTTTTGACCAGAAAAATTTGTAAAGTTCCGATATGCAGATTTTGGCTAGGAAATTTGCGATTTTTGAGATTATATCAAAAACATCATTCAAGGTATTAACATACATATATGATAAACCACAAACCACTTTTTAACCACTAAAAACAAACGATATAAGTTTTCAATAATTCCGATATATTTGAATTTACAGAGTCAAAATTTAGGAACAAAATAAAAATTTTTAATAAAAAATTTTGCTATCAGGTATGTGATGGACATTTTTCGTTTTCAATCGATCGATTTCAGATATATTTTTTTTAGCTAATTTTCGGTTATTTCCCCCAAAAAAATTAAAATTTTGGCTTTAATCCTTTTTATTCATTCTTATCATTCTTTGGTTTGAGTTTTTTGGGAAAATAACCAAAATTTATCTCAAAAATATATCTGAAATCGATCGATTTCAAAACGATCGTTTTCCATCACATACCTGATACAGGTGTACTACAGACAAATTTTCAATTTTTTGTCTATGGAAAAATTGTATATTTTAAATTATTTCGAACTAAAAACTTTAAATTTAAATTCTCCTAAAGAAAAATTTTAAATTAATTCTGTAGCGATTTTAAAATTTTTTCTATCGAAATAATACATTTTTTTGTAAAGAAAAATTTTTCATATAAAATTTTTTGTTTTGAAAAATGTTCTACATTTTTTTGTATAGAAAAATGTTCCATGAAAAATTTTTTTCATGAAGAAATTTTTAATGTAGATTTTTTGTTTAGGAAATTTTTCAATATAAGATTTTTTGTAAAGAAGCATTTTTAGTATAACATTTTTTGAATAGAAAAATTTTTAATATAAAATTTTTTGTATAGAGAATTTTTCAATATGATTTTTTTCTTTTAGAAATTTAATGAAATTTGTTCTAAGAAAAATTAAATATAAATAATAAATAAAAGATAAAACTGAAAAATGTTTGTATGTTTCTGTTCAGATGATAATCTTCGCTTTATGTTGATAATTGTTAGACACAATAATTCTTATTTATTCTGTTCTGCAAATAAGATATAATGTGTGGTTTTCGCTTTATCTAGAATTAGGGAGGATTCCTGAAGAGATGGCCCAACCAACCATCGAAACGCGTCGAGGAAAGGTTTCTCCACCAACATTTTTTGGTTTTATCAAAAAACTATTTATTGCAATAATAAATAATTGTAATAAATTGGAATCTTAGTGCAATACACTACAGTAAATCTTTTTAATTAAATGTTTGATGTCCCAAAATTGTTGATGAATTTCTTTTAATTCGGCTTTATTTGTGATATATATTTGACAGTTCCTATTTTTGGCAAATTTCTGAAATTTTACTGCCGATAATACCGTTTTTGTAAAAAACTATACCGATTTTTTGCGAAAATTTTCTGGCAGCCCTGTTTGGCATATATTATGTATGTTTACCCAATTTTTTTTTTAATTTCCTAAAAATTATAATATATAGTCCTTAAAAATTTGATCTATATTTTGGCCTTAACTACATATGATATTCAATTTTAATTCGGTTTGTCGTCTGTACATTTGTGCTGGCCCTTCTGGTCTTTGACTATCTTATGAGTTATAATCTATTAAAAAGGAGCGATATCTTTAGATTTAATACAAGACATATATTAAGTTTGTATAAACAATTTGTTGGTCTTTTGAGTGCCCATGTTTGCCTGTTTAGAGTTAAAAAATTTAGTTTTCTTGATAGGTTAGGTTAGGTTAGGCAGGATGCAGTCCTTATGGTCCGCGTCACTTGGGTCCAAAAAGAGGTCCCTTTGTAATTCCTGCATGGGAAAGAAAATAAAATTTCCGCAGTGATGTTACCTGGTACATTACTGTCACTGCGTACCCAGAGAAGTTCGATGTTGGAATGCCTCGCCATCTCGTTTAGGGATGTCCGGATTGCGGCAAGACTATCCGTACGGAAACAAATATCGTTAGAGTATATTCGGTGGTACGTGAGCCACTTGCTCGCCCTATAGATAGCTGAGATTTCAGTTGGAAGAGTACTACATTGTTTGGGAAGCTTGAACTTTTGTCCCAAAAAGTGGGATAAAGAAGCCTCCTCCTACACCGCGTACCGATTTAGATCCGTCCGAGTAGATATCCAGGGTCCCTTCTCTGGAGTCGATTTCAGCCCCAGAGATATCCACAAAAAAGAATTGCTCGAAAACGGGTGATGGCAGTAGTCAATATTTTCGGGGAGATTAGGTAGTTTATCCAGAATAGTGGAGTGGCCTATGGATGAGGTAGACCATTCACCGGTAGTTCTTAACCTAACTGCTGAGTTAAGAGCTACGAATTGGGCCATTAGCTCAACCGGGAGCCAGTCGAGCATAGCAAACAGTGCCTTTGATGGTGTAGTCCTTAAGGCACCCGTAATCATGAGGGCAGCGGATCTGAGGATCTTGCCAAAGGATCCTCGCTGATTAGCCTTATTGAGGGCAGGCCACCAGACAAGAGCGCCGTACATAAGTATAGGTTTAACAACCATTTCAAAGAGCCAGGCGGTATTGGACGGGGAAAGGCCCCACGTATTTCCCAGAGCTCTTCTGCACGAGTATAGTGCAATGGAAGCCTTAGACACCCTAGATTGAGTGTTTAAGTTCCATGACAGCTTAGAGTCCAGAATCACTCCCAAATATTTGGCATGATCCGTGAGTACCAGTTCAGTCCCATCTAGCTTTGGGAGGGTGAACTGGGGAATCTTGCATTTCCTGGTGAATAGAACGAGTTCCGTTTTGGCGGGGTTAACTCCCAGGCCATTGGATACACTCCATTCGGTGAGTGTAGCTAGAGCGACTTCCAGTCGCTGCGAGATAGTGTTCGGGTACTTGCCCGAGACTGCAATAGCGACATCATCTGCATAAGCAACAGTTTTGAAGCGCAGAGAGTCCAAATCCATTAACAGTTTGTTAATAGCAAGGTTCCAGAGCAGAGGAGACAGAACCCCTCCCTGAGGAGTGCCCCGGCGTGCTACTTTATATACCGTAGCTATGCCCAAGGTTCAGAAGATAATCCTATAAGAGAGAAGTTTCCCTACGAAGGAGACAATAGTTATCAACTCCTAGGTTTTCTTAATAAAAAGAACTTAAATCTAATAATAAATTCTTAATATTCCGTAATTTTACGATTAAAAAATCTAGATTTTGACATAAGCTTTTCCAATTAAAAAAAAAAAAAAAAACACATCGCAACATTGATTTCCCATAGGCTGAGCAATAATATTCATTCTTGTTTTTGTTAAAATTGAACACAGGCAATATATGACTAAAAATCTTCGCGAAATTCGATAATTTCAAATCCCGATTGACACAATTTTCTTTATTAGAAATCGATCTAAGACTGAGGAATATGGCGATCATGTCTCGGAAAAAAATAATGATTTCTCCTTATATTCGTTAACACTTCGAACGAAGTATTCATACCTTTATGACTCTGTTTAATAAACATACATACACTATACAAAACTACACTATTATCATTCACTTAACGCTTCAGTATTTTGGCCATTCAATTAGAATGAGAAAAAAAACCGGGTGAATATAGAAATAAAATAAACAAACGAGAAAAACCAACAACAACAACGACAAGACAACGCCTTATACCAAAAAAATGACGTAATGTAAGACGTTTTTTTTATAAAAATTGTTTTGACTTTGCGGTTTATGCACTGAGAGGTTCTCCAGCCAACAAAAACCGAATTATATATTTTTTTTATTTGATAGAAACTTAATTTTATGTGAACATTTATTAGCCACCAAAAGGTAAACAAGTAGTGAGAAGAATGAAACGAATAAAGAGGAAGTGGCAAAAATGGCTATCAGGCCTTTTAGGAATACCTCAATTCCAAAGAGACTTTTTTTGTGAGTGTAGAGCGGTCGGTGGTAATTAACAGTTTAACAAGTACTTAAGTAGGTACACTTTTGGTTTAGTTAAGTTGATGTATAATTTTATTTGCTTTTATTTCCTAATGTCGGTTGTGCTAAAAATGGTCAATGGACAAACTAGAAATTTTTGCCAATGAATTTATGTGTAATAACAGTTTTAGAATTCTTTTTTATGACTTTTAGGTTAAATAAATATTTAAAGTTTATTTTAACAATTTGGCAAATTATCAAGAGTTTTTTGAGTGTTCAGTTATATTAACCATGAATTCTGATCCATTAAAGGTCATTAACCCCTTAAACTAAAGATAAAGAGTCACTATTATTTTGTAAGGAAAAGGTTTTAAAAATCGAATATTAAGAAAAACATTCAAACGTAGATGATTTTGAACATTCAAACGTGGTTAATTTTGAATAAATAATATGCCAGTTCACAATCCGTTGCAATTGGTGAAGCATCGTAGCAATTGTAAATCGGTGCAGCAAATGAAAAAATTTCTGAAGAAATATTGAATATAGAAAATTTTTCATTTCTCTACAAATTCTACGATGCTAGACTATGGAAGTCCAGGATAAAAGAAGAAGAAGACTATTTGCAACGGATTGTGAACTGGGCTATTATTTTAAATTATTGATACTATTATAATCCTCTTGTCGTACGCTAAGCAGAAAAACCTATAAATAAAATAAAATTATTCATTTTAACCTCACAAATGATGCAAATTAAAAGAATAATAAATACAAATTTTCATATGATATTGCATATTAAATATGATATTTCTACAATTTCCAACAATAATTGGCGGCATAAAATCAATTGATTCCCTCCTCCAATAAATTATTTTTTTTATTATTAAATTATTTGACATCGTAAAAATAGTTTAATGCGGTCTATATGAGAAAACATTGTATTTTAAAATGAAATTTCATATTATTACTATGTATGAAAAATGCAAAAAAAAAACATATGGGCAAATCCTGCGTGACGGACGATACATTTGCACGGAATTTCTTGTACTTACCCAGTAAGAGAATAGGTTTATTCTCAAATTAAGGATGATTTGAAAATAAATCTTTTTTCAAAGGTCAAACGTTTGATAATGATTTGAGAATAATAGCGTTCTCAACAAAAAGGGGACTTTATTCTCAAATTGAGAAATACCTTTATTCTCAAATCATTATCAAACCTCATTCTCAAAGGTTTTTCAAATGTGGATTCATCTACATGTGGAACTTAAATCAAATGTAAAAGTCATCACATTTCAAACGTTTGACACTGTTCTTACTGGGTATATGTATTCCATTGTCGTTCTAGACTAGATAGCTTTGCACAGATTTCAGCGAATATTAGCCCATCGATTGTGCTATCGAATGGTGTTTATTAATATCAAACCTCATTCTCAAAGGTTTTTCAAATGTGGATTCATCTACATGTGGAACATAAATCAAATGTAAAAGTCATCACATTTCAAACGTTTGACACTGTTCTTACTGGGTATATGTATTCCATTGTCGTTCTAGACTAGATAGCTTTGCACAGATTTCAGGGAATATTAGCCCATCGATTGTGCTATCGAATGGTGTTTATTAATTTATATACTTCTTTTGGAGGAAAAAGATATTCGCTTTTACAAAAAATGGAAGTGACTTTTTTTCAACACGAGTTTCTGTAAATTTTAGCAAATCGGTCATAGTAATAAAAAAAATGTAAATACATTAAAAACAGAGAAAAGTCAGAGGATTACAAAACAGCTTTTATAAAACGTTTTTAAGTTTCCAGTTTCAACAAAAATCCATAAATGAACTGTTGCGGGCGCTACGTGACGGACGATACAGTTTTTACCTGAATGTTTTTTATTAGGAAAAAATTCATGTTTCATATTTTTTTTAAGGATTCATTGAAAATAAAGGTTCAATTTGTTCCCGAATTTCATCTTCTTCCTTTTCATGTTCGCGGTTAAAATGCGATTTTTTAGCAAAATTTAATGTTTCACAAAACGGCCAAATACATTTATTCATTTAAAGTTTTACACTTCTTACATCTTATTTTTTTAGAGTGTCCCAAAAATAAAAAAAAAATCAAATTTCAATATAATCAAATTTGCCCCACTGTATATTTTTTAATACCTAATATCTTAAATTTAATCTGTGGATATAGACAGTGTTATTGCTTTATGAATAAGATAGACATGTGTTCGTAAATTTTTTATTTAATAAATATTATTTTGTAAAAAATATATACTGTGACGGACGCTACACACTTTCCTTTACATATTATTTTGTAAAATGCTATAGTTAACATCTATATATTTTTAGCCTAATATAAAGCATACTATAAGTTCTCTTTACGAACCAAGTTCAGTTGAAGAAAAAATAAAAATTGCACTAGTCAAATTAAAAAAAAAAACGTTATTTCTGTGACGGACGCTACGCACTGTGAGCCCTTTTTTCTTGACGTTATTATATCACTCCAATTGCTTTTGATGGGGTCTTTTACATCTAATCGTATAAAATTAAGCAGACTTTGAGCCCCTACTGAAACTTGATACCTAAATGGATGGTTTTGCGATTTTAATGAACTTTTAAAAAACCTATTATTTTATAAAAATTCGAGATGAGTGCAAATAAAAAAAATTGTATCCATTTTATATTCTAAAGGATCAATATATGGTTAATTTTTCCATAAAAACAAATAAGCTATTTTTACAGTTTTAAAATGTTGTCCTTGGTTAAAGGTTTTTCGGATTTGCCCATATGACGGATTCAAATGTTAACAAAGCTTTAAAAAAGTTCAATTAAATTTAAAGTCTTGCTATGAATTGCAAATTACTTATTAAAAAATTCAATATTTTTTACTACTAACCATATGTTTGTTAAGTTTCACCTGAAAACATTTAATTAATTTTATAAAATTTTACACAAGATTTTACATAATACATTTAGTTGGGACAGTTTACAGAACCGCTTAACCTGTAATATAATGATTTATGATTAATGCCACATGCATTAATGTTTAAATACAATTACACTATAACATATTTTGAGGGTGATGGTCTTGGGTCAAAAAAATTCCTATGTCATATGAAAGTACCAGACTAGTGTATTCTAGCCCTAAATGCGTTTGGCGCTAGTAGGTGGAACTTTGGAGTTATCGCATTTTGAAAGTTGCAATATTCTGTGTAGCAGTCAAATCAAACATTTTGGAAAATTTACTATTTATATGAAATTTTTCGAAAATTGACTATTTATAGGAAATTTTTCGAAAATTAACTATTTATAGGAAATTTTTCGAAAATTGACTATTTATAGGAAATTTTCCGCAAATTGGTTATTTATAGGAAATGTTTCTAAAATTGACTATTTATAGGCAATTTTTCGAAATTTGACTATTTATAGGAAATTTTTCGAAAATTTATTATTTATAGGAAATTTTTCGAAAATTTACTTTTTATAGGAAATTTTTCGAAAATTGACTATTTATAGGAAATTTTTCGAAAATTTAATATTTATAGGAAATTTTTCGAAAATTGACTATTTATAGGAAATTTTTCGAAAATTGACTATTTATAGGAAATTTTTTGAAAATTTACTATTTATAGTAAATTTTTCGAAAATTGACTATTTATAGGAAATTTTTCGAAAATTGACTATTTATAGGAAATTTTTTGAAAATTTACTATTTATAGGAAATTTTTCGAAAATTTACTATTTATAGGAAATTTTTCAAAAATTGATTTTTTAAATGAAATTTTTCGAAAATTGACTATTTATAGGAAATTTTTCGAAAATTGACTATTTATAGGAAATTTTTCGAAAATTGACTATTTATAGGATATTTTTCGAAAATTGACTATTTATGGGAAATTTTTCGAAAATTGACTATTTAAA
Source organism: Stomorhina lunata (assembly GCA_933228675.1). Lineage (NCBI taxonomy): Eukaryota > Metazoa > Arthropoda > Insecta > Diptera > Rhiniidae > Stomorhina > Stomorhina lunata. Next base: position 92,625,507 of record OW121740.1, on the reverse strand, counting down.
GGAAATTTTTTGAAACTTGACTATTTATAGAAATATTTTTGAAAATTGACTATTTATACGAAATTTTTCGAAAATTGATTGTTTATAGAATATTTTTCGAAAATTTACTATTTATACGAAATTTTTCAAAAATTGACTATTGATAGCAAATTTTTCAAAAAATGACTATTTATAGGTAATTTTTCGAAAATACACTATTTATAGGAAATTATTCGAAATTTGACTAGTTATAAGAAATTTATTAAAAATTTACTATTTATAGAAAATTTATCAAAACTTGACTATTTATAGGAATTTTTTCGAAAATTGACTATTTATAGGAAATTTTTCGAAAATTGACTATTTAAAGGAAATTTTTTTGAAACTTGACTAATTATAGGAATATTTTTGAAAATTATCTATTTATACGAAATTTTTCGAAAATTGACTATTTATAGAATATTTTTCGAAAATTGACTATTTATAGGAAATTTTTCGAAAATTGACTATTTATAGAAAATTTTTCGAAAATTGACTATTTTTAGGAAATTTTTCGAAAATTGACTATTTATAGGAAATTTTTCGAAAATTGACTATTTATAGGAAATTTTTCGAAAATTGACTATTTATAGGAAATTTTTCGAAAATTGACTATTTATAGGAAATTTTTGGAAAATTGACTATTTATAGGAAATTTTTCGAAAATTGACTATTTATAGGAAATTTTTCGAAAATTGACTATTTATAGGAAATTTTTCGAAAATTGACTATTTATAGGAAATTTTTCGAAAATTGACTATTTATAGGAAATTTTTCGAAAATTGACTATTTATAGGAAATTTTTCGAAAATTGACTATTTATAGGAAATTTTTCGAAAATTGACTTTTTAAGTAAATTTTTCGAAAATTGACTATTTATAGGAAATTTTTGGAAAATTGACTAATAATGGAAAATTTTTCGAAAATTGACTATTTTTAGGAAATTTTTGGAAAATTGACTATTTATAGGAAATTTTTCGAAAATTGTCTATTTATAGGAAATTTTTCAAAAATTGACTATTTATAGGAAATTTTGCGAAAATTTACTATTTATAGGAAATTTTTCGAAATTGACTATTTATAGGGCATTTTTTGAAAATTGACTATTTATAGGAAATTTTTTGAAAATTTACTATTTATAGGAAATTTTTCGAAAATTGACTATTTATAGGAAATTTTTCGAAAATTGACTATTTATAGGAAATTTTTCGAAAATTGACTATTTATAGGAAATTTTTCAAATATTCAGGTATGTGATGGAAATCGATCGTTTTGAAATCGATCGATTTCAAATATATTTTTGAGGTAATTTTCGGTTATTTCCTCAATAAAAATTAAAATTTGGGCTTTGATCCTTTTGACTGATATTTTATATTTCATTTGGTTTGAATTTTTTGGAAAAATAAGCGAAAACTATCTCAAAAATAAATTTGAAATCGGTCGATTTGAAAACAATCGTTTTTCATCACATACCTTATTGACTATTTATAGGAAATTTTTCGAAAATTGACTATTTATAGGAAATTTTTCGAAAATTGAATTTTTATAGAAAGTTTTTCGGAAATTTGCTATTTATAGGAAATTTTTCGAAAATTGACTATTTATAGTAAATTTTTCGAAAATTGACTATTTATAGAAAATTATTCGAAAATTGACTATTTATAGGAAATTTTTTTGAAAATTGACAATTAATAGGAATTTTTTTTCGAAAATTGACAATTTATAGGAATTTTTTTTCGAAAATTGACTATTTATATGAAATTTTTCGGTAATTGACTATTTATAGGAAATTTTTCGAAAATTTACTATTTTTAGGAAATTTTTCGAAAATTGACTATTTATATATTTATTTGAAATTTTTCGAAAGTTTACTATTCATAGGAAATTTTTCGAAAATTGACTATTTATAGGAAATTTTCCATAAATTGGTTATTTTTAGGAAATTTTTCGAAAATTGACTATTTATAGGAAATTTTTCGAAATTTGACTATTTATAGGAAATTTTTCAAAAATTTATTATTTATAGGAAATTTTTCGAAAATTTACTTTTTATAGGAAATTTTTCGAAAATTGACTATTTATAGGAAATTTTTTGAAAATTTAATATTTATAGGAAATTTTTCGAAAATTTAATATTTATAGGAAATTTTTTGAAAATTTACTGTTTACAGGAAATTTTTTGAAAATTGACTATTTATAGGAAATTTTTCGAAAATTTACGATTTATAGGATTTTTTTTCGAAAATTGACTATTTATCTGAAATTTTTCGAAAATTGACTATTTATAAGAAATTTTTTGAAAAATAAAATAAATAGGAAATTTTTTGAAAATTGACTATTTATAGGAAATTTTTCCAAAATTGTCTATTTATAGGAAATTTATCGAAAATTGACTATTTATTGGAAATTTTTCGTAACCTTTCTAACCTAACCAAGACACACGTCCTAATAAAGAATGATTATTTGAATACTAAAATTAGTTTTACTACATTGACCTCAATTAATAAAGTTAAAATTTTCACATCAATTTTCTGAAACATATTTTAGCAATAAAATCTAATTAAGCAGCAAAGCATCAGCAAAAGTTCTTTTATATAAGTATAACTAATTTAATTATTCAGAGTAAATAGTAATAATTAGTTTTATAGTTTTTCATTCCATAGAATATAATTTGCAAAATATTTTGTTGTGGCATAAACAGAACAAAATTAAATCAAATTAAATTAGACAAAAACATAAAAATGCAGTTAAAGAACACAAACAATTATTTAATGCATTCAGGCAGTTAATAACTTTCTAATTAAGTTACAAACTAATACAATAATTATTAACAATTTAGAAAATTTGTTTCAATTTAGCAAAATTTTGAATTTCTCTTTTAATATTTATACAAATTGGCCGAAATAATAAGAAACCAAATGAATGAAAAATTTTGGAAATATTTATAACGAATTCAAATTGAACGAAATTATCGAACGAAAATACAATAAAATTTAGAATTAGAATAGAATTATTTAGAAGCTGAAACAGCGCAAACCTTGTTGTTGATAATTATGAAATTCCGTTGAATCGAATTTCTCACTCGATCTATAAAGTTGGCCGGGTGGAAAATCTTTTGGTTTTGGATACAAATTCATTCAAATACATTTAAGAAATTAAACAAGTTGGCAATAATTGTTCAGTTTTAAATACCCAATTCCATGTTGTATTGCCAAGTACGAGGTAATTTTTAATGAGGATTTCAATATATTTTTCGATTTTTTATATACACACACACGCACACATCACACACAAAAATTTGAACATAAAATTTATTTGATTGTTGATTTTTCAATATTTTTTGAGGTAAAATATTTAAGCATAATTCAACATAAATAAAATTATTAAAGAAAATATAAGAAATTAAAAAAAAAAGTGCGTGATTGGTTGATTTAATTTTATTACGCAGTGTTCAACATAGATTTTTTTTTGATTATTTGGAGGATATGGTGTAGTAGTAGATAATAGAGCGGTAGTAGTAGTAGAGTAGCAGAGGTGGTGTTTTGGTGTTGGTGGTGGTAGATACAAAAAGATACAGAGAAAACATTTAAACATTTTAAAAATTTTTTAATAAAAATTGAATTTATCTCATTTTTTTATGAAAATGTGTGAAGTGATATTTTAATTATGAGCTAAGTAAATTATGAAAAAATAATTAAAGTTTTAAGCAGATGTTTTTTATACATAAATATTTTTATTTATTTATAAATATAAAAGCCATAACCCTTTCAACTAAAAATAAAAATTCAAAGAAAATTTCAATTTTACTTTCTTTTAAAACAATTTTGAAATCATTTATATTCCGATATGTGATGGTAACCGATCGTTTTCAAATCGATCGATTTCAGACATATTTTTCAGATAATTTTCCCCATTTCCACAAAAATTTAAGACCAAATATTAAATAAGATATCAGTCAAAAAGGTTAGAAACCAAATTTTAATTTTTTGGGGTTAATATCCGAAAATTATTTCAAAAATATATCAGAAATCGATCGATTTGAAAACGATCGATTTCCATTACTTTATTATTCGCAGCTGATCCAAAAAACGCTGTCCAATATTTGTATTAAATTTTAGTATTTTTTTGTTAAAAATCTTTAGAATAGTAATGTAAAATTTTTATACTTAATTCAGATCTTATAAAAATTCTTCCAACAGGGACTTCCGAACTTTGGCAATTTTAAACGATCATTCAAAAAAGTCGATTTGTCAAATTACACACTGCGACAAAAAAAAAATAAAGTAAAAATTTCTGGGATGTTATACCAATATTTTGGTAGGTACTGTCGAGTAGAACAACACTTTGTTTTTGGAATTTTCAAAACACCCCCAAAATCTGGAGTTACGAATAAAAAACCGGATTTTCATACCCGTGTGCACTTAACACCCCGTAACTTAGACTTAGTGCCAACCGATTTTAAGTTTTTTGAAAGATATTGCAAGAAGTTTAACCCTTTTCAACGGTATATAGTTTCTAAAAATATATTTATTTATTCTATTATTTTTTCCGAGGTAAATAATAGAATTTTAAGTTCGAAATTTTTGGTATTTCGTAATCATAATCTAATCAAAAAATTTAAAAAAAAAATCACTTCATTTTAAAGTCAACTTTACATTACTATTCGTTATGATTTTTATTACAAAAATTAACAAATGGCCAGAGTATTCTCGCAAAATTTTAAAAATACTAAATTTTTATCGAAATTTATTTGTTAGATAATTTTGATAAAATTATTACTAATTTACTGATAAGCAAAATACTCAAAAATGTGCGTTATGGTTAAAAAATACATAAAAAATAAATGTAATAATTAGATATAAAAAGTAAAAAAATACATAAATAGTAAGAAATATTTTGTTAATAATGCATATCTTTACTTTTAGTTTAAAAAAATATGTGTGAAATCAATTTTATCTATGATTATTTTCCACCTGCTGTAACCGCTTATTTGTTGTTATAGTTTCGTTATATTTCCCGTATTATTTCAAAAATCTTATCGCCAAGATAGAGAAAACTCATTCAATACCAAATAATTCAATTGAAATAAATCGAATTCATTTTATACACCATTAAACGGAATTTAAGTTGCGGCCGCAAAAATGTTATAGCGAGTGTCATGTTTCTAAAAATATCATTGAAGATTTTAATGTAAAGGGTCTACCGATAAAAGGTGTTTAAATGGAAAGTTTGAAATTTGTACAGTCGAAATCGTTATTATGAGATTTTTTTTGGAAAATTGTGTTGTATGCTTTTAGGATGTCTGAGATAAATTTCATCTATACTCTAGCATTTTTAGCCGCTACTTCTTTACTTTAATTGTGTTGCCAACCGTCATAATCACATAACGTATGGCAACTGACAACCGATAACAGAAACTCAGTTGCCTTGTCAGTTGAAGATTATATAAGCAACCGGAAATTTGTAGTTGCCGTGATCGTTTGCAATACATAATCGAGCTATATGTTAATGAATATCTAATTCACACCTCTTTAGTGAAACACCCTTTTCAAATGGCTTTTATAAAAGCGCATTAACAGTTGTTTTGTCGTTGCTGGTGTTTGTTCAACAACTTTTATTTATTTTAGATATTGCACAATGATTGTAACCGGCTGCAGTCGCAACGCGATGACGATATCGCTACTATAGTGGGACCAACCAAAAGACCAGATATGAAAAAGATAAGTAATAAGTTGGGAAATACTCTTAAAGAAACTAAAACAGGTTGTGAGAAAAAAGGTAAATATTAGATAAAGTGACCAAAGTTAAAGCAATATCAAAAGTGGTATTTTCTATTTAATTAACCTAATAAGAGGCTAGTTAGGAGGCTTAGAGTGTTAGGAAATTATGTGAAATTCTTGAAAAGGGAAATAAATTCAAGTCAAATGCCAAAGTATCTAGCAGTTATCAAGCAGATTTTAAGTGTTATTGGAAATTAGACTGGAATTGAAGCTTTAATCTAAGCGTATGAGTGTGTTCTTGATCATGTGAGAATATATTGGAACATGCATGAACTTTCGTACGCCACATTTTTAGCCACATTTTCAATGACAGCAGCTCTTTGTTTACGTCTGCAGCAAATGCTAGAAACTCTCTTCTCTACTATATAAGGCCGATGGGCGAATATTGTGGGAACAGTTTTAATTGAGACGCGTATAAGAGAACAGTGTGACTAAGAATATTTGGAAAGCAGTTTTGTGAAGTTTGTTTACAGTTTTCTTGAAAGTGTGTTTAAATTGATTAACTCTAAAGTTAATAAAGTTAATATAAATATAAACTGCATAGAGTGTTTTAATTTTGTTTTCGGTTGTTTGCAAAAAGAATTTCTTCCACGTTTTTAAAGGAAAAACGTAACAATATAGCGATTTCCGCAAAAAAATAAAAAAGTCTGCAAGGAGGGACAAGAGAATGTGGATAGATGAACAGGCGAGCCAAGCTAAATCAACTGCAAGTAAAGGCGTCATGAAGACCTTATACAATATCTCAAGGGAGTTGTGCGGCAACCTACCTACAATATCTCAAGGGCGTTGTGTGGCAAACCTACCAATACCAACAGTCCTATGTTGAGTAGTAGCGGAACACTTCTCTCAAGCCCGGATGAACAATTAAGACGATAGACGGAATACTTCAAGTCAACATTAAACAATCCTATTGGATTGGAACCACTGACGGAAGTGCACAATGAAAACAGCCATGACAGTATCTTCAATGGAATTTCAGACAATCCACCAACAGGGCAATGACAATATCTCAGCAGAGATGATTTTATGTTTCTATATCACATCGGCGAGACTGTGGCACCCATTTATGCGTATAATATGGGAAGAAGAAGCTCTGCCAACCTCCTGAAATGAAGGTATACTAGTGAAAATACAAAAAAAAAAAAGGTTGATCCCAAAGACTGCATTAACTACAGGGGTATAAAACTTCTTCTAATTCCGAGCAAAATACTAAGTCGAGTAATTTTGAATAGAACGTCTGACGCAGTTTCTAAAACACTACGCGAAAATCAGTTTGAGTTCCGAGAGAATAGATCTTGTGTTGATCTAATCAACACAGTAAGAATAGTACTGGAGCAATATAATGAATTCCGCACCCCCATTTACCTAGCGTTTATCGACTTTATGAAGGCCTTCGACAGTGTCAACAGGAACTATGTATGGAGAATTTTAGAAAACCGTAGCATGAAAACGAAAATTCTGAACTTAATTCGGGCAATGTACTTGGATTTTAAATGTCGGGTCCTACATAAACTTAAATTGTCTAATCCGTTCGAAGTTACTACTGGAGTAAGACAAGGATGTATCTTATCACCCATACTTATTATGCTTGTCATCGACAATATAATGCGCACGGCACTGAATGGTAGACGTGGTATCCAATGGACACCCTCTAAACAACTCGAGGACTTGTAAAACGCTGATGACTTATGTCTTCTAAGCTAAAGCTGAGGTCACCTATCACTATTGAAACTCGGACAGTTGGGCTGGAAATCAATATTTCTATAACAAAGATTATGCCTGGAGGCTATGCTGCAAATCCGTCGACACACATCAATGTGGATTAAGAGTTTATTGGTTGTTTAGATACCTTTGGTTTCATTCATCAGGATGTTCTTGCACAGATTAGGCACCTCCAAAATCCTTGTGCCAGCTGCTGTTCCAGGGGGATTTCTCACATTATTACCCCTTGGAGTAGTATATTCTGTAATGTTGTTTCCATTCATGCTTAAAACATCGTAAGTGCTTAGTCGATGGATGATGAGTCCAAAGACAAGAGCCACGTTTGTAAAGCGAGCCGTTCGATCCGAGACAGACGCCCGCTTGTAGCCGCAACTAACATGTTGAACAGACGCTACAGTTTCGTACTTTACCAAGTACATGTATCTTAGACCCTTAGACCAAATACGTCGGAATGGCTCTAAGATAACTCCCTCTTACGTTAGCCCTGACCTAGAATCCCACTCGGGTTGTTTACTGCATCTTCAACTCGTGGTACATCCTGGAAACCTGAGCAACGGTTCGCAGGATGTACCACGAGGAGGTGCGAGTAGGAATTGAACACAGTTATTACCTCTTAGCAGGAAACCCAGGAAACAACAGCATCACATTTACATCTAAGGCCCTATGCTCCACTGGGAGTCAAGGATAATAGAAGAAGAAGGTACCTTTAATAATCTTGGTAGTTTGGTTTTTACAAAAAGAGGCGCCGACGAGGATATTGAATCTCGTATTTGGAAATCTCTGCAAATATCAACAACAACTAAGTTACGAATATACAACTTGAACGTCAAGTCCATCTTGTATTACGGTTGCGAAGCTTGGAAACGCACAAATGCCATCGATAAGCACCTACAAACCTTTGCAAACAAATGCTTGCAGCAAATCCTTAACATATAGCCGAATCGCATATAAAGATCTACTAAACGCGACAAACCAATTCCCTACTTCAGTAGAGGTATGTCAAAGGAAATGGAGGTGGATAGGCTTCAAAGACCAAATTGCTCGACAAGCGCTTCGTTGGAATCCACAGAGTAGCGGTCGTCGTGTTGGTGCACCTGCTAGAACGTGGACAAGGTCAATAGATTCATGGAATGACGTATGCCTAATATCTCGCAATAGAGTTCGATATAAAAGGTGGTTGAGGCCCTATGATCTAATGGGAGTAAAGGATGACAGAAGAATGAAACCATAAAACAAAAGTAAAAATATGCAAAAATAGTTATTAAAAAAATATTTCCTTTAATTTAGAGATGAATAAATCTGAACAATTTTGCATAAAGTTATGAAAAGAACTTAAACCTTGAGATAAAAAAATAAGATAAATATGTATGAAATATTTTAGTGAAAATTACAAAAAAAAATACATAAAATTACTATAAAAGACTGAAGAATTATTAGAAAAAGGAAAAAAAATGTTGAATAAAAAATACAAATTTATTATTGTTGGCAACAGAAACTTACCTGGAGCAATTGGTTGATATTCTTGTTGTGGCAGTAAATAACATGTCAAAACCTTAAACGAAAAATACAGAAAAAAAAGTGTACAATAAAATATAACAACTAAAAGAAACATGAATGAAGATAAAAAAAAACAACAGCAACAAAATTTAAATAAATATTTACTTCAAAAACAAATGATTAGTTAAACAAATAAATTTAACAAAAACAAAATTATTAAGACAACAAATCCCCCCAAAAAAAGATCTACCGGGTGTTTTTTATTGAAGTATAGAACTTTAAGTTGGCATCACTTTTTTAACTGGCGGCCATTTTATCAGCTGTCAAGTGATTAATATTTAGTTTGGTTTGCCATTTCATCATGAACAGGTTGACAAAAGAACAACGCTTGCAAATCGTGCAAATTTATTTCGAAAATTATGATTCAGTTCGCGAAGTTTACCGCAAGCTCCGTCCATTTTATGGTCGACATAATCGTCCATCAGAGCAATTAATTCGGTTTACCATGGATCGTTTTCGCACTACGTTTACTCTATGTGATAATACGCATCCGCAGCGACGTCGAACAGTGCGCACCGAAGAAACAATTGCCGCTGTAGAGCAAAGTGTTGAAGAGGACCCGAATGAATCGATTCGCCACCGTGCACAGCAATTGGAGCTTTGTCCATCAACTTTATGGAAGATTTTGTGCAAAGATCTTGGCTTGCGGCCTTACAAGATCCAGCTTGTGCAAGAATTAAAGCCGCGAGACCATGCAATGCGTCGTGATTTTGGTGTATGGGCCGAAAATGAGATTGATCTCGATGCTGATTTTCATCGCAAAATTTTCAATTGGCCACCAAGATCGTGCGATTTGACACCACTGGATTATTTTCTTTGGGGATATGTAAAGTCGCTCGTCTACGCCAACAAACCAGAAACGTTAGGGGACTTGGAAGCCAACATTCGTGGCGTTATTGCCAACATACGGCCCCATATGCTCGAAAAAGTAGTTGAAAATTGGACCTGTAGAATTGGATTTATTCGAGCCAGCCGCGGCGGCCACATGCCCGAAATCATATTTAAACATTAATGGCATAAAATTATCCTTCCAATAAAGCCAAATTGATGGTCATTAAAACGATTTTCTTGTGTTTTATTTCAATTCGAAGTTCTATAATACTAAAAAAAACACCCTTTATAAGACAAAAGAAATATTGAATTATTCAAATTTCCTTATTTCAAATTATACAAAACTGACAAAACAGACGGACCAGACCAAAACAACTGTTTATACAGTTAAAGAGATAACATAACAACCCACACACAAATTTTTAATTGTTTAACTTACCTGTTCACCTGTTTCCTCATCCACATCGGGTTGAAATGTTAGCAAAGGCTGTGCTTGATTTTCTGACAACCAGACGGCCTTCAGCTGCAGATTCACCAAAGAATAGGGCAAATACTGCAATTGATTGCCGGATACATCGAGCACATGCAAGACACTGCAGTTGCCCAACTCTGGGGGCAATTTCTTCAATTTATTGTCGCGCAAACTTAAAACTCCCAAATTGGCACAATTGCCAATTTCTAGCGGTAGATATTCGAGAGCATTACGATCGACATTAAGATTACTCAGTTTGGTCATTTGTCCTATGGAGGCTGGCAATTCGGAGAGGAAATTTTCGGTGAGTATGAGTTCTTGCATATTTTCGCAGCTGTAAGAGGAAAGAAAATAAATTAGGAATAGATGTTAATAATATAGAATTAGATTTACGAAATATTATCGAAATTCCGACTTTCACATGTTCAAATTTTAATTATATACTCGGGATATTATTTAGACAATCGATTCAATTACATAGATAGTTTTTAGTTTTTAAAATACGAGTTTCAATTTTACGATCTGCCCTACTCGGAAGGTAATAATTAACGAGTTCTTTTGAAACTTCGGCTTCATTTTAAATACAAACTATTTTTAATGACTTTCGGAAAAATAATCTTCTGAAATAAAACTTCGGATCAAAATCGGTTAACTACACGATATTGTCTATGATGAAAGTCTGTAGTTAGCCGACCTAAAGCTAACTACAGACTTTTTTAGAATAATGCTTCTATGAGATAAAATCTTCGAATCCTGGGGGGTTACTGCGTATCTCGATTCGAAAGAAAAACTGTTCGAATTTGTATGCTTAAAGCATTGTGTTTCGAAAATATTTTTCTTCGAATCGAAATACGCAGTAACCCCCCTGATCGGCTAATTACGGATACACAACAAGCTGACAAGATAAATAATTCGGCTCTCGGTCGCCTGGGTATTAAATATAAAATAATAATCCAATGAAGTAAAATCTTTAGACATCGATCAGCTAACAGCGGTATTATAGAATACTAATCGGATTTACTAATTTTAGTTTTATCTGCTAGGAAAAGCCGACATTGCGTTCAGCCAATTCAATGTTGTAAACTAGAGTACTTATTCTGGAACACACTTAGACTAAATGAGAATTATGTGTATAAAGAAGAAATTCATATTCTAGGTGAAATTTGTAACAACTTCCTTCTAGACCAAGCCTTCTATATTAAACTAAGAATTGAGTGTTGAACTTTGATATTTTTCTTAAACTCAGACTTCCGTCTAAGTCCCAAAATTTCTCAAACTTTTGTCTAATAAACCCTGTCGCCAATATTAAACTCAGACTTGCGTATTAAACTTCCTTATTAAAAACAGACTTTAATCTATATCTTAGAATTAATGAAATTTCCGTTTTGTTGACCTAGTCTTCCGTTTAAGATTTAGACTTCGGAATTAAACATAGACCTCCATCTAAGTCTCAGCATTCCTGAGACTTTCTTCAGACTTCCTGAGACTTTCTTAGACGTCCATATCAAACTTGAACTATATCTATATATCTCTGAAACTTTTATGCTCAGACTATCGTATTGGCCTCGGATTTTCTGCCTTAAACTTCAGTTTAAAACTTTGAATTCCGTATAAGTTTCAGTCTTCCGTTTAAGACTTAGCCTTCGGAATTAAGCTTAGACTTCCGAATTAAACTTAGACTTCCCTTTAAGTCTCAGAATTCCTGAGACTTTCTTCTTATATGCTTAGTCTTCTGTTTAGACTCAGACTTTCGCAATAAACTAAGACTATTATCAAATTCATAGAATTCCCGAGACTTATGTCTGGTATTAGGTATTGGGATGATAATAGGATGCAGGATGCCAGGCAGCATCCTGATACAGGTAATAACTGTATTCAATTCCTACTCACACCTCCTCGTGGTACATCCTGGAAACCTGAGCGACCTAGTTAAAGATGCGGTAAACAACCCGAGTGGGATTCTGGTCAGGGCTAACGTGAGAGGGTGTTATTTTGGAGCCATTCCGACGTATTTGGTCTAAGGGTCTAAGATAATTGTGCTTGGTAAAGTACGAAACTGTAGCGTCTGTTCAACATGTTAGTTCCGGCTGTCTGTCTCGGATCAAGCGGGTCGCTACATAAGCGTGGATTATATCCTTGGACTTATCACCCATCGACTTAGCATGTACGATGTTTTAAGCATGAAAATAAACAACATTAAAGAATATACTACTCCAAGGGGTAATAAGGAGAGAAATTCTCCTGCTACGGAAGCTGGCACAAGGATTTTGTAGGTGCCTAATCTATGCGAGAACATTCTGATGAATGAAACCAAGAGGCCCTAACACATAAACGTACAAACAAACATACATTTCAAGAGTACGCGTGTTGTTTTCGAATTAGAGTAAAAGCGGTATACCTTCTTTTGATGGGAGTTTTCAAAACAACCATACGGCAAATCAATGTATTATATTAAAGAATCATTGACTAAATCCTAGACTTCCGTCCTACATTGAGATATTTTACTTGTTTGGACAACTTTCAGTAACTTAGACAATATTGAAACTTTGTTCTTATATTGAGAAGCTTATCTGTGGAAATCCTACTTCCTTTCAGGCATTAAGTCTTTTAATCGGGCTGCTATCTTTAAGTTTTGAAACCTTTGACTTGATTTCAGAACTCAACCTTACACTGAAATTTTAAACATTTTCTGATTCTCACACTTCTATCATGATGTTTCACCCCTATTCTAATTCTCAGACCCTCGTGTACTCCCGCTTCCAACTGCGACATATAGGGTAGGAGGGGGACCATTTGCCATAGGGGCGCATTTGCCACCACTAATTTTCTTGAAAACTAAGTTATCTTTTTTGATGCTGTAATCGATTTTATATTCGTTTATCATTGATATTCTATATCTCAAATTTTGACTGCTGTAGCTTTCATATTTAAAACATCAGGCGTGATTTATTGTTCTAGCAGATCCTGAAAAAATATTTTGCTACAAGTATTTTTGTAATATTTTCCTTAGTTTTTTGTTATCCTAAGAAATTTTTCATTAGTTTAATAAACAATATAGTATTGAGAACAAATATTTAAAGTTTTTTTTAATAAATCTATTTCTTATGTGAAAAATTGTCCTTTACATCTAAGGACTCTACCTGGGGCAGATTTGCCATACATATATAACAAAGCTACTCGTCGACATTTTTTTGAGCCCGACATTCGTAATATCCCTAAAAAGGATATCGTATTTTGGTTGCAAGGTTCAATCCATCTTCCATCTTAACATTTTTTGTTTTAATGTTGATATGTCACAGTACAATGTTAACAGAGGCCCAATAGTTTAAATTTTGATCTCTGAATTTTTTACTGTTTTGTTTAATTTATCCATGTGAAATGAACTTGAATTACTTTTTTGGTTTGTTTGTTTTGTATATTAAAGCTTTATAGAAATAAAAATTTACTTTATTACAACAATTTTTTTACTTCTTTTTTGTACCCAACTTATTGCCAAATGTGCCCCATGGGTGGGGCACATTGGCCACTTTTAGTTAATTTGCTATTTTTTAAATTTAATACATAAAGAAAAACCGTAGGCAATTTGAACCAACACAGTTTAAAGGTAACATATAAAGGTACCTATGAAGAACAAAAAAATTGTGATAATTCTCCCGATAAGAAACCTAGAGCACTTTAAAAAAAAAGTGGCAAATGCTCCCCCTTCTACCCTAATTAAATCTTTTACTTAAAATTCCGTTCTGATGTGAAACCTACATATGTCTTATGCAAGTACCTTCCTTTATTATTTAGAGATTCTTCTTGTACCCAGAGTTCTGTCACGTAATAAGTCCTTCATCTTTAACTGAGACATCTGTCGTGTACTGGGACAATGTTCCGGTATGTGATGAAAATCGATCGTTTTTAAATCGATCGATTTCAAATATATTTTTGAGAAAATTATCACAAAAATATAGCTGAAATCGATAGATTTGAAAACGATCGATTACCATCACATACTCTATCTAGTCTAAGACCCTTGGTATAAGGCTTCAGATTATACCGATTCTTACGTAGTATTTTCAGATTCTACGAAGCAAACATCGATGTTCTAAGAAGAACACATTCTTTTAAGAACCCCGATTCTTGATTATTTAAATTTAATATTTTGGAACTTCAGACTAACATAGGGGGTTACTCCGCATCTCAATTCAAAAATTAAAATTGTTGGAGTTAGATTTTTTAAAGCAACGTTGGCTAAATGGAGAGTAATCGATATACGGAGTAATCTGCGTGATTAATAGTGAGTCTTAAAAAGTCCCTATTTATACTTATTACACGATTAGGTACAATTTCAAAATTAAATCCAATACTTACTCTCCTATATTTGTGTTGAGTCTTTGTAAGCGATTTTGGTCCAATTTCAAGATCGTCAAACGACTTAGTTTCGCAATACCATCGGGTAGATATTCCAAAAGATTTTGGGCCAAATCCAAATCGGTTAAATTAACTAAACCACTAACTTCATTGGGTATTTCTTCGAGACGATTTTCGGAGACATCCAAATATGTTAAATTACTCAATAGACCCAATTCTGGAGGTAATTGTTGTAATTGATTATGATCTAGCCAAAGTTCTTGAAGAGCGGGCAAATAACCCAAATAGGGTGGCAGTTGTTCGATTTCATTATCGCCCAAATCAAGGCGTTTCAGCTTTGTTAATTTACTAATGGATTCGGGTAAGTGCTTTAAAAGATTCTCACGCAATTCTAATGATTCTAATTGTGTTAAGCTGTAAAAATAAGAGCAAAATAAAAAGAAACAGACAAGAAATTAATCAAAAGGCAATTAAGGAATTAAAAAGGCAATTAATGGTGGTCAAATGAAAAAGAAATTGAATAAACAAAATTGCTCATTAAATGATGGTGGTCATTTGTTTATTATCGAACACATTATCATTGACTGTTTGATACTTACCAACCAAAATCTGCTGGTAATGTGGTTAGAGACATGTCATTTAAACCTAAAACTGTTAAATTTTTTAATTGTGAAAAACCAGCGGGTAATTTTGGAATTGGATTTGAACTGAAATCAGCCACTTGTAAGCTTTTCAAGTGTTTGATGTCATCAGGAATGTCTGGAATATCTAAAATAGAAGAAGGAAAAAAAAACAGAAAAAAGTTAGAAAAGTAAATATTAATGTTAAAAACTAATTCGAGTCATTAAATATTTATACTTAATCATAAAACTAAAAGCTTTTACTTGTCTGTTTTCATGACTAACAAATCGTTACTTTAATTCAATAACATTTAACAAATAAATAGTAGCTTAGTCGTCACCAGTGTTGCCACTTTAGGTGTAATTACACAAATGATGTGTAATTTTTATTTTCATGTGTAGACGATGTGTAACTGGCTGCATGTGTAACTCATGTGTAATTTATATTTTTGTCGTTTTATTTCGAAATCGAAAAAAATTAATATAAAAAACATTTAATTTTAATGACGATATTTGTACAATTGTGGATATTGTGATCCCAAAATTGAAATTTTTTGTTTCACAGCAATTTAGAGCTAGAAGATTATTGGATAAAGGTTTCCGATTAAAAGAATACCTTTGAAGATAGATTTTTTCCTACTTTGCAAAAAGTTGTTAACTATATTTTTATTTCGCCGTATTTGAACGCTGCTGCCAGGGAACTACTTTAACACTTAACACTGAGCTATCATGTGCCGTGAGTTCTCCTATAAGAACTATAAAGAGCTAGAAAAACAAGCTAAATTTAGAACAAAAATGGCCTTCATATGTTAGAAGAGGACTTCCGAAACTTTGATGAAAAATTTTCAAAACTTGGGCTACGAAGTTGGAGAATATGCGCATAAGGTCGAAACACATAGAATTTTGAAATTTGCTCGGTCTTAATAGGATGTAAATATAGGCCAAGTAAGTAAGTACGTTATTTTGCCAAAAAAAATCATGTGTAATTCCTAATTTCATGTGTAATTTTGGTATGATCCATGTGTAATTTACCATTTGGTTGGTGGCAACACTGGTCGTCACATATCAAATCAATGCAGTTCATTTTAGTTCACTTGATTTACAATTTATAAATCTTTATTAAATTGCAACATGAAATGTCAATAAAACATTACAGAACGACATCATCGTCATCATCATCATCATCGTCAACATCAATGATAGCAGTTATATATTTTGTAGTAACAAAACACCTTCATTTATTTATTCATTCACTCATTCATGCACTCCTAACTATAGTAGACATTCACATTTCAAATGCACAGATGCACAATAAAAGAACTAAAGTAATTGACCCTTTAAACGATTCCATTTACTAAAGGAACGAAGGGAAGAGGGACCAACATGCATAAGTTGTAACAAATAAAAATCCTATTCAATTGAACGACGAGTGCTAAATATTAAACAGACACGGAGGCGCTTGGTGTTGCATATAACACGTACTTCTGTTTGCAAATATAGGAGGGCAGTCGTAAAAATCCTTTGTTAAACAATGAACTTTTACTAAGATTATTCTCTGACAACTTGTTTTCTCTCAGCTGACTCAGACAATGCTGGTATACGAGGGGCACTACTTAAATATTAAAAACCGCTGTTAAAGTGAATTTTAATGGGGTGTAGTTTTTCATCCACGAATTTCGAAGGTCGTCCAAAATCGCTTGTTGTGACACAAAATATCGATGCAGAGCGGGAACTGATAATGCCAGATCGATATTTGACATTTTGCAAGAGGTATCTTCGCACTTGTTGGATATCACATAAATTATCAACATTATTCGCATACTCAGTCTATGGGGCACATTCTTCCAATATATTTCGGAGTCCGTGGCTAAGTGTAAACTTAGTCTCCCACCATTTATATATAAGGTCTCATTTAGAAAGGCCCTAAATCGAGAAGGTAAAAACAGATGTAAAACTGTAATTAAAACATTTTTTCGTTTTTTAAATACAAGTTATTATAAAAACAAGTAAGAAAGTGCTATAGTCGGTCAAGCCGACCATATGATACACTGCACCACTAAGGTCAAAGGTGTTCTTTTTCCTGTATAAAGACAAATATTTGCTAAATTATGCCATCATACAAATATTTTCTCAACGCTATATTTAAGCTGTTTACGTCATTTGGACTTATATGAGAGCAAGGGTCAAATGTGGACCGATTATGTCGAGATTTGGCAAATTGATTACAGTTTTTACAAAAATTACGTATGCAAAAAATAAACAAAATCTTCAGATTTATGATCATTTTAGAGATTTTTGTCTCATTTAGTGCGATTTGACAGAAGAGTTTGTATGGGAGCTATGGTCAAATGTGAACCGATTTCAACGGAATTTGGTACTGTGATTTTAGTTTACATAAGCAGTAATTGTTTTAATTAAATTTCATGAAAAAATATTGATATTTGTGGACAAATTTCAATTACGGGAAGTGGGATCTATGGGATAATAGACCGATTTTAACGAATTTCAATCCCACTATCAAAAAATTATCTGTGCCAAATTTCATCAAATTATCTTTAGAATTCCGACCTGTACTTTGATTACATGGTTTACATGGGGGTCCAGCCAGCCAGCCAGCCATACGGACGGACGGACACACATTGCTAAATCGACTCAGATAGTGATTCTGAGCCTATTTGTATACTAAAAGGTTGATCTAAGACAAATATTTCTATGCGTTACATATATCAGCACAAACTTATAATACCCTTTCCACTTATGGTGGTGAAGGGTATTATAAAGAACTAATTTGATTTTCAAAACTTTTTTTATTTTCAAAAATATGAAAAAACTAAATTGAGATAGGGCTTTTTGTAGTCTCATTGTAGAGCACAAATTTTACTTAGTGCTTTTTTTCTCTAGCCATCAAAACAAATTAAATTAATTAAAGCTTTCTATAGTGAATGTTTTCTATAGAAAAGATTTCTATACCGAAAGTTTTCTATAGGAAAGCTTTCGATAACCAATGTGTTCCATAGGAAATCTTTCAAAAGCGAATATTTTCTATCGAAAATCTTTTGATATTAAAGGTTTACTGTAGGAAATCTTTCGATACGAAAAATTTCTTTCTATAGGAAAGCTTTTGATATTAAAACTTTGAAATCAAATGTTTTTATATAAAACATTCAAAGTTTTATTTAGGAAATCAAAAGTTTTCTATAGCAAATCTTTCGATATCGAAAGTTTGTTATAGGATGCCTTTCGACATCGAAAGTTGTATATATTAAATCCATAGATATTGGCAGTTTTTTTTATTGGAAAGCTTTCGATATAGAATGTTCTTAGTAGAAAGCTTTGGATATTGAAATTAACCTTTAGAAAGTCTATTGATTTAAAAAGTTTTCTATTCGAAATATTTTGTCGACAAGTTTTTTATAAGAAATCTTTTGATGTCGAAAGTTCTATATAGAAAATCTTTTTTATTGAAAGGTTTTTACATAAAATATTGCCAATAGGAAAGCTTTTGATATTCTAAAATGTTTGCAGAAAATTTTTATACATAAAAGAAATCTTTTAATTTCGAAAGTTTATTTTAGAAAACTTTTCGACATCGAAATTTTGATATAAGAAAACTTTAGATAATGACAGTTTTTTATTGGAAAGCTTTCGATTTGGAATGTTTTTAGTAGAAAGATATTAAAAGTTACCTATAGGAAATCTTTTGATATTGAAAATTTTCTATAAGAAAGTTTTCTATCCACAATATTTTGTCGATAAAAGTTTTAAATAAAAAATTATTATATGTACATCAAGCCGAAAGCTCAAAAATTCGAAAGTTTATTATTTGTAGATGTAACGATACGTAATTTGGCGAAATAAGACTTTTAAAAAAATATATTTTTTTAGGAATAAGTTGGGGCTTTTTAGAAAACGACTTGAATAACCGTTAATTTTGTTAAAATTTTTTTGAGGGGGTGTATTTGCGGTTGAAAAGGTAATGCCAGGAAAGTGGCATCTTCACTCGGAGACCTTCGGGTCTATTGTGATCCTTTCTGAAAGTAAATAACGATAGCGGTAAGAGAAAGAGAGAGAAGAGTGAAGGGAGAAGTTTCTAGAGAGTGTTAGAGATAGAGAAAGAGAGTCGTAGATAAGAGAAGAGTTGTCCTAAAAACGCTACCCTAGGGAAAGAGACCCATCTAACTAAGCCATCTTAGTCCCAGTACAAAACCTACGTCAGTCAGTTCGCACTCCAGTTCCTCATGGAATCTATTACCTAAAAATTTAAATCTCCGGTTTTGGAGCATAGGACAGTGGCAGAGGATGTGCTCGACCGTTTCGGATGAGTCCGCGTCTAAGCATAGTCTGCAAATGTCCTGAATTGCTCCATCCCTTCTACTACGTATGGAATTCAGGGCGCAGTGTCCAGTTAAAAAACCAATGCATTTCCTAAGACTGGTTCTGCTAAGGCCTAGCAAGAGCTTGGTCTTGCGTATATTTAAGTCGGGTCATAAGGTCCTAGATATTGCGAAAATCTCCAAGTTATGCCAGTTCTTAGCTGTTTCCTCACCGATCCAAGACTTAATGCCCATAAAAAGGTGACATATAGGTGGAGCTATCACTGTCACCGCGAGCATCAGTTCTTGACTCGAGTTAGAAAGTAATCCATATTTCATTACATTCTCAGAACCAGGGTACGAAAACAAACAAAACGTTTGAATTTGTTGAAATTCAGCCTTTACAGTGAGCAAAACAGAAACAAAATACAAATTATTATAATATATTTGCCAAAGTGGTGAACCGCCGTGGTATAGCAGGTTAGTCATCCGCCTAGCATACCAGAGGTCCCAAGTTCAATTCCCGGCCAGACCCACTTGAAAAAATAAATTTTCAAAATAGTGGCGGTTCACCTCATAACTCAGCTAGCCACTGGTTATTGAGTATTAGGCTATGTAAAACTTCTCTATCTAATGCATTTGCCGTTCGGAGCCGGAGTTTAAACCTAGGTCACTTTCAATGAGTCTAAAAATAATATTGGATGCAGCTCATTGCCTGAGAAAAGAAGCTTTTGTTCCAATCGGAATGTTGTCGGGGAATTATATATATATTTGACAAAGTGATTTGTTTTTTACTTGCACTCCAACGAAACACGAATGTTATTTAAATTTGCTTAGCTAGAAAGGAAAACAAAGGGAGCAAAACCGAAAAACCCCGAACAAAAACGTTTGCCTGATGATTTGTTTGCTTGTATTGTTAACATCCAAATCTCTACTGAATGCTTTTGATTCTCATTTTCACGAGTTTCATGAATGATCGTGATATTTATGAAAATTACAAAAAATCTTCAGCTCCTGTCAGTATGGGCTACCTATCTTGCCTTAAGCCAGAACGAACTGTTTGCAAACGTTTCTGAGGCTGTTTTGTACTTAAAAGTACGATTGGTACGATAAACTGAAGCAAAGAAGATAAGCGAAAAGAATATTGTTTGTTTTTTGCTCTTTGAATTTGCTTTGTTAAGTTCATAGAATAAAACGACTGCAAACGTTTGCAAAAGGTTTCGTTTCTTTTTGTACTCTGCTCAGAACTTCATCATTGACTCAGACTTTGAGTTTTGTAAAAATTCTTCTTTCTTACAGCATGACTTTTGTTCTATACCTAAACATGTATGGTTTACCCATACTCATATCTTATACTGTTAATTTCGCATTGTATAGAGCAGGGGTGGGCTCGCTCGCCTCTTAAATAAATTGGAATGTTCTTGATCCAATTTTAAAATAATTTAACGTCTTAGTTCAACATTTTCAGATCAGTCTAACTCATTGCATAACTATCAGACATACTTTAGGTCTTTTAAAATTTAGGCACAGACTTATTCACACAAAACTTTGGTATTCTAATACATCCGTTTCGTATTATACTGAGACTTAACTGCCTTTCTCAAAATGACTTTTCAATCAAACTGATGTTTAAAGCTAGAAAAAGTTTCCAAATACCATTTAATAAATATTACACTATCAAACTGAAGGAAAGAAGCGAAAAAAAAAACATAAAAATAAAGAGCAAAAATAAACAAAAAGTAATACAATTATACAAGAGCACAAAAGTACCTATGCCTAGTTAAGCCCCAAATGGCAAGTACGAATGCAACATCTGCAACTGCATGTGATCCACTATCAATCCTAGTATTTTACAACCTACAAGCAAAAATATAATAATAATAGCACACATTTCGATTCCATTGTGATGATGAAACTTGTTGATTACCGATAAGTGTGGGAGGAAGAAGACTACATGCATGTGCTGAAGGACCAAAGGGATGTAAAGAAAACTACATATGAATAAACTTTTTACTGACAACAAATTTCAACTAAAATGTAAATATGTCGAGTAAAGAGAATGTAAGAAAAATGTGACATGACAAGCAATTATACAGAGAATATACATTAAATATTATCAATATGGACATAACACAGACTCGTAACTTACAGTCCTTCTTGCACTTAAGCACTCACAGACATACTGTTTACTTAGCTGGCAAGGATGTGTCACCTACATTACAAATTTTAAAATAGTTCCAGCAGTTCTAAGTTAATGGACCGTTAAAAGACGATGAATACTTGATCTACGTGTAAAATCTTAAAAATAAAGGTGTCTATTGAAAATGAGTTAAGTCCATAAGAAGCAAATGTTTTTTTTTTTAGAAAAACTAAACAAGTTTCAATCGTACCTTTGGTGCGACATATAATGGTCGGTCTGAATGAAGCACTACCAATTGCTTGACAAAATTTTTCGGAGTAATAACAAAAGCCAAACGCCAAAGCCGAATCATTATGTACCACAAAAATGCGAACACTAACACTTATATAAGGAGTGCTCTAAATAAAATTTGTAGTTGGATTTCTTAAATAAAAATCAAACCTTTTAATATAAAAACTCTACAAAATACGCAAATATAATGACATATTATACAAAATCATTTACAATTAAAATGTTTACTTAGTACTCGGGTTTTGCAAAATTATCGACTTTTTTCGGAAACCCTCCCATTAAAGATTTTACAGTTGCTTCTGATACCTTTTTGGAGCATGTGTTCCACCTGCGCTTAAAATCGGACATGTTCTTGGAAATCTTTCCTGTGTTCTTCAATTCCTTTTTTACCAGAGCCCAATACCTTTCCACAGGCCGAAGTTCTGGACAGTTTGGTGGATTTGCCTCTCGTGGTACAAAAATGACATTATTCTTTGAGTACCACTCAAGTGCCTTTTTTCCATAATGGCATGATGCCAAATCGGGCCAAAAAATGTAGTCACTCTGTGCTCTCTTAAAAAGGGTAACAGCCGTTTTTGTAGGCACTCCTTTATATAAATTTCTGTGTTTATTGTGCCAGATGCCACAAATACTTTACTTCTTTTGCCACAACTGCAAATAGCTTGCCAAACGAGAAACTTCTTAGGGAATTTTGTTTGTTTTTTTGTGCGAAACTCTTGCCGAACATTGCCCCGTTTATCAGCAACATAAAAATCTTGACCAGGAAGTTGAGAAAAGTCTGCCAGTACGTATGTTGCATCATCCATCACACAACAGGTGTATTTTTTTATAAAATCAGACTTCAATTTTTTCGCTCGTTTTTTTGCTTCTAAGTTCTTTATAGCATTGCGATCTGGAACCTTTTGGACTTTGTATGTCTTTAGTCCAGCATAAGCTTTGACTCTATGTGCAAAATTCGTAGAACATTTCACCGTACGAGCTGCTTTTCTTAAAGAAGTGTTAGGCGCTCTTCGAAAGAGTCGCTCGACTTCTTTTGCCTTACCAATATCTGTAGGACCTTTTTTCCTCCCTGATCCAGGTTTTCTTTCAATGCTCAGGTTTTCCTTATACCGTCTGATGGCATTAGAAACCGTTCGAGGGTTAACTTTCAAATTTTTAAAAGTCCATGACGGATTTTTTTGAAAAGTTTTAATTATATTTTCACGAACTTTTTTTTCGCAGTCCATTTTGATTGAAATAACTATTGAAAATTAATAATTTCTAAAATAATAGTATCTGACATATCTATAGAAACTAACTTGATCAAAAAATAAATTATTTCTTGCACTATGGATAAATTTTGTCTAAAATAGTAAATGCATATTTTTTTTAGAACACTCTTTAGTAGCCAACGAAGTTCGTTATCGTACTCAACACAGTACGTTATTTTTAGAGTACTTCGTGAAAGTTCGGTATGATAAAGGTTGTGTATTTTAACAGGTACTCTAAAATTTTAAGGTACATATACTTAAATTGAACGCTTTGTTACGTAAGTGACTTTGTACCGAACTTGCATAAGTACAGTAACATAAAGTACAGTGTTTTAAAGTATTTTTTCGAACCTTGGCTATTTTGAATGATAAATGTTTTTTTCTCTTATCTCGAAACATAAGTGAAACCCTCGTATTCAAGAAATGGAATATGATTTTAACAACCGCGAGCTTCTTCTCGAATGTGTAAAATGTTGACATTTAACCTCTCCAATGGCAAGCACGTGTTACAATCGCTAGTCCTTTGTCGGGTATTGGAGACAGATCCGGCAATTGGAGACAGATACTTTGTCGGGTATTGGAGACACATTTTTAAAGCTTTGAACTGCTGGGAAATCATATTTGTTTCTCGTTCTTCTATAACGCACACACATGCATACATAGTTGTTATTTACACACATACTCATCTCCTACTCACTCAAAGTAAAGGTAAAACAAAAAAGAAAATGCTTTAGTCGATCAAGCCCGACTTTTTGATACCCTTTACAATTAAGGTCAAATATTGACCAATTACATTTGTGCTCAATTTTGACAACTTTTTTTTATCTAAAAGGGAGATCTAGTGGGTAAAGATACATCAAATACGTCGAATTCAATGGCGCTTACCGTCTTTTTTAGATTAGCTGTAGTTTTCGAGAAATAGCGTTATATAATCTGAGGGTTGCGCAATAAATATTCGCGTAACTCGAAAACTGTTAATTTTCTTGAACTAAGTAAAAGTATCGACACAGTTTTTGAGTTATTACGGTTATACGGTGAAGGAGTTTTGTATGAGCATTTCTATTAAAATGTGTTACACAGGGAGGGAGGGAGGGGGTTACAAATCTGCGAAAATAGCGTTACGTAATATGTGAACAGCCCCTTATGCGAATATGTATTGCGCAACCTTCTTAATTTTTTATAACGCTATATCTCGAAAACTAGATCTAGAGTTAGCACCATTGAATTCATCGTACTCGAATTATCTTTAATTACTTGGTCTCCCTTAAAAATTTAGCAGCTTTTTGTGAATTTTTGTTAAATTTTTTAAAATTTTCGACATTTAAGTATATTTATCACATTTCCGGCATGGGGTCCTATGTGGACTTGGTCTTGTATCGGAGATATGGTCAAATATGGGAGAAATCGAATAAAACTTCACATACTACTATATTATATTTTCGTCGAAAATAACAAATAATACAAATCAATTTGTGGATATAAAGGCTCTAAAATCTTTATTTCGGAAAGTAAGTTCTATCAATAGTAGGCGATATATTGATCAATAATCGAAATCCAATGTTTATAAGGATCATTTTCGTTTCAAGAAAAGTAATAATAAATTTGTGCATCTAAGTGCCTAAATATCTACAACATTTCGGGAAGTAAGTCCTATCTCAGGTTTACCGAAATATTGGTCCATTTTTGTAAAAGAAAAGAAATATTGCGACATGTACTTTTGTAGATCACAAGCTTAGATGGACATATAGCCAGGCGAACATTGTTAAATCGATTCCAAAATAAGTATAGGTCTTTTTAAAGGGTAATGTAATACCAATATTTTTTACGTTACAAACATTAGCCCAAACCTAATATACCCTTTCTACCCATGTTGGTTGGTGAAGAGTACAAAAAAAGAGGAAATGTACGAATTGAAGTGAATTTGTAAGTGTGATGTCCCCTAAGTGGCCTTATAAAAAGTGAAATTCAAATAATAAAATGGACTTTTGAAAATCCATTTGCTTGGAAAGCTATCTTCATTAAGTCAACATCTACATGGTCAACATCTACATGGTCAACATCTACATGGTCTACATCTACATGGTGAAACAAAAAAACATTGAACATCAAAGAACATCACCCACATTAGTTACAATGATTTACGACATTTTTGCCATGGAACTAGAATTTAAATTTCATATTTTCCCTTTCCGGCCTATAAAATGGTTAAGACAAAAAAGAAACCTCCATGACAAGTGAAAGAAGTAAGTAACAGTATGAAGAACAATGGTTATTGTGTTGACCCAGATTTATTTTTCCATAAACTGAAAAAGTGGATTACATTTTGTTACACACACTCACATAAGTTTAAACACATAAGCAATTTAGCACAACCACAAAAATTTTGCTATACTTTTCAGGTGTGGGAATGTGTCAAAGTTAAATATTTAATAGAATTTCTGGAATTTAATAGTTTTCTATCAATGAACTAGATTTGGAAACTTGCATTCTTGAAAGTGATTTTGACATCAGTGGAAAACTGTTTATAGTGTTTTCAACATTTATGTTACGAGTTTCCTCCTCTGGTATGAGTTATAAGCAAATCGTACATGTACGCTATCCAATAAGTACATACAAATATACCCTAATATTTACGTTTCACAATTTATGTATTTATAAATGGGTTTGTAACAAGTCTTGGAAGCTATCAAATAACTGAAACACTTTTGACTTTAAACTTCGAATAGATTAATACATATTTTTTGTACACAACATCATATTGAGCAAAGGGCACATTTACTATTATAAAGAGTGCTCTAAATAAAATTTGTAGTTGGATTTTCTTAAATAAAAATCAAACCTTTTAATATAAATACTCTACAAAATACGCAAATATAATGACATATTATACAAAATCATTTAGCATTAAAATGTTTACTTAGTACTCGGGTTTTGCAAAATTATCGACTTTTTTCGGAAACCCTCCCATTAAAGATTTTACAGTTGCTTCTGATACCTTTTTGGAGCATGTGTTCCACCTGCGCTTAAAATCGGACATGTTCTTGGAAATCTTTCCTGTGTTCTTCAATTAATTTTTTACCAGAGCCCAATACCTTTCCACAGGCCGAAGTTCTGAACAGTTAGGTGGATTTGCCTCTCGTGGTACAAAAATGACATTATTCTTTGAGTACCACTCAAGTGCCTTTTTTCCATAATGCCATGATGCCAAATCGGGCCAAAAAAATGTAGTCACTCTGTGCTCTCTTAAAAAGGGTAACAACCGTTTTTGTAGGCACTCCTTTATATAAATTTCTGTGTTTATTGTGCCAGATGCCACAAATACTTTACTTCTTTTGCCACAACTGCAAATAGCTTGCCATACGAGAAACTTCTTAGAGAATTTTGTTTGTTTTTTTGTACGAAACTCTTGCCGAACA
This sequence comes from Stomorhina lunata, assembly GCA_933228675.1. Taxonomy (NCBI): domain Eukaryota; kingdom Metazoa; phylum Arthropoda; class Insecta; order Diptera; family Rhiniidae; genus Stomorhina; species Stomorhina lunata. Next base: position 92,598,741 of record OW121740.1, on the reverse strand, counting down.
TTGCCCCGTTTATCAGCAACATAAAAGTCTTGACCAGGAAGTTGAGAAAAGTCTGCCAGTACGTATGTTTCATCATCCATCACACAACAGGTGTATTTTTTTATAAAATCAGACTTAAATTTTTTCGCTCGTTTTTTTGCTTCTAAGTTCTTTATAGCATTGCGATCTGGAACCTTTTGGACTTTGTATGTCTTCAGTCCAGCATAAGCTTTGACTCTATGTGCAAAATTCGTAGAATATTTCACCGTACGAGCTGGGGGGTTACCGCGTAACTCGATTCGAAACGGAAAATTTTCGAGTTCGTACAAATGGTACTGTCTAATACGATCTTCGTATGTTTTGTTTCGAAAGTGCGGACAAGTTTTTTTCGCTTTCGACAAATAAATTTCCCTTTCGTAAATGCAACTGTGTATTACGAAAACGGACATTTTTGTCGTTTAAAATGATAGGAAATTGTTCGAAAGCTATTTAGGTAGTGACAGTTGAGAAAAATGTAAGTATTTATAGAAATTATACTTTTTTAAATAAAAATCCATTTTTATAAAGTGATTCAAATAATAGATTTGTATTGTTAACATTTTTAAGGAATATTCCGAAAAAATATATTTACACAAACAAAAAACAATATGGTGGAATATATGACAAGGCATCATGGATTGGCAAAGGGACATTTAAATGTCCTTGATGCCAAAAACAAATTAAGTCATATGTGGAAAAAGTTGCAGTGATTTCACGCCTGATCGTGATGTCAAGGGCTGGAAAAAAGTAATTTATTTTTAGGTTTGGGCTTTCTACAAAAATAACGTAAAAGCAAATGTCATAGGAGCCGTAGCAGCATTTCTGGGACTGGAGGTGGACCAAGCAGATTAGAACAGCAAACGTCCAATTTTCTTTCGATAGATGAAGCTATAAGAGTTTGGATCAAAAAGCTAATCACACAATGTGCCAACATTAATACGAAGATGTAGTCTTGAAAATAATTTAAATGAAAATTTCAATTCCTCCACTTCAAATGTTTCCGTCATTTGGACTTAAATGAGAGCTAGGGTCAAATGTGGACCGATTATCTCGAAATTTGGCAAATTGATAACAGTTGTTACAAAAATTATGTATGCAAAAAATAAACTCAAAATGTTCATTATCTTTAGATTTACAAGCGTATTAGTGATTTTTTTGTCTCATTTAGTGCGTTTTTAAAGAAGAGTTTGTATGGGAGCGAAATTTGGTACAGTGATTTTAGTTTATATAAGCAGTATTTGTTTTAAATTTCATGAAAAATATTGATATTTGTGGCCAATATGTCAATTCCGGGAAGTGGGGCCTATGGGAAGTACCATAAATAATGGACTGATTTTGACTAATTTCAATAGCCATGGTCCCATTATCAAAAAATGATCTGTGCCAAATTTCATTAAATTATCTTTAGAATTGCGACCTGTAGTTTGATTACAAGGTTTACATGGGGGTCCAGCCAGCCAGACGGACGGACGGACATCGCTAAATCGATTCAGAAAGTGATTCTAAGCCTATTGGTATACTAAAAGGTGGGTCTAAGACAAATATTTCTATCAGCACAAACTTATACTACCCTTTCCACCTATGGTGTTGAAGGGTATAAATAGCATACCAAGAGAGTTCAATAACTGTTTTGAAAGAATTTAATGAAGGGCTCCAAAAATATTTAAGACGAAGTTATGATGTACAACATAGCATGTATAAGCTCGAACTCCTAAATTAAATTTAGAAATTTAACTTTAAAAAGAAAAAATTCAACTTGAAATAGAAAAATTAAACTACTAAAAGAAAAATTCGATTACAAAAAAGTGACGAAGTTGGAAAAATCCAAAAGAAAGGTCCAACAATTGGAAATGAAGAAAGCTATTCTAAACCATGAATTGGAAATTGTTAAACAATATACTCTAATTTAATTGTGCTAATTTATTAAATTGTTCTAATTGCCAATTTAATTGTGGGTGTATATGGTCATTCACATTTTATTAAAAAGATCCATTATGTTTGAAGAGTCTCTAATTAATTTTCTTTGGACTCTTTCAGGCACCGTATCATTTCCATCATCGAACCATAAGGAAACGCAATCTATATTATACAATTATTTAAAAATTACTTGAAATTGCTATTAATATGTTTTGTTTTGGGAAATTTGTGTGTCAAACAGCAGTGCTACCAACATTTCCACAAATTTTCCCTTATGTTTGTGAATACAACACTGTGTTCGTTTCGAACGACTTACACAGTACGGTGAACCTTTCGATTCGGAAATTTTTTTCGAAAGATTTTACTTTTCGAATCGAGTTACGCGGTAAGGGCCCTGCTTTTCTTAAAGAAGTGTTAGGCGCTCTTCGAAAGAGTCGCTCGACTTCTTTTGCCTTACCAATATTTCCTCCCTGATCCAGGTTTTCTTTCAATGCTCAGGTTTTCCTTATACCGTCTGAAGCATTAGAAACCGTTCGAGGGTCAACTTTCAAATTTTTAGCTATTTTTTTAAAAGTCCATGACGGATTTTTTTGAAAAGTTTTAATTATATTTTCACGAACTTTTTTTTCGCAGTCCATTTTGATTGAAATAACTATTGAAAATTAATAATTTCTAAAATAATAGTATCTGACATATCTAAAGAAACTAACTTGATCAAAAAATAAATTATTTCTTGCACTATGGATAAATTTTGTCTAAAATAGTAAATGCATATTTTTTATCTTTATTCCTAGGGGTTGACTGATACAACTTTTTTTGTATGGAATGCGAACCGCTCTAGTGTACATTCAAGGTTTTACTCTCTCTTTAATACTCATTCTTTTTCTTAAAATTATAGTAATTTTACCCGATATTAAGTAAACCCAAGAAAATATATATCTGCCACACATTCACTTTTTTGCAAATTATGCTTTTAAATACATACAGAAAATAAAAGTAAAAGTATTTCCGACGCATTCTTTCAGACAAACGGTTTAATATATTACATACATACATACTATATATACATACATACTATATATACACTAGAACATACATAAAAATTATAATAATTAAATTCGCATGTAAATGACAGACAAACCGACAAGTCAGTCCATTTTTTTTTGTCTTTCAACACATGTACTCGTAAGATTAATAAAACATGGAAGTTTGCCGGCAGTGGGAGTGTGGGGGGGTGGTGGTAGTTTGAAATACATTTTGGTTTCGATTTTGTTTGTCTTTATAACCTTTCACGTGATGACAGGTGCTTGTTCTTGTTTTTCATCGTCTTTTTAGCAATTTTTTTGTTTGTGTGGCTCTTCCTTTCCTTTTTTGTTGTTTAACACACTTTTTCAATATGATTGACTAGCGACTATATGTAAAAGAGAACGATATTATCAGGGTTAATGTACATACCCAGTGAATAAAATGTGACGAATTGTTAAACAAAAAGATATTTTAATTAACAAGCTTTACTGTAGTGTATTGCACTAAGATCCCAATTTATTACAATTATTTATTATTGTAATAAATAGTTTTTTGATAAAATGTTGGTGGAGAAACCTTTTCTCGACGCGTTTCAATAGTTGGTTAGGCCATCTCTTCAGGAGGATTATCTCTAATTATAGACAGAGCGAAAACTACACATTATATCTTATTTGCGGGACAGAATAAATAAAAATTATTGTGTCCAACAATTATCAACATAAAGCGAAGATTATCATCTGAGCAGAAAAACACAAACATTTTTCAGTTTTATCTTTTCTTTATTTCCCACACTTTTGTTGTTGCTTTTTTGGTGACTAAGATAAAAGTTCAAAAAAAAATTAAAGTAAACAAAAGTTTATTTTTAAACTTGGCACAGGTGATATTTTGTCTAAAGTTATCTGAAGAATAGAAAAAATGTACTTAAAAATCGATTTCCGAAATTTTTCTTTAACTCTGTTTTGGGTGGAAAAATTAATCAAAATTCGTTCATGAAAAATTCTAAATAAGATTATAAACTTGCAATTGTAACTGAAAATTGTTCCTTGGGTATTTACAAATATTTCTGAAGATGCGTGTATTTGGTTTTTGGGTGGGTAGGAGAGAGTAAATGGCAAAGGTGAGTCATTAAAATTATGTTTTCATTTAAATTTAATAAACAAAATATTATAATTTTATGTTATTTTAAATATTTGAAATGAATTATCTTTATTTGTAATAAAACTCTAAACAATTATAATTCCAATTATGTATTTAACAAATTTCAAAAACATAAACATTTGACCTTAAAAAAATTTAAAGTTATAATTTCAATATAATTTTCAAATCATCCCCATATTTTTTAGGAGTAATCCCAAATAATGAGTTTTATTTTCGGAAATCAATTATAAATATAAACGCTTTGTATATACTCGTACAAATTATGCCAAACTATTATTATTTACTTTAGAAGAAGCAATGTTTGTACAAGTGCATAGCTTGAATATTAGGGTGGGTCGTTTTTTATTTTTCTCTCTGATCGACTTTTGGCAGTGTAGAAATGTTGCTCCGATATGTTAATCGATTGCGAAGTATAGGAAACTTCTATCAAAACTTATTGCTATAATTGTCATTAAGTACTTCTTTACATTTATATAACTCTTTCTCAGAGAACGCTCTGTAAGAGAAGTTATAAATGTTCGGGTATTGCAAAGCTCCTCTCTTATATTTCTAAATGACCTTTCAATCCAAACGTAACAGAAGGGCTGAAAAGTTCGCAACAATTCACAGCTATCGGGCTAATAGTTTGTGAGATCCTGCATTTGAAGTCCTGCAAAAAGTTCCCATACCTAGCCCATAGATATAAATTTGTATAAAATGTAATCAAAGGCGCCTTTGAACGCTTGAAATATAAAAATAATAAAAATATGTAATTTCGTGTACCTTTTTAAAAATTTAATATTTTAAAAATTTTACTTTTGATCCTGGTAACAAAAGGGTTAACGACATCTGATGTCAACCAAAATTCGAAATTCGGAGTCAGTGGCCTCAACATTAAGAGCGCGAATCATCTTCAGCAATGAGGCTCATTTCTGGCAGAATGGCTCCGTCAATAAACATAATATAGGTTATTGGTCAGGCAGCAATCCACACGTACTCTATGAGTCATCATTGCATCCCGAAGCCGCCGGCCCATAAACCGGTTTGGTGCGGTTTTATTGGGCCGTACTTCTTCCGTGGTGATCCAGATCGGCACGTTACTGTGAATGTGAATCACTAACGTAACATGAATAAAAACGAATATTTTTGGCCCCAATTGGATGATATGGACTTGGAGGACATGTAGTCCCAACAGAATGGCGCCACAAGCCAAACAGTGAATGTCACAACCAAGTTTGGAGAACGTGTTATTTCACGAAATGCTCCAGTCGATTGGCCGCCTCGTTCGTGCGATTTGACGCCTTTATACTATTTCCTGTGGGGCTACGTCAAGTCTATGGTCTATGCCAACAAGCCAGCGAACATGAAATTGCAGCAGTATCGGCCAATTTATGCTTGAAAACCGTCGAAAATTGGGTTCAGCGTCTGGACTTATGCAAGCGTGCCCGTGGTGACCATGCAAAAGAAATCGAGTTCCATATATAATAGCATAAAACGTGCTTTTACAGGAATAAAGAATTTCATTGATATCCATAAAAGCTTTTGTAACTTTTGTATGCAAAAGTGACTTAACGTTAGCCCATTGTAACAAAAATGGATATTTAAATATCATGAGATTTCAAAAAAGTAAAAAAAGTCAAACTTAATAAAATTTTTGAAAATAATACATTTTTTTATTGCATATGCTCAGGAGAGTCTTCTAGGATGTAAAATATTTTGAAAAATACTTAATAATTAGAAAATTTTTTAACCGATTTTAGAGTAATATATCTCGTTGGAAAGCCCGTTTAGTTCGCAGTATCAACTTGTGTAACACTTTTTTGAAAATCTATTCTAAGTGGAAATTTTGTTCAAACATGTGAATAAAAACCTTATTTTTCCCATATATTTAACTGGTATATCCAAACTTTGGAGTCAAGTGGGCACACTTTCCCGATATCCGATCTGAATGAATCTTTATATTTGGATTATTGGGGTCAAATGTTGAAAATCGTTTTTCTTTAAAATGACTTTCAGTTTTTTTGGACATTCTACTAAAGAGCCTTGATCCATAGTAAGACTTGTGGACTGCAGATTTATTCACCGTTTATCTAGAAAAGTGAAATACCAAAAAAAAAGCGACTATTACTTAGCGTTATTAGATCGTTTGAAAATCGTAATTGAGGAATACGACAACATTTGAAGAAAAACAAGAAACTTCTGTTTCATCGGGACAATTTTTCTTGTCACAAATCTAATCGAATGGCTTTCGCTTCCACTCCTATTTTGGTCCGAAGAAACTTTTCCCTATTTTTAGATCTGAAGATTATTTTCTCTGGAAAGAAATTAAGCTGCAAAGAAAAGGTATTCGCCAAAGCGGAGACATTTTTAAATAACAATAAAGTTTTATCTAAAAACAAGTACGAAAGTGCCATAGTCGGTCAAGCCAACCATACGATACCCTTCACCACTAAGGTCAAAAGTGTTCTTTTTCCTGTTTAAAGACAAATATTTGCTAAATTTTGCCATCATACAATCATTTTCTCAAAACTTATATATTTAAGCTGTTTCCGTCATTTGGACTTATATGAGAGCTAGGGGCAAATATGTACCGATTATCTCGAAATTCGGCAAATTTAATACAAAGGTTACAAAATTTTGTATGTAAAAAATAAGTGATTTTGTGATTTTTGTCTCATTTAGTGCATTTTGACAGAAGAGTTTGTCTGGGAGCTATGGTCAAATGTGAACCGATTTCGAAATTTGGTACAGTTATTTTGATTTATATAAGCAGTATTTGTTTTAAATTTTATGAAAAGATATTGATATTTGTGGCCAAAATATCAATTCCGGGAAGTGGGACCATAAATAATGGACTGATTTTGACAAATTTCAATAGTACAAATCTAGCTTTTAAAAGTTATGGCTATAAATTGACGTGGTAGTAAAAAACTATCAAAGAGAAAAAGAAGAAGAGGTCCCAAAAATTACTTTTCAAAAAAAGCGGTTCACCTCATAACTTCTCTAACTAATGCATTTGCCGTTCGGAGCCGAAGTTAAAATGAAGGTCCCTTTCAATGAGTCTAAAAATAGAATCCTTGTTCCAATTGGAATGTCGGGGGAATAATGTATGTTTTGGGTATTAGTTTACAGACCAATATTTGTATGCGTTAAATAGTTATTTTGCATGCTCCCGATTGACATTTCGGCACAATCGAAAATAGAGAAAAGTAAAAAGACCCGACCATCCCTAATGAATATTTTTACTTAAAATAAATTCTTATTAATGAAATTCTTGTTCTTTAGTCAGTTTTATTTTTATGGACTTTTTGGTGACTAAGCAACAATTACAAATAATAATAATAATAATAATAATGTTATTTTTATTCTTTTAATTTTTTTTCTACAACACTTTCAGAGTTAAGTTGCTATAGAAATAATAAACGCAAAACGCGCAACTTAATTGAGTATATACAATATAATTGCACCAGTTAAAGTAGGCAACCAGCTACACCCACTCTCACACCCTAATTGTTTGACACCATTTATTTGAAATGTCAGTAAAAATTATTCTATTCAAGTTCTAAATAGATTAAGAATGAAATTGGAAGTCAAAAAAGAATATTTTGACATAAACTATGCGTTCAGCATTGCCAATGTAATCAAATTAAAAAATTCAATACAACAATATTTTGCTTGACATAACCGGAGTTCGATTTCACAAACCACGAAGAAAGCATAATAACCCAACTAAGCCACTTTAATCTATATAGAGACATTTAGTGTTCAAGAGTATTTTGTCAAAACTTTAAGATATTTATCCTTTTTTTTTTTTGAACATTCCATCTCAATATATTTTCTTTACTGGACATACTTTAGTCCACTTTAGTTAATTCATTTAATACAATTTATTTTGTTATCAAACAAAAAAAAAATACTATGAAAATTACAGGTTACGCCTATTTCATTAAGCTTTAGCACAATATGAGACCGACCATTGATTCGATATGAATAGAAAAATCATACATAATTAAAACGAGCACCACCCTTTGAATATTCGTAACAAAAACAAAACTTTAACAATTGAAAACTTATTTTCAAGCTGAGATTTGTTTTTAGTTTTTTTCAGACTTTTATTTTAATGAAATATAAAACAATTTTTGTAACTTTATCCATTATTTACCGGAGAATGTATAGACATACAGATGGAAGGAAAGACAAAAGACCGGAACCATTCAATTCACTTTTGCTGTATTCATTTACAATTTGAAAATTCGAAATTAGACTGATAGCAAATTCATCAAGAAAGTAATAGTCGTTCAAGCCTAACCATATAATACCCTATACCACAGAGGTAGTTTTTTTATTCTTCACACAACCATTTTGTTGAGACATAAGAGATATTTAAGTCATTTCCATGGATGACGTAGGGGATGTTGGATACCATGTAACGGTTCTGATCGGTTTAACTTGGTAAACCCAGGCTAATCTTGGTCTATCCTTCATCTCAATTGTGGACACTTACCTCCTAGTGGTGTCATCTGGGTAGCTACTTTAACAGCCGTTAAAGCAGTGAGCAAACATGTGCCGCGTGTTCTCCCATAAGAACGATAAAAACATGGGTCGAGGACGTCGGACTAGTAACCCACTCCTTGAAAAAACTTACTATGAAAAAGCAAAAAATAAGAATAAAAACGGCCCCTCCAAATGTTGACGTTTATGGCAAACGAAAAAAGGACCATGATTTAAGCATCAGCACCTGGAACATCCGAACCCTCTACAGAGGAGGTGCTCTGATTCAGTTGATGGATGTTCTCGATGAATATAAATGTGATGTGACTGCTCTCCAGGAAATAAGATGGAACGGCAACGGTGTCGCCAAAACATCAAAAGGTGACCTGTATTACAGCTGCCATGAGAGTAAGCACGAGTTTGGTTGCGGTATTATGGTTAACAAAAGATTGCGAAATCTTGTTTCCAGGTTCACACCAGTAAGCGACAGACTAGCGACAATACGCGTCAAGGCTAAGTACTTCCATCTGAGTTTGATTTGTGCTCACGCTCCAACAGAGGAGAAAGATGATGATGTAAAGGAAGCCTTTTATGAACAACTTGAGGAAGTTTACGATAGCTGCCCTAATCACGACGTTAAGATAATACTGGGTGATTTTAACGCAAAGTTAGGGCATGAAAGTTGTTTTGAGCCTACTGTTGGTAAATTTAGTTTACACAGCGTAACCACTGACAATGGTATGAGATTAATCTCCTTTGCGGCTGCTCGCAATATGGTCGTGAGCAGCACCAGATTTCCACACCTTAATATACACAAGGCTACATGGGTGTCTCCTGATCAACTAACGAAAAATCAAATAGACCATATTTTAGTTGATGGAAGACATTCATCAAGTGTGTTAGATGTGCGTTCCATGCGAGGAGCTAACATAGACTCCGATCACTACCTTGTTGTAGCCAAGGTGAGAACACGTCTAAGTGTGTCGAGGAGCGTACAGGCAGATGCGCAAAAGAAGTATGACGTGAAGAAATTAAAATCTCAGCAAATTGCCACTGATTACACCAAACGGACAACTCAATTGCTAAGAGAGAATAACTCTGACTCAAACGATATTTACACGCTATGGCAACATATTGCCAACTCCATGAAGTCTGCTGCAAAATCGGCAATAGGGTACCAAAGCCCTCATGCTAAAAACTCTTGGTACGACGAGGAGTGCCGCAACGCCACTGTTGAGAAAAATGCGGCCTACAGGGCAACTCTGCAGTCAGCAGTTACTCGTGGATGTTTAGAAAGATATCGAGAGAAAAAGAGGGAAGAAAAACGACTATTCCGCAAAAAAAGAAAGATATGGAGAGACGTGTGTTTGAGGAGATTGAGTTGTATAGGACACAAAATGAAATCCGTAAATTTTACCAAAAAATTAAGCATCAGACGGATGGTTATAGCAACTGTATCCTTTCCTGTAAGGACGACCAAGGAAATCTGGTCACAGATACAGAAAGCGTATTGAAACTGTGGAAGGAGCACTTTTGCAAGTTGTTGGTTGCAAATGAAAGCGACCAAGATGACACGCCTGAACAAATCAACGATGACGGCGTTATATGCCCACCACCAAACCTGAACGAGGTTAAGACTGCAATAGTGCGATTAAAAAATAATAAAGCTGCTGGTGCCGATGGTTTGCCAGCAGAGCTTTTTAAGGCTGGAGATGATGAGCTAATAAAGTATATGTCCCGGCTCCTAGAATACATATGGTCAGAAGAACGCATGCCGGACGATTGGAATCTCAGTGTCCTTTGTCCAGTCCACAAAAAAGGAGATAAAACTGTATGTGCAAATTATAGAGGGATAAGCCTCCTCTCAATTGCATATAAGACTTTATCAACCATACTGTGTGAAAGGCTAAAGCCCAAAGTAAACGAAATAATTGGAACATACCAATGTGGCTTTAGACCAGGTAAATCAACCACTGACCAGATCTTTACTCTACGTCAAATCCTAGAGAAGACCCAGGAGAAACAAATCGATACGTATCATCTCTTTGTTGACTACAAAGCTGCTTTTGACAGCCCGATACGGAAGAAGGTGTTTGAAGCAATGTCTGAGTTCGGCATCCCTACGAAGCTAATAAAGTTATGCAGGATGACACTAACTAATACAACATCATCTGTTAAGATAGGTAAGAACCTATCAGAGTCCTTCATAACTAAACGGGGATTCAGGCAAGGTGACAGTTTATCTTGTGACCTCTTCAATATTGTGTTAGAGAAAATCTTGCGAGATGCAGCGGTTAATACAACAGGAACAATTTTCAATAGAAAACATATGCTACTCGCGTTTGCCGATGACATTGATATTATAGGACGCACTCTACGCGATGTAACTGCCGCCTTTTCCAATATCGAGAAGGAATCAAACAAAATGGGTCTAGCTGTAAATGAATCAAAAACAAAACTGATGGTTTCTACAGGCAGACAGACCACTAGAATCGGATCACATGTGTCCGTTGAGAACTATAGCTTCGAGGTTGTAAAAGAATTTGTATACCTTGGTACCGCTGTGAACATCAACAACGATAAAGGCTTCGAAATCAAACTTAGAATCTTAATTGCCAATCGATGCTATTTTGGACTAAGCAAACAGCTAAGAAATAAAGTCCTCTCTGTAAGAACTAAAATCACGCTCTATAAAACGCTCATACTACCCGTGTTATTGTATGGTGCTGAATCATGGGCACTTGCACAGACAGATGAAGCTATCCTTGGAGTATTTGAGAAGAAAATTCTACGAAGAATCTTTGGACCAGTCTGCGTCAACAATTAGTATAGACATCGAATGAACCATGAGCTGTATGAGTTATACGCTGACATTGACATAGTAAAACGCATTAAGCAACAGCGTCTGCGTTGGCTAGGACATGTTGTGCGAATGGATGAAAATACTCCGGCAAGAAAAGTTTTCGATAATGATCCAGAGGGAACGCGTAGAAGAGGGCGTCCAAAACTTCGATGGAAAGACCAAGTAGAAGAAAATCTTTTGAAACTTGGTATACGAAATTGGACAATATGTGCACAAGATAGAGGTGCTTGGAATTCTAAAATATGCTCGGCCTTTGACCTAAACAGGTTGTAATTACAGGCCATTTGAGTAAGAAAGTAAGTAAGTCATTTCCATCCATGGTGGACCGATTATCTCGAAATGTTGAAAATATTTTTTTAAGTTTATATACCAATTTTGGGCAAATCCTCTCTGCTTTTGTATTTTGCTAACCCTAGTTAGAGATAATCAAAGAGACATTGCGCAACATTGTTATACACCCATAAAATATACGAGGGCTACTATTTAATTATTGGGAACTGCCAACACTAATGCATTAGCTAAAATCTAATGACAGCCCAATAAAGTTTCTACATTTATTAGCATTTTTCAAAGTTTGTATACCGAAAAAAGTTTGAAAAATTACAATTTTTTTTCCTTTCCTTAACAAGTAAGAAAGTGCTATAATCGGGCAAGCCCGACCATACGATACCCTTTACCACTGAGGTTAAAGGGGTTCTTTTTCCTATATAAAGACAAATATTTGCTTAATTTTGCCATCATACAAACATTTTCTCAGAACTTATATATTTAAGCTGTTGCCGTCCTTCGGACTTATATGAGAGCTAGGCTCAAATGTAGACCGATTATATCGAAATTTGGCAAATTGTTACAAACGTTATGTTTACAAAAAATAAACATTAAACCCTCATTATCTTCAGATTTACGAGTGTTCTAGTGATTTTTGTCTCATTTAGTTCGTTTTGACAGAAGAGTTTGTATGGGAGCTATGATCAAATATGGACCGATTTCAACGAAATTTGGTACAGTGATTAAAGTTTACATAAGCATTATCTGTTTTTAATTTCATAAAAAAATATTGATCGATTCCGGGAAGTGGGACCTATGGGAGGTACTATATATAATGAACCGATTTTGGACAATTTCAATAGCCATGGTCCCACTATCAAAAAAGAAATGATCTGTGTCAAATTTCATCAAATTATCTTTACAATTGCGACTTGACTGACATCACTAAATCGACTCAAAAAGTGATTCTAAGCCTATTGGTATACTAAAAGGTGGATCTAAGACAAATATTGCTATGCGTTACATACATCATCATCATACTTATAATGAAGGGTGAACAAATTTAATTTTTATACCCTTTTTAACCGACACTTTCCTGTTGTAAGACCTCAAGGGCCTCTCGCCGGTAAGAAATTTAATGCTAATAAATCGCATATTTTGAGGCTAATGACAAATATTTACATAAAAATTGTGTCGAATGACTGCAATAATAATCGTTGTTTTACCCTCGAAAGCAAATATATTGAATTAAAGAGTGCTCTAAATAAAATTTGTAGTTGGATTTTCTTAAATAAAAATCAAACCTTTTAATGTAAAAACTCTACAAAATACGCAAATATAATGACATATTATACAAAATCATTTAGCATTAAAATGTTTACTTAGTACTCGGGTTTTGCAAAATTATCGACTTTTTTCGGAAACCCTCCCATTAAAGATTTTACAATTGCTTCTGATACCTTTTTGGAGCATGTGTTCCACCTGCGCTTAAAATCGGACATGTTCTTGGAAATCTTTCCTGTGTTCTTCAATTCCTTTTTTACCAGAGCCCAATACCTTTCCACAGGCCGAAGTTCTGGACAGTTTGGTGGATTTGCCTCTCGTGGTACAAAAATGACATTATTCTTTGAGTACCACTCAAGTGCCTTTTTTCCATAATGGCATGATGCCAAATCGGGCCAAAAAAAATGTAGTCACTCTGTGCTCTCTTAAAAAGGATAACAACCGTTTTTGTAGGCACTCCTTTACATAAATTTCTGTGTTTATTGTGCCAGATGCCACAAATACTTTACTTCTTTTGCCACAGCTGCAAATAGCTTGCCACACGAGAAACTTCTTAGGGAATTTTGTTTGTTTTTTTGTGCGAAACTCTTGCCGAACATTGCCCCGTTTATCAGCAACATAAAAATCTTGACCAGGAAGTTGAGAAAAGTCTGCCAGTACGTATGTTTCATCATCCATCACACAACAGGTGTATTTTTTATAAAATCAGACTTCAATTTTTTCGCTCGTGTTTTTGCTTCTAAGTTCTTTATAGCATTGCGATCTGGAACCTTTTGGACTTTGTATGTCTTCAGTCCAGCATAAGCTTTGACTCTATGTGCAAAATTCGTAGAACATTTGACCGTACGAGTTGCTTTCCTTAAAGAAGTGTTAGGCGCCCTTCGAAAGAGTCGCTCGACTTCTTTTGCCTTACCAATATCTGTAGGACCTTTTTTCCTCCCTGATCCAGGTTTTCTTTCAATGCTCAGGTTTTCCTTATACCGTCTGATGGCATTAGAAACCGTTCGAGGGTCAACTTTCAAATTTTTAGCTATTTTTTCAAAAGTCCATGACGGTTTTAATTATATTTTCACGAACTTTTTTTTCGCAGTCCATTTTGATTGAAATAACTATTGAAAATTAATAATTTCTAAAATAATAGTATCTGACATATCTATAGAAACTAACTTGATCAAAAAATAAATTATTTCTTGCACTATGGATAAATTTTGTCTAAAATAGTAAATGCATATATTTTTTAGAACACTCTTTATGAACTTTTTAGAGTATCTGTTAAGACCCAATGATAGAAATGGTTTAAATCAGTGAAGGGTACATTTATGCAGATTTGCGTTTGTACTGATTGAATTTGTTTTGGGATAATTTGTAAAAAATCTGTAGCGTAAAAGTATTTTTATGCTACTTAGAATTGTTGCGTCTCGTGTATGTATGTCGAAAGAATTTATTTGCCTATAACAAGTTATAGGAAACGAATTGTTCGCCGTTGGCTGGTGTAAATATACATAAGTCTGTGAAAATTGTTTGTATGATGACAAAATTTAATCAAATATAAGGGCAAAAATCAAACAGTTTTTATTCCTTTGAAATCGACTTTCAACTCGAATAATTTTTGTACCCTTAGGAGTTCGGAAAATCTAATTACAGATCTTGAATTCACAAAAACTTCTGTATACTGAATACAATATCTTAGTTGCGCAATTTTGCGCTTCTAAGCGTAATTGCCATGCAAACTAAAATAAAAAAAACGTTAAAAAATCGATTCAAGTTTTCTTTATACTTCGTCTTCTTCTGCATTTGTTTTAACATTTGGACCCAAGCCGTTGTTCTACGAAATAGACACCACACTTATGGGATAAATCCACTTCCCTCTAAATTTTAATTTTGTCACTTCTAATACTACTTAATGGCTGCCAAAATTGGAAGCTCGTTTTCGCCACTTTTTAATTTTTTTTCGCATATTTTTTGGCCGCCTCAAAGAATTTTAAAAAATAGATAACGATTTGTAGATCTTTCAATTTCGCATCGTTTGATATATATCTCGTTAATGTGCTCTATATAGATATAATAAAAGACAGGAGTAAATGAGGAAATATTTCTAAATAACGATTTTACGTGGAGCACACTCGCAAATATGAATGAAAATTTCCAAACTACCGCGTAAACCGAGCCATTTAGCACCTAAAAGCAAAAGCGCACCAAAGAAGATTTTGAAAATCGTACAAAAGGTGCACATTGGTTTAAATGGTTTTAGAATGCAAACTGAGACAAAATCACATGAGGCATGAAAGCGATGTCATTTATAACCGATTTGCATCAAAAGTTTGTCAAAAATCTCTTTATTAACTGAGAACGCGAAAGTTTTATCTAAAAACATTTCAATAGAGCACATTGCGAATTTAGCTTAAAATTGATCAGGAATGGTATTAAAACTTTTCTTTAATAAAGTTTTACCTTAGATTTGAAGCGCACCAAAATATTATAAGGATTAACGATTTTATGAACCAAATAAGAATTTTATATCTTAGAAAGACTTATATTTAAATAAAAAATTCTTTTAAATTAAATTTGTTCAAAAGTCAAGGCAGCCGAATTTAACTAAGACTAACATTTTGTCAAATTTCGCGAAAAAAAAAATCAAAAAATATTGTTAAAAAATATTTTTTTTTTCACTTGCATAATTGCATTATTTCTTCGTGTTAAAGCATATATAAACTGCCATAATACATTCACTAAGCTTCCTTAATAGAACCCCAAAAAAATTTAGTGCGCGATCAAAAAATTTTTTGAATTTTTTTATTTCCGAAAATCAAACTATTTGATTTTTGTCCATATGTCTCAAAACATTAAAAGAAAACATTTTTACTACAAGTCCACATTTCACCTTATAGTAAATGGTCGAGCTTGACTGACTATAAGGCTTTCTAAGCCATGTCAGCCCAGATCTAGATAGTTTTTATTTATTAGGATAAACGTCTGTCTGTTTTGTCTGATCTATAGGTACTACTTTTCTAATTTTTTCAATGTTTTTCATTAATGTTCAAAAAAGAACACAAAAAAATATGAAAAACTCTTTACACAGGCAACATGTTCGACTTGTTGTCCATCAGTTTCAGAGTAATAGAAAAATATTAGACAATAAAAGAAAACCCTATACAAAAGAAACATGTGGTAAAAGTAAAGAAAAAAAAAATGAGCAACCATCAGCATTTTAACACCGAAAGGAAATAATGAAAATCTGAAAAAAAAAATATACAAAAAACAAGTAAGAAAGTGCTATAGTCGGTCAAGCCCGACCATACGATACCCTTCACCACTAAGGTCAAAGGTGTTATTTTTCCTGTATAAAGACAAATATTTGCTAAATTTTGCCATCATACAAACATTTTCTCAAAACTTATATATTTAAGCTGTTTCCATCATTTGGGCTTATATGAGAGCTAGGGTCAAATGTGGACCGATTATCTCGAAATTTAGCAAATTGATTACAGTTGTTACAAAAATTATGTACGCAAAAAATACACTCAAAATTTTCAATATCTTTGGATTTACGAGCGTTTTAGTGATTTTTTTTGTCTCATTTAGTGCATTTTTAAAGAAGAGTTTGTATGGGAGCTATGGTCAAATGTGGACCGATTACAACGAAATTTGATACAGTGATTTAGGTTTACATAAGAATTATATGTTTTAAATTTCATGAAAAATATTAATATTTGTGGCCAATATGTCAATTCCGGGAAGTGGGACCTATGGGAGGTACCATAAATAATGGACCGATTGACCAATTTCAATAGCCATGGTCCCATTATCAAAAAAATGATCTGTACCAAATTTCATCAAATTGTCTTTAGAATTACAACCTGTAGTTTGATTACAAGGTTTATATGGGGGTCCAGCCAGCCGTCCAGCCAGCCAGACGGACGGACGGACATCGCTAAATCGACTCAGAAAGTGATTCTAAGCCTATTGGTATACTAAAAGGTGGGTCTAAGACAAATATTTCAATGCGTTACATACATCAGCACAAACCACCTATGGTGGTGAAGGGTATAAAAAAAAACTGAATATTAAATAGAAAGCCTAGAAGACAAAAAAAACATACCCAACAAAGCACGTGCTTCAACAAATCACCAAAGCAGAACCCATTAAATGAATGAAAGCAAATGGGTGTTTGCCGGAATAAAAAGCTGTAAACACACTCACACATTCATGGATGGAAAACTGTTTCAAGTATTTTTCTAATATTTTCTTTTTAAAACCATCCTGTTGCACTTTAAAGCAAATATCTCCAAAGTCACGGAGCAGCAGGCAACATCATCATAATCATCACAGAGACTATAACCATCGCCATCACCATCATTGGAATTATTTGCTCTGCAGACACTTCCAGCTACGAGCATTTCAAGTGAACGTCTGCTTTTTTTTCTACGCTTATTAACTTAAGTGGAAAAAGCATGTACTTTTCATGAAAACGATGCCAGAGCACCAACACTAACACCATTACCATTTCCACCACCCCAATTTCTTTTGCCACACATTTTATAACAGAATAACTAAACCAAAAACCTACTTCAAAACTTAAATATTCGTTAAACTATTAAAACTATACAGACCTCAAAGTAGACGTCGACAAACTGCCATTAGAAAACCGAGAAGAGCAAAATAGTTCAGCCGACAAAGTAACAAAAGACTTTAGATCAGTCAGTCTACTTTAAATAAATTTGTGTTTAAGAACGAAAAAGTCTGATGAAAAAAATAGAATTCTAAAGGGTTTTTGTTAGACACCAAAAACTCTTAAACTATCTCTCCTTTCATCTTAAGTTTTAAATATGAAGCAACTTATAAATGTATGTGTATTTTACTGAAAATTTTTTTTTGAAAAGTTTAATGTTTCCAAAAAACAAACGTTTAAGAATACAATGTATTTTATTGCTATTAATGTTCTGAAGGAGTAATTAAGTTTCATGCATAAAGGGAAGAATGCTTAATTAAAGAACCCGATAACTCTTGAATCTCGCAACTTTAATGCAATATCAAGATTTTCTACGAAACTCTTCTACGAAAAGCTTTAAGTTTCACACGAGGTGTTTCACTTATATTTTGGAAACTGGCAGCACTAATGTCAATAGCTCAAATCTGGCAACACCATAATAAAGTTTGACATTTTTAATCCACAGTCAAAATCCACAGTGTATAGCTGGTATAGTGAATTCAATCGTGGTCGTAGTTCCGTCGGCGACGAATTCTTCGAAGGTCACCCAAAACCGGTTGTTGTACCAAATTCGAGGGAGTAGTGTTTGTGGATATTATAAGAACAGGGGAAGACTGATGCAGAAAGTTTATTCCACATTCGTGCTGTGCAGCTAAAAAGCGAATTTTCTCTATTGTGCGTGGTGCAATCCACTGGAAAATCGACTACAAAGTAGGGTGTTCACTCGAGTTATGTTTGCTCGATTAATCGGAAAAATAAAATCGATTAATCGCTCGAGTAAAATAAAATGGCTAATTTCAAATAAAGATTTATTTGAGTAATTTTCCACGAGTGATCGAGTTACTAGAGTAAAACTATTTCAATAGTATTTTTTTAAATAAAACGACTAAAATTTGTCTCAGCGTATTTCTAAACTATTAAGTTTGTAAAAAAAAATTGTGTGTATATAGTCCATTGTAAGTACGCAATGTAATCGTAGATCCTACTTTAGTCCAGTTGAAGATCCCATTGTAAACATAGGTAAAAGGTAGTACTACTAATATATTAGATCAAACTCAGGATTTATGAAATCGAAAGATTGCTTTTTATATTTAGAAGTAAATAAACTCACTTAAAATATTTAGGGTGACAATGCCTACGAAGATCGAAGTGCATTGAATTCTTTAATATGCTCGGCTTTGACCTTAACATGTTGTAAATATAGATCATTTAAGTAAGTTTTACTCCTGCTTAAGATTGGAAGGTAGTAAAGGTTTCTAAGACTAAAGGTGGGAGGCCAATATACGCGGCAAACGGATAAGGGTGGCTATCAGCTGTTTAATTTTCCGCGTAAAATTGTTTATGATAGGCCAATGAACGCGGCACTTTTTCCCATTTTTTTAGTTTTTCAAATTTCAAGCGGCAATGAAAAAAAGGAGAACGACGTTCTAATTTTTCACGTGAAAGATTCTTTCAGTGTTGCCAGATTTAATTATGTCCTACTTGTTTTATGCACTGGTAAACTACCTTCCGATTTTTTGAAGATCCCATTGTAAACATAGGTAAAAGGTAGTACTACTAATATATTAGATCAAACTCAGGATTTATGAAATCGAAAGATTGCTTTTTATATTTAGAAGTAAATAAACTCACTTAAAATATTTAGGGTGGCAATATGTTACAAATGTTAATTTGTATTAAAAAGTTTTATGTTTTATTATAAATTTATTAAAAAAAATTGTTGTATTAAAAAAATATATATAAAAAGCTTACAGAAAAATCTTACTCTAGTAATTTTAAGATGAATTTTTTACTCGATTAATTCGAGTAATTTTTAACGATTAATCGATTTTCCGAGTAATTAAAAATTCCCATTTTCAAGTTATTTGATTACTCAAACAATTAAAAGTCGAGTAAAATGAACACCCTACTACAAAGTGATGAGCAATGTGCGGATTTCAGGAACAAGATCCCTAATTTCGTTTCAGCACATGCCATTATAGTAGCGATAGAACATAAAATTATCATGGATATATTCTTGAGAATCAGAAACGAAAAATCTAACGAACGCATGGGTATTCCAAGACAAATTAAGTCCAATAAAAGTTCTTTGTGTATGAAAGCGAAGTAAATGATCATCAGTTCCTTAAGCCGAATGAGTCATGGTGCTACTATTCCGCTTAAGCAACGCAAAACTATTAATTTTGAGTGGTACACCACCATTTGTTTGCCAGAAGTCTTCGAAGAAAACTATAAAACTAACCCCCTTCATAATGACAATGCCAGCTCTCGTACATCTCGTCAATCAAGGGAATTTTCGAGCAGTCAAAACATGGAATTTATGACTTATCATCCATGACGTCCTCACTGACACCCAATGACTTCTTATTGTTCCCGAATATCAAAAATAAATTGCTAATATCAAAAATAAACGATCGCCGAAGAAGCAGTTGAAGCGTTCAAAAACCTTTCTCAAGAAGAATGGAAAAACGGCTATGACAAAATGTATTGATTTTCAAGATATGAGCTCCTTTCACACCGACACACTATGTATGAGCGAGACGCAACTATATTTAACCCGCTCACACCTACCTAAAATTGTCTTCGCAAAGTCAGTGCTGTCAGATTATAATTTTTTGCTCGAATATATGAAGAAAAGTGAAAATCTGGCAGCACTGAATGTAGGAACTTTCAAGGCTGTTTACCACAAACCTTTCAGATATAGCCCTGATATTAATTAAAAATTTTACATTTGAATCCCAAAACTAAAGGCATGAATATACTCAAAAGATCGGATTGTACAGATTAACAAAACAATGCTTCCCAAATATTACTGACTGAAGGTTCCCTAACTGCGACAATGCTGGCTTGTTCCAGGGTCACGTTTAGCTAATGACCTGACACAATGACAGGTCTGCATTTGTAAAAAAGGCAGTTCAACTCATCGACGACATAAGAAAGGTTACTATGGAGGAGATTGCATGTAAATTTACTGCCCATGTATCGGATGGGATGTTAGAAGAGGACGCCCAAACTCCGATGAAAAGACCAAGTAGAGGAAAATCTTTCAAATCTTGCCTACGAAGATCGAAGTGCATTGAATTCTTTAATATGCTCGGCTTTGACCTTAACATGTTGTAAATATAGATCATTTAAGTAAGTTTTACTCCTGCTTAAGATTGGAAGGTAGTAAAGGTTTCTAAGACTAAAGGTGGGAGGCCAATATACGCGGCAAACGGATAAGGGTGGCTATCAGCTGTTTAATTTTCCGCGTAAAATTGTTTATGATAGGCCAATGAACGCGGCACTTTTTCCCATTTTTTTAGTTTTTCAAATTTCAAGCGGCAATGAAAAAAAGGAGAACGACGTTCTAATTTTTCACGTGAAAGATTCTTTCAGTGTTGCCAGATTTAATTATGTCCTACTTGTTTTATGCACTGGTAAACTACCTTCCGATTTAGCTTGCCGCGTACATTGGCCTGCCACGTCAATGATTCAGCAAGAATGGTTACTGTGGTTTACATGAAGGAATATTTATCATCACTACATCTGGGATATAATGCGATGCAGCTGTTGCCTGTCGACTCCAGCTACCAGACAAGAACTTTATCCAATTCCTACTCTGACCTCCTCGTGGTACATCATAGTAACCTGAGCAACCTACACTCAGGGAAAAAACGTGCTGATAATAAGATTTTCTGCTTGAAATCGAAACTTTTTCTGCTTGAAAGTAGAGTAAATACGAAAAATCTTATTTTGAGAATAAAATCTTAATTTTTTAAGATTCTTTGTAAGATCGCAATCTTAAAAAAAATCTAAGCACAGGATCGATAACTAAGAATGTGTTCTTATTAATTAAGATTAAATTCTTAATTTTTAAGAATGCACTCTTAATTAATAAGAACATAATCTTAAATAATAAGAACGCATTCTTAATTATCGATCTTGTTCTTAGAACTTTTTCAAGATTGCGATCTTACAAACAATCTTGAAAAATAAGATTTTATTCTTAAAATAAGATTTTTCGCATTTACTCTACTTTTAAGCAGAAAAAGTTTCGATTTCAAGCAGAAAATCTTATTATCAGCACGTTTTTTCTTATTACAATATTAGTATTTGGTTATAAAATAAAACACATTTTTTATTATTTTTTCCCCCTTTCGAGGATTGTAATAGTATTCCTATATTTTAAAATTTTGATTTATTTATTTTAGATTACAGGTAGTTAGTAAAAAATTGTATCCTAAAAATACCTTGACTTCATCTTCCGTTGGAAAAAGTGTGCATATTTCTGTCAATATATCTTGGAAATCGTGAGGATGAAGTGCGATATCCTTTTTTAGAATTTGATGTACTATAATCTGGATCAGCTCATCACGATAGTTATTGTTTAAATCTTTGTGTGAAGCATAAAATTCTAGGATGTTTTTGCCACTTATTGATTCATTCAATAATAAAGCTAAATCCTATATAAAAAAACGAAAATATTTCATGTTTTGTACACATTTTAATGTATTAAGTAATTATCTAATACTTTTACCTTGTCAAACACTTTTTTGTTAGCTTCCACATTTACAGAAGACGATGGAGTGGAAGTTACATCCGGACATTTTGGTAGCCACTGACCTACCTTCGACGGCATCGAAAGTGTATCTTCATCAATTCCAAACTAAAGGACAAAACTTTCTAAATAAAATATTAAAACCTGTTTTTTCCAGAAGTCGAAGAGTGGAATGGCTTCCTTTACATCTTCTGCTTTCATATACTGCAGACTTCTAAAGGTTACATTTGAGCCTGAAACAAATTAAATCAATATAATTTTTTATAAAGAAATTTACTTATGTATTTACAAATATGATGAAAAACTTACGCTGCAGGTACGGAAAAATGCATTCCAGATCGAATTCTTTCAAAAGATTTTTCAGCAACGCGTCATCGTCCGAGAAATCTGATGAAATTTCTTGTGAAGGGCAGTTCAATTCATACTCCCCATCACATACCGAAACTAAATTGCCTTCTATTGGAATATTTAAAAGGATCACTTCATCCGGATTAAGGTTTTCCATTTATATTTTTTATTAAATTTATATTTTTTCTCAAAAAATTAGTTTTTCACTTTTTCGCAACTACTTTTGTCGGCTGATTACAATTTATGACAAAATACTGAGAAATTTCCCTTAAACAAGCACACAAATCTACAAAATCAAGAATACGATCTTAAGATTAGAACTTACAATCTTCAAAATAAGAATACAATTTTGAAATCAAGATCACAATCTTAAATAAAGAATACGATCTAAAATTAAGATTTAAAATCTTATAATAAGATTAAAATCTTAAAAGCAAACAAATTACAGTTTATTTTTAGATTGTATTCTCATAACTAAGAATTTATTCTTAAATTTAAGAATATAAATCTTACTGGCTATATTTTCAAGATTGAAAATTCAAGATTTCGCAATCTTATATTGTAGATTTTTTTTCTTGAAATCAGATCGTCATTTTTCTCTTAGTGTAGTTGAAAATACTGTAAACAACCCCTGTGGGATTCTAGGTCAGGGATAATATGAGAGAGAGTTATCTTAGAGCCATTCCAACTTATTTGGTCTAAGGGTCTACTTGGTAAAGTACGAAACTGCAGCGTCTGTTAGTTGCGCTCCAAGCGGGCGTCTGTCTCGGAAATACTAACGTGGCTCGTGTCTTTGGACTCATCACTCATCGCCTTAGGATTTACGATGTTTTAAGCATGGAAAGAAACAACATAACAGAATATACTACTACAAGGGGTAATCATGCGGAAAATACCCTTGGCACAAGGATTTTGGAGGTGCGTAATCTATGAAAGAACATGTGATCGCGTTTTGATAGAAATCGTGTCTTATAATGATGACACTGTCTGATCAAAAGACACAGATTATTAACTCTAAATTCTTATTAAATTGACCAACTTAAGAGCTTTTTTAAGCGTTACGAATGTTTCAAATTACTGTAGTCTGAATATACCATAATCTAAGTCGACTATAGTCTGAGACGAAAAGCTGATAGTCTGATTTGACTTTAATCTTAGTCTATGTGTGATGACTGTAGTATGACTGTAGTAGTCTATGTTTTTTCGGAAAAACCTAGGCTTGACTCATCATACGAGGGCGGTTCGGAAACTGCTTTGCCTAGCACAAAAAGCGTCGTACAAACAGAAAAAAGTTAAGTGTTTTGGAAACTTTCATCTCTGCTACAAACACATGTTAAATTTTGTTTCGATCTGGTAACTCCTTCATATAGAAACAGGTGTTCACAAAAGACGCATCCGCTATTTTTTTACAATGGAAAAATTAGAAATACTTGATGTCATTAAATATTTACATCAAAAAGGTTTATCGGGACAAGAAATTCATAATGATATGGCGAATGTGTTAGGTGAAAGTGCTCCTTCATATGCAACAGTAAAAAATTGGGTTGCTGAATTTAAACGTGGTCATACAAGCATCCAAAAAAAGCAACAACAACAGAAATTATAGCCAAAGTGCATGATATGGTATTAAATGATCGACGAATAAAAGTGCGTGAAATAGCTAATATCATGGGCATCTCAAATGATCGAGTCCATTTCATTTTGCATGAAGAACTACAGATGAAAAAGCTTGGACTGAAGCTGGAGGAAGTGCCCCAAAGAGGGCAAAAGCAATTCAATCGGCTGGTAAGGTTGTGGCAACGGTTTTTTGGGACTTCAAAGGTATTTTATTGATTGACTATCTGCAAAAGGGTAAACTAATAAATTCAAAGTACAATTGCAACCTTTTGGATCAATTAAATGTACAAATTCGAGAAAAACGTCCTGGCTTACAACACAAAAAAATAATTTTTCATCAAGAGAACGCACCAGCGCACAAGAGTGTTTTTTTTTCATCAAGAGAACGCACCAGCGCACAAGAGTGTTTTAACGATGGCTAAAATCAACGAATTAAAGTACGAGTTGCTTTACCACCCACCTTATTCTAATGATTTAGCTTCCAGTGACTTTTACCTGTTCCCAAATCTAAAAAAAATTCCTTGCTGGCAAGCGTTTTACCTCAAATGAAGATGCAATTACAGCTGTAAACCACTATTTTGAAGACCTTGAGGAAAACTATTTTAATCAATGGATAGAATTGCTAGAAAAGCGTTGGTCTAAGTGTATTGAAGTTTCATTGAAAAACACAATTATTTTTGAAAAACTAACTATTCTCTTTCATTGGTAGGCTAAGAAGTTTCCGAACCGCCCTCGTACTATAGTTAGAATGGTCGATTCTGAATGGAACACATTCATTTAAGTCCAAGAAAAATAAGAAAAAGAAATAATAAACATGTTTATATTTTCGTTTAACACAAAATTTCCCGCAAAGGCAACTTCCCTAATACACCAGCTAACCACCAAGTAGTTTTGGTAAATGTAAACCTAAAGTATATAATATGGCCAGTGGACATGAATAGAGTCGCAACAACTTAGCGGCAATATAATAAAATGTGACCAACATAATGATTCGTATATTAAATTTAATGATCAAATAAACCGTTGGCGGTCATTGGGTTCAAAAAATAAAATAAACAAAAACACTCTAGTCACTAGACAATCCACCACTCGACTCGGATGCAGAAAAAAAAATAAGAAAAATTAAAATAAAAATCCCAAAAAACCAACGAACCATAAAAATATTCATTCCATAGGAAATTATTTCGAATAGCAACAGCAAAAATGTCATATTAAATGAAAAGGCAGAGAAAACAAAAACATAACTGAGAAGGAACAACACTAGCACTCTATTGTCAGTCACTGACAATTTGACTGACTAACCGTCCATCCGTTTGTCCGTTTGCCTTTCTGTAGCCTGACATACTGACAGGAATGCAGTAGATATTCAAAGGAAACATTTTAATTTTTTGGTAGGGAACAAAATACATAGAACAGCCGGACTCAGTTGTTTAGCGAAGGGGATGCTAAAACATGTATAGGAATGCAGGAATGAAGAAAAATGAATATGAGCATGAGAATGCATGAATAATAATTGTAAATCCAAAAGCAGCACAAACTGAGTGCATTGGCAGTCAGTGCCAACCATTCAACCGACAATATGAAAATTCGTTGACCCTTATTTTTTTCACTCCACAAAGTCTCTATTTGTGCTATTTTGTTTTGTATCTATTGTATGAACAAACTGACTGACTGACTGTTTTGCTACAAGCATTTTGCATAAGATATACTTCTACTATAGAGATACACTCATGCAAACTTGAAGAACGCCACACCACCGCCAGGCAACACCACATCAACAACGTAGTCGTCATCATCACCACCAGTCCGTGCTGTCTCTGAATCACAGTTAGAGTAGGCAAATTCCAGCAACAGTAGAAGAGATTGCAAGCATTAACAAGCAGCAGCCACTTTAAGTATAAGTTACGAGGGGTACTATTAAAGTTTCAGAAATAGAAAATAAAAAGATTTTAATGAAATCAACTTTATTGTTTTTGAAAATATTTCTCTTGATGATTTTTGCATTAATTCAAACTAAAGAGTGCTCTAAATAAAATTTGTAGTTGGATTTTCTTAAATAAATATCAAACCTTTCAATATAAAAACTCTACAAAATACGCAGATATAATGACATATTATACAAAATCATTTAGCATTAAAATGTTTACTTAGTACTCGGGTTTTGCAAAATTATCGACTTTTTTCGGAAACCCTCCCATTAAAGATTTTACAGTTGCTTCTGATACCTTTTTGGAGCATGTGTTCCACCTGCGCTTAAAATCGGACATGTTCTTGGAAATCTTTCCTGTGTTCTACAATTCCTTTTTTACCAGAGCCCAATACCTTTCCACAGGCCGAAGTTCTGGACAGTTAGGTGGATTTGCCTCTCGTGGTACAAAAATTACATTATTCTTTGAGTACCACTCAAGTGCCTTTTTTCCATAATGGCATGATGCCAAATCGGGCCAAAAAAATGTAGTCACTCTGTGCTCTCTTAAAAAGGGTAACAATCGTTTTTGTAGGCACTCCTTTATATAAATTTCTGTGTTTATTGTGCCAGATGCCACAAATACTTTACTTCTTTTGCCACAACTGCAAATAGCTTGCCACACGAGAAACTTCTTAGGGAATTTTGTTTGTTTTTTTGTGCGAAACTCTTGCCGAACATTGCCCCGTTTATCAGCAACATAAAAATCTTGACCAGGAAGTTGAGAAAAGTCTGCCAATACGTATGTTTCATCATCCATCACACAACAGGTGTATTTTTTATAAAATCAGACTTCAATTTTTT
This sequence comes from Stomorhina lunata, assembly GCA_933228675.1. NCBI lineage: Eukaryota > Metazoa > Arthropoda > Insecta > Diptera > Rhiniidae > Stomorhina > Stomorhina lunata. The sequence goes on along the minus strand of OW121740.1, from coordinate 92,571,755 downwards.
CGCTCGTTTTTTTGCTTCTAAGTTCTTTATAGCATTGCGATCTGGAACTTTTTGGAGTTTGTATGTCTTCAGTCCAGCATAAGCTTTGACTCTATGTGCAAAATTCGTAGAACATTTCACCGTACGAACTGCTTTTCTTAAAGAAGTGTTAGGCGCTCTTCGAAAGAGTCGCTCGACTTCTTTTGCCTTACCAATATCTGTAGGACTTTTTTTCCTCCCTGATCCAGGTTTTCTTTCAATGCTCAGGTTTTCCTTATACCGTCTGATGGCATTAGAAACCGTTCGAGGGTCAACTTTCAAATTTTTAGCTATTTTTTTAAAAGTCCATGACTGATTTTTTTGAAAAGTTTTAATTATATTTTCACGAACTTTTTTTCGCAGTCCATTTTGATTGAAAATTAATAATTTCTAAAATAATAGTATCTGACATATCTATAGAAACTAACTTGATCAAAAAATAAATTATTTCTTGCACTATGGATAAATTTTGTCTAAAATAGTAAATGCATATTTTTTTTAGAACACTCTTTATATCGTTTTTGATTTATGAGTCTAAAGTGACCTACTTTGGGGGCCGATTGTGCCGTCAAAATAAAATCTTCAAAATCAAAACACATAAATATAAATCATCTTAAAATCGGTTTAGAAGTTGTGGACTTATTTCCGGTATATTTTTCCACCATCCCAAAGTGCTGCGTTTTGCTATCTGCGATAATAATATGAAGATGATTTGCCGTATGGTCGTTTTGAAAACTCCGTAATTACAGAGTTCAAAATTATACAAGTTTTATCTCTCCTTTTCACCACCTTTCACCTCTCTTATATTCCCTTTCTCAAGAAAGGGAATATATCTTTCACGAACATGTGTGTATCTTTCACGAATATGTTTTGTTGTATTTAGCTCATCTTGGAAGACCCACACGGTTACTGTTTTGGTTCTATTAGTATTTGGCATAACTATCACATATGGTTTGTGTCAATAATAACAAATATGGTATTTTGGAGGGTAAATATCTGTCAGTATTCGATAGCCGCCAAAATGTAAACAGACATTTCTTTCAATCGCTGTAATAATGTCGAATTTTGTGACTAAAAGTTTGTACTGAGGGAACTCTAAAAAAATAAGTAATTTTAGCATTGTACTGTTACTGGTGATGGAAAATGGATACATTACTATAACCGTAATCGTAAAAATATGTAAAGCCCAGCCAACCTGCGTAATCAATGCGGAAGCTAATTGTTTATGACGCTGTATTTGGTGGGATCAGGAGAGTGTTTTATATTATGAGCTGTTGAAATCGAGTCAGACGATTACAGGAGGGTCTATAGCGAAGAAAATTGACAACGAAAAGGACCAGAAAATACGACCGGATAAGAGGCCATAATCATCCAGCAACGTCTTGGCTCAGACCTTGCCCCTTTTGACCTCAATACTGGAATATGCTTTACTTTAGATCAAGGTATCATAAAGTGGTTTGATTTATTCTTTAAGTCGAAATCGGAGAATTTCATTTGCGCAGAATCCAAAAGTTGTGGCTAATGTTAGACAATACTTTGAATGATGTATCGACTCATTATATTATAATAAATATATATAAATCCATGATCCGTCACGTGTTACGACTTTAGACACGTTTTTGAAGCACAACGAGCAAGCTTCTTAATCATTTCCTTACAAAACTTAACGGGAAGAACCTTTTTTGAGCTATTGATAAATTATGGGGGCATATACAGTGCATTAAAGTCCAAATAATGCGCAAGAATGCCTCTAGCTCACAATATACCACATGACGATCTTGCATTATCAAACACTATATCGAAGTTTTGTAGCACAACAACCGATTTTAAACGACCTTCACGGAATTCCTTTAGCAACCGAACTACGACCACATTTGTACCATTTTAGCATTAAGTACGTTTATACTCCAAAATGTCAAACTTCATTGAGTACTTTTATACTCCAAACTGTCCAACTTTATTATAGGATTAATAGATTTTAGCTATTACTTAAATAGTACCCCTCGTTCAAAATAATAAATGAGTAAGTGTTGCATACAATAGCGAAATTTACAGTTAAAATTGCTTTAAAATAAACGTTTTAACTTAAATTATCCCCCCATATAATTTACAACGTACAACCTTACAATATACACCACTCTAGTGGCTAATTTTCTTTTAAAGTGCATAAATTGTGCTTAGAATATTGAGATATGTAATTTGTAATTCTCGCAAATGTTTGAAGGTGGTGGCGTAGATGCTAGAGGCGTTTCAGATTTAGTCAACAAACAGTTACGTAATTAATAACGTCTTAAGGCGTTCCAAATGCGTTTACGCACAAGATTACTCATTAAATACTTATGTATGATGCCTATTAGTAGGGATTTAAGTGTTGTCAAAACACTAAACATACCCTTTAACGTGCAGTAATAAGTATAGTTGAACATACCCTTTTATGACAATTGACTTTCATATATAAAAATGTTTAGTAAAACTGTTACATTCGACATTATAAACGAAAAACAAATGTATTATAAGCTTATAGTTCAAATTTTTTCCATACAAAATTCAAATTATAACACTTTGATAATTTTAAAATTCGTTTATTGACTGGGCGGTAAGTCAGTAGTGTAACAGCAAAATTGTGTCAACTGTCGTCATTCAGCGGTTAGCAAACGAAAACCGTGTATCTGAGGGTGTTGTATGACGACTTATAAGAATAAAATATCAAATTCTGCCTGGGTTCGAGCTCCAATCACGACAACATCAAGATTCTCTATTAGCGGTAAGCCCTATAGCATTAACACGCCGTTAAGGGGCTGTTAACATATTACGTAACGCGCTTAGAGCTGGAGGGGTATGAACTTTGTTACAGTGGAGGAATTTTGTATGTATTATATTAAAATGTGTTACACAGGGGGATGTAAATTTCTGCGAAAATAGCGTTACGTAAAATGTGAAATAATATGCCCCTGATGTAAAATAAATAAAATTGGCTGCAGATTAAAAGGTTAAGAAAAGATGCCTAACTGTTCAAAAAATAGACATGACGTGTAATTATACGGGCATGTTCTGCAAATCACTTCCACATGATTTTGAAATCACATAAATTTTCTAAGTCGAATTATTCATTGTTCATAAATTATTTTGACACTTTTATAACTCAGTGCATTTAAGATTAAGAAGGTCTAGAAGGTTATTGATAAATGCTCTGAAAATTTCAACAATTATAGAAATTACAGCCTTTTTGAATTTCATGTGATTTCAAAATCATGTGGAAGTGATTTGCAGAACATGCCCGATAGTGTTGAAATATAATGGAGGAGGAAATCCCCCTAAATGAAGGGTTTAATTTTTTGTTTTATTTGAACAATATAGAAGATTTTAGTCTTAAATTTGAAAAATTTAAAAAGTTCTAAAATAATGACGGATAATTATTTGATTTGTTTGAAGGAGAAAGTTTCCCTGGATCGGCCCTACCACATTATGCACATTCTACTACTATTGGCCAAAAACCCCTGTTTGCAGAAAGTTCAAAAGCTATACCCTGATATACAAATACACGACAACAAGTATCGGGTGTTTTTTACTGAGGTATAGAACTTTAAGTTGGCATCACTTTTTTAACTGGCTGCCATTTTGTCAGCTGTCAAGTGATTAATATTTAGTTTGGTTTGCCATTTCATCATGAACAGGTTGACAAAAGAACAACGCTTGCAATCCATTTTATGGTCGACATAATCGTCCATCAGAGCAATTAATTCGGTTAACCATGGAACGTTTTCGCACTACGTTTACTCTATGTGATAATACGCATCCGCAGCGACGTCGAACAGTGCGCACCGAAGAAACAATTGCCGCTGTAGAGCAAAGTGTTGCAGAGGACCCGAATGAATCGATTCGCCACCGTGCACAGCAATTGGAGTTTTGTCCATCAACTTTATGGAAGATTTTGCGCAAAGATCTTGTCTTGCGACCTTACAAGATCCAGCTTGTGCAAGAATTAAAGCCGCGAGACCATGCAATGCGTCGTGATTTTGGTGTATGGGCCAAAAATGAGATTGATCTCGATGCTGATTTTCATCGCAAAATTTTGTTCAGTGATGAGGCTCATTTTTGGTTGAATGGCTATGTCAACAAGCAAAATTGCCGCATTTGGAGTGAAGAGAATCCACATGAGACCCTTGAGACGCCATTACATCCACAAAAACTGACTGTTTGGTGTGCTCTACGGGCTGGTGGAGTCGCTCGTCTACGCCAACAAACCAGAAACGTTAGGGGACTTGGAAGCCAACATTCGTGGCGTTATTGCCAACATACGGCCCCATATGCTCGAAAAAGTAGTTGAAAATTGGACCTGTAGAATTGGCTTTATTCGAGCCAGCCGCGGCGGCCACATGCCCCAAATCATATTTAAACATTAATGGCATAAAATTATCCTTCCAATAAAGCCAAATTGATGGACATTAAAACGATTTTCTTGTGTTTTATTTCAATTCGAAGTTCTATACCCCTAAAAAAAACACCCATTATAATCTTTGTTGGGGGTGAAATTTCCCCTGTTCCGATACATTTTATTATGGTTTAAAGTATGATCATGGGCTAAGAAACATTGAAGTTTTCAGGTGTATATAAGATCACCCCCGGTCTGATCTGCGAATAACTTCTAAACAACAAGAGATAACTAGCCCATGCAATCAAATAAGACCTGTACGATTTCAATCGGACCAACTGTTTCAAATTTAATTAAGCAAAAGTAATTTCGACTCAATTGTACATTAATTCCCTTAAGACTTTATAGATAGAAATCATTAAACCATTTAAAGGTTTCAAAAACCTAATCTAAATCAAATGACAGTTTAAACTCTACACTACCATAAGCAGAAGGGGGAGGTTTTGTAATGCACTCTAAGTCGCTTTAAGTATGTCAGCCCTTGAATTACTTTCTGAGTCTCTTTAAACATGACCAAGTAATTCTTGTAGTCAAAGTGTACTGGAAAAATTTTAAAAGTAGGCGTGGTTTTTGTGTTTATAAAAACCTATGTTGGGATATGGCAAACATTTGAGAAAAAAAATCAGCGAATCGGTGCAGCCATTCTTAAGTGATGCAATTAAAAAATCGAATGATGCAGTTCTATAGAGAAGAGTCTATATATTAAGGACCAATAATTGTTTTCAAGAAAAAGTTATAGATTCACAGATTTAATCTTAATGTCGACTTAATTAAGACACAGAACCTTGGTTTAAGTCTTCAGAAGGAAATAACTTAATCTCGTATATAGTTAAGGAGATATCAGGAAATCAAAAAGGTCTACAAAATTCAATGTTTTCGTTTTTCTTTGGTCAAAAACTAAGTTAAATCGGTTTTACTCGATACTCTCACCACAATTAAGTGAAAGGCGAAAGTCTCTTCTTTAAATTGAGCGAAAAAAATTCACCGAAATTTACCGATCGTAGAACAAAGTTCCAATTTTTCTGAAAAAGTCAAGTAAATTGTTTCGCATAATTTAAGCAAAAAGTGTTGCAGCCGTTTAGGCTTAACTTTTTAATCAAATTGCATTTACGTGTAAGTCAAAGTCAGGTAGCCCTAGGAGTCGACGGATAGAATAGACATTCGTTGACCCAAAAAAATGTGCTGAATTTCATCAAATTCTGTTGAGATTAGCGGCTTATGTATATTTATATTGAAAAGAAAAATAAGAAAAATAAGAAAAATAAAAAAAGTACCCCAAGAAGTCGACTAATTTCAATCAAATTTAGTAGAGCTCTTTTTTAAATAATTAATAGACGTGTGCCGAATTTCATAAAATTTTGTTAAGAATACCGGCTTATACATTGAGAACAAAAAAATAGGGGTCCAAGGCAGATATCTCAAAAAGTCAAGGAATCTCAACCAAAATTAGTATAACTATTTCTTGGATCAATAAATAGACGTGTGCTGAATTTTTTCAAATTCTGTTGAGAATTGCGGCTTGTAAAATGGAAAAAATTGGGTACCTTAACTTTTTAATCAGCATTTAGGTGTAAGTCCAAGGCAGGTACCCCTAGGAATCGACGGATTTAAGTAGGCCTCTTTTTTAGATCAATTTATAGACGGGTGTCGCATTTCATCAAATTCTGTTTAGAATTGCGACTTGTATATTGAAAAGAAAAATAGGAGAAAAAATGTGGATTCAAAGGCAGGTACCCCAAGTATTCGACGGATTTCGAAAATTTTTTGAAATTTCGTTATCTATTGCAAAATTTCAACATTGTAGGATCACTCCTTCTATTTTTTGCACATCGATGTATAAGGAAATACGACTGTGCGGTGTGTGAGTGGGTGTTGTAGGGGATTTTGGATACCAAGCAACGGTTATGGTTGGTCTTAACTTGGTAAGCCCAGACTTATCTTGGTTACAATTCATCTCACATTTAAACACTGAATTCCTAGTGGCATCACCTGGGAAACTTCTTTAACACCCATTAATGTAGTGAGCTAACATGTGACATAAGAACTATAAAAATATGGGGTAGCACGTCGGGCCAGTAATCCACTCCTGGAAAAAACAATTACTATGAAAAAGCTAAAAAAAATTAGAATAAAAACGGCTCGCCCCCCTTCAACTAATGTAAGAAGAGGACGTCCGGAACTTCGATGGAGAGACAAAGTAGAGGATAAATTTTCCAAAGTTTGGTTTAAGAATTTGGAGAATATGCGCACAAGATCGAAATGCATGGAATTCCAAAATATGCTCGGCCTTTGACCTTAACAGGTTGTAAATATGAGCCATTTAAGTAACTACCCCCACGATGTCGTTGTCTTACGTAATCCTGGATACACACATACAAGCATAAAGGTCTTTTATTTTCTTTGCATTAGGAGAAGCAGTATTATAAGTTACAAAGAAGCCATTACTACGTTCTCATTATTTAGTTGGTTAATGACTAGACGTTGAAGTGGAGAAGAAAATAGATAATGGATGTTCAAGTTGGACATAAATCTAATTACATGTAAAAATTGCATTACCTAAATACAATAATAAAATTTACTTTACTGTCTTTATGGTAATATTAGTTAATGCAAAGACAATATAATACACTTCATACATATATTTTCTGGCAAATGTGAAATTAAGAAAAAACACATAAACGCACAAACAAACATACATTTTATGAGCACGTGTGTGTGCCTAAGCTGAATCTCATTGGAAAATCGTCTCCATTAGTTGTATTCGAATTAGAGTAAAAGCGGTATACTCTATTTTTTATGGGACTTTTGAAAACGACCATACGGCAAATCAATGTATGAAAGGGCAATATCTTTATACTATAGAGTCATTGGTTGATGGTTATTTCAAGAAGCTTAGAATAAAAATATATAGTATAGAAACAAGCGAGAAAAATATTAAAGCGAGGCAGAAGAATAATAAATGCTGAATAGTAAGTATTTCAGAAGGTATCTAATTTAAATAGACCACACTAGTCAACAAATCTTGTAAGCAGGGGACTATGCGTAGCTTCTCAAATAGATACATGTGGTCAACTTTCGAGAAGGGCTTCTGTATAATCCAAGTTTTGCTTAGGAACTCAAATGCTGGCCCACCTTAAAGCATGAAATCGGAGCAGAGTTTGAATTGAACCCATAACATCAAGTAATAAGTCTGCTAATAACGAAACTCAATTCTTTTCCCGCCGGGAATGTTTTTTGATAAAATTTATCGTATGTCTGCACATGTTTTATGTTTTGTAAGAGTAAGTGGCAAAAATAATTGCATTATATAAAAACATACAAAGTTTTAGTGTTTCTGCCACTTGTTGCCTAATCCACCCATTTAATTTGAGATTACAAAGTGCACTGGGTAAAAAGAGATGTAAGCTTAAGGGAATTATAGTTAAACTATACATTTATGGAGCTTAAAGGGAATTCAAATGGTTTTATGAGCAGGATTTAAAATTAATAATAGGATTTTATTAACAAGTAGTAATTTATATTTCAAAGGACATAACACTTACTGCTATAGTTTACCGTAAACACTAGCATAAATAATGAAATGTTGTGGGTTAAGCAAAACCATTAGATACCCTACTTTAACAGGTGCAATGAACCTACGCACAGTGGTTTATGGACGCTTTTTTTTTGGAAATAATTCTGTAACTTTTGAACGACTAGAGATATTTGAATGAAAAGATATGCCATCATAAAATGCAAAAAACAAAAATTTGGATTCAAATATCTCTTAAACAATAAGAGAGAAGGTAGTACAGTAAGCATGTTTTTTCTTAATATTTTTAAGAGGTTTTCGAAAATTTTAGATCGGACCCAATTGGCAAAAGTTATACGGACCCAGAGGTTCTATATATCCGAGCTTTTAAAGGCTATGTATTAAAGCTTGATATACGTGTTTAGTATCATTAGATCGGGAAAGACCAGCAGATGAACACCAAGTAAAAATCTTTTTTGAGTAAGTTACTTTTTTAAGGAAAATAATTTCAATTTTTGATATTTTGTAGAAATGAGTTGGATAAAGATATCACAATGAAGTTTTGTAGTTATATAGACCAATAAGATCTAAAAGCAATAGACTAAAAAAAATTCCCAATTTTGACTAAAAAATTTCACAATTCCCAACTCGGGAAAAAGGGGTTTCAAAAAATGAGTTTTTTTACAAAGCGGTATACTATATATTTTTTATGGGACTTTTGAAAACGACCATACTGCAAATTAATGTATGAAAGTGCAACATCTTTATACTATAGAGTCTTTGGTTGATGGTTATTTCAAGAAGCTTTGCATAAATATATATAGTATAGAAACTAGCAAGAAAAATATCAAAGCGAGATAGATAGAATATTAAATGTTCAGATCTTTTAGAAGGTGTCTTATTTGAACAGATCACACTACACCATTTTCAATTGAAATTGAGAAATTTTCAATTGAAATTGAGAATTTTTAGTTGAAAATTGAATTGAATTCAATTGAAATTGAGAATTTTTAGTTGAAAATTGAATTGAATTCAATTGAAATTGAGAATTTTCATTTGAAATCGAGAAATTTTCAATTAAAATTGAGAGTTTTTAATTGAAAATGAGAAATTTTCAATTAGAATTGTGAAAACCCTAATTGGAAATGAGAAACATTCAATTGAAATTTTGACGGAAAAATTTCCCAATTCCCAAATCGGGAAAAAGGGGTTTCAAAAAATGAGTTTTTTTTACAAATATGGCAACACTGACTCTGTTTGCAGCGCTTTTCAGAAAAAACTTTTCTAATCAATAGCAGATATGTCAAAAAATATAAACATTATAATTTTTTTTCAAATCGGTGCTTTGCCTTTTGCGAAATTTTTGTTTAAACTATTTTTTTTTTACGAATTGGCATTTTTTTTGGAGAGGGCATGTGCGTGGACCAAAAGTCCAATTAGCAAGATTTGTTTTATACGCATTCTCATTATGTTTTCTTTTAAAAACTTTAAAAATATTTGTATGTTTCTTAAGAAAATATTTTTTATTAGTGAAAAAATATAGCTATCTTTTAGGGAAAAACTCAAAAAAAAAAGCGAAATTTTTTTAAGTTTCAACTTTGAATATTTTTAACTTCTAAACGAAAGAAGATATCTAAAATTGACTTGCACAAAAATTATTTGGAATTTTATTACAAATTTAACGAATATTCTTTAAAAACGTTTGGTCGTCAGATGCTTCCACCAGATCAAAAAAAGCTTAAAAAAATAGGTAAAAAATCAACCCAAAAATTCTTTTTTACCCAAATATCTCGAAACCCAAAGGAGATCAAAATACTAATGGTATTTTTTGTAGATCTTCTCCAGGACAACTTACGTTTAAAATTTCTTTTCAATCCATCCATAAATGGATTTTTGGCGAATTTTTAAAAAGCCGAATACCCGAGGTGACCAACTTTTAAGGTCCATCAATCACTCTTCCGACCCCTCATGGACCAGTGCTTTTGAAAACCAGCTCGAATACTCCTTGACTACCACCATGTCAAATTTCATTAAAATATCTCTAGTCGTGTTTTCAAATATCTTTCAAATGAGATAACTTACTTTCCCCAAGATTAACCCATTATGGGATTATTTTAACAATGAATGCAAAATTATCAAATAAAAGACTTAAAATTTAAACTAATCTTATTTAATTTAATGAACTAAAAGCAAAACATTACTGGGATAAAAGAGTTTTAATGAAACAACAGAATAATATGGAAATAATGAAAAGAATTCATCTAAATATTTTATGTGCATTCAGACATTTTGTCTGTCATTCATTTCATCAATCACAAAGTAGAAACAAAAACTGAAATATTTATGTTAGATAAACTCTTGAACAAAAATGTTTTTAGAAAAAACAAAAACAGAAGACAGGTGCTTAGAAAATAGACTATATTATAGTATATATTTAAAAAGGGTTTATAAAATGTAAAGGAGTGTAGTCTTAAAAAATAAATAAACAAATATTTTTTTTTTAATTTTTAAAAGAAGATATCCAGATAGAGATAAAATGTTTGAAGTTAAAATATATTTCTTTTACTACATTTAGTAATAAATTCTTAATCTCAGTCTTTTAAGGCTCTGCCAGCATATGACATGATTCTTTGCTCTGCTTCTAATTTATCTAAATGTGACTATTTTGCTCATTCTACAGATACTGAAATAGTGAATAGATGGAAGGATTTGAATGAGTAAAATACCGAATAAAAAATGGAACAATTAAATGTTTGTTTGGCTGTTAGAGACAAATAACTAATATTTATTCACGTGCTACAGTTTAAACGATAGTTGTTAAGTCTCATTTTAATGCACTTTTTGTTAACCTAATGGTTTTAACTTTAATCTCTAACTGATGATAAAGAACACAATTTGTTTATAAATGAGTTTTAAAGTAAGGTATAATCACAGACTCTGCAACACTTTCATACATTGCTTTGCCGTATGGTCGTTTTGAAAAGTCCCATAACTACTTTCACTCTAATTCGGAAGCAACTAATGGGGATAATTATTCAATAAAGGAAAGCTAAGGCACACACACGTGCTCATGAAATGTATGTTTCTTTGTTCGTTTATGAGTTTTTCATTGTTCTTTATCCACTTTAACCCGATGTCACTTAATTGATTTCTGGACAGTTAGGCGAATTTGCATCTTTTGGCACAAAAACGCCATTTTGATTTTGAAACCACTCCATGGCCGATTTACTATAATTACTGGAAGCAAGAACGGCCCAGAAAAAATAGACACCTCATGTTGCTGTATAAATGGCAATCATTTCTTTATAAAGAGTGTTCTAAAAAAAATATGCATTTACTATTTTTGAAAAAATTTATCCAAAGTGCAAGAAATAAATTATTTTTTGATCAAGTTAGTTTCTATAGATATGTCAGATACTATTATTTTAGAAATTATCAATTTTCAATAGTTATTTCAATCAAAATGGACTGCGAAAAAAAAGGTCGTGAAAATATAATTAAAACTTTTCAAAAAAATCCGTCATGGACTTTTAAAAAAATAGCTAAAAATTTGAAAGTTGACCCTCGAACGGTTTCTAATGCCATCAGATGGTATAAGGAAAACCTGAGCATTGAAAGAAAACCTGGATCAGGGAGAAAAAAACGTCCTACAGATATTGGTAAGGCAAAAGAAGTCGAGCGACTCTTTCGAAGAGCGCCTAACACTTCTTTAAGAAAAGCAGTTCGTACGGTAAAATGTTCTACGCATTTTGCACATAGAGTCAAAGCTTATGCTGGACTGAAGACATACAAAGTCCAAAAGGTTCCAGATCGCAATGCTATAAAGAACTTAGAAGCAAAAAAACGAGCGAAAAAATTTAAGTCTGATTTTATAAAAAAATACACCTGTTGTGTGATGGATGATGAAACATACGTACTGGCAGACTTTTCTCAACTTCCTGGTCAAGATTTTTATGTTGCTGATAAACGGGGCAATGTTCGGCAAGAGTTTCGCGCAAAAAAAACAAACAAAATTTCCTAAGAAGTTGCTCGTGTGGCAAGCTATTTGCAGTTGTGGCAAAAGAAGTAAAGTATTTGTGGCATCTGGCACAATAAACACAGAAATTTATATAAAGGGGTGCCTACAAAAACGGTTGTTACCCTTTTTAAGAGAGCACAGAGTGACTACATTTTTTTTTTTGGCCCGATTTGGCATCATGCCATTATGGAAAAAAGGCACTTGAGTGGTACTCAAAGAATAATGTCATTTTTGTACCACGAGAGGCAAATCCACCAAACTGTCCAGAACTTCGGCCTGTGGAAAGGTATTGGGCTCTGGTAAAAAAGGAATTAAAGAACACAGGAAAGATTTCCAAGAACATGTCCGATTTTAAGCGCAGGTGGAACACATGCTCCAAAAAGGTATCAGAAGCAACTGTAAAATCTTTAATGGGAGGGTTTCCGAAAAAAGTCGATAATTTTGCAAAACCCGAGTACTAAGTAAACATTTTAATGCTAAATGATTTTGTATAATATGTCATTATATTTGCGTATTTTGTAGAGTTTTTATATTAAAAGGTTTGATTTTTATTTAAGTAAATCCAACTACAAATTTTATTTAGAGCACTCTTTATGTCATTCTTTGATACAAAAATGTTGCTGGTAATATTTTCAGTTGTTAGGAAAGCAATGATTTTTTGTCGCAAGTACAAATTATAAATAAATGTTATAAGTTCTACGATTCCAGAACACTTTATATAAACTTTTGAAAACAACATCATTATTAATTCAAGAGTCAAAATAAACCCATTCTAAAAATACTAAATTCTGTGCGTAACAGCAAATGATTTAATTGAGTTTTCTTTAATTGAATAACATAACATGGGAGTATATTTGAACATCTAAGTAAGTCGACGGTAACAGAATAAACCGAAAAAATAATAGAAATTAAAGTATTCCACCACAAATTTAACAACAATCATGACCTGGTTAAGTTTGTTATAGTTGATATTTTGTTGCTGTTTATGGTGTTACCGACATTTCTGCCAGCCCAGTCACTCATTCAGGCAGTTTCGAAAATATACATACAAACAACATCAAAATCACATAATAGAGAGCCACAACCAACCACCAAGTAAGCAACAGCTAACAACAACAAACAACCTTTTGAAAAAATTTATAACGTTCAAATAAAGCCACCACCGCATCAAGCACAGTGCAAAGATTTGTTGAAAATGCTGTCAATAATTTTTAGATTTTCTGAAGTCATTAAAAAGGAAAGCATTTTATTATGATAACACTTGTTTACAAAATATATTTTTTTTGTACATTTGACTTTTACGTTGCCGATGCAGGAGGAAATGTAGACGAAAAATTCCAAAAGCAAAAGAAACTAAAATTTGCTAAAAAAAAATTGTTTTGGCAAGCTTGCAAAGTACATACGGCAAAAAATCCCTTCACGAAACTGTATACATATATAAAGAGTGATATTTATATCAAAAAATGTATTACAATGCCATTTATACTACTTTTTCTGGCCCGATCTTGCTTCCTGTCATTGTAGTAGTCGGTCATGGAGTGGTACAAAAACGAAAAAGTCGTTTTAGTGGCAAAAAAAAAGCAAATCCGCCTAACTGTCCAGAACTCGGACCAATTAAGAGATATTGGGCCCTCGTAAATAGAGTAATGAAGGACACAAGAGGACTCGCCAGACATTTAAAATTTTAGAATGAAGTGGTCCATGAACACCAAGTAGGGGACTGAAAATACTATAAAAACCGTAATGGAAAATTCGAAAAAAAAAATGAATTATTTATAAAAATCAAATAGTTTTTATTTAAAAACTTTTACTGTACTGTATTGCACTAAGATCCCAATTTATTACAATTATTTATTTTTGCAATAAAATATCTTTAAACGAGCAATAATTGTATGTATATATGTATATAGATCGAATATGAGGGGACTTTTGGAAGTTATACCGCTGAGAAGGTAAAAACGTGAAGTACCCCTTGTTCCAATTGGAATGTTGTCGGGGAATTATATATATATATATATATATATATATATATATATATATAGGTAAAAACGTGGAAAAAATCGAAAACTTTATATGTCTCAAAGTAATAGGTATAGAAACAAAAACAAAATTAAGAAAATAAGCGAACAGGTGTTTGGTACTTTTTTGAAGCTATGTCCGATAGGGGGTAAAAAAAGGGTTAAAATAGTTTTTTTTTTTGTACTTTTTTAACCCACTCTTATTTTTTAAACCAAATAGAAAGGAACTTTTTAATACAGTCAATAGATGTGAAAGAAATATTGAACACGTATTTGGTACTGTTTTGATTTTAGGGCCAAAATAGGTAAAAAAAGGGATAAAATAATAAAATGACCTCAAAAAGAAAAATGAATAGGAACATTATGTTAACTGCGTACTTAATAAAATGTACCGAATTCAATTGGTACCAAAGAAATGCCAAATATGCATATGGAATTTTTTTTTAATTAGTGGGTAAAAAGGGGAAAAAAGTAGTAATGTCATAACTTTTAAACAAATGAATGTTTGTCTGTGTGTATGTTCTTTGTAAAATTGTAAACTATGCATTTGATCATGTTATGCTCTTTAAAAATGTTGCGGATAAGCCAGCAAAGGTTTTTAGATTGGTAAGACTAATTTCCGAAAGGTGGAGCCACTGAAAATTACTAAAAATTAATTAAATCGTAAACTGTAAATTTGATCGTGCTATGATCTTTAGCAAAGTTGTAGCGCATGAGCTGGCAAAGGTTTCTTAGTTGATGTGACAATTTCCGACAGGTGGCGCTACTGAAAATCACTCAAGGTGAGTTAAATCGTAAACTATATATGATCTTTAGTAAAGTTGTAGCACATGAGCCAATGAAGGTTTCATATGAATAAATTTCGACAGGTGGCGCCACTGAAATTTATTTAAGTCAATTAAATCGTAAGCTGTTCATTTAATCATGCTATGATCTTTAGCAAAGTTGTTGCGGATAAGCCGACGAAGGTTTGTTAATTGGTGTGACCAAAGTCCTACAGGTGGAGCCACTGAAGATTACTCAAAGTAAATTAAGACGTAAACTGTGCATTTGATCATGTTATGATCATTAGCAAAGTTGTTACGCATAAACAGGCGAAGGTTTCTTAATAGGTATGAACAACAGGTAGCGTCACTGAAAACTACTCAAAATTAATTAAATCGTAACTTGTGCATTTGATCAGGCTATGATCTTCAGCAAAGTCGACGAAGTTTTCTGTATGACCAATTCCCAAAATTATTCAAAATGAGTTTAACTGTAAACTATGTATGAAAGATATGTTGAAAATGCTGTCAAAAATTTTTAAGGACTGAGATTTTATAAATAGTGCGTTTTGCCTGTACCTTTCCAAAAGAATATGTAGACGAAAAATTCCAAACCCAAAAGAAAACAAAAATTGGTAAAGTGGGTTAAAATAGTTTTTTTTTTGGTACTTTTCTCACCCACTCTTATTTTTTAAACCAAATAGAAAGGAACTTTGTACTGCAAACAAAAGATATGAAAGAAATATTGAACACGTATTTGGTACTTTTTTGATTTTGGGGCCAAAATAGGTAAAAAAGGGATAAAATGATCTCAAAACGTAAAATGAATAGAAACATTATGTTAACTGCGTACTTAATAAAATGTACCGAATTCAATTGGTACCAAAGAAATGCCAAATATGCATATGAAATTTTTTTGAAATTAGTGGGTAAAAAGGGGAAAAAAGTAGTAATGTCATAACTTTTAAACAAATGAATGTTTGTCTGTGTGTATGTTCTTTGTAAAGTTGTAAACTATGCATTTGATCATGTTATGCTCTTTAAAAATGTTGCGGATAAGCCAGCAAAGGTTTTTAGATTGGTAAGACTAATTTCCGAAAGGTGGAGCCACTGAAAATTACTAAAAATTAATTAAATCGTAAACTGTAAATTTGATCGTGCTATGATCTTTAGCAAAGTTGTAGCGCATGAGCTGGCAAAGGTTTCTTAGTTGGTGTGACAATTTCCGATAGGTGGCCCTACTGAAAATCACTCAAGGTGAGTTAAATCGTAAACTATATATGATCTTTAGCAGAGTTGTAGCACATGAGCCAACGAAGGTTTCATATGAATAAATTTCGACAGGTAGCGCCACTGAAATTTATTTAAGTCAATTAAATCGTAAGCTGTTAATTTAATCATGCTATGATCTTTAGCAAAGTTGTTGCGGATAAGCCGACGAAGGTTTGTTAATTGGTGTAACCAAAGTCCTACAGGTGGAGCCACTGAAGATTACTCAAAGTAAATTAAGATTTGATCATGTTATGATCATTAGCAAAGTTGTTACGCATAAACAGACGAAGGTTTCTTAATAGGTATGAACAACAGGTAGCGTCACTGAAAACTACTCAAAATTAATTAAATCGTAAACTGTGTATTTGATCAGGCTATAACCTTTAGCAAAGTTGTTACGCACAAACAGACGACGGAGGATTCTGTATGACCAATTTCCAAAATTATTAAAAATGAGTTAAACTGTAAACTATGCGTTGATCGGACAAAATAAATAACAAATAATAATTCCTCAAAATTTATTTTGGTACTTTATTAATAAAATATAGGAGAACTTAAAATTTTGCCTTAAAATGCTTATCATAAAGCTCCGAACAAGGCCCGGTCAACCAGGTACTTATTGTAATAAATAGTTTTTTGATAAAACCAAATGGGGGGGAGATACCCTCAATAAAGAACCGATTTGAGCCAATTTCAATAGCCATGGTCTCACTGCCAAAAATAACAGCTTTTGCCAAATTTTATAAAGATAAAAGCAAATTTGTGGCTTTGAGAAACGTAAATCTTTATACCGGGAAGAAAATTGTTTGGAAGTTACCCCAAAAATGTTAACCAATCTTGTTAAATTTTGGCAAGTTTTTTTCTGATATGATAATTTTAAAAATAAATATATTTTTTTTCATTTGGATTGAAATTCGCTAACATGTTTTTAATATTCTGATAATTTCTTAGGGAATTTTGACCTTTGACCCCGGAGAAAAGTGTTAAACTTTTATAATATTAAGAAAATATTGCCGCATACATTCTCCACAGACTGAACAAAAATATTCATTATAACTTTTATTGAAATAAAACTTAGATACAATTTAAGAATTTTAAAATTTAATTTGTGACCGAAAAATTAAATTTTCGCGAAATTCTACAATTTCAAATCGTAGGTACGGCGAAACGGGTAATGTTATCGACACCATTTTTTCTTTATTTTATTCTCTTATTTGTTTCTTTTATGAATCTAAAACGATAATTTATAATTTGTGATATTTGTTGAACAAAATTTTCAAAAAATCGAAAATTGATTTTTGAAACCGACTTGAGAAAAAAAAATATAATTTTCTAATAGAAACCAAACTAAGTAAAAAGTTTTATCAACAATTTTGGGACATCAAACATTTAATTCAAAAGTTTTACTCTAGTGTATTGCACTAAGATCCCAATTTATTACAATTATTTATTATTGTAATAAACAGTTTTTTTGATAAAACCAAAAAATGTTGGTGGGGAAACCATTCCTCGACGCGTTTAATTCAAAGTGTATTTATCTACAATCTCAGGGCCACTTGTGATATGAAATTGCGACACTGTGCCATGTTAGAGCCAAGTACTTGTAGTGGCCAATTTCATGTATTTCTACATCTAAAAGCATGTACTTGTTTGGAACTGAGATTAAATGAAAAAAGTATTTGATTTGGCCTACAATTTAATGGAAAAGTTAAATGTGTGTATAATCCATTAGTAATGTAATGCTAATTATTTAGTCAAAATATATTAAAATGTTTTTCTTTAAAACATTTTACTTTAATTAGCAACTGAATTGAGTTAACGATAAATCTTTTGAATAAAAAATTATAATAATTAAAATAGAAATACAACAATCTTTAAAATTATTAAAGATTTTTTTCCAATATTCTCAAACTCATTGAAAAAACGATTGAATATAAAAATACTATTTTTTATTTGTTCACTTAAGAAGCGGAAACATTGAGACGTGTTTGGAACGAGTATTTTATTTCTTTTTTATACAATGTCACAGGTGTTTTTATTTTCGTATTTATTTACTTTACCTGAATTTTTCCCCCAATAAGTCTAAAAAAGAAATTGTATGCATTTTTAAATGTATTTTTTACAAATGCAAATAAATGATTAAAAAACTTTTCACATATTTATTTGCAATTTGTATTGAAATACTAATGAGGAGCTTTTCAATGATATTATTTGTCAGCCAAGGGTATTCTATACGTTCCCTCATACTTAAGGTTCGATATGTCTATTTTATTCTTTTGATATGAACAAATTTTCTGTGCCACCTAAATAAAATATTGTTAATACTTTGAAGTGTCATCGAATTGTTTTACTTTGTGAAACTAAACTTGGAAATATGGTATTGAAAACTACTTAACAATGAACTTTTGCAATATGTCAAAGTTCAGATGAGAGGCAACAAAATATTTATAAATATTTCTTTGTAGAAAAATAGAAATAAAGAATAAGAATCTACCGTCAAGTGGTTTGTATTTTATGTTTTAAGTCTGTACAAGTTAGAAAGTACGTATTTAGTTCTATATCAGTTCAATGTTTGTAAAAAGTTTTTCAAAACAAAATTTTTTTTTCATTTTCTAAAACAAACAAGTATGAAAAGCTATAGTCGGTTAAGCCCGACTATATGATACCCTTTACTACTAAGGCCAAATATGGACCAATAATTTAACAAGTTTTCTTTAAGTCTAAAAGACATACATACATACATAAATACACATATACATACATACATACATACATACATACATACATACATACATACATACATACATACATACATACATACATACATACATACATACATACATACATACATACATACATACATACATACATACATACATACATACATACATACCTACATACATACATACATACATACATACATACATACATACATACATACATACATACATACATACATACATACATACATACATACATACATACATACATACATACATACATACATACATATCGTAACCTAAAATGCAAAAGGGCGTAACTACACTAGTTTTTTTACAGGAGCAGCAAAAAACGTTATAGCTTTTAAACTACAAGGAACATTAAATCCAAATTTTGGAATTAGGTCAACAAGCCATCAGCAAAGAAAACTCCAAAGACCAAAATGAAAAAAAAAGTTTAGTTTTTAACAAATTGCGAAAAAAAACCAAAAGGGCTTAACTACCATACCAGCTGCTTCGAAAACCATTATTACCATTATTCCCTCGACCTTCCAACTTTCTGATCAATGCTCAGGTCTTTCTTATACCGTTTAATTGCATTTGAAACAGTTCATGGGTCTACTTTTAATTTTTTGGGTATTTTTTTGAAGTCCATGACGGATTTTCTTTGAAAAGTTTTAATAATATTTTCCCGTTCTTTCTTTTCGCATTGCAATTTGATCGTAATTATAATTAAAAATTATTGATTTGTAAAATAGTTTAAAAAAATATATGTATATATTTATTGCCCTATGGATAAGTTTTGGCTTAAATAGTAAATGCAAATTTCACTCGGAATACTCTTTATTATGCTCATTAGGGTGACAATTTTTTGTATGAAGGAAAATGATTTTTCGAATTTTATAACTTTTTCTACGGAATATTGTGACACTATGTCTAAAAGTTTAGATCTGAAAATTTGAGCCAAATCGGACAAAGTTCGGTCGGATCCAAAGTTTAAGAGCCCATTTGTATGGGGAAAATGGGTTATTTTTTTTGCTTTTGCAAAATTTAGACCAAAAATAAATAATTTTTACAAGAAAAAATAAAATAATATTAAAGAGAACTAATATAATTATTTCAAATCATGAAAGACGAAAATCCATGAAGTAGTTTAAAAGTTATTGCAGTTTTCCCACAAAAATTCATGTCCTTAAAAACGCGCCTAAGGATATGCACCAAAAATTGCATGTTGTAAATAAAGAAATTCCAAAGTTAGACATGATTTATCATTTAATGGCTTGTTACTAGTAAATAGTTAAGTTTTGTTTAAATATAATCAAATTTACTAAGTTTTTTTTATGTTGAAAAATGTTACATTTTTCTCAGGTCGGTTTCAAAAATCATTTTTTAATTTTTTGAAAATTTTAGTTCAGCAAATATTACAAATTTAAAATTAGCTTTCCAGTGTTTTAAAACAGACAAATGAGAGAATAAAACCTAAAAAAATTAGGTCGATATCTTGAACCGTTTCGCCGTACTTGCGATTTCAAATTGAAGAATTTCGCGAAAATGTAAATTTGTGGGCCAAATTCGAGTAAATGCTCGGTAACTTGTATTCAATTTTAACAAAAACGATAATTAATATTATTGCTACGTCTATATAAAACCTATGCTGAAGGGTTTTTTTTTAATATTGGACAAGATTAACCCTTTCTACACCGAAAAAAATAACCCCTTTTTCCCCATACAAATGGGCTCTTAAACTTTGGACCCGATGCGCGCCCATAAAACATTGTCCGATTTGGCTTAAATTTTCAGATCTAAACTTTTAGACCTAGTGTCACAATATTCCGTAGAAAAACATTTGAAATCAAAGAAAAAAAAATTATTGTCACCCTAATGCCCATCCATAAAAAGGGTGAGGCTAACAGCACTTATAGAGTGTGGTAAGATGCACTTTTATCTCAACTTCTTGATTTCGCGATTTACGTCGAGCTTTTGCGGAGCTCCCATTATAAGAGTTGTTATAGATGGAGTCTTAAAAATTTAGTTCAATATTATTAAAGGGGTAACACAAAACTCGACTATTTCTCCAGTTTTATTATCTTATCTTCACATACGACCTTCTATATCAAATTTCCAATCCTATCTATTTTTTGTTTTTAATAATTGCATGATGGAGCTATTAGGATGAACATGAAAGAATCATTAAACGGCGATTTAGATATAATTCAGAATGGGTTCGTGCGAACTTAGTGTTTTCATATAAACGTTAATTTATCTTACTTATGTAAAAATGCAGAAGTTATTTAGTAATTCTTAAATGACAAAAAAAAGGTACGAGTTCAGATCATAGTCCTGATAGTGCAGAAACCAAAAATTGGATGGTTAAATCTATCCAAGCTTAGATTTCTATTATAAAAATATGGGAAATTCACCTGATATTACCCAAAACCATAAAATTCTACTTTATAAATTTCAATAAATTGTTTTTCTGATTATACAATATATAACGTTTAAGTCTTATAAGGGTGGAAAAGTAGCATTTAGTAGTTGTGTACACATACAATTAAAAACGTATTTCCGGACATCTCTTATAAGCATTTAACACTTAAGTTAACAAACTTTTCTATTTATACAAAAAAAAAACAAATTAGGTTTTGATGCAGCTGTGCAGGTCTAGAGTCAACAACCCTTAAATTAATATCTAAAACTAAAAACAAAAAACCTTAAAAATGTATTCAATATTTTGGTCTATAACTTATTAATGAACGGTATATTTTAATAAAAAGTTTTTTCTTAAGTTCTCTTGGTACTACGAGTATCACTAAACTTCCAAATTGAAAATCCTTTTTAAATTTTCATGACAATTCTAAAAACAATCAAAAGTCCACCAATCTCTTTTTCATTAGTACTGAAAACATTTTAAAAAGACTTTCCTTATAAATTACTATCAATATAATTACTATCAAATTTTGGTTGGAAACTAAATTAAGGTATTTGTTTATTTTATTTTACTTAAAGAAGTAAATCAGCCCTATTCTGTAAACAGAATAATTAAGTTGTGTTTTAGAATCATATTTCACAATTCTAAGTAAGTTTATCAATTCATTAGTAGGAAATTGAATCACATAATCTTATTTATATTCTTAAACGAGCAATAATTGTATGTATATATCGGGTGTTTTTTATTGAGGTATAGAACTTTAAGTTGGCATCACTTTTTTAACTGGCGGCCATTTTGTCAGCTGTCAAGTGATTAATATTTAGTTTGGTTTGCCATTTCATCATGAACAGGTTGACAAAAGAACAACGCTTGCAAATCGTGCAAATTTATTTCGAAAATAATGGTTCAGTTCGCGAAGTTTACCGCAAGCTCCGTCCATTTTATGGTCGACATAATCGGCCATCAGAGCAATTAATTCGGTTAACCATGGATCGTTTTCGCACTACGTTTACTCTATGTGCATCCGCAGCGACGTCGAACAGTGCGCACCGAAGAAACAATTGCCGCTGTAGAGCAAAGTGTTGAAGAGGACCCGAATGAATCGATTCGCCACCGTGCACAGCAATTGGAGCTTTGTCCATCAACTTTATGGAAGATTTTGCGCAAAGATCTTGGCTTGCGACCTCACAAGATCCAGCTTGTGCAAGAATTAAAGCCGCGATGCAATGCGTCGTGATTTTGGTGTATGGGCCGAAAATGAGATTGATGATGCTGATTTTCATCGCAAAATTTTGTTCAGTGATGAGGCTCATTTTTGGTTGAATGGCTACGTCAACAAGCAAAATTGCCGCATTTGGAGTGAAGAGAATCCACATGAGACCCTTGAGACGCCATTACATCCACAAAAACTGACTGTTTGGTGTGCTCTATGGGCTGGTGGAGTAATTGGGCCATACTTCTTCCGAAATAATGCTGGAGAGTCAGTTACCATAAATGGAGACCGGTATAGAGCCATGATAACCGACTATTTTGTTCCCCAATTGGATGGCATGAATGTGGATGAGTTGTGGTTCCAACAAGACGGCGCTACATGCCACACAGAGCACGTCACAATTGATTTATTGAAGGAAACATTCGATGAGCGCATAATTTCGCGGAATGGACCTGTCAATTGGCCACCAAGATCGTGCGATTTGACACCACTGGATTATTTTCTTAGAGGATATGTGAAGTCGCTCATCTACGCCAACAAACCAGAAACGTTAGTGGACTTGGAAGCCAACATTCGTGGCGTTATTGCCAACATACGGCTCCATATGCTCGAAAAAGTAGTTGAAAATTGGACCTGTAGAATTGGCTTTATTCGAGCCAGCCGCGGCGGCCACATGCCCGAAATCAGATTTAAACATTAATGGCATAAAATTATCCTTCCAATAAAGCCAAATTGATGGACATTAAAACGATTTTCTTGTGTTTTATTTCAATTCGAAGTTCTATACCTCTAAAAAAACACCCTTTATATATATCTATATATATATAGAATGGCTATCTCGAAAACGGCTCTAACGATTTTGATAAAATTTGGACAGTGGGTACCTTTTTTTATGTATAGGTAGAGTAAGAAGGGACTTTTGGAACCTTTGCATCTAAGAGGGTAAAAACGGGTAAAAAGGGGAAAAAATCGAAATCGTTATATCTCCTAAAGTAATAGGTATAGAAACAAAATTTAAATTATTTAAATTAATTATTAAGCAGTTATAAAAATAAGCGTACAGGTGCTTGGTACTTTTTTGAAACTATGTCTGATAGGGGGTAAAAAAGGGTGAAAATAGTTTTTTTGGTACTTTTTTAACCCACTCTTTTTTTAAACTAAAGAATATAGAAAGGAACTTTGTCCTGCAATCAATAGATGTGAAAAAAAATATTGATTACGTATTAGGTACTTTTTTTTTGATTTCGGGGTCCAAAAAGTGTAAAAAGGGATGAAATGATAACTTAACACCGCATGAGGTAATATGAATAGGAACATTATGTTAACTGCGTTTTAATAAAATGTACCGAATTCAATTGGTACGAAAGAAGTACCAAATATGCATATGGAACTTTTTAAATTTGAAGATAAAAAGGGGAAAAAATTGGTAATGTTATACCTTTTAAACAAATAAATGTTTGTCTGTATGTATTTTCTTTATAGAAATGTAAACTTCAACATCTTCTTTAGCGAAGATGTTGCGGATAAGCCGGCGAAGGTTTTTAAGTTGGTCTTTCCGACAGGTGGCGCCAGTGAAAATTACTAAAAATTAATTAAATCTTAAACTGTACATTTGATCATGCTATGATCTTTAGCAAAATTGTAGCGCATAAGCCGGCGAAGGCTTTTTAGTAGGTATGAATAATTTCCGACTGGTGGCACTACTGAAAATTACTCAAAGTCAATTTAATCGTAAGCTGTACATTTAATCATGCTATAATCTTTAGCAAAATTGTTGCGATAAGCCGACGAAGGTTTATTAATTAGAATGACCAAAGTCCGACAAGTGGCGTGTTGATCGGACAAAATAAATAAAATAATTCAAAATTAACTGAATATTTGTACAATGTCTTTCCTCTAAATTTATTTTAGTATTTTATTAAATCAAATATATAAAAAGCTCCGAGCAAGGCTCGGTCAATGGAAAGCTTCAATAAATCAGTTACTAAAAAAAAAATAGTAGCAAAGATTCTTCATATGAAGCTAAAGAGTGCTCCGACGAAAATATTGTGTATCGTAACTAAACTTAAATTGTGTTGCCAAAATGACTTTATGTATGGCAACTCATAACCGATAACTGAACCTCAGTTGCCATGTCAATTACATTACTCCACAAAATGAAATTGCATTACATTTGACGACCACTACATTTTTTTTATTTGTTGTGGTCTCCTAATTATAGAAACTGTCGAGTTTTAAAAATCTATGGACAAAATTTGCCATTTTTCAAGGGGCTGATCCATTCATTTTTTCATATCTTTAACACGCATTGTTCGGTCTAAGTAAGTATGTAGAAAATTGTACCCGTTACTTAAATTTTTACTAATTTTCACTTTAATGTCAATAACACCAACATTTACTCATGTAGTTTTACAAAAAAACGCTTCGGTTATTTTTATGAATTTTTTAAAAATAAAAATTTAACGATTTTGTAAAAAAAAAAACATTTTTTTACATTTTTATGTGAAAAACTCCACAACCGTTGACAATATGAAAAAATTATCTTATCAAGGCTTAAAGAAAATTTGGTGGTGAATCAGCCGGTGTTTCTTTCAACGAATTTAGATAAGCCATTTCCAAGATATTATAAAATCAATGGAACGACCTGTTTGAAAATCCGTAATTTTAGAAAAACATTTTTTAAAAAATCGTATCCATAGAATTTTAAATTTTGGCCGTTTTTGTACATGGGGCGCCATAATACATTATTACATTACATAATACATTATTTCCGCAACCGGGAATTTGCAGTTAGTGCGATTTTTTTATAAAAAAAAAAAAAAACAAAAAAAAATATATTCCCATGGTCTCATAATTATTACATGCGTGTCATCTATACACCCGACAATGATTGGAAACTATCCATATATATGTACAAATTAATGTTTGCCTGTATGTCCTTTTTGTTTGTATGTTTGTATGTCCTTTATAGAATAGTGAAATATGAATTTGGTCATGTTATGAACTTAAGAAAAGGTGTTGCGCATGCGCAAAATTGAGGCGCTATGCTCCACTGGGAGTCAAGGATAACAGAAGAATGAGCCGACGAATATTAGTAAGTTGGTATGATCAAGTTCCAACAGGTGGCGCCACTAAAAATTTCTTAAAGTTTATTAAATCGTAAACTGTGCATTTGATCATGCTATGATCTTTAGCAAAGTTGTTGCGTCAAGTTCCGAGTGGTGGCACAATTAGAAATTTCTCAAAATGTTGTTGCGCATACACCGACGATAGTTTCTAAGTTGGTAAGAATAATGTCTGACAGGTGGCGCCACTGGAAATTACTCAAAATTAATTAAATCGTATGCATTTGATCATGATATCTTCTTGATCATGCTATCTTCTTTAGCAAAGTTGCTGCGCATAAGTCGACGGAGGTTTCTAAGTTGTTGCGATTAATTTCCGAAAATTACTCAAAATTAATAGAATCGTAAACTTTGTATATAACCATGTGTTGATCGGACCAAATAAATAAAATGATTCAAAATCAATTGGATATTTGTGTAATGACTTTTCTTCAAATTTATTTTAGTTGGTGGTTCAGCAAAGCTTGTTAAATAAAACAAGTTTTTATTTTGTATTTTTAAATTTTTGAGACAATTTTACAAATTTTTCGCTCAATTAATTGCATTACATATTTCCTTTAGAATCATCGGCATCGTAGGTTGCCATTTCAAGTTTGAAAACATTTCCATGGGACTTTTGAAAAACTATCAGTTTTCGATAACTGTAGCAACTGACATATGTTGCCATATACAATACAACTTTTTTAACTGGTTGTGTTGCCAGTAGATGACGCAATTTAAATTTATTTTAAAACTTATTATTAACAAAATGAAAAAAATACCACGGAAAAATATAATTAAAGCTTTTCAAAAAAATCCATCGAAAAGGTCCAAGTAAGACTAAAGAAGTCGGTCAGAAAAGCAGCTCGTATGGTGAATTGCTCTTATAGTTTTGTCCACAAAGCCAAAGCTTATGCTGGGCTGAAGATACACAAAGTTCAGAAAGTTCCAAAAATGTAGCGAACAAATTGAAGAAAGATTTTGTAAACAAATTACATCTGCTGTGTGTTGGGTGACGAAATATATGTAATGGCAGACTTTTCTCAACTTCCCAGCCAAGTTTTTTATGTTACTGATGTTTAGGAAGAGTTCCGGACAAAAAAAAAACAAATAAAATTCCCAAAGAATTGTGGCAAAAGAAGACAAGCATTTGTGGTATCAGGCATGATAAACACAGAAATTTATATAACGGAGTGCCTGCAAAACGGCTTTTAACTTTTTTGAGACAGCACCGAGTGTCTACATATTTTTGGCCCGAATTGGCACCATGCCACTATGGAAAAAAGGCACTTGAGTCGTATTCAAACAAAATTGTAATTTTTGTATCACGAGAGGCAAATCCATCTAGCTATCCAGAACTTCGGTCTGTGGAAAGGTACTGGGGGGTTACCTCGTAACTCGATTCGAAAGAAATTATTTTCGAAACACAATGCTTTAAGCATACAAATTCGAACAGTTTTATTTTCGAATCGAGATACGCAGTAAGTCCCCTGGACTCTTGTAAAAAGCGAAAGGAAGAGCACAGAAAAGGTGTCCCAGAACATGTCCGATTTTAAGCATGAGCTCATCAAAAAAGTTGACAGAAGAACTGTAAAATCTTAAATGGAAAAACTTCTGAAGTCGATAATATTATAAAGAGTGCTCTAAATAAAATTTGTAGTTGGATTTTCTTAAATAAAAATCAAACCTTTTAATATAAAAACTCTTCAAAATACGCAAATATAATGACATATTATACAAAATCATTTAGCATTCAAATGTTTACTTAGTACTCGGGTTTTGCAAAATTATCGACTTTTTTCGGAAACCCTCCCATTAAAGATTTTACAGTTGCTTCTGATACCTTTTTGGAGCATGTGTTCCACCTGCGCTTAAAATCGGACATGTTCTTGGAAATCTTTCCTGTGTTCTTCAATTCCTTTTTTACCAGAGCCCAATACCTTTCCACAGGCCGAAGTTCTGGACAGTTAGGTGGATTTGCCTCTCGTGATACAAAAATGACATTATTCTTTGAGTACCACTCAAGTGCCTTTTTTCCATAATGGCATGATGCCAAATCGGGCCAAAAAAATGTAGTCACTCTGTGTTCTCTTAAAAAGGGTAACAACCGTTTTTGTAGGCACTCCTTTATATAAATTTCTGTGTTTATTGTGCCAGATGCCACAAATACTTTACTTCTTTTGCCACAACTGCAAATAGCTTGCCACACGAGAAACTTCTTAGGGAATTTTGTTTGTTTTTTTTTGTGCGAAACTCTTGCCGAACATTGCCCCGTTTATCAGCAACATAAAAATCTTGACCAGGAAGTTGAGAAAAGTCTACCAGTACGTCACCATCCAGTCATCCATCACACAACAGGTATATTTTTTTTATAAAATCAGACTTCGATTTTTTCGCTCGTTTTTTTTGCTTCTAAGTTCTTTATAGCATTGCGATCTGGAACCTTTTGGACTTTGTATGTCTTCAGTCCAGCATAAGCTTTGACTCTATGTGCAAAATTCGTAGAACATTTCACCGTACGAGCTGCTTTTCTTAAAGAAGTGTTAGGCGCTCTTCGAAAGAGTCGCTCGACTTCTTTTGCCTTATCAATATCTGTAGGACCTTTTTTCCTCCCTGATCCAGGTTTTCTTTCAATGCTCAGGTTTTCCTTATACCGTCTGATGGCATTAGAAACCGTTCGAGGGTCAACTTTCAAATTTTTAGCTATTTTTTTAAAAGTCCATGACGGATTTTTTTGAAAAGTTTTAATTATATTTTCACGAACTTTTTTTTCGCAGTCCATTTTGATTGAAATAACTATTGAAAATTAATAATTTCTAAAATAATAGTATCTGACATATCTATAGAAACTAACTTGATCAAAAAATAAATTATTTCTTGCACTATGGATAAATTTTGTCTAAAATAGTAAATGCATATTTTTTTTAGAACACTCTTTAAATACCGAATAATAAATCAACATTTTAATGTTAAATTTGTACAATATGCTAATAAATTTGCGTATTTTTAATAGTTCTTATTTCACTTTTTGAGTTTTTTTTAGCTTAATGCATGCAACTACAAGTTTCATTCGGAACACTCGTTTATATCAAATTTAATATCCAGAATAGGGCAGAATAATTTCCATTATGATGCCTCAACCATTAAAGCAAAAGTTATTAAAAATTCAAGATATACGATTGTCATAATTTTCCCCCAAAGTTCAGCTCCAACTCTTTTCATATTCTTTTGTACTTGGTTATGATTTTTTGCTTTAACTTTTAACTCTTGGTCTACTTTATTATTTGGCACGATTTTTTTTTTTTTTTTGTTTTATTAAAGAGTAACAAATTTTCCCAAAAAAACAAAAGTAAAAAAATATATAAAAAGTTTTTCTTAACATTCATTATTCACGATTTAACTGTAGATTTTTTTATTTCTCTGTAAATTTTTTGTTGTTTGGATAATAAATTCATCATATCATAAAATATCGGGTGTTTTTTATTGAGGTATAGAAATTTAAGTTGGCATCACTTTTTTAACTGGCGGCCATTTTGTCAGCTGTCAAGTGATTAATATTTAGTTTGGTTTGCCATTTCATCATGAACAGGTTGACAAAAGAACAACGCTTGCAAATCGTGCAAATTTATTTCGAAAATAATGGTTTAGTTCGCGAAGTTTACCGCAAGCTCCGTCCATTTTATGGTCGACATAATCGTCCATCAGAGCAATTAATTCGGTTAACCATGGATCGTTTTCGCACTACGTTTACTCTATGTGATAATACGCATCCGCAGCGACGTCGAACAGTGCGCACCGAAGAAACAATTGCCGCTGTAGAGCAAAGTGTTGAAGAGGACCCGAATGAATCGATTCGCCACCGTGCACAGCAATTGGAGCTTTGTCCATCAACTTTATGGAAGATTTTGCGCAAAGATCTTGGCTTGCGACCTTACAAGATCCAGCTTGTGCAAGAATTAAAGCCGCGAGACCGTGCAATGCGTCGTGATTTTGGTGTATGGGCCGAAAATGAGATTGATCTCGATGCTGAATTTCATCGCAAATTGGTCAATTGGCCACCAAGATCGTGCGATTTGACACCACTGGATTATTTTCTTTGGGGATATGTGAAGTCGCTCGTCTACTCCAACAAACCAGAAACGTTAGGGGACTTGGAAGCCAACATTCGTGGCGTTATTGCCAACATACGGCCCCATATGCTCGAAAAAGTAGTTGAAAATTGGACCTGTAGAATTGGCTTTATTCGAGCCAGCCGCGGCGGCCACATGCCCGAAATCATATTTAAACATTAATGGCATAAAATTATCCTTCCAATAAAGCCAAATTGATGGACATTAAAACGATTTTCTTGTGTTTTATTTCAATTCGAAGTTCTATACTTCTAAAAAAAACACCCATTATCAGGTTAACAAAAGTTCAAAAATTTAACCTTTTTTTCGTTTTACATTAAAGTCTACATTAAACTTTAATAAAAAGTTTTCTAGAGGGAAAAAATACTTTAAATACAAAAGAAATTTGGGGGTTCATTTAAGATAATTATAAAGCTAAAGATATCTAAAGAATTAGTAAATTAAGTATAGAAATACAAAATTTTAAAACAATTTGAGTCATTATTTATTTCGTAGTTAACTAAACAATTAAAAGAAATAGACAAATTTAAACTTAATTAAAAAATAGAAATTTCTACTCATCTCCCCCGTTGATAATTTTAAGTTGATGAATGCCATGTAAATTTATTTCTTTGGGTCATTTGTAATAAATGCAAACAATAGCACAAATTTAATTGACGTCACCAAAGAAAACTATTTTTCTCAGCCAAATTTAACCGCATTCTAGCGAATCAAAATATACGAAAAGCTAAAATAATAAAATATTTCTCAAGAATAAATAAACAAACATTAATAATCTTAAAGCAACAAGTTGAATTTACACAAATTTTAACATGCAATTAAAATTGCATTGAAGTGTGTCACAGCAAAATACAGAATGGAAGTACCCTACCAATACGAGCAGTAGTCATGGATCAGATGTACGACTAGATCAGGGATAGGGAAAAGTCTTTAAAGCTGTAGATATGAACGATTTTGGATCTTGATGGGTTGACAACAAGACCAACAATTATAAAGTTTGATTTGAGGACTTCTGAGTTCTTATATACAGTGGTGGTCACATATTTAGCACACTAGTTATGCGTTTTTTCCAAAACCGTATATTTTTCTGTTGGAGTAATAATTTTCTTTTTTTTTTTTTGCCACGATGTGTAGCTTTTGGTGTGATCGACAAGTCCCGTTACTCTTTTTGTTATTCCCTTTCTTCAATTGCTTCATATATAATTTATTTGTTGGTAATACGTAATTGGAGCTGGACACAAATTTAGCACAAATATTAAACATTTTATTAAAAAGTTTTACTGTAGTGTATTGCACTAAGAATCCCAATTTATTACAATTATTTATTATTGTAATAAATAGTTTTTTGATAAAACCAAAAAATGTTGGTGGGGAAACCTTTCCTCGACGCGTTTCGATGGTTGGTTAGACCATCTCATCAGGAGGATTATCCCTAATTCTAAACATTTTACATTTCTGTTATTTTTTGAATTTTTAATAAATTTTTGGTAAGTTTTTCATCATATTGTGTACAGTTGAAGGTTTTTCAGAAATAAAATATTTATTAGACATGCCCAAAAATAAATGGTGCACAGATACGCAACGACAGGTGATTTGTGAGATAAATTCGAGAGAATGTCCTGTAAGTGAAATAGCAAGTATTTTAAATTGCTCCAGAAAGATGGTATATAATGCTTTGAGCCATATAAAAGCACACGGAACAATTAAAAAGGGTTCACGGGCACCTAGACCAAGAAAAACGACAACAAAAGAGGATTATTTAATACATAGAATGTCAGTGGCCGACCCTTTTTAGAGCTCCAGTGAAATAAACAGTGAAGTATCATCAAAATACGGTATTGATGTCTCCGACAGAACGATACAATACAATACATGTATTGTGCAACACATGCCACATGTGTCAAAAAAGAATTTGAAATCACGAATTTCTTTCGCCCGATAGCATTTGGAAAAGCCATTAGATTTTTGGAAAAACATAATTTGGAGCGAAGAATCAAAGTTTTGCAGATTTTAATCTGATGGAAAGAGATATGTATGGTATCTTCCGAACATGCAGCACAACCCAAAGTATACGTCAAAGACTGTAAAACATGGTGGAGGAAATGTGATGGTGTGGCTTGCATTTTCAGGGCATGGAGTTGGTCCAATACACAAAATTCACACACGTATGGATCAACACGTTTATAAAAATATTCTAACCGACATCATTATACCATAAGCAGAGGCAAAGATACCACCTAGCTGGCGCTTCATGCATGACAATGACCCTAAACACACTTTACGTACTGTGAAGTGTTGCTTGGATTAGAGTCAAATAGATGTTTTGAAATGGCCAGCTCAATCTCCGGATCTCAATCCTATTGAGAATCTTTGGAATTATATAGGGAAGTATATAACAAGCGTAAAACCTAACGACTTAAATAATTTATGGACGGAAATTCAAAAAATATGGCACGCTATCCCAAATGAGCGATACCTGGCTCTTGTGAAGAGTGTGCCTAAAAGATGTGCGGCAGTTATACAAAATAAAGGATATCCTACAAAATATTAGGTTTTTTTTTCAAGAAATTTTAATTAATAACTTGTTTTTGATTTTTAATAAATATCGTTTTTGATTTGTGCTAAAAATATGTCCAGTATTTTTTATGGGTTAGTTTTAAATAATTGCAAAAATAAATATAATTTTTAAAAAATATGTATATAAAAGGAATACGACTTCATCTTCGCATCACGTGTAATACATTACAAAAAAGTAGTAAAAAAAATTTAATTAGGACTTAATATTTCCTATAAGAGATAACAGGTACCATTTGTGCTAAATTCGTGACCACAACTGTATATAAGGCTGAGAATTGGTTAAGACCAAGGAAAAACTTTTCGCAAACGTTTGCTGATAGATTTGATCTTATTTAATTTAACAGCTTACACGGCCTTTGATACTCATTTTCACGAGTTTCATTTATGACCGTAATAACAACGAAAATTACAAAAAAGTCTTCAGCTCCTGGTAGTATGGGCTGACTTTATAAGATTAAACAAAAAGGAAGAATTCGCAAACGTTTCTGAGGCTGTTGTGTACATAAACGTACGATTGGTACGGTAAACTGAAGCAAAGTAGATAAGCGAAAAGTATATTGTTGTTTTTTGCACTTTGACTTATCAAAAAACTATTTATTACAATAATAAATGCAATAAATTGGGATCTTAGTGCAATACACTACAGTAAAACATTTTAAATTTGTTTTGTTCAGGTCATGGAACAAAACTATTGAAGTAAAGCTGAATCTGGTGTTTACATGCTACAAAACGTTTGCGAAAGGTTTCATTTCCTTTCACACTCTGATAAAAAGTTTTGTTTATGATTAGCCACTACTTTTTCCCATTTTTCTGGTAATATATGGATTCCGCGTCAAAAGGACTACTTCGGTTTTGCGGAAAAGAATGAATCAAGCCAATTTCTGATATCTTGTTTCGAGGTGAAAAGTAAAGAGTGTTCCGAATAAAATTTTGCATTAAGTTAAATAAAACTCAAACCGGGTTATCTAAAAACAAGTAAGAAAGTGCTATAGTCGGTCAAGCCCGACCGTATCGCATGGTCACCTCTAAGGTCAAAGGTGTTCTCTTTCCTGTATAAAGATAAATATTTGCTAAATTTTGCCATCATACAAACGTTTTCTCAAAACTTATATATTTAAGCTGTGTCCGTCATTTGGACTTATATGAGAGGTAGGGTCAAATGTGGACCGATTATCTCGAAATTTGGCAAATTGATTACAGTTGTTACAAAAATTATCTATGCAAAAAATAAACTTAAAATTCTTATTATCTTCAGATTTACTAGCGTTTTAGAGACTTTTGTCTCAATTTAGTGCGTTTTGACAGAAGCGTTTGTATGGGAGCTATGTTCAAATGTGGACCGATTTCAACGAAATTTGTTACAGTGATTTTGGTTTACATAAGCAGCGTTTCTTTTTCAAATTTCATGATATTTGTGGCCAATATATCAATTCTGGGAAGTGGGACCTAAGCTATGAGGTACCATAAATAATGGACCAATTTTGACGAATTTTGAATAGCCATGGTCACATTATTAAGAAAATGATCTGTTCCAAATTGCATCAAATTATCTTTAGAATTACGACCTGTAGTTTGATTACAAGGTTTACATGGGGGTCCAGCCAGCCAGCCGTCCAGCCAGACAGACGGACATCGCTAAATCGATTCAGAATATGATTCTAAGCCTAGTGGTCCTACATGGTCCCATTATTAAGAAAATGATCTGTTCCAAATTGCATCAAATTATCTTTAGAACTACGACCTGTAGTTTGATTACAAGGTTTACATGGGGGTCCAGCCAGCCAGCCGTCCAGCCAGATAGACGGACATTGCTAAATCGATTCAGAATATGATTCTAAGCCTAGTGGTCCTACATGGTCCCATTATTAAGAAAATGATCTGTTCCAAATTGCATCAAATTATCTTTAGAATTACGACCTGTAGTTTGATTACAAGGTTTACATGGGGGTCCATCCAGCCTGCCGTCCAGCCAGACAGACGGACATTGCTAAATCGATTCAGAATATGAATTTAAGTCTAGTGGTCCTACATGGTCCCATTATTAAGAAAATGATCTGTTCCAAATTGCATCAAATTATCTTTAGAATTGCGACCTGTACTTTGATTACATGGTTTACATGGGGGTCCAGCCAGACGGACGGACAGACTGACATCGCTAAATCGACTCAGAAAGTGATTCTAAGTCTATTAGTACACTAGAAGGTGGGTCTTAGATTAATATTTCTATGCGTTACATACATCAGCACAAACTTATAATACTCTTTCCACCTATGGTGGTGAAGGGTATAAAAAAAACCAATGTACATTAAACTAGTCTTAGAAGTCAATGTTCGACTAAAAATAGAACAAGATATAGCCCAAAGATATAAGTGTTACAAATTATTCCTTATAGAAAACATTCCTAGTTCAAGTGTAGAAAACAATCGAAAGCAATATAAACAAAAATTTAGAATCAAGAGGCAAAAAAGCACTAAATAAATCTTATCATTTTTAATGAAATAAAATTTTTTAGAAATAATTTTGTTTTATTATTTACAACGAAAAACAATTCATTTAAACAACAAACAATCATAGGCTAACACATCATTTCTTGGTAAATACATACATTTCTTGAAAAACAAATCAGAAACTAAACAAATTTGATTTGAAAAAAAAAATAATTTTATTACAATTATTGAAAAACAATTAATAAAAATCAAACAAATGTATAGAACATGATAAGTGTGCTAAGAGATTCATGCTGGTATTATTTCTATTTTCGAAAAAATTACAAAACACTTCAAAATTCTTGCTTTTACTATTTCTATTTTCTAAACTCAAAGTAGTGCCGCGCCTGCTGGGCCGTCTAAAAGCTGTGTAAAATGAAATCTAATGAATAATCGAATTAAAAATTATCTAAATACTACATCAGACTCATGCTCATACTTGAAAAGATGTTCGAACAAAATCCCGTTCTTAGAAAACAGCGATGAGTACTATCGCTCGAATACAACAATAATGTTTTCATTCAAATATGATTAGTTTCAATACACATACATACATACATACGTACGAGATAATGAAATTAATCATATTTGAATGAAAACACAATTTATTGATTTTCCACTTATTATTACAACAACAACAACAACTTGTATCAACAATATCAAACACAATGTTCTAACAGATAAAGAGCGCTCTAAATAAAATTTGTAGTTGGATTTTCTTAAATAAAAATCAAACCTTTTAATATAAAAACTCTACAAAATACGCAAATATAAGGACATATTATACAAAATCATTTAGCATTAAAATGTTTACTTAGTACTCGGGTTTTGCAAAATTATCGAAACCCTCCCATTAAAGATTTTACAGTTGCTTCTGATACCTTTTTGGAGCATGTGTTTCACCTGCGCTTAAAATCGGACATGTTCTTGGAAATCTTTCCTGTGTTCTTCAATTCCTTTTTTACCAGAGCCCAATACCTTTCCACAGGCCGAAGTTCTAGATAGTTAGGTGGATTTGCCTCTCGTGGTACAAAAATGACATATTCTTTGAGTACCACTCAAGTGCCTTTTTTCCATAATGGCATGATGCCAAATCGGGCCAAAAAAATGTAGTCACTCTGTGCTCTCTTTAAAAGGGTAACAACCGTTTTTGTAGGCACTCCATTATATAAATTTCTGTGTTTATTGTGCCAGATGCCACAAATACTTTACTTCTTTTGCCACAACTGCAAATAGCTTGCCACACGAAAAACTTCTTAGGGAATTTTGTTTGTTTTTTTGTGCGAAACTCTTGCCGAACATTGCCCCGTTTATCAGCAACATAAAAATCTTGACCAGGAAGTTGAGAAAAGTCTGCCAGTACGTATGTTTCATCATCCATCACACAACAGGTGTATTTTTTTATAAAATCAGACTTCAATTTTTTCGCTCGTTTTTTTGCTTCTAAGTTCTTTATAGCATTGCGATCTGGAACCTTTTGGACTTTGTATTTCTTCAGTCCAGCATAAGCTTTGACTCTATGTGCAAAATTCGTAGAACATTTCACCGTACGAGCTGTTTTTCTTAAATAAGTGCTAGGCGCTCTTCGAAAGAGTCGCTCGACTTCTTTTGCCTTACCAATATCTGTAGGACCTTTTTTCCTCCCTGATCCAGGTTTTCTTTCAATGCTCAGGTTTTCCTTATACCGTCTGATGGCATTAGAAACCGTTCGAGGGTCAACTTTCAAATTTTTAGCTATTTTTTTAAAAGTCCATGACGGATTTTTTTGAAAAGTTTTAATTATATTTTCACGAACTTTTTTTTTCGCAGTCCATTTTGATTGAAATAACTATTGAAAATTAATAATTTCTAAAATAATAGTATCTGACATATCTATAGAAACTAACTTGATCAAAAAATAAATTATTTCTTGCACTATGGATAAATTTTGTCTAAAATAGTAAATGCATATTTTTTTTAGAACACTCTTTATTGAGATACAATAAACAGATGTAGATACTGCGAAAGAAAAATAAAGTGGCATTTGTGTAAATTAGAAAGAATTTCTACTATAAGTTTAAAAAACTGTATATTCCGAAATAAATTAAGAATTAGACTAGACTTAAAACTAAAGAAAGGCAGCAGAAATCAAAAAATATATTGGATGGTTAAATTGTAAGGGCCGATGTTGAATGTGAACCACACCTAAACGCCAAGTTTTTTTCCGAACTTTATTTGACATTTCTCTATTTCAGACTTACTCAATTTGAACCATGGAGAGATACACAATCCAACAACGCGTTAAAGTTATCCAGACTTATTATGAAAATGGGCGTTCAAATCAAAATGCATATCGTGAACTTCGTTATTTTTTTGGTCAATTTGATCGTTCAAATGTGCGTACAATCGCAAAAATCGTGGAAAATTTCGAGCAAACCGGGTCTGTAGAAGATGTGAGAACACCAGTGCATGCTCGTACATCTCGTACTGCAGAAAATATTGCTGCTGTTCGCGATAGTGTGGCTGAAGTACCGTCCAACTCAACTCGTCGTCGTGCCCAACAATTGCACCTCTCACGCTCGTCGTTGATGAACATTATGCATAAAGACTTGCATTTACACGCTTACAAGGTGCAATTGGCTCAAGAACTAAAGCCTCTTGACCATTCCAAATGTCGTGAATGGGCAGAATGGTGGCAAGAAATGGCAATAGTGGATGATCAATTTTCGAAGAAAATCACCTTCAGTGATGAGGCACATTTTCATCTCAGTGGATTCGTCAATAAACAGAATTGCTGCATTTGGGCGAATGAGAATCCAAGAGTGATTGTCGAAAAACCAATGCACCCACAAAGAGTGACTGTTTGGTGCGGTTTATGGGCTGGCGTATTTTTTCCAAAATGAGGCCGGGTTTTCAGTTCGGTTTTAACCGAAACCGAAACCTCGGTTTTTTATGCCTCAAAACCGAAACCGAAAACCGTACGGATTTTTTGTCTATGTAATAAAGCAGAAGAATAAAAAACAAAAGTTGCCTTACAATGGACGAATGAACAAGTGCAAGGGGAAAACGGTATATGACGGTTTATTTTATAACCTGGGGCTCAGCCGTATTTTTGGAACGTGTAACTCAATTCGTAGTAATATTTTACAAACAAGCGTTAAAAAGCATGAAAATCGTGAATTAAGTTTTTTCTTAGATTTCTGCTTCTAAAAGAAAGTATTCATGAACGTTTAGAAAAGCTGTCGACATTAGATTTGCTTCTATCGACTTTGAATTTTAATTTTTTTTAAAGATTCGTTGCTGTTCGTAAAAATGACTGTTGAAGCAATTTGTCGCTCGGATGCAAAAATTATACAACTTAAAGGGGCTCTGCAGTTTATCTAAAAGAAACAAGAAACCTGAAAAAAAACCTGAAATAAATTCCTGAATTTTAGTATTAAATTATAATTGAGCTTTAATAAATATACATTATACTTGGTTTTAATAAAATTATCTAAAGTTCACTACAAATTTAAATCAAAATAGTTGTACTTAAAAAACCGAAATCGAACCGAACCGAAACCTTCTGGTTTTGGGTGTTTTAAAACCGAAACTGCGGTTTCTCATTTTCACGGTTTTTTGCAAACTCTACTGTGAATGGTGTTCGCTATCGTGAGATGATAACGAACTTTTTATGGCCCGAATGGGAAGATATGGATGTGGACGATATGTGGTTTCAGCAGGACGGTGCCACATGCCACACAGCTAACGAAACAATGGCTCTTTTGCGCAACAAATTCAATGGCCGTGTTATCTCACGTAATGGCGATGTCAATTGGCCGCCAAGATCATGTGATTTGACACCGTTGGACTTTTTTCTTTGGGGTTATTTGAAAGAAAAGGTTTACGGCGATAAGACAGCAACAATTCAAGAGCTAAAGGATGAGATAATTCGGCACATTAACGGCATAGAACCTTCATGCCATGAGGTGTGCCGCCGTGGTCGAGGCGCCCATACATAATTGAGCAATACCAATATATCATAATAAAATAAAATTACAATAATTTCTTAAAAAGTTTGTGTTTTATTCAAAATCAACATCGGCCCTTGAAATTTAACCACCCGATACATAATATATCAGGCATGACAGAAAATCCGTTCGGATCTAAAAGCATTCCTTAGTTAAATTCCGATCGAAATGTTTCAGGCTTCTATAGATTCCGAAAATTGTTAAATGCTCTACAACATTACGAAACACGTTTTTATACCCTTCACCACTATAGGTGGAAAGGGTATAAGTTTGTGACGATGTCTTAGACCCACCTTTTAGTATACCAATAGGTTTAGAATCACTTTCTGAGTCGATTTAGCGATGTCCGTCCATCCGTCTGGTTGGCTGGACCCCCATGTAAACCTTGTTATCAAACTTAAGGTCGCAATTCTAAAGATAATTTGATGGAATTCGGATAATAGGACCATGGCTATTGAAATTTGTCAAAATCGGTCCATTATTTATGGTACCTCCCATAGGTCCCACTTCACGGAATTGATAAATTGGCCACAAATATAATTATTTATTCATGAAATTTAAAACAAATACTGCTAATGTAAACTAAAATCACTGAACGATTTCTTTGAAATCGGTCCACATTTGATCTAGCTCCCATACAAATTCTTCTAAATGAGACAAAAATCACTAAAATGCTCGTTAGTCTTAAGATAATGAGAATTTCAAGTTTATTTTTTGCACACATAATTTTTGTAACAACTGTAATCAATTCGTCAAATTTCGAGATATTCGGTCCACATTTGACCCTAGCTCTCACATAAGTCCAAATGACGGAAACAGCTTAAATATATAAGTTTTGAGAAAATGTTTGTATGATGGCAAAATTTAGCAAATATTTGTCTTTATACAGGAAAAATAACACTTTGACCTAAGTGGTGAAGGGCATTGTACGGTCGGGCTTGACCGACTATAGCACTTTCTTACTTGTTTTTAATTATAATCGGTAACTCTTTCTTTGTTTCAATAACTAACACTAATTTATTGAGGAAATTGTTTCAATATTGGGGTAATTTTGGTGCGTTTTGGTCATGAAATGGTTAATATTTTTAGTTTATGTCAAATTTCTTATTACCTTAATAGTTTTTTTGAAGGCTTAGCAAAGGATATATAGTTTAAACCAACAGCACAAGCTTAGATATTCCTAAGAAGTGGAAAGTCGAAATT
Organism: Stomorhina lunata; assembly: GCA_933228675.1. Lineage (NCBI taxonomy): Eukaryota > Metazoa > Arthropoda > Insecta > Diptera > Rhiniidae > Stomorhina > Stomorhina lunata. The sequence goes on along the minus strand of OW121740.1, from coordinate 92,531,872 downwards.
TGCATAAAAATTAATGTTGACCCAGGTAACGCAAGGGCTAAAAATTTCCAATTCTGGTAACTATCCACTGATTTTACAAGGTGTTAAGTATAATCAGTAAATATATTTTTGCTAAAATTTAACTGAGTAACTCTATCTTTGTTCCAATAAATAACACTGATTTATTGAGGAATTATTCAAATATTGGGGTCATTTTGGTCCCTTTTGGTCACGAAAAGGTTAATATTTTTAGTTTATGTGGTCTTTGTTATTAACTTAAAAGTTTTTTAGAAGGCTTAGAAAAATAAATATAGTCTAAACCACAGTAATAGCTTAGATATTCCTAACAATTGGAAATTTGCATATAAATTAATGTTGACCCGGCTAACGCAAGGGTTAAAAATTTTCGATTCTATTAAAACTAAATCCACCGATTCTACATGGTGTTACGCATAATTAGTAAATCTATTTTTGCTAAAAATGAAATCAGTAACTCTATCTTTGTCTCAATAAATATCACTGATTTATTGAGTAAATTGTTAAAATATTGGGGTCATTTTGGTCCCTGTTGGTCACGAAAGGGTTAATATTTTTAGTTTATGTGATCTTTGTTATTAACTTAAAAGTTTTTTAGAAGCCTTAGCAAAGAAAATATAGTTTAAACCATATTAATAGCTTAGATATTCCTAAAAAGTGGAAATTTGCATAAAAATTAGTTTTGACCCTGGTAACGCAAGGGTTAAAAATTTCCAATTCTACTAAAACTATATCCACTAATTCTACAAGGTGTTAAGAATTATCAGTAAATATATTTTTGCTCAAAAATTAGACAAATATAAAATTATAAAATTTTCCTAAAATTTCTCAAAAAAGCTACTTTTTCCCAAATCCTTTGACTTTAAATCACAAGTACGGGAATACGAGATAAGCTAACGACCCAATTCGTATTGCGTTTTAATACCTTATGCATTTGTAATAAATCACTGAAGTCCGAATTGGAGATAAGCAAAATTCGCTTAACAAAATTTTTTAAAAACATAAAAAGGACATTTGCAAATTACATGAAAAAAATCTCAATTTTGCGTCATCAAGGATATTAGGAAGATATGAACCAATTTTCACAAAACTTTATATTTTATTACTTATAGGTCTAAGATAAATAAAAACATATAAAAGTAACAAAAAATTAAATCTAGTAATTTTTAGGGTAGATTTGTCTATAAAAGTCGCCAAGGACAGGAACTTCGTGAAAAAAAAAAACGCTATAACTCTAAAACCGTTTGAGTAATTTATAAGACATCCACTTCAAAAGAAAGCTTTTTAAGTCTTAATTACAAATCTATGCCCACTTTTTGATAACAATTAACCCAAATAACTTTAGTTTGACAAAAACTGAAAAAAGAATAATTTTTGCTTTTGTAAACGCATTTTTCAACATTAGGACCAGGCCGCAACATGTTAACGTTGTGTGATTTGGCACAAATTTTCAGGGTTAATTTGTTTTACTAAATGATACAATAATCCTACCGGCACGGCACTCCTCGAAATTATAAAAAAAAAACACTAATATATCGGCTTATCCATTTCGTGGTTTCAAAAGTATAGGACTGGAATTCGACATCTAAGCAAGCAATAGCCAAAATTGTAAAGAAATTTGAAGAGACTGGAGCGGTTACAAACATTGTAACCGTTGACTGTACATCATCGTTTTGCTCGTTATCGCTGCTGTAAGTGAAAGTGTTCCAGAAGACCCGAATGTATCGATACCTCGTCATTATCAAGAATTAGGACCGTCTTACGGCACATTATTGAAGTATACGACTTGGAGAATAAGTGGTTTCAACAAGACTATGCCACATACCACACAACTCGAGCGAATATGGCTTTATTACCAAGATCATGCGATTTAACACCATTAGACATTTTTTGTGGGGCTACGCGAAAGAACATGTTTTTGCCGATAAACCTTTAAATCTTGAGAACTTAAAAACCAACATTCGTCAAGTTATGGTTGAAACACCGCCCAATAGGTGTCAAAAAGTAGTCGAAAATTTTCTCAAAAGAATCAATGCTTGAACATTTCGCGTGGTGGTCATTTAAATTATGTACACTTTTGACACCGCCAAATGGATAATCCTGTATATCAAGGTTCTATGTTCGATAAAGAAAAAGATGATAGTCTAAATAGTTGCCTGGAAAGATATAAACCTGTCAAAATGTAAAATTCAGAATTTATTAGCAACCACCAAATAATAGAATGAAAGTCAAAGTGAATTTGATTTTCATTCAAACATTTTGAAGGCGTCCCAATGTCAATGATTTCTTGAAGAAATTTTCAACAAAAACATTTTTACCAACTGCAATCGAAAGATCAAATGATGACGTTTCCAAGTATAAGAATTGTGCCAAAATATTTTACAAAATATTTTGAATTGTTATAACATCAACAACAGAAGCCAAAATCATACAATAATAACATTTAGAAAATATGAAATAAAAATTTTTATATGTAATTGCAAACAAAAAATCAAATATAAATTTAGGTGTGGAAATCAAAATATATATGAGATGTTGTAGCGTAAATTAAATAAAAATTGAGAAAACAAATTTTAAAATAAATGTTAGTTTCCATAATCGATTTTAATTAATTGAATTAATTAATTTGTAAATAAATTGATTTAAATTAATGTGGGAAATTTTTCAATTCTATGGAAAATTGTTGAAAATATCAAAAATTATTTAGAGTTTTAAAATATTGGTAATATTAAAATCTATTCCGTTACCGATTGAAAATAATCTTAAGTTTCAGAATGATGTAAATTAATTGAAAGGATAAGATAAAAATAATGTAAAAACTATATCCACAGCTATTTTAGAAGCACTTCCAGAATATATACAGTGGTGGTCACGTATTTAGCATAAATGGTACCTGTTATCTCTTATAGGAAATATTAAGTCCTAATTCAATTTTTTTCACTACTTTTTTTTGTAATGTATTACACGTGATGCGAAGATGAAGTCGTATTCCTTTTATATACATATTTTTTAAAAATTATATTTATTTTTGCAATTATTTAAAACTAACCCATAAAAAAATACTGGACATATTTTTAGCACAAATCAAAAACGATATTTATTAAAAATCAAAAACAAGTTATTAATTAAAATTTCTTGAAAAAAAAACCTAATATTTTGTAGGATATCCTTTATTTTGTATAACTGCCGCACATCTTTTAGACACACTCTTCAAAAGAGCCAGGTATCGCTCATTTGGGATAGCGTGCCATATTTTTTGGATTTCCGTCCATAAATCATTTAAGTTGTTAGGTTTTACGCTTGTTATATGCTTCTCTATATCATTCCAAAGATTCTCAATAGGATTGAGATCCGGAGATTGAGCTGGCCATTTCAAAACATCTATTTGACTCTAATCCAAGCAACACTTCACAGTACGTAAAGTGTGTTTAGGGTCATTGTCATGCGCCAGCTAGGTGGCATCTTTGCCTCTGCTTATGGTATAATGATATCGGCTAGAATATTTTTATAAACGTGTTGATCCATACGTGTGTCAATTTTGTGTATTGGACCAACTCCATGCCCTGAGAATACAAGCCACACCATCACATTTCCTCCACCATGTTTTACAGTCTTTGACGTATACTTTGGGTTGTGCTGCATGTTCGGAAAATACCATACATATCTCTTTCCATCAGATCCAAATCTGCAAAACTTTGATTCGTCGCTTCAAAGTATGTTTTTTCCAAAAATCTAATGGCTTTTCCAAATGCTATCGGGTAAAAGAAATTCGTGATTTCCAATTCTTTTTTGACACATGTGGCTTGTGTTGCACAATACAGCCACGCGAATTTTTTTCATTAAGGCATCTTTGTATCTTTCTGTCGGAGACATCAATACTGTATTTTGATGAAACTTCACTATTTATTTCACTGGAGCTCTAAAAAGGGTCGGCCACTGACATTCTATGTATTAAATAATCCTCTTTTGTTGTCGTTTTTCTTGCTCTAGGTGCCCGTGAACCCTTTTTAATTGTTCCGTGTGCTTTTATATGGCTCAAAGCATTATATACCATCTCTCTGGAGCAATTTAAAATACTTGCTATTTCACTTATAGGACATCCTCTCGAATTTATTTCACAAATCACCTGTCGTTGCGTATCTGTGCACCATTTATTTTTGGCCATGTCTAATAAATATTTTATTTCTGAAAAACCTTTAACTGTACACAATATGATGAAAAACTTACCAAAAATTTATTAAAAATTCAAAAAATAACAGAAATGTAAAATGTTTAGAATTAGGGATAATCCTCCTGATGAGATGGTCTAACCAACCATCGAAACGCGTCGAGGAAAGGTTTCCCCACCAACATTTTTTGGTTTTATCAAAAAACTATTTATTACAATAATAAATAATTGTAATAAATTGGGATTCTTAGTGCAATACACTACAGTAAAACTTTTTAATAAAATGTTTAATATTTGTGCTAAATTTGTGTCCAGCTCCAATTACGTATTACCAACAAATAAATTATATATGAAGCAATTGAAGAAAGGGAATAACAAAAAGAGTAACGGGACTTGTCGATCACACCAAAAGCTACACATCGTGGCAAAAAAAAAAAAGAAAATTATTACTCCAACAGAAAAATATACGGTTTTGGAAAAAACGCATAACTAGTGTGCTAAATATGTGACCACCACTGTTTATCGTTCTAAAAAAAAGTGGTTCTCTTTGACTAAAGCGCCTTTCAACATAAACTTTGACCAAGGACTCTTTAATTCGATTAGAAAATCATATAATCTAATAGTTTTGTCCTCAGAGCCAAAGCATAAGCTGGGCTAAAAAGATCGCAATTCGTTAAAGAAATTTTATAAAAACAAATAAGAAAATCTATAGTCGGTCGAGCCCGACTATATAATATCTTTCAATACTAAGGTCAAATATGGACCAACAATTCAACAAGTTTTCCATAAGTCTTAGAGACATAAATATACTCTTATGTGCTATTTTTTTTCCAAAATTTCGAGATTTTAGTAGATTTATGTCATTGATACGGAAGCTAGGGTCAATTGTGGATCGATTAATACCAAATTGTAGCTATCGGTTTATATTTACAAAATATTTATCTGTGGAAAGTTTTAGTAATAAAATGCAATTATCTTTAGATTTATAAAAGTTTTTGTGCTTTTGTGGGTATTTAAAAGACTTCTGAGAATGTTTCTTGTATGGGAGGTATGGTCAAATATTGACCGATTCCTAGAAAATTAGGTACACCGATTTCGGTTAGCATAACCAATATTTTTGGTGAATATTATTAAAATACAATAAAATTTGTGACTGTAAAGGGTCAAAAACTCCATTCTGAAATTATAATCCGATTTTGCCAAAAAAAAAAAAAAAAGTGTAGGGATCATCCTTGGACCAAAATATAAGTTTGTGTCGAATTTAGTAATCTTTGAAGTTAACAAACTTACATGAATACCCGCCCAGCCTTAAAGCCGGACTGACATCGTCAAATCAACTCAGGGAGTGATTCTGAGTCGATCGGCATGTTAAAAGGTGGGCCTCATATGAGGTCCTGTACCCTACTGGAAATAAGTTTGCAACTTCTAAACCTAAGACTCATATATCACTTCAGACGATATATAATTGTAATTTTTCAATCGATTTGAAGAATCCTATTATATAAAAGATCTCTTACGGTTTTGACTTCAAAAATTAAAATTTTAAATTTTTGTCCTACACTGCACCGATTTCTACTAATATCTGATCTATGTATAACCCGATTTTTTTGATTTAAATTTTTCTAAAAAAAAGAAAAAGAAGTGTATTAAGAGCTTTAAAAAGTTAAAAGCTTTTAAAGTTAGTATCAAAAAAAAACCTATTTTTTTTTTTGACTTTTATATATCGTTTTAAGTGATTTATGAGTCTGAGGTGCCCTACTTTGGGGACGATTGTGCCGCCCCATTTAATTTTAAATTTTTGTCCTACACTGCACCGATTTCTACTAATATCTGATCTATGTATAAACCGATTTTTTTGATTTAAATTTTTCTAAAAAAAGAAGAAAATTTTGAATTTTTACAAGCAAAAAGTGTATTAAAAGCTTTACTATGTAAAAAGTTATAAGCTTTTAAAGTTAATATTTAAAAAAAACCCAATTTTAAGCGTTTTTTAGTTGAAAAAAGACTATTATATATCGTTTTAAGTGATTTATGAGTCTGAGTTGCCCTACTTTGGGGAAGATTGTGTCGCCCCAATAAAAGCTAGGCTGGCTTTCCGGTTTCAAAACTTAAGCTTCCTAACACTTCTGCTATATGCACCTAAAATTATAAATCGGCCCAACGGATTATAAGTTGCAGACTGATTTCCATGATTTATTCCACCATCCCACTGTGCGATGTCCGACTGGCTCTCTATGTAATTAGTGATCCAAGTACGGATCATAATTTGAAAGATATTTTAATAAAATTTAAAACAGAAACTTCTTCTTAATACAGAATGATCTCTATTATTTTTAGATCAAATCAGTTAATTTTGCGTTTCCGGTATGGATTTTGGCTATGCTGTGTATAATGGGTATTAATCTTTTCGTCCACAAATTAATTTCGATTTAAATTAAGCTTTTTTGCTTAAACTTAAGCTTTTTTACTTAAACTTTGCACAGCTAGTTCTTTTGCCATCATCTGTCATTCTTTAAAAGAGATCGAAAACCACTCATTTTTACCTATTTTACAAACACAATTATTACGAATTATGTTTGTAAATCAAAGGTAAAAGCTCAGATAATCGCCTGAACAAAAGTAAACACAAACACTATTCAGTTTCATTTTCCTTCACTTAACATTTTTCAGATAAAACTGAAATATGTTTGTGTTTACTTTTGTTCAGGCGATAATCTGAGCTTTTACCTTTGATTTACAAACATAATTCGTAATGATTGTGTTTGTAAAATAGGTAATAATGCGAGGTTTTTGATCTGCCTAAAAGTAGGGATACTTCTCCTGAAGATTATGGCCAACCAACCATCGAAACCCGTCAAGGAACTGGTTGTCCCCACAATGGTTTTTATCAATAAATTGACTACTACATTAATAAATGTAATATACAGGGATCAAATACGAATACTTTTTCTTTTTGAATCGATATCTTAAAAAATATTAAACAAAATCTGAAGCGTCTGCTATATAGTAGCATAAGAAAGGGGTTTTTAGCCTAATTAAAATTTTATTTATTACTACCCAGCAAAACTTTGGTAATGGCAAGTACTCTGATAACTGGTTACCTTGTAACGACTACAACATACCATCCGAATAAATAATAAGTTATTACAGAAGTACTTATTTGTAATTAAGATGGTAATTTAAACTGAATGGCCCCGGTTCAAATCCCACCAAGGGCAACCATTTTTTTAGTTTTTTTTTATTAAAAGAGTCTTTTTAAATGATTTTTGAATTTTAAGAACTTATATATTATCTTCTGTAAAAAAAATTTGTAAAACTAACTCACGTTAATGAAAAAATACCATCATGAGTCAATTTTGATTATGTAGGGGATGTTGAATACCAAACACGATTCTAATTGGTCTTAACTTGGTAAGCCCAACTTATCTGGGTCATCCTTCATCTCAACTGTGGACACACACCTCCTCATGGTAGCACCCGGGGAGCTAGTTTAATACCCATTAATATTATGAGTTAACATGCTCCGAGAGTTGTCCCATAAGATCGATAAAAATGGGTTAGGATTACGGGCTAGTAACCCTCTCTTGAAAAAAATACAATGAAAAGGATAAAATTAGAAATGTCCCACTACCTAATGTTAGAGGAGGATGTCCGAAACTTCGATAGAAAGACCAAGTAGAGGAACATTTTTCAAAGCTTGGCCTATAAAATTGGAGAATATTCGCACAAGATCGAAATCCATGGAATTCTAAAATATGCTCGGACTTTGACCTTAACAGGTTGTAAGTTTTCAACATATGAAGTGGCTCAGTGGAAGAGTCTCTGCCTAGCAGTCGGAGGGTCTGGGTTCGAGCCCCCATGGGATCATAAAAAAAAATTTGTATTTCGTTTAAAAACCCAGCAAAACTTTGGTAATGGCAAGTACTCTGATAACTGGTTACCTTGTAACGACTACAACATACCATCCGAATAAATAATAAGTTATTACAGAAGTACTTATTTGTAATTAAGATGGTAATTTAAACTGAATGCCCCTGGTTCAGATCCCACCAAGGGCAACAATTTTTTTTAGTTTTTTTTTTATTAAAAGAGTCTTTTTAAATGATTTTTGAATTTTAAGAACTTATACATTATCTTCTGTAAAAAAATTTGTAAAACTAACTCACGTTAATGAAAAAATACCATCATGAGTCAATTTTGATTATGTAGGGGATGTTGAATACCAAACACGACTCTAATTGGTCTTATTTTGGTAAGCCCAACTTATCTGGGTTATCCTTCATTTAAACTGTGGACACACACCTCCTCATGGTATCAACCGGGGAGATAGTTTAACACCCATTAATATTGTGAGTTAACATGTTCCGAGAGTTGTCCCATAAGATCGATAAAAATGGGTTAGGATTACGGGCTAGTAACCCTCTCTTGAAAAAAATACAATGAAAAGGATAAAATTAGAAATGTCCCACTACCTAATGTTAGAGGAGGATGTCCGAAACTTCGATAGAAAGACCAAGTAGAGGAACATTTTTCAAAGCTTGGCCTATAAAATTGGAGAATATTCGCACAAGATCGAAATCCATGGAATTCTAAAATATGCTCGGACTTTGACCTTAACAGGTTGTAAGTTTTCAACATATGAAGTGGCTCAGTGGAAGAGTCTCTGCCTAGCAGTCGGAGGGTCTGGGTTCGAGCCCCCATTGGATCATAAAAAAAAATATTGTATTTCGTTTAAAAACCCAGCAAAACTTTGGTAATGGCAAGTACTCTGATAACTGGTTACCTTGTAACGACTACAACATACCATCCGAATAAATAATAAGTTATTACAGAAGTACTTATTTGTAATTAAGATGGTAATTTAAACTGAATGCCCCTGGTTCAGATCCCACCAAGGGCAACAATTTTTTTTAGTTTTTTTTTTTTATTAAAAGAGTCTTTTTAAATGATTTTTGAACTTTAAGAACTTAAATATTATCTTCTGTAAAAAAACTAATTCACGTTAATGAAAAAATACCATCATGAGTCAATTTTGATTATGTAGGGGATGTTGAATACCAAACACGATTCTAATTGGTCTTAACTTGGTAAGCCCAACTTATCTGGGTCATCCTTCATCTCAACTGTGGACACACACCTCCTCATGGTATCACCCGGGGAGCTAGTTTAACACCCATTAATATTGTGAGTTAACATGTTCCGAGAGTTGTCCCATAAAATCGATAAAAATGGGTTAGGATTACGGGCTAGTAACCCTCTCTTGAAAAAAATACAATGAAAAGGATAAAATTAGAAATGTCCCACTACCTAATGTTAGAGGAGGATGTCCGAAACTTCGATAGAAAGACCAAGTAGAGGAACATTTTTCAAAGCTTGGCCTATAAAATTGGAGAATATTCGCACAAGATCGAAATCCATGGAATTCTAAAATATGCTCGGACTTTGACCTTAACAGGTTGTAACATTTAAGTAAGTAAGAGTCAATCTTATGTAAAAACGTATACAAAAAAGAAGATTTAAATTGTATAAGTTTTAAAATAATTTAAAAAAAGTTTTAAAATAATTACAAAAAATCGCATACAAATATTTTTCCAAAAATTACAACAAAGCAAAAAAAAGCAGGGAAAAACAAAGTTATTTTCACATGATTTTGGATCTAAAAATAAAAATTGTTTATATTAATTATAAGCTGCTAAGTTTTCAACATATGAAGTGGCTCAGTGGAAGAGTCTAGCAGTCGGAGGGTCTGGGTTCGAGCCCCCATAAAAAAAAATTTTGTATTTCGTTTAAAAATATATGTTTTTAATAAAACAACAACAAAAAAGTTGTTGCTGTTGTTGTTGTTGCTTTCAAATTACTTACCCAAGTCATTACTTTTTTGAAATTGGTAAGTACTTGCCTCCAATGACATCCCCATGTTAATGTAATGACTTAAACAGCGAATGAGTAAGTAGTTCGTGCTCAATAGTTTAACTGTTTAACTCATTATTTGGTAATGAAAAGTTTTACTGGGTATCAATCAAATATTTGATAATAAAATATTTAACAATGAAAAAACCGATTAAATTAAGATAAATCTACTGATACCAAAATTACTCATGGCCAGACACAATTTAATGCTCTTAACAATAAATAAAATAGATAACAAAAAATTTAAGTTGCATTTCATAGTAAAAACATTTTAATATCCAAAGGAAATTACAAATTTACAAACAAATTCCAATTGTCTCTGTCAGTCTGTCTGTCTATGTCTATTCCCAGCTCAACTATTTATAATGTGCGATTATTTTAACCCACTGTATTATTTTATTTTATGTTTTTTGGCAGCAGCAACAGCAATTGTATGTTGCAGCAGTTAGTTAGAGAGACAGAAGGACAGACAGACAGACAGATATAAATGTCATGTGCATAATAAAATAACATAAAATTTAATATATTTTAATATGAATATATCAATATTTTACTCGTATATGACGAATTCAAGTAAATGAGAAAATTCATACAAATTTTATATAAATATTTATTATAGAAATATTTTTAAATATAAGTTTTTTTTTTTTGTTTTTTCTCATTGCATCAAAAAAAGAAAATGCATTAGATATTATTATTTTATCTGCATCATGACAACTTAAATTCAACAGTTTTAGTTTCGGTTTAAAGTGAAATAAACTTGTGGAAAGAGCAAAAGTAATAAAACTTTTTGAAGGCAACTTTTTGAAGCAACAGCTAATCTAAAGAGTAGGAAAGTATGAAACAAAATAAGACCATCAAACGAAGAAAAAACAAGTAAGAAAAGCTATAGTCGGTCAAGCCCGACTATACTATACCCTTCACTGCTAAGATCAAATATGGACCAACAATTTAACAAGTTTTCCTTGTGTTTTAGAGACATACATACATATACTATGAGTTATTTTTTAAAAATTTCGAGATTTATGTCATTTCCGGCTAAGGGCCTGATATGGGAGCTAGGGTCAATTGTGGACCGATTGTTACCAAATTTTGGTTATTGGTTTATATATACAAAATATTTATCTGTACAAAGTTTTAGTAATCAAATGCATTTATTTTTAGAGTTATAAACGTTTTTGTGCTTTTATACATAAACGTCTTTTGAGAATGTGTTTTATATGGGAGGTTATGGTCAAATATGAGCCGATTCCTACAAAATTAAGTACCTAGGCACTGATTAAGGTAATCAATAGCAATATTTGTGCTGAATATTGTTAAAATATAAGTTAATTTGTGGCTGTAAAGGGCCAAAAACTCTATTCCGGGAAGGCATCCCTATAGGAGGTGCCCGAAATAGTAATCCGATTTCGCTCAAAAAGTATAGGCATCGTCCTTGGACCAAAATGTGAGCCTGTGCCAAATTTCATCAAATTATCTTTAAAGTTACGACCTGTACAATGATAACAAGCTTACATGGATAACCGGCCGACCAGCCAGCCAGCCGGACGGACATCGTTAAAACAACTCAGGGAATGATTCTAAGCCGATTGGTATACTAAAAGGTGGTTCACAGACCAATATTTCTATGCGTTACAAACATCAGCACAAACCCTATATACCCTTTCCACCTATGGTGGTGAAGGGTATAACAAGTAAGAAAGTGCTATAGTCGGTCAAGCCCGACCATACGATACCCTTCAACACTAAGGTCAAAGGTGTTCTTTTTCCTGTATAAAGACAAATATTCGCTAAATTTTGCCATCATACAAACATTCTCTCAAAACTTATATATTTAAGCTGTTTCCGTCATTTGGACTTATATGAGAGCTAGGGTCAAACGTGGACCGATTATCTCGAAATTTGGCAAATTGATTACAGTTGTTACAAAAATTAAAAATAAACTTAAAATTCTCATTATCTATTTTGATTTACGAGCGTTTTAGTGATTTTTGTCTCAATTTAGTGCGTTTTTAAAGAAGAGTTTGTATGGGAGCTATGGTCAAATGTGGACCGATTTCAACGGAATTTGGTACAGTGGTTTTAATTTACATAAGCAGTATTTGTTTTAAATTTTATGAAAAATATTTATATTCATATACATATATCAATTCCGGGAAGTGGGACCATAAATAATGGATCGATTTTGACGAATTTTAATAGCCATGGTCCCATTATCAAAAAATAATCTATGAAGAATTTCATCAAATTATCTTTTGAATTGCGATCTGTAGTTTGATAACAAGGTTTACATGGGGGTCCAGCCAGCCAGCCAGACGGGCGGACATCGCTAAATCGACTCAGAAAGTGATTCTATGCCTATTGGTATACTAAAAGGTGGGCCTAAGACAAATATTTCTATGCGTCACATACATCAGCACAAGCTTATAATACCCTTTCCACCTATGGTAGTGAAGGGTATAATGATATAGCCGGCATAATGATATAGGCCAAATGATACCCTAAGCCTGCGCTATAAATAAATTTTTATTCGAGATTTTAAACAATTATTAAATAGAACTTGTTTAAATGGATAAAGAGTGTTCTAAAAAAAATATGCATTTACTATTTTAGACAAAATTTATCCATAGTGCAAGAAATAATTTATTTTTTGATCAAGTTAGTTTCTATAGATATGTCAGATACTATTATTTTAGAAATTATTAATTTTCAATAGTTATTTCAATCAAAATGGACTGCGAAAAAAAGTCCGTGAAAATATAATTAAAACATTTCAAAAAAATCCGTCATGGACTTTTAAAAAAATAGCTAAAAATTTGAAAGTTGACCCTCGAACGGTTTCTAATGCCATCAGACGGTATAAGGAAAACCTGAGCATTGAAAGAAAACCTGGATCAGGGAGGAAAAAAAGTCCTACAGATATTGGTAAGGCAAAAGAAGTCGAGCGACTCTTTCGAAGAGCGCCTAACACTTCTTTAAGAAAAGCAGTTCGTACGGTGAAATGTTCTACGAATTTTGCACATAGAGTCAAAGCTTATGCTGGACTGAAGACATACAAAGTCCAAAAGGTTCCAGATCGCAATGCTATAAAGAACTTAGAAGCACAAAAACGAGCGAAAAAATTGAAGTCTGATTTTATAAAAAAATACACCTGTTGTGTGATGGATGATGAAACATACGTACTGGCAGACTTTTCTCAACTTCCTGGTCAAGATTTTTATGTTGCTGATAAACGGGGCAATGTTCGGCAAGAGTTTCGCACAAAAAAACAAACAAAATTCCCTAAGAAGTTTCTCGTGTGGCAAGCTATTTGCAGTTGTGGCAAAAGAAGTAAAGTATTTGTGGCATCTGGCACAATAAACACAGAAATTTATATAAAGGAGTGCCTACAAAAACGGTTGTTACCCTTTTTAAGAGAGCACAGAGTGACTACATTTTTTTGGCCCGATTTGGCATCATGCCATTATGGAAAAAAGGCACTTGAGTGGTACTCAAAAAATAATGTAATTTTTGTACCACGAGAGGCAAATCCACCTAACTGTCCAGAACTTCGGCCTGTGGAAAGGTATTGGGCTCTGGTAAAAAAGGAATTGAAGAACACAGGAAAGATTTCCAAGAACATGTCCGATTTTAAGCGCAGGTGGAACACATGCTCCAAAAAGGTATCAGAAGCAACTGTAAAATCTTTAATGGGAGGGTTTCCGAAAAAAGTCGATAATTTTGCAAAACCCGAGTACTAAGTAAACATTTTAATGCTAAATGATTTTGTATAATATGTCATTATATTTGCGTATTTTGTAGAGTTTTTATATTAAAAGGTTTGATTTTTATTTAAGAAAATCCAACTACAAATTTTATTTAGAGCACTCTTTACATACATGTATAAAAGATTTTGTAGAATCCCCCGTGGGGATACCAGAATATCGTTTGGAGCGAGGTCTCCAGCAAGGGGGATAGAACATCGCCTAGTGATGTTTGATACCTTAAAAACAAATCTAGCCTGAATAACCTCAAATACTATCGTTTTGACATTTATTTTAATAGATTAAATTTATCATAACACTATTTTTCGAACACCGGATGATACATGTATTTAAAATTCTCCAGTCATACTTAGCACTAAGTATATAATACCAATATCTATATCATATTTGTCGTATTCAGAAAACAACTTATGTCGCCACAATAACTAGATGGTGGTGGCAAAAGTGGCGGCAGTGGCATACTTTAAGTTCGTAGTAAGAAAAAAGAAGAAAAACTAAAGAAAAATACATTTCTAATAAGAAAATTCTCTAAACATGAATAAATATTTGTTAGCTTAGCAAATTCTACATACATACACTCGTATTCAAGCACAAATATATGCGGATAACAGCATTTTAATATGACCCACTCATTCTTTAGAGCAGGCCCCATCATAAATCATATGTAAAATTAAAGAGTGCTCTAAATAAAATTTGTAGTTGGATTTTCTTAAATAAAAATCAAACATTTTAATATAAAAATATAATATAATGACATATAATGACATATTATACAAAATCATTTAGCATTAAAATGTTTACTTAGTACTCGGGTTTTGCAAAATTATCGACTTTTTTCGGAAACCCTCCCATTAAAGATTTTACAGTTGCTTCTGATACCTTTTTGGAGCATGTGTTCCACCTGCGCTTAAAATCGGACATGTTCTTGGAAATCTTTCCTGTGTTCTTCAATTCCTTTTTTACCAGAGCCCAATACCTTTCCACAGGCCGAAGTTCTGGACAGTTTGGTGGATTTGCCTCTCGTGGCACAAAAATGACATTATTCTTTGAGTACCACTCAAGTGCCTTTTTTCCATAATGGCATGATGCCAAATCGGGCCAAAAAAATGTAGTCATTCTGTGCTCTCTTAAAAAGGGTAACAACCGTTTTTGTAGGCACTCCTTTATATAAATTTCTGTGTTTATTGTGCCAGATGCCACAAATACTTTACTTCTTTTGCCACAACTGCAAATAGCTTGCCACACGAGAAACTTCTTAGGAAATTTTGTTTGTTTTTTTGTGCGAAACTCTTGCCGAACATTGCCCCGTTTATCAGCAATATAAAAATCTTGACCAGGAAGTTGAGAAAAGTCTGCCAGTACGCATGTTTCATCATCCATCACACAACAGGTGTATTTTTTTATAAAATCAGACTTCAATTTTTTCGCTCGTTTTTTTGCTTCTAAGTTCTTTATAGCATTGCGATCTGGAACCTTTTGGACTTTGTATGTCTTCAGTCCAGCATAAGCTTTGACTCTATGTGCAAAATTCGTAGAACATTTCACCGTACGAGCTGCTTTTCTTAAAGAAGTGTTAGGCGCTCTTCGAAAGAGTCGCTCGACTTCTTTTGCCTTACCAATATCTGTAGGACTTTTTTTCCTCCCTGATCCAGGTTTTCTTTCAATGCTCAGGTTTTCCTTATACCGTCTGATGGCATTAGAAACCGTTCGAGGGTCAACTTTCAAATTTTTAGCTATTTTTTTAAAAGTCCATGACGGATTTTTTTGAAATGTTTTAATTATATTTTCACGGACTTTTTTTCGCAGTCCATTTTGATTGAAATAACTATTGAAAATTAATAATTTCTAAAATAATAGTATCTGACATATCTATAGAAACCAACTTGATCAAAAAATAAATTATTTCTTGCACTATGGATAAATTTTGTCTAAAATAGTAAATGCATATTTTTTTAGAACACTCTTTATACTGAAATATTATGTAGATGATATTTACGAGTTTATAATATTAAATGTAAAAGTAGCACAAATGTGAAATAAACCAATAAAAGTGGAAGGTGTTACAATACTTTTAAGTATTAAATGAAATTTAAATGCAAAAGAGTTAAATGCTTTAGTAAGTAAGTCCATTAAATACTCAAATTTTTGTAGATGAGGTGCGGGTAATTTGGTATACATATTTGTTTGTTGCATCCACGAATCAATTAGAGAAAAAAAACTACCCACAATTTCAGAAAAATTTTAGAAAATAATTTTTAATACATATAAAAAAGACTTCAAAGTATACCGCATGAGCAGCTTAAATCGCATTAAAAAAATAACCATATACGTTCACTACTATGTGATAAAAGACCAGTGTCTTCCAGTTTTTAAGTCATGCCCACAAAGCAATCTATATGACACTAAGAGAATTCGGGTTAAGTTTTTTCTTGAAATGTTCACATTTTTTGGTCTTAATAACATGAATTACATCAGAGTTAACCAAAATTCCGAAGGGTTTGCAAGATATCAGCCAGAGAAAATGATCTTTGATCGTAAAACTGGGAGACACAGGCTTTTTTCTTTTATCACGTAGTGGTATCCGTATATGAATAATTTATTTTGAAAGTGGATTAAGTCCATTTTTTTTAGATTGAGATATAAAGAGTTTTTCGTTTTAGTGTTTTTAAAAATATAGGTGACCAATTTTAGTAAATTAAATCTTAAGTTTTGATCAGAACCTATCCAATTTTTTCTTTCATAAAACTATGTTTATAAAAAACATTTGGAAAAGCGTTTTTTAACGGTTTGAATGGACTTATACCACTTTAAAAACGATCATTTTAAAGTATGAATTTTTTGAATTGAAAAATTTTTACTTTTGAATTGAAAAATGTATGGGGGATGTATTGGGATGTATCTAAAATTTTTTTTTTTTCAAATATTTTTCATAGCAAAATTCCTATAAAAAATAAATTTTCGAAAAAATTTCTATAAAACGCAAATTTTCGAAAAAAATTCTATAAAACGCAAATTTTTGAAAAATTTTCTATAAAAAGTAAATTTTTGAAAAATTTCCTATTAAAAGTAAATTTTTGAAAAATTTCCTATTAAAAGTAAATTTTTGAAAAATTTCCTATGAAAAGTAAATTTCTAAAAAAAAGTCCTATTAAAAGTAAATTTTTGAAAAATTCAGAATCTATCCGCCAGATTTTCAGTATTGTGTTTCAATTGTAGGAAATTGAAAATATTTTTAAATATCAATAAATATTTTTTTTAGAATTTAAAAATGCATTGGACTTAACCCACTTTAAAAAAAATTCAATTATTATTTTGTTAAAATAAACATTTAATTTTGAAATTAAAAAGGTATTGGACTTTCAAAACAAATAAATTCGAATTTTTAATTTTGATTGAATAATTGTTTCTTTTATATTGAAAAATATATGGGACTTAAACCACTTTTAAAATAAAAATTTGTATCAAATCGCTTACTACAAAATATTTGACTGTAAATATTTTAGTAGGGTTTGTAAATTTAATATTAATTATTTTTCGGATAGTAAGATCCACAATTGCAGAATCTTTCCCCATCATTAACTTATTTTTTTGGAATGTGGACTTATTCCACTTTCGAAAAAAAAGTCTTCATATGGTTATTTTTCATGACTTCAAAAATTACAAGCGATAAACACAGAAATTTATAGAACGGAGTGTCTACAAAACCATCCTTTTACGTTTCTGAGGAACTTAATTTGGAACACTCCTTATATCTGTTGTTTACAGTAATCAAAAAAAAAAATCGTGAGATTATTCCAAAGAATTTTCGACGTGCATTAAGTCATCAGAAGTGGATCAATGAACACGATTCGTGAAACTCAAACATGTGAAGATCATCCAAAATTGTTTGTATTGATGTTGTGCGTGAACTGATACTGCAAGATCGTTAAGTCACTTATCATGAGATATAGTTTACTTTAAATAATAGGGAATGATCATTGGACATTGAAGAAACATTTGGATTTAAAAAAATCTATTTTATGTAGATTATGCATAATTTGACAATCACTCAAAAAAAAGTGTTGGATCAATCGGTCGGAAATAACGATCACAGTGCTTCATAACAAAGACTGCTGAAGGCGGATAATTATCCATCACGACAATGCCTGATCGCACAATTCGGTTTAGATAAGGGACCTGTTTTGGTGGTACCTCAAATGAAGAAAGTTCGCATGCATAAAAAAGTATATGGATTTTCATGAAGAATATTTTGAAAAGCTATAAAGCCATTTTCGATGATACATCTCATAAGAAAAACTTATTTCAATTTATATTTGCATACAATTTTTCAAAATACTTAAAAAAAGCTTTTAAGCTTTAAAAATTCATGCTTCCCAACTGAGTGAGTAACACAAATAAAATCCATCAAATACTTTGGAAGTTCGTCGAGTTCAGGTTGTTTAACATTATTATTAAATTTTTTAATGAAACTTTTAAGATTTTATGACGATAATAAACTATAAATGTAATAGTAAAAACAATAAAAAAAAAACAAGTAGAAAAGTTAAATAAATAATTTGTAAAGAAAATAACTAATCAGGGCTTAAGATACCAGAAACAATAAAAAAGAGAAAAAATATATTTAAAAAATGCATAAAAAATATTGTACAATAATAAAATATAATTTTTTTATTAAACAACAATAGAGATGAGTAATAATAAAGAACTCAATATTTTTTAATTACTTTTTTAACAATATTTCTTAATAGTTATTTTTTATTATTTAGTAGCAATAAGTAACACATTCTACTCAAAAGATATTACCATCTTAAAAAGTGAGTTCGAAAAAAACAGATACAAAGTTTTGCTGGAATAAAATCAAATTTTATCTAAAAGAATATAAATCGTCGCCTGAAATGTAAAAGGACGTAACTGAAATAAAAGTTAGGCATCGATTTTTTGATTGATTGTGGACTTACTTCGGTTAGGAACAACAAAAATAACGAAAAAAACAATATTTATTTTTACGTTAGTTATGCCCTTTTGCATTTCAGGTGACGATTTATTTAGCATAACAGTTACATACTTTCAAATTTATTTTTGCTTTTTGGTTTGTAAACTATCGACTTTCAATAATTTTTGTCCTGAGTGCACATAGCATATAAGAAGTAGGCCACGCCTACTTCTGCTTAATTTTTTCCAAAAACATATTTTCCAAATTTCATATTTGTACTTACATTTATGGCAAAAATGTTTCTAAAGAAATGCAAGTAAAAAATGTGTGTATCGTTGGTCTCATGTAAAAAGGCCCTAACTCACGCTTTTTTGAAATTAATTTTTTTTTGATTCCAAGGCCTTTAACGCAAATACAACTCCTCACAAATATTAAAGGCAATTTTATAAAAATTAGCGGTTATTTAAGTAATTTTCTAAAAAGCCCTAAATTATTCCTAAAAAACACATATTTTTTAAAAGCCCTGTGTCGTTCCATCGAAAAAATAATAGAAAACTTTCGAATCTTAAAGCTTTCGGTTGGATGTATAATGATTTCTATTATTAAACTTTTGTCGACAACATTTTTTGACAAGGAGACTTTCAATATCAAAAGCTTTATTAAAGGCAACTTGTAATATCTAAAGCTTTCTGCTATAAACATTCCACATCAAAAGCTTTTCATAAAAACCTGTCATTATTAATCTAAAGTGTTCTTATATAAAACTTTCGATGTCGAAAGGTTTTCTATAATAAGCTTTCGATATCGAAAAATTTCTTATATAAAACATTTTCGTCAAAATATTTCAGATAGAAACATTTTTGTATAAAACTTTTCTTTAAAAAACTTTCGATGTCGAAATGATTCCTATAATAAACATTCGATATCAAAAGATTTCGTATATAAATCTATCATATGGAAAACTTCTATATCAAAATCTTTAATATAGGTTACTTTTTATATAAAAATCATTCAACTCAAAATAGTCCATATGGGAAGCTTTAAAAAAAAGATTTCCTATAAAAAAATAGATATCGATTTTGACATTGAAAGATTTTCTATAAAAAAACTTGCGACACAAAAGATTTCTTATTTAAAACGTTTGTCGTCAAAATATTTCAGATCAAAAACTTTTAGTATAAAACTCTTCTATAGAAAAATTTCAATATCAAAAGCTTGTATATAGATAACTTTAATAAATAAAGCTTTCTAAAACTTTTGATGTCGAAAGATTTCTTATATAAAACTTTCACATAGAAAACTTTTAATATCACAATCTTTAATATAGGTAAATTTTTATAAAAAAAGCTTTCAATTTAAAACATTTCACATCGAAAGCTTTAAAAATTAAAAGATTGCCTATATAAAAGTTTCGATATCGAAAGGTTTCCTATACTAAACTTTTGATATTTTTATAGAAAATCTTTCTATAAAAAAAGCTTTAGATTTCGATGTCGAAATGATTTCTATAATAAGCATTCGATATCGAAAGATTTCTTATATCTTTAATATAGGTAACTTTTCATAAAAAAGCTTTCAACTCAAAACATTCCATATCGAAAGCTTTAAAAAATAAAAGATTTCCTATATAAAAGTTTCGATATCGAAAAGTTTCCTATAATAACCTTAGATATTGAAAGATTTTGTATATAAAACTTTCGATACAAAAGATTTCTTATATAAAACTTTTGTCATCAAAATATTTCCTAAATGTTACTTTTAATATCCCAAGCTTTCTACATATCTTCCATATCAAGAGCTTTCCAATATAAAACTTCCAATATCTAAAGTTTTCTATAGTATATTAAGTTAGAAAACTTAATATCGAAAGATCTCCTGTAGAAAGCATTCGCTATCGAAAAATTAATTATAGAATCGAAATATTTTTTATAGAAAACTTTAGCTTTCCTATAGAAAACATTATATAAAGCTTTCCTTAATATAAGTTGTTTTGATCACTACAGAAGAAAAGCCGTATCTCAATTTTGTTTTTATATGTTTTAAATCAAAAAAATGTTTTGAAAAAGAAAAATTTTGTCAATTACAGTTTTAAATCTGATTTTACCTTCTCTTCTAAAGTATTAAATATGCGAGTTAGTATTGATTTTTTGAAACGCACTCCTAAAATCTAGAGTAGGGTGAATGTTAGAAAGAATTACTAACAGTTATTTTTTTAACTTTTTATTTAATAGATATTATTCCAACTTTTCCCTTCGTCTGGCAATTAAATCTGTGGCCTTTCTTTATGACTCATCATCAGCATCTCCAACATCATCCCCTGCGTCATGGCCCCCATTATCCACTTTTCATTTGTGCAACAAGAATGTTGTTTACAATGCAACTTGTTTGTTTATTTATTATTGTTGTGTTATATTTTAATTAAATTTTTTTTATTGTTATTTAGATCCATTTTTTCACATTTTATTATCATGATAATGCAAATAATGGAATAAGATGAAGAAAAACACAATACTCGACTGCATTAAAAGCTTAAGAAAAATTGGATTGCACTTGTCTATGCATCATTTCAAGTTGTATACGAGGGTTGGCTTTTATATTAAGTGGATCTGAGAGTGAGACCAAAAGTAAACAGTAGTAGACCGTACTAGTCTTTTAAGTAGATAACACCACTACAAGAATTTGGTCTTAAACTGAATGTTCGGAAAAACTGAATCCGTCTCAATCGTAATATTGGATAAGGGTTCTGTGGCTAAGTTGGTTATCTCACCGGCTACTAAGCCAAACATAAAATATTCTGCCTGGGTTCGAGCCGCAGTCACAACAAACATCAGTTTCTGTAATTATCAAATTCTATAAAAATTATTAATAAACACAGCATTCTCAATCTGCGATAAGCCATAGAACAATAACACGCTGTCGATGTAAAATATGACATGTTCTAGAAATAGACATGACATGCCATATAATCCTAATTCGCACACAAATGACTTATTTTGTGCATGTTTTGAGGGAACCCCAATCAGAATGCACGTATGAAAAGTTCATGGAAAATATTTTGAAAACCTGTAAAGCCATTTGCTAAAATAAAATTTTATTTTCTCTAATACCGCAACATTAAAAGCAACCCTCTTGTACATATTTACTTATGTTTGAAGTACTTTAGATGAAGAACATG
The DNA here is from genome assembly GCA_933228675.1 of Stomorhina lunata. Classification (NCBI taxonomy): domain Eukaryota; kingdom Metazoa; phylum Arthropoda; class Insecta; order Diptera; family Rhiniidae; genus Stomorhina; species Stomorhina lunata. Next base: position 92,509,907 of record OW121740.1, on the reverse strand, counting down.
CCATTATAAAGTTCGTGCAGTAAAGACATTATTTGAATTCGTATTATTCAAGCAATTGTCGGTTTTAAACAAAACAAGTCTTTTAAATTGTTTAGCAAAACAATTATCAACATTTTATAAAAGCAATTATTGCACATCTATATTAAGAATAAAGAATTTAAATTTTTAATTCCAATGGATAATGACTAACAGATGATAATGGATCAAAAAAGCAACATAATGTTCTTAGCAAATAAAAACACTATTTAAAGCTGCAATGGGCTAGTCATACCATTTGGCCATTTTTGTAAAGAAAACGATCATCTGTGAAACATTTGTAAAGAAAACTTTTTGTTAAAAAAAAAAATCAAAGGATATCCTTTTTAAAAACGCAAAGTTTATATAGAAAATAATTTACTTTAAAAATCAAAAACCCATTGAAAATTATAATGATTTTTTCTTAAAAGGAATAGGGTTTTTTGTAGTAATTAAAACAAATTATGTTAAGGAAAACTTTCGATAGAGAAAGTTTTCTGAAGGATACCTTACGATAGCGAAAGTTTTCTGAATGATGGCTTTTGTTAGCCAAAGTTTTCTGAAGGCTAGCTTTTGATAGCGAATGTTTTCTATAGGAAAGCTTTCGATAGCGAAAGTTTTCTTTAGGAAAGCTTTGGATAGCGAAAGTTTTCTATGGGAAAGTTTTCGATAGATAAAGTTTTCTGTAGGAAAGTTTTCGATAGCGAAAATTTTCGATAGGAAGTTTTCTATAGGAAAACTTTCGATAGCGAAAGTTTTCTATAGGAAAACTTTCGATAGCGAAAGTTTTCTATAGGAAAACTTTCGATAGCGAAAGTTTTCTATAGGAAAACTTTCGATAGCGAAAGTTTTCTATAGGAAAACTTTCGATAGCGAAAGTTTTCTATAGGAAAACTTTCGATAGCGAAAGTTTTCTATAGGAAAGCTTTCGATAGCGAAAGTTTTCTATAGGAAAGCTTTCGATAGCGAAAGTTTTCTATAGGAAAGCTTTCGATAGCGAAAGTTTTCTATAGGAAAGCTTTCGATAGCGAAAGTTTTCTATAGGAAAGCTTTCGATAGCGAAAGTTTTCTATAGGAAAGCTTTCGATAGCGAAAGTTTTCTATAGGAAAGCTTTCGATAGCGAAAGTTTTCTATAGGAAAGCTTTCGATAGCGAAAGTTTTCTATAGGAAAGCTTTCGATAGCGAAAGTTTTCTATAGGAAAGCTTTCGATAGCGAAAGTTTTCTATAGAAAAGCTTTCGATAGCGAAAGTTTTCTATAGGAAAGCTTTCGATAGCGAAAGTTTTCTATAGGAAAGCTTTCGATAGCGAAAGTTTTCTATAGGAAAGCTTTCGATAGCGAAAGTTTTCTATAGGAAAGCTTTCGATAGCGAAAGTTTTCTATAGGAAAGCTTTCGATAGCGAAAGTTTTCTATAGGAAAGCTTTCGATAGCGAAAGTTTTCTATAGGAAAGCTTTCGATAGCGAAAGTTTTCTATAGGAAAGCTTTCGATAGCGAAAGTTTTCTATAGGAAAGCTTTCGATAGCGAAAGTTTTCTATAGGAAAGCTTTCGATAGCGAAAGTTTTCTATAGGAAAGCTTTCGATAGCGAAAGTTTTCTATAGGAAAGCTTTCGATAGCGAAAGTTTTCTATAGGAAAGCTTTCGATAGCGAAAGTTTTCTATAGGAAAGCTTTCGATAGCGAAAGTTTTCTATAGGAAAGCTTTCGATAGCGAAAGTTTTCTATAGGAAAGCTTTCGATAGCGAAAGTTTTCTATAGGAAAGCTTTCGATAGCGAAAGTTTTCTATGGGAAAGCTTTCGATAGCGAAAGTTTTCTATAGGAGAGCTTTCCATAGCGAAAGTTTTCTATAGGAAAGCTTTCGATAGAGAAAGTTTTCTATAGGAAAGCTTTCTATAGCGAAAGTTTTCTATAGGAAAGCTTTCGATAGCGAAAGTTTTCTTTAGGAAAGCTTTCGATAGCGAAAGTTTTCTAATGTTAATTATAGAAATTATAGAAATCCTTTCGACATCAAAAGTTTTATTATGGAATTTTTAATATAAATAGTTTTTAAGAAAACTTTAGATAGTAAGGTCATCTATCGGAAAGTTTTTGATATTGATTTTTTTTTTTATAGGAAAGTTTTTTTTAATGAAATGTTTTGACGACAAATGTTTTATATAAGAAATCTTTCGATATCGAAAGTTTTATATAAGAAAGAAATAGATAAATAATGAGTATTTTATTGGAAAGCTTTTGAATCTGAAAAAGAAAAGCTTTTGAATCTGAAAACTGTTGTCGACAAAAGTTTATTATAAGAAATCATTAGACATTCAACCGAAAGCTTTAAGTTTCGAAAGTTTTCTGTTATTTATCCATGCAACGATACATAATTTGGCGAGATAGGGCTTTTAAAAAATATATTATTTTTAAGAATAAGTTTGGGCTTTTTATAAAATTACTTTATTAACCACTACTTTTGATAAAATTGCCTATAATTTTTGTGAGGAGTATTTGCGTTAAATGTATTGACCACACAAAAAATAAATTTCGAAAAAAGTGAGAGTAAGGGCCTTTCTACGTGAGACCAACAATATGTTATATATGAAGACCTAATTTTGAAAATGGTTTAAGTCCATTTGTTTTTAAATTAAGATAATTTAAAGATATCCACAAGGGATATGTTCTTGTGTCATGATATACCGAAGTCTTGTGTGGTACTTTTTGTAAAAACGAATACTTAGAGCGTAAAAACTATATTTTGGTATTTTTAGTTTTTGTTATAACTCATTTACGTAACTCAAAAAATTCTATCCGGAATTTCCTCAAAAGAACAACTTTCCAATTTTGTAAAGTTTTACTATTCCATTTCTTTAATTTTAGAGATTATCTTAGATATTCCATAATATAAGTTCTACAAGGTAATTCTTAGGTCACCAAATCTATATAGTGACATAATAGAATCATTTTTGTTATCCTGAATTTACTAAAACTTTCTAGTTATTTTTGCATATTAAGCCGACGATTATACGATTATACTAATATTTTAAATTACAATTGCTCAAAACTTACCATTACGTGAAACATCTAGTTCCACTAGATTTTCAAAATGTTGTATATCTGGGGGCAAACGAACAATTTCATTGTCACTTAAGCCCAATTTACGCAAGCGGTGGAGTCTGAAGAAATTCTGTAAAAATACGAAGAAAAAAATTTGAAAAAAAATTAATAAATTATCATCAAAAAGAAGAAAATACAACAAGTTTATCTTTTCAACAAAAAAAAAACTAAATTTAGGGCACAATCTCTTTTCTAGATTTTAGCTTAAACTGCACATTAGATGCACGATTTCTTGCCATTGAAAGTAGACAAAAATCTTTCGAGACATAAAAAGTCCTATCTTAATCTAGTATCAAGTTCATGAGCAGAAAACAATAAAAATAATGCAAAAAATAAGGAAAAATTTTTACAAAAAAAATAAAAATAAAACATGACTAATAAATCCTAAAAAAACGCTTAAACACACTCCATAAAAAGCACAACAATAAAAGCAATTTGGGCACACAACAAAAAAAAGTGTACCTGCCCGTTCAAGAGACTCTAAAGGCCTTTTTTCATGGTTGATTGTAACCATTTTTTAGTGCAGTTTTAGATTTTATAGTTTTTAAGGGTATATTGGGTTAAAGCTGATATTTGTAACGCAACTAGATTTTATTCTAACACCCGCTTTTAACCCTGACGTGAAAAATACCGATCTCCTCATAATCTCTTTCTGAGTCGATTTAACTATGATCGTCGTTATGGCTGCCTATCCGTGCTTATGTCGTAGTTTTGAAGATAAATAGAACCATAAGCATTTGTAGATATTCGCTGAAATAACATATTATCCCTTTCAGATCGTGATGCATCGATTGTGCGGGTGGATTTCGGTATCAATATTTTTGCTTCTGTTAGCCCAATATGAAATAGACTGGACATTTTGAGCTTCAAAGTTCTATAACTCCCAAACTAATAGCTTCTGGTTTAAAAAAGAGCTTTTAAATAAAAGCGGTTTTGAAGTTCTGTCAAGAAAACAAAACTGAGAAAAGAATGGTCAATACCCAAATATTCTAGAATTATTCCCACAAAAATCACAACCTTATCCTACCAACCCAGATATTTACTGAAATAACAAATTATTCCTTTTCAGACCGTGATGCATCGATTGTGCAAATGGATTTCGGTTTCAATATTTCTGCTTCTATTAGCCCAATGTCAAATATACCGGGACATTATAACATTATTATAACTCCCAAATTAAAAGCTTTTGGCCCATCAAAGAGCTGTTAATTGAAAGCGGTTTTGTAGTTCTGCCAAGGAAACAACACAAATATTCTAGACCTCATCCTCACAATCCAGATATTCGCTGAAATAACAAATTATCCCTTTCAGACCGTGATGCATCGATTGTGCGGGTGGGTTTCGGTTTCAATATTTTTGCTTCTGTTAGCCCAATCTGAAATAAACTGACATGCATCGATTGTGCTGATTGATTTTTATATTTGCTTCTTACATTTCCCTTCTTTTTGATTTACAGTTACTTGAATTATTGCAAAATAAGCCGTGGGAGCAAGTTGTGTCTTTAATTACAAAAGTATTAATCGTTTACAAATAATGAAGTGCACTTACGTATATTAACTAAAAAAATTATAAATTTTAATATTTAAAACTAGTTAAAATCGTTTCATGCTATAAGAATATGTTTAAGTTAACAATATCTATGAGTGCATCAATTGTGCGGGTCAGGAAGAAGAGCTTAACGATGATGCCTTCTTAGCAGCGTTCGATTTAAGCAGTGATGATAAAGTTGCCAAAAAAAAAAACTGTGCCGTGGGAAAGCACTGACAGTAAAGGCGAGTAACATAATGTTGATCAAAATATACGTACAGACACTCAAAAAACTAACAACATGGAGTGGAGCTCTGCATATGAAAATAACCGCGTTGAAACTGCTCAACAACCAAAAAGGTATCGTCCAGCGGACTAGGCTAGAAAAAATGGACTTGAAATCATTCCGTATGTACCTGGGCGCGTTTCTGCGCTACTAACTGAAATAAACTTGAAGGGAAGACATTACACAAATATCTAATTAATTTTGAATCATTTTATTGATTTTGTCCGATCAACACATGATCGAAAGCATAGTTTCTTCTTCTTCTGTTATCCTTGACTCCCAGTGGAGCATAGGGCCTCATAGTTTACATAGTTTACGATTGAATTAATTTTGAATAATTTTCAGTTGTACCATCTACCGGAAGTTAATCGCATTGACTTAGAAACCTTCGTCGGCTTATGTGCAATAACTTTGCTAAAGATCATAGAATGATCAAATGTATAGTTAAGTGTAATGTATTTTTAAGTGGCGCCACCTGTCGGAAATTTGGTATGCCAATTAAGAAACCTTCGTCGGCTCATGCACAAAACGATTGTAGCATGATCACAGAGCTTACTATTTAATACATTTTGAGTAATACCAACTTAGTAATGTTCGTCGGCTTATGCGCAACAACATTTCTTAAGATCATAACAGGATTAAATCTATTATTATATAAAGGACATACAGACAAACTAACATTAATTTTTATATACATAGATGAGTTTCAGTTATTTTATAATGAAAATCGACCGAGATGCATCAATTGTGCGTGTCCTGAAAATCTTTGAAGGATATAAAAATGATAAAACCTAATCATTGATTATATTTTCATATGCTGTTGAAAACACATATTCCAAAAATTAGTGGTAGCTGAAAGGGTTTTACAGTTAAAGGGTTAAATAAGCTGAAGTCTCGTAAATTTGAATAAATATTCCAACTTTATACCAGAGACCGAATATTAATACTTTTAAAACAATATTTTCATATTTTAATCCATACAAAAACAATCATTGAAGTTTAAAAAATAATAAATATCCCTAAAGATTTTTAATTGTTCGAAAAATTTTGTATCGTTTTTCAATCCGATGAAAATAAAAAATAAAAAAATCGTTTGGGATATTTATCAGTTCAAAATTATTTTCATCTTTTTTCATCCGATGAAAAAAATTTGATAGAAAATATTCAAATTTTATTTCTGTATTTGTCCTGGTTTTATTCATCATAATGTTCTTACATAGATTAGGAAACTGCCGTAGCAGGGAGATTTCTCGCATGATTATCCCTTGGAGTAGTATATTCTGTAATATTGTTTCTTTCCATGCTTAAAACATCGTGAGTGCTAAGTCGATGGGTGATGGGTCCAAAGACATAAGCCACGTTTGTATAGCGAGCCGTTCGATCCGAGACTGAGGCCCGCTTGCAGCCGCAACTAACATGTTGAACAGACGCTGCATTTTCATATTGCATATTAGCCCTCATCTAGAATCCCACACGGGTTGTTTACCACATCTAAAACTAGGTTGCTAAGGTTTCCAGGATGTACCACGAGAAGGTTAGAGTGGGAATTGGATACAGTTCTTACCTGGTAGCTAGAGACGACAGGCAATTCTGCATCCTTCCATTCCCTATGCTCCACTGGGAGTCAAGAATGACAGAAGAAGAAGATTTGTCCTGGTATAAAAAGTTTTTAGGACGTTTAAATAACAATAAATTCAATTAGTTGTAAATTTTATGTTGAAATGGTTTTGCGAGTCAAAGAAACCACCAATAGTTCCATTAGGACTATTAGGTTTAACTTTGATGTCCTAAAACATTGCAATTAATTGGAAACATATTCATACATTCATTGTTAAAAGTTTTATAATTTCAAAAATATTTTATTTTTCAAAGTCAAAACAGAAGTTCAAAAATAAAACAATCAATAAAATATTTTTCTGTTCGGATATTTATCGTTCAAGATATTTAAAATTTTCATCATGAGGGATATTTATATTTCAAATATAAATCCCTCATTTTTATTCATCGATCGAAATGAAAATAAATTTTCATCGGCAATGATATTTATACTTGATTGATTTAAAAAATAAAACAATATTCGGTCTCTGCTTTATACAGATAAGTTTTATAAAACGATGAAGTTAATTTTCGATACAATTAATTTTCGTTTTGGCCCTAGTTTTTATAAGACCCAATAAATGGTTTATAACTCGAGAAAATATTTGTACCCAGCTAGCAATTTGGTGATTGTTGACGATAATATCAGCAAAATGAGTCTTTTGGGATTCGTATAGATGATCAAAAACTGATTAATCATCTTGGTGATCTAAAAAAGATTCCAAAATGACTCCTTAAAACGCTTAGAAAACGACTAGTTTACAAAAGCACAAACAATTCTTGCAGAATGTGTGCAGTCAAAATCTTATCGTGCAAACGATCCTAATACGACTGTTTTTTTATATTACTTTAAACAGTTTGATGATCAAAAAAGACCACAAAAAGATTAAGAAAATACCCTGAAAGCGACTATTTGAAAGCAGAATGTGTGCAATCAGTTTGGTGATCAAAAAAGTGTACAAAAAGACTCATAGACTCATAGCAAGCGACTAGTTAAAAATAGCACAAAAAATCTTGTAAAATGTACGTAATATAAAAAAAATGCCACAAGAAGACTCGTATCTCATTATGGGTGATGTGGCTTAGTTGGTTAGCACGTCAACTACTAAGCATAACATATCATATTCAGCAGCCTAGGTTTGATCCTCGGTCTCTCAACTTCGTCACTGTTCTAAAAATAGATATGGCGTGTGCTAGCAAATTGTTTGCAGTCATATTCTAATCAGCAAAACGAGTCATTAAAGACCAGTTTTGAAAAGTCGTATGAGGGGTACCATTTTCTTACACAAAAAGATCATTTTTGACTCATAAGTGATATCATAAATGATCATTTTAATCGTGCAGTGAAGTCAAAAAAGACTCATATTTGATTAAAATTTTCAAAAAATGCTAGCTGGGCATGGCTAAAAATTAAGAATTTTTATGACTCAGACATTAAAAATAAACTTTTGTTGAGTCAAGGAACAATTACCCTTTACCCGAGTACTATAGCTTAACATAGGGTCGGTCTTGACCGACTCTAATACTTTCTTACTTTTTTCAATTTTTTCTGTTGCCGGCTTTATTGAGTGGCAATAAATTTGCAATTTCATGCCATTTGTAACAATGAAATATTAAAACTACATTATTGTTTTAGAGGGGCTATAGTAGGAGCTGCAGATGGGTTTCTAAAATTGGGCTACACAAGTTTAAGCTGAGGAGGAGTTTGTTTCGGCTATCTGGGGAATTGAGACAAGAAAATTTGAACTCAACCCACATGAAATATAATACGAGTGCAAAAATACAAGCGGGGGCTTAGGGAGTTGATATTTATGTTAAATTGTAGACTTAAAGATGATGAGAATGATGAGGAAGAAAAAGGAATAAGCGAGCATTTTAAGCAAAGTCTAATGTCTTTCACTAACTGACTAGAGCAAAGTAAAAGGTGTGCGATTTGACCTAGCTTTAGTTTATCTTTCGTTTTTTTTCATTTGTGGCTGTTGCTTCTTTTTTCAATATTTTTTTTGCTGCTTTTAAATTTGCTGTGAAATTGATTACAATATCTTGTAATGTAGCCTTAACAACAGAGACTGGAGAAAGAAAAGTAACGTTTTTAGAAAGATCAATTTATTATAATCACGACTTATCTTTCTTTTTCCTAAGTTTTGTTTAAGCGGGAGTTGTTTAAAGTCAATTGCTATTTTATTCTTAATGATTTTCTTTTTTTTATGTTTCTTTATTAATACATCAACTCGCTAATGAAGGCAATGAAATTGAGGGAAATAGTAGAAATTAAACTTAATTTAAATTTCAATTATTTTCAATGGAAAATCTGTCTTAATAGACAATTGCGGTTAATGGTTTTGAGAAATGGCAGAAGAAAACTTTTGTTAAATTGCATTCAGTTGCGAAAGTTTCTCTCTTAATTCTTTGGTAAAGATGCTGAGGATTTCGTTTAACCCTTTCTGATCACTGGGGGACACCAGCGTTCCAGCAAAAAAAAAGCCTAGTATAACATAATCAATTGTTCATTCTGAGCTCTTATTAAATTGCATTCATTTTCAAAAGTTTTTCTCTTAGTTCTTTTGTGAAGATGCTATGGATTTCGTTTAACCCTTTCTGACCCTTGGGGGACACCAGCGTTCCACCAAAAGAAAATCTGTCTAAATAGCGCGGTTAACGGTTTTGAGAAATGGAAAATGAAAACTTTTGTTAAATTGCATTCAGTTGCGAAAGTTTCTTTCTTAATTCTTTAGTGAAGATGCTGGGGATTTTGTTTAACCCTTTCTAATCACTGGCGGACGCCAGCGTTCCAGCAAAAAAAGCCTAGTATACCAGCTTTCCAGCAAAAGAAAATCAGTCTAAATAGACAATTGCGGTTAATGGTTTTGAGAAATGGCAGATGAAAACTTTTGTTAAATTGCATTCAGTTGCGAAAGTTTCTCCCTTCATTCTTTGGTAAAGATGCTGAGGATTTCGTTTAACCCTTCCTGATCACAGGGGGATGCTAGCGTTCCAGCAAAAAAAAACCTGGTATAACAATTGTTCATCATGAGCTCTTGTCAAATTGCATTCACTTGCGAAAGTTTTTCTCTTAATTCTTTTGTGAAGACGCTAAGGATTTCGTTTAACCCATTCTGACCCTTGGGGGACACCAGCGTTCCACCAAAAGAAAATCTGTCTAAATAGAGCGGTCAACGGTTTTAAGAAATGGCAAATGAAAACTTTTGTTAAATTGCATTCAGTTGCGAAAGTTTCTTTCTTAATTCTTTAGTAAAATTGCTGGGGATTTCGTTTAACCCTTTCTAATCACTGACAGACGCCAGCGTTCCAGCAAAAAAAGCCTAGTATAACATTTTTAATTGTTCATCCTGAGCTCTTGTCAAATTGCATTCACTTGCGAAAGTTTTTCTCTTAATTCTTTTGTGAAGACGCTAAGGATTTCGTTAAACCCATTCTAACCCGTGGGGACACCAGAGTTCCAGCAAAAGAAAATCTATCTAAATAGACGATTACGGTTAATGGTTTTGAGAAATGTTTCACTCTTAATTCTTTGGTGAATATGCTGGGGAATTAATTTAACCCTTTGTGGCCCCTGGGGGTCACCGACGTTCCAGCAAAAAAAAGCCTAGTATAACATTCTCAATTGTTCATCTTGAACTCTTGTCAAGTTGCATTTATTTGCGAAAGTTCTTCTCTTAATGCTATTGTAAAGATGTTATGGATTTCGTTTAACCCTTTTCTGACCCTTAGGGGACACCAGAGTTCGAGAAGAGAAAAACGTTCGCACAACATATTAGGAGACACCAGAGTTCGAGAAGAGAAAAACGTGCGCACAACATATTAGATTTCTAAGGAACAGTTGTGGAAACATTAACTTCAATTTTAGTATCTTAATAAGTTCATGAAGATGCTGGTTATTACATTTAACCCTTGCAGAACAATTGAATCCAAGTGGGGTATAAGATTTTGCACAGCCGATTTATTCATCCCAATTATTCATCCTGAACTCTTGTAAAATTGCATTCACTTGCAAAAGTTTTTCTCTTAATTCTTTTGTGAAGACGATATGGATTTCGTTTAACCCTTTCTGAACCTTGTGGGACACCAGCGTGCACAACAATTGAATCTAAATGAGGTATAACTTGATGGTAGGTATACTATAACATTTAGCACTGCCGAGTATAGCATTCCCAATTATTCATTATGAACTCTTGTCAAATTGCATTTATTTGCTTAATTCTTTTGTGAAGATGCTATGGATTTTGTTTAACCCTTTCTGACCCATGGGGGACACCAGCTTTGCAGCAAAAGAAAAACGTACATACTATATATTAGATTCCTAAGGGAAAGTTGTGGAAACATTGACTTCAAATTTAGTATCTTAATTATATTATAAAGATGCTGGGGATTCCATTTAACCCTTTATTCCCAAGGGTTATCAGCCTTTCACCAAAAAAAAATGAAAAACACACACACTACATGTCAGATTACCAAGGATCAGTTGCAGTACAATTGAATTCAAATGAGGTATAATTTGATAGTTGGTATGTTATTAGATTTAGCACAGCCGAGTATAACATTCTCAAGATGCTATGAATTTCGTTTAACCCTTTCTGACCCATAGGGGACACCAGCGATCTAACAAAAGAAAACCGTACGTACTACATATTAGATTTCTAAGGGACAGTTGAGGAAACATTGGCTTAAAATTTAGTATCTTAATTATTTTATGAAGATGCTGGTGAGTCCATTTAACCCTTCACGACCAAGGGAACACCAGCCTTTCGGCAAAAAACGTACACTCTAAATGTTAGTTCTTAAAGGGACAATTGCGGAACAATTGTTTTCAAATGCGGTATAATTTAATAGGTATAACATTAAATTAAGCAGATTCGAGTATAACATTCTCAATTTTTCATCCGGAACTCCTACTCATTCCAGGGTTAAACTGAAATTTTTATAAACATAAACAGATGATAAATATACACTTTCTTTTTAACCTGTCAAACGAAAACGTTTCCTAACATTTTTTTTTTCAATTGAATGGATGATATTAATAAAAAATTATCCAATTAGCTATTGACTTTTAATTAAACTGTCGGATGCATCCATTTAAATGAAAATGTTTTCTTTTTTTGAAATATCTGTGTATAGGTAACTGCAAATATAACAGTCTTCCATTTTAACGGATATTGTTTACGGACAGATAATAACAATTTTAACACCTTTAATAAATAGACAATTTTCTTTTTGCCATTTGAGGAGATGCTTAATTTGCATTTTGACATTTTATCGTGAGTAGATGATAAAGAAAACCACTTAAGCATGTAAAACATGTAAGGAAATAATTTCGTAGTCATCAACGACCATTCAAAAGCCTACGCGATTTTTTTAGTTGTTTAATTACGAAAAGTAAGAGAAAATGAAATAATTTGCAAAGGGGAAGTAATACCAAGTATTTTAAGGAGAAATCTTAACTCACAAATTAAAAATTTCAAACTAACTACTTTATAGATTACTAAGGGACAGTTGGTAACAGTGGATCTAAAGATTAAAAACATTGAAAGCTTGATAAGATAACTGATCTCACTGTAAACAAATAGTTATGTGATGATTTAGATCTTGTTAATCGTTAAAGCGGTGGATTTAACTCTACTAGAGACTACTGGGGACATATAAAGTAATCAGTAATGTCAATCTTTGGCAAAAATATCTTTCTTCGCAGAAAATCGAAAGAAATAGATGAAATAAAGTTAAATCACACAGAGATAAAACATGTTTGGAAATAATCATCTTTCTACATTATTATTATTTCTTCCGAACATACATTATTTGGGTGGTTTCAAGCATATGATTGAGGAGATCATACTATGTTAGAATATTTTAGGTCTGTATTATCATATCGAAAATAAAATTTCTGTATGTTTTATTAAATTTTATTGCATTAGATCAGAAATATGATACGATCACGACTCAGAGTAAATTTTATATACATTTTTTTCTGTTAAATGTGAAATGAAAGTGGATAAAAAGCAATGAAATACACATAAACGCACAAACAAACATACATTTCATGAGCACGTGTGTGTACCTTAGCTTTCTCTAATTTGATAATCGTCTCCATTAGTTGTTTCCGAATTAGATTAAAAGCGGTATACTCTCTTTTTTATGGGACTTTTCAAAACGACCAATTCTTACACTATTTTACTTATGTAGTATTTTGGAGACCTTTATAGCATTTAAATTTGGAAGGAAAACTTAGAATATATCAACATTCGGAAGTTGCAATCTTATAGATGTAAGATGAAAATTATGAGCCGCAAAAAGTTTTGTAGGCTTATTTCCAAAGCAGATCAAAAGAACAAATTATATTTTTTATTAAAAAAATCAGTTTAGTTGACAATCATAGTCTGGGGGCTGATTGCCTACAGTATTAGGCATTTTTTTGTACATAATACTTGGGAGATATCCCCATAAAGATATTGGATGAAAAATATTAGCCGCAGAAACGTTTTCAAGTTAAATTCCAAAGCAGATCAAATTGCAATTTCCAAATTTATTACGTTTGATACAACATATTAAATAGCCTTCTCTGTGGACACCAGAATATCGCAAAGAGCGAATTTCCCTAGATATAATACCGTCTTGTGGCGTTCGGTTTCAAACAAACCAATTTAGGTCGTAACACTCCAATTTATCGTCTTTGTAAAAACATCGAACATAAGACCACTTATGATAACGTCCACTCCAAGATTAGAAAGACGTTATTAAACCTGTCAAGAAAAGCTACCACGGTATACATTTTGATGTTGGATGATGGATGATGGATACCAAGCAACGGTTCTAATTGGTCCTAACTTGGTAAGCCTAGACTTATGTTGATACATCCTTCATCTAAACTGTGAACACTGACCACCTCTTGGTATCACCTGGTTAAAAACGTTAACATCCGTTAATGAAGTGAGCTAACATGTGCCGCGAGTTCCCCATAAGAACGATAAAAAAAATATGGGTAGGACGTAAGGCTAGTAACCCATTACTATGAAATAGCAAAAATTAAGAATAAAACGGCCTCCTGATGCTGACGACTATGCAAATAAAGAATCCTTCTACGATCGAATTAAGGAAGTCTATGATAGATGCTCCAATCATGATGTAAAAATAATACTGGGTGATTTTAACGCAAAGATATGACGGGAAAGCTGATTTGAACCTACTGTTGATAAATACAGCCTCCATAGCGAAACGTCTGACTATAGTATGAGGTTGACCTCCTTTCCGGCGGCTTATTGCAAGTAAAATCCATAAAGATTTTAAAATCAGTATCTGCCGATCAAAAAACAAAAAATCAGATAGATTATGTTGCAGTTGACGGAAGACACACTTCAAGTGTGTGCTCAATTGGAAAAGCTAATATGGACTCCGATCATTACCATGAACACGTATGAGTGTGTCGAGGAACATACAGACGGAAGCGCACAGAAAGTTTGACGTCACAAAGCTCAAATCTCATCAAATTACTACCGATTACTCGCAACGAATAGCACAATTACTCACAAGAAATATTTCTAATTCCAGCAACATCGGAGCGCAATGACAAAATATTGTCAATTCCATGAAAGCTGCTGCAAAATCTGTACTAGGATTAAAAAACGCTCCCCCCAAAAACTCTTGGTATGACGAGGAGTGCCCCAATGCCACTGCTGAGATAAATTAATCTTCCAGGGCAACTCTGCAATCGTCGATCTTTAGAAAGATATCGAAAAAAAAGAAGGGTTCCAATGATTTGCCAACAGAGTGAGTGCCTATTGACATCGAATATATGTGCTTATACTAGCAACGGCTGCGTTGGCTAGGACATGTTGCGCGAATGAACGAAAATACTACAGCAAGAAAAGTGTTCGTAAATGATCCCGAGGGAACTCGTAAGAGAGGACGTCCGAAACTTCGATGGAAAAATCAAGTAGAGGAAAATCCTCAAAGCTTGGCCTACGGAACTGGAGAAAATCGCACAAGATCGAAGCGCATGGAAGAGAACGAATGTGCTTATTAGTGACAGTAGAATATCTAACTCTATTGATTCACTGGAGCATCGTCTCAATATTGATTAGGTCACACTGATCTATTTTTACTATATTACAAATCTGAATTCAGACATGTCCTAACCAACATTTATTTGCAAAGTTTTTTTTTACGATTTCCGTATCGAATTCGGAAGATTTTGCAGAAATCAAAGCATTTGGTTATGTGGAATGAGTATAAGTAAATAAGAATATGAGTGAGCCAACTTGCAACCTTCACATACTCGTATGCCATTAAAGCAACATTTTTAGAATCATGCAAAAAATATCATACACAAAACAGAAAAGCGAAAAAAATCATTGAAAAAATCTAGACAAATGACACTTCACCATCTTGTTCAATTCGTGTTTGTTCTTCTTCGTCATTATCGTTATTTTCCGCATTTTCTGCTTTACTGTTGCTGCTGCTGCTTCTGACATTCTTTGGTACTAGCAAATGACACTAACGACTGCAGCACGAACCAGCAGCAGCAATAAATTGTATGAATGATGTTGTATAAAATACGAGCTACATAGAAACAACAAATAATATACAAAATCTACAACATGTTGTTGTTGCTGCTGCTGATGATGATGATGGTGGTAGTTTTTTTTTTATCTTTCCCATTTCTTTTCCATTTCACATATGTTTGGTTGATTGGTTGGTTTAGGTCTGAAGTTGTTTAGATGTTGGAATAGAAAAAAAGTTGGTTGGATGTATGGAATGGAGTGAGATTTTTGTTTAGTTTGTGTTTAGAAAAATGAAGATGAGCTAGAAGTAACAGGCGCTCAGAAAATCTAGAATCAAGATGATTAAAATTTAAAATTATGAACTGAAAAAAAGTAAAATGGCAGCAAATATACATGGAAGTCAGGCATTGAGAAGAGCATGAATGGAAGCATGGGCAAAATGAAGGTTCAGGCAAAATGCGTATGAGGAATTTAAAGCACATACTTTTATGCTCATGGAAAAATATTTGTAGGATTATTTGTTATCGAGTCATTATTATTGTCTCAAATTTTGCCTGAACCTTTTTTTCAAGAAAACTTGGATTTTCATTTAAATCATGGTAATAATTTTTGTTTCTGTTTCCATTTCGTTAATATTGCTTTAATCATCAGTAGCAGCAGCATTTACTACTCAAGGCAACTCAAAAAGATTTTTAAACTAGAGATTCTTAGCCAAATCCTAGGTAGTCTGTCTGTCTACAACAAGTGTCTAAAAACTGGGTGAACTATTGTAAAGTAAAGCGAAGTGAAGTAGTCATGTCTTAAAGATGTTTCGCTGCATGAGATGTATTCCATTCCATACCTCGTTGGTTCGATGTCTGTCTGACTGGTTGCCATGATTTTCGACTATTTTTGAGTAGACGACATGCATGTTAACTGCCTGTTAAGTCAAATGCATTTATTTTTCGTAAAGATTTTTATCGCCAATTAATGTGATTAATAAATTAAATCATAAATTTGATTTTGTAAATTATTACGAAATTAATTTTGAAAAAAATGTGTTAAGCATTTTCATATTTACCAAGTAAGAAACTGAGTAGATCAAATAGTTGTGGCTTAATGATGATGAGTTTTAAAACTGAAACATTTTTCAATCTTTACTAAGGCACTGGGATATGTTTGGAAAAAAAATTGATGCATCTAAAAAGAAATTGCTTTTTGGAGTGGAAACATCGTATCAGGCTTGATTAGAATAAATATTTCAATTTGCATAATGATGGAAGGAGGAAAGTAGATCACAAAGATTTTCTACTTATTTTTAGTGGAATGTTATTATAGATTTTGCAGGTAAGTGAGAAATTGTTTAGCATTTACAAAAATGCCCTAGAATGGCATTTATATTGACTATTAATCTTTACCGACTTAAGACGAATTAATGAGAAAGGTTGTCAAAAAATTAAAGCAAGATTTGAATTTGCCGCCAATTTGCTTTAAGTAATTTGCAACCTTGAAAGAAAAAAACGTTTTGACAGCTGACAGTTTAGGGTTAGTGAAAATTATGCTTTATACGATACAATAATGTGTAAAAATAATGAAACTTTGACCTCTAGAACAACGATGAGCAGCACAATAACAAATTATATGTAATAACTCATATCACTAGGGAAATAGAAATCGATCTTTGTACACAATATCTGACGATTGTCTGAGTTCATGACTATTTAAAAAGTATCAGACACTTGTCTAACAACATATGTATATTTAGGGCAACTAAAAGAGTTCACGAACGTCTTCAGGCAGACAATCAGAAATTTATCTCAGACATGTTATCAGACAAATGTTAAAATTAAACGGGATATAGGGTAAAAAGTAAAAAATCTCAATTTCTGAAGAAGATTTGTAGATTTTCAAGCCAAAAAAAAACTCAAAGAGAAAAATGTCTAATACAAAATGGTGTTACAAATTAGCAACTTTTGTATAAACTTGGAAAGCGACCTATTGAGGGTTATAGGCCAAGGTAAGGACATACAAAAACCATTTTCAAAACTATTTGAAATTTTGAAATCGCTCTACTAATGTGTGAGTTGAAGGTACTAAAGTACTACGACCTACCCAAAAAACAGTTTTTTGCGAATATCTCAAAATTTTGCATGTGCTTTAAAATCTTTGAAAATGGTTTTTATATGTCCTCATCTAGGCCTAAAACCCCCACTAGGTCGGTTTCCAGGTTTTTACAAAAGAAGCTCATCTGTGGCACCATGTTTTATGTATGGCAACAACAACTCATATAACTGGTGATAGGGAAACAGAAATCGATCTGTGCACACAATGTCTGACGATTGTCTGGGTCCATGACTTTTTAAACAGTATAAGACACTTATACAATTTTTAGGGTAATTGAAAGAGTTTGCGAACATTTTCAGTGCGAAGACCATACATTAAGCATTAGACACTTCCCAGACAATCAATTAAGCATTAGACACTTCCCAGACAATCAGACAATCTTAGTCGTGTAATGTTTAAGGTTAACTTCGTGTAATGTTTAAGGTTAACTTCTTTACAAATAATGCCTAAAAAAGCTTTATTTCTGAAGAAGATTTGTAGATTTTCAAGCAAAAAAAAAACTCAAAAAATGTCTGATAATTGTCTGAGCTTATGTCTTTTAAAACAGAAGCGGACAATTACATAAACGCTGTAAAGTTTTTTATATACTTTTAGAGTTCGACCGATTTCAAGACATTTTTTTGAATAAACAGTTATTAAAGTAAAGTCTGTACCCAAGAGTACCTAATAGAAGATATCGTAGGATTGTCTGATGTCAAGACCGTCGTGAGAGCACTAGAGACCTGACTAACTATAAGATAAGTGCCTGAGTTCAAAAGAATTATCCGAGTACAAAGAAACTATATAAGAAATTTTCTAATATTGACTGATGTGTAAATATCAAACAGTTATCTGAGTATCAGTTGCCTAAGTATAGGACGTTTGTCTGAAAACTGACTGTCCAAGCGCCGAACATTTGTCTAAAATATTCTCAGTGCAAAGCAATTGTCCGAGTTTAAGATGTTAACTTAAGTTCTAGAAATTTGTCTTAGAGTCTAAGTAGCAGATAACTGGCTGCCCGGATTTGTATGGTAACACTGTGCTTGAATTTGAAACCCTTTTTAGTAACAAAGACGAGACATAAGTTAGCTCAGATAGACCCGAAATAATCGACCTGTTTCAAGAAGGGCATATGAGTCAAATTTCATGGAATTATCTTAAAATTTTCGACTATTTCAATCAATAGTATGGACAGGGTTTCCCAAACAAAAAATGTATTAATTAATATTAGAAATCTGACATTTGTATAAACATTAGACAATCATCGAAAATCTGTTTATCTGGTAGTTTAATGACGAAACAGTACATAACATCTGACACTTTTAAATTTAAAAGTCACATGTTTTTCTGCATGTCTGTCAAAATTATGTTCACGCTCTAATTGAAATTTTTACACATGCAAGGTCATATGACTTTTACAGAAGCAATGTTTTTAAGGTGTTACACGACATGTACATGTTTTGCATCGAGAAATTTGTCAGGTAAGATGACAAAAACAAAAGGTGTAAACGTAGCTTAAGGGAATATTTGATGATTATAATAGTTGTCAGGAAATTTTTAAAATGAAAAGAAAAAAACATTGCACAGTGGTGCGTAAGATGTTTTTATGTATTAATTCAGACATTTCTAAACTACTAGGCGGATTTTAACAAAATTTGGAACATCAGTAGAAGAGGAGTTCTAAAGTGGATCAAAGTTACCCACCTCGGGTATGTAAAACCTTTAGGTCCGTATAACTTTTGTAAGTTTTGTTCCCTCTGAAAGGTTTTTATATTTTCGAAAACTTCTTAAATAAAAATAAGACAAAATATGTTTACTGTACTACCTTATTTCTTATAGTTTAAGAGATGTTTGCGTTTTTTGGCATGACTGCTGGCCTTTTTTGGCTTATAAATCTTTTTGGTATGACGGAAATTAAAAAAAAAATACAGTAAGATTCCTGATAATTTTTTAAATGAATTAGAAGAAAATAATTTTTTATTATGTAAACTTTAAAACACAAAAAAAAATTTCTTCGAAGTTTGTGTACCGAAAAGCATTGTTCTAAAAGCATAAAAAACGAAATAACCTATATGCAGTTTACAGGAGAGAGAAAAATCGTTATAAAATTGGAACTGTTTGCAATATTGAAACGAATATTATGTAATTAGATTAAAATGAAACCAGAAATATATATATATATATCGGTTGAGAATTTTTTTTTTAAACGCAGCTTATCTTATGTCACTTAGGTTATTTGGAATTGCGAAAATGTGAAACCAAATAACCTATCTGCAGTACTAATTAGTATGAATAAATCATTTTTTTTATACATTTGAATAGATGTTCAAAATTTTGCACAGATATACGTCATGATATAGGGAATAAAATTATTTGGTCTTTAAGATGTATCCTCGTCTACTCGTCTACTGACGTTTCAAATTTCGTCAAAGTCCGTCCAGTAGTTTTAGATTGCTCATAAATACACTTATCTGATGTTTTTTGCGGACATAGTGTGTTCTGGCGGACATTGTATTAATATCAGACGGATTTCTGAATTTTGTCCGAATACTACCATGCAGTCGCATTAGTACCAGTTGACAGTTGTTTTAATATTAGACAGTTCTCTGCATATCAAAAAATTGTTAGAACCCTATGTATGAAACAGCTGCCTTCTAGAATTTTCTTTAACTTATAAAATTGTTAGACAATTTTCTAAAGTCGACAAGTTGAAAGATTGTCGGATAATCTTCACTTCTGAAAGAAAAATAGTCAATAGTATTAAATTATTTTCTGAAACACACTTGTCAGATGTTCGTCGTGTTTACCAGTATTCCAGAAATTGTATTAATGTCTGACAATTTTCCAATTATTGTCCGAATACTATCACTTTGCAAGAATAACAAAAGTTATCTTAATACCTGACAGTTGTGTAAGTATTATTTTTACATTTTTTTAATTCCCCATTTGGAACAATCACTTATTTCAAATGGCACTTCTCTCAGGCAATGAACTGCATCCGATTCTATTTTTAGACTCATTGAAAGGGACCTACGTACTCCGGCTCCGAACGGCAAATGCATTAGTTAGAGAAGTTCTACATAACCTAATACTCAATAACCAGAGGCTAGCTGAGTTGTGAGGTGAACCGCCGCTTTTTTGAAAATTTATTTTTTTTAAGTGTGGCCGGGGATCGAACTTGGGTCCTCTGGTATGATAGGCGGGTGACTAACCTGCTATACCACAGCGGTATTTATACATTTGTCAGTCGAAAAAAGAAGACAGTTGTCAAAGCTCATATTGTCCAAATGGCTGCCAGTAAAATAAGTACCAGGAATCTGACAGTTTTCAAAATATTGGAGTGGTTACATTTTTTTTAGTCTTCTAAGGATGAAACATCATCCCAAGAATTTTCATTAATTTAAACAGTTGTCGGACAATTTTCTGAACTCTGTTTCTGAGTATTGTTCCTCTAAAGCCTATTTGACTGATGATTGCCATTTTTTTCAATATGTTTGTTCGTTTGATGTCTGAAGTTATGAGCAATAAAGAGTGCTCTAAATAAAATTTGTAGTTGGATTTTCTTAAATAAAAATCAAACCTTTTAATATAAAAACTCTACAAAATACGCAAATATAATGACATATTATACAAAATCATTTAGTATTAAAATGTTTACTTAGTACTCGGGTTTTGCAAAATTATCGACTTTTTTCGGAAACCCTCCCATTAAAGATTTTACAGTTGCTTCTGATACCTTTTTGGAGCATGTGTTCCACCTGCGCTTAAAATCGGACATGTTCTTGGAAATATTTCCTGTGTTCTTCAATTCCTTTTTTACCAGAGCCCAATACCTTTCCACAGGCCGAAGTTCTGGACAGTTTGGTGGATTTGCCTCTCGTGGTACAAAAATGACATTATTCTTTGAGTACCACTCAAGTGCCTTTTTTCCATAATGGCATGATGCCAATTCGGGCCAAAAAAATGTAGTCACTCTGTGCTCTCTTAAAAAGGGTAACAACCGTTTTTGTAGGCACTCCTTTATATAAATTTCTGTGTTTATTTTGCCAGGTGCCACAAATACTTTACTTCTTTTGCCACAACTGCAAATAGCTTGCCACACGAGAAACTTCTTAGGGAATTTTGTTTGTTTTTTTGTGCGAAACTCTTGCCGAACATTGCCCCGTTTATCAGCAACATAAAAATCTTGACCAGGAAGTTGAGAAAAGTCTGCCAGTACGTATGTTTCATCATCCATCACACAACAGGTGTATTTTTTTATAAAATCAGACTTCAATTTTTTCGCTCGTTTTTTTTGCTTCTAAGTTCTTTATAGCATTGCGATCTGGAACCTTTTGGACTTTGTATGTCTTCAATCCAGCATAAGCTTTGACTCTATGTGCAAAATTCGTAGAACATTTCACCGTACGAGCTGCTTTTCTTAAAGAAGTGTTAGGCGCTCTTCGAAAGAGTCGCTCGACTTCTTTTGCCTTACCAATATCTGTAGGACCTTTTTTCCTCCCTGATCCAGGTTTTCTTTCAATGCTCAGGTTTTCCTTATACCGTCTGATGGCATTAGAAACCGTTCGAGGGTCAACTTTCAAATTTTTAGCTATTTTTTTAAAAGTCCATGACGGATTTTTTTGAAAAGTTTTAATTATATTTTCACGAACTTTTTTTTCGCAGTCCATTTTGATTGAAATAACTATTGAAAATTAATAATTTCTAAAATAATAGTATCTGACATATCTATAGAAACTAACTTGATCAAAAAATAAATTATTTCTTGCACTATGGATAAATTTTGTCTAAAATAGTAAATGCATATTTTTTTTAGAACACTCTTTATAAAAGTATGACAGACATATTTCGCCTCGATACTTACTTTTTAAACATAAGTTTTGAAATCAAACATTCTGAAAAGAATGACACTTCTCAGTATATGGCCGGGTGGTATGTCAAACTTAATTAGAGTTAAAACTTTTATTATAAACAACATAAATTCGACTGCAACTAAAAACCAACATCACCGTAAATTTTTGGAAGTCATGTTACCAGGAAGTCATGGTATTTAGCATTAATAATTACATTTCTGTTCACTTTTTAGAAGAAAGACCTCTATGTCTATAAGCTTTGGTATACAAATGAATATTTATCTGGTATGACTCTGTTATTTGTATCTGTAAAGTTAACTTGGTTTGTTAGTGTTCAAGATTTATCACATATATTGTACATAAAAGCCTCATTAAACCGCTTGGACACACATTATAAACGTACTAGAGCACAAGAACGAAAAGTCGTTTCGATAGAATGTACAAATGGAGAATAAATATTAACAAGATTTTAGCCAAAAGGCAGGTGATAGAGCTGAATTCATATACTCGTATAAACTATAATAGCGGGTAAATGTTGTGCACATTTTACTATTATCTACTAAATATTTATGTATTGTATGTATGTGCGACCACTATAGGCCGATTCTCAGTTTGAGTTTTTTTTTTAATTCTTTTATATTTCAGTTCATAAAGAACATTTTGTTGTGTGTAGCTTAACTTGTACGACAATGACGATGATGACTATGTGGAATGGAAAATGTAAATGCGAATACGAATCAAATGGGGAGCTAGTGAAGAGGTAGCTTTTTAGATTTTATGGTCTCCCATCGAAAAACTACATAATGTAAGTTTGTAATGGTAGAATAGAAATGTAAAATCATAAACATATTATTACATATGTAATATAAACATATGTTTTGTGATTATTATGTATACACTGAGAGAAAAAAAGATGGTGATAGTTAGGAAATAGATAATAAAAATTTTCAAAAAAGTTAATAATAAGGTAAGCATTTTAAATTTATTATAACAACTTCATAACTAATCAGAAAATAAATTATGTTGTTTTGTCAGATTATATATTTATGTTTCGGATTTAAATCCGATTTTAAATGAAATTGTTTTAAAAATCTATTATTATAATCTATATAATATAAGTTTTGTAAACAATGAGTTGCGAACATTTATATGTGTTTACTTTTAAAAGTCAGTTCATGTCAAAAATAGTTAATCTGACATAGATTTATGTGAAGAGGCATACATATACGTATATGCAATAACAAATTTTATGTAGGGCAACAACAACTCCAACCGCTGCACAGAAAATTACGGCCAAAACCCATATATATATTTAGTTGTTTTCAATTTCTTAAATAAATTTTAATGTCAGATTAGAGCTAACATTTTAAAACATGCAATCTCAAATTTGAAGGAACATTATTAAATTGACGTGGTAGCAAAAAACTATCAAAGAGAGAAATGTAGCCCTTACAGAGCCGCGAACACCGATATATAAAATGTTATGATCGGACTTAAAATGGCGACACAGTGCACAAAATACAAAAAAGGGCGGTATTTGTAGGCGTGGTGAAATAATGCTAATGTAAACAAATTTCGTTGAAATCGGTCCACATTTGACCATAGTTCCCATACAAACTCTTTTGTCAAAACGCTCTAAAGATAACACTGCTCTGCAAAAATTCATTTTTTGTCTTTTCTTTTAATAAAACTATGCGGACTATATGGATCTTGATGCGCTAAACTCAGATCCGTTGTCGGTTTTTTTCCATCAGATCATGGATTTTTATTTAAATTAGTCAGGTACGGAGACCTATTTTGTCCTAACTCGAGAACGACTCATCCTATTTTTAAAATTAAAACACTTGAAGATGCATAACAAAATTGCATTTTTTTTAGTCTAATATAATTTTTCGTATCTCTTATCGTTTTGGAGTTATTTAGAAATTAATGGAGAAAAAATTTTTTTCATGCGAAATTTTTTTCATTGAAATTTTTTCAGGTTAAAAATGTAATTAAAAAAAAAGATAAAGTAAAATTTTGATGATATAAGGTGCTTTAGCACTTATGGCGCCCACTCTGACGACAGCCTAATTCATGTTTTGTTTGATGTATGTCACATATTTCATTAATACTGGGTACCTGCGGTAAATTGGTAATAAAATTCACATTTTAAACCGATTTTTATGGTTTATAGCTTATTTTATTCTTAAGATATGTAGCTCTTAGAAAAATGTTTAAAATGTTAAAATTTTGCTTTATCTTTTTTCTAATTACATTTTTAACCTGAAAAAAATTACAAATTTTTCTCCATTAATTTCTAAATAACTCCAAAACGATAAGAGATACAGAAAAATTATATTAGACTAAAATAAATGCAATTTTGTTATACATCTTCAAGTGTTTTAATTTTGAAAATCGGATAAGTCGTTCTCGAGTTAGGACGAAATAGGTCTCCGTACCTGACTAATTTAATAAAAAAAAATTTGCCACGCCCATAAAAAAATCCAGATCTGATGGAAAAAAACCGACAACGGATCTGAGTTTAGCGCATCAAAATCCATGTAGTCCACATAGTTTTATTAAAAGGAGGATTTGGCTACAGAGCACTGTAATGGGTGTTTTATTTTTGCACAAATAATTTTTGTAAAAATTTGTCAAATTTCGAGATATTTAATCCACATTTGACCCTAGCTCTTATACAAGTCTAAATGAGGAATATATAAGTTTTAAGAAAATGTTTGTATGATGGCAAAATTTAGCAATTATTTGTCTTTATACAGGAAAAAGAATACCTTTGACCTTAGCGGTGAAGGTCAAACAAGATTCATTGGGACTCCTCCAACTCCGCAATTGAAGGTTTTTGCAAAAATGTTGTATAAGAGGAGAGACAGTTGTTCGTAACGGAAGAAGGAAACAATTTGTAGCGGAAAACAATAGTCCAAAGAATATAGAAAGGAACTTTGTATTGCAATCAATAGATGTGAACACGTATTTGATACTTTTTTGATTTCGGGGGGGCCATATCTCATAAAGTAATATGAATAAAAACAAAATGTTAACTGAGTTGTAGTAAAAAGTACCGAATTCATTTGATACCAAAGAAGTAGCAAATATGCATATGGAACTTTTTGAAATTAGGGGATAAAAAGGGAAAAATATTGGTTATGTTATAACTTTTAAACAAATGAATATTTGTCTGTCTGTATGTCCTTTATAGAATAGTAAACTATGTATTTGATCATGTTATGCTCTTTATCAAAGTTATTGCGCATGAGCCGGCAAAGGTTTCTTAGTTGGTATGACTAATTTCCGACAGGTGACGCCACTGAAAATAACTCAAAGTGAATTAAATTGTTAGCTGTGCATTTGATCAGGCTATAAACTTTAGCAAAGTTGTTGAGGATGAGCCGTCGCAGCTTTCTTTAGTTGGTATGTCCAATTTCCGTCAGGTGGCGCCACTGGAAATTACTCAAAGTGAATTAAATCGCAACATGCCATCTGAGGGTTGACATAAAATTTCGAAGCCCGTTGCTTACATGAAAAGAAGATATGTCACAAATTTTATTGCGGCCTGACTGTCAATACAAAACCTGATTAAATAAAATTGTTTGTTGTCATTTGTTCTGCATTAACCAAAATATATTTTGTCGGCGCTAATATTTTATGTTTTCCGTTTGAAATAACGGTCAACTTTAAAGATTTGAGCTTAAATAAAACAATACGAGGGCGGTTCGAAAACTCCTTAGTCTAGCACAAACTAGTACAAACAGAAAAAAGATAAGTGTTTTGGAAACTTCCATCTCTGCTATAAACACATGTTAAATTTTGTTTCGATCTGGTAACTCCTTCATATAGAAACAGGTGTTCACAAAAGACGCATCCACTATTTTTTTTACAATGGAAAAATTAGAAATACGTTGTATCATTAAATATTTACATAAAAAAGATTTATCGGGACAAGAAATTCATAATGATATGGTGAATATGTTAGGTGAAAGTGCTCCTTCATATGCAACAGTAAAAGATTGGGTTGCTGAATTTAAACGTGGTCGTACAAGCATTGAAGATGAAGTGGACGTCCAAAAACAGCAGCAACAACAGAAATTGTAGCCAAAGTGCATGATATGGTATTAAATGATAGACAAATAAAAGTGCGTGGAATAGCTAATATCATGGGCATCTCATTTCATTTTGCATGAAGAACTACAGATGAAAAAGCTTTTTGCAAGATGGGTGCCGCATTTGCTAACAGTCGACCAAAAACGCATAAGAATGAACATTTCTCAAGCTTGTTTGGATAGTTTTAAGCGAAATAAAATGGATTTTAAGCATCGTTTCATAACTGTTGATGGGACATGGATCCACCACTATACTCCAGAGACAAAGGAAGAATCCAAACAATGGACTGAAGCTGGAGGAAGTGCCCCAAAAAAGGCAAAAGCAATTCAATCGGCTGGTAAGGTTATGGCAACGTTTTTTTGGGACTTCAAAGTTATGTGTTGAAATTTCAGGAGACTAAAGAGTGCTTTAAATAAAATTTGTAGTTGGATTTTCTTAAATAAAAATCAAACCTTTTAATATAAAAACTCTACAAAATACGCAAATATAATGACATATTATACAAAATCATTTAGCATTAAAATGTTTACTTAGTACTCGGGTTTTGCAAAATTATCGACTTTTTTCGGAAACCCTCCCATTAAAGATTTTACAGTTGCTTCTGATACCTTTTTGGAGCATGTGTTCCACCTGCGCTTAAAATCGGACATGTTCTTGGAAATCTTTCATGTGTTCTTCAATTCCTCTTTTACCAGAGCCCAATACCTTTCCACAGGCCGAAGTTCTGGACAGTTTAGTGGATTTGCCTCTCGTGGTACAAAAATGACATTATTCTTTGAGTACCACTCAAGTGCCTTTTTTCCATAATGGCATGATGCCAAATCGGGCCAAAAAAATGTAGTCACCCTGTGCTCTCTTAGAAAGGGTAACAACCGTTTTTGTAGGCACTCCTTTATATAAATTTCAGTGTTTATTGTGCCAGATGCCACAAATACTTTACTTCTTTTGCCACAACTGCAAATAGCTTGCCACACGAGAAACTTCTTAGGGAATTTTGTTTGTTTTTTTGTGCGAAACTCTTGCCGAACATTGCCCCGTTTATCAGCAACATAAAAATCTTGACCAGGAAGTTGAGAAAAGTCTGCCAGTACGTATGTTTCATCATCCATCACACAACAGGTGTATTTTTTATAAAATCAGACTTCAATTTTTTCGCTCGTTTTTTTGCTTCTAAGTTCTTTATAGCATTGCGATCTGGAACCTTTTGGACTTTGTATGTCTTCAGTCCAGCATAAGCTTTGACTCTATGTGCAAAATTCGTAGAACATTTCACCGTACGAGCTGCTTTTCTTAAAGAAGTGTTAGGCGCTCTTCGAAAGAGTCGCTCGACTTCTTTTGCCTTACCAATATCTGTAGGACCTTTTTTCCTCCCTGATCCAGGTTTTCTTTCAATGCTCAGGTTTTCCTTATACCGTCTGATGGCATTAGAAACCGTTCGAGGGTCAACTTTCAAATTTTTAGCTATTTTTTTAAAAGTCCATGACGGATTTTTTTGAAAAGTTTTAATTATATTTTCACGAACTTTTTTTCGCAGTCCATTTTGATTGAAATAACTATTGAAAATTAATAATTTCTAAAATAATAGTATCTGACATATCTATAGAAACTAACTTGATCAAAAAATAAATTATCTCTATGGATAAATTTTGTCTAAAATAGTAAATGCATATATTTTTTAGAACACTCTTTATATTGAAAAATAAAAATATTTTTGAAAAACTAAATATTCTCTTTCATTGGTAGGCTAAGAAGTTTCCGAACCGCCCTCGTAATTTTCCTATTGATAAAAAAAAAATATATTCAAATGAATCAAACCAGTCAATTAAAAATTACCTCAAATTGCAAACGATTTTCAAGAACAACTTGAAGTGAAAAATTTACTTTGCATTTTTAATCCTTAATCAAATATCTTTGATGTGCAACAAATTTCTATTTTACTTTTTGTAATTAGTTTTGCTCGAGATTAAAAATAAATTCGAACTTATGGTTTAACCATAAACCGAGTGGTTTTTGTTGTTCAACAGGAAATTGACAAGCAATTGGAAACTTTTTATTTTTCAAAATTACAAATATCTATGGCAATAACCAAAAGATAATAACTTTTTATGAAACGTGTAAAAATGCAAATGACAAACAACTCAAAAGCAGAAAAAGTGAAAAAAAAATGAACATGGGGAGGGAATAGATACAATATTTGTGGTGGTATTATGGATAAACCAAAGACAAACCAAAGAAAAGAAAATCTAAAACAAAGGAGCATGATTCACGTTTCATGTTGCTCGAAGAACATAAATAAGAAAAAAAAACAGGAAAAATAAGAACCTGGGCAACGCATTTAATACAAATTTCTTTAGGGTGAAGAATATAGAACTCACACTCATCATTCTACGGTCGTTTTAACATGAAAACCGGAAACTGAAGTTGTGCATGGTTCAGAAAATTATAATAAAATTTCAGCATTGAATTCACAGCGCGATATTTTGTTTAACTTGTATTTTGGTGCTTGTACTTGTTTGTGGTGGCTTTAAGAATGACGCTGTTGCTGCTACTGATTTTAGTGGCTGTTTATGACGACAACGACAACGATATTGATGATGACAAGCACATGGCACAAACAAACACGTTGTGATTGTTTAATATTTTCAGTTTTATTATTTTGAATGAATGCACATTCCCAGCGCTCTGAAAACCCAGTCAGATTCAGACATTTACCTTTTATTAATTGTAGCTACTTTCTGTTCTTTCTGTTGCCTGTCTGTTGAATATACGAGTATCTGACTATACTAGTATCTTACGAGTACCTTGAGTAGTTATTTTGAATAAATGTTTTTCTACATTTTTGAAAATTTAAACAATTTAACATTTATCTAAAAATCACAGTGCGTAACATCAGTATGTAACGTGATTATCGTACTATCATCTTTTTTGTTAAGGCTCTCCATTTTAGAACAAGTATTATATTTTTGGTCATTGCACTAGACTAAAAAATCTCGTAATAGTGGTGGTTTTTCACTAAGTTTAGACAGTTTAAGTTATAACTTGCACTTCAAAATGTTGTTGAGTTAAACCAACAGATAAGTTTATTACAAAATTTGTTTATTTTTGGCAGCAAATTTGGGCCCTATTTCACTAAGCTACAAGTTTACAATTACAAGTGTTTTTGCCGGTAAAATTGTGATCTTGTAAATAATTGTGTTTCATTAAAATACAATTACAAGTTTGTAGCTACAAGTGATTTTGACAATTCACAAGTTTACAAGTCGAACTTCTACAAGTGGTTTTGTTTCACTAATCTAAATTTGTACTTGTACACTTGTAGAATTGTAGAAAAAAGCATAGGCTCGACGGAGACTCTCAAAAAAATTTTACAAGTTACAAGTGAATGATAAATTGAATTCAAATTTGGTTTTTAACTATTTTTTAATAAAAATTAGTTAAAATTAACACAAAATCAAATCAATATTAATTACCATTTATTTATTTTATTTGTTTTTAAATATGTTTCGATTAATAATAGTCTATTACTTAGTGTTCCTTGACGAATTTAGTTTACTTTGACGAATTTTAATAGCACACTACCAAAATAATTGTGTCAAATTTAATCAAATTATCATGAGAATTGCAAAATGTACTTTGATTACAAGGTTTACATGGGGGTCCAGCCAGCCGTCCAGTCAGATGGACGGACGGACTGACATCGTTTAATCGGCTCAGGAAGTAATTCTAAATCCGTTGTTATACTAAAAGGTGGTCTCACTAAGACCAATATTTCTATGCGTTATATATATCAGCCCAAACTTATAATACCCTTTCCACCTATAGTGATGAAGCGTATGCAGAACAAGGGAGATCAATGATGTCCTTGACTCAAGGAGCATATTTTCCATTTTCTTTATCATTCTCTCAAATGTGAATAATAGTATAGACAACAAAATACGAAAACCAAAAAATGGGCTTATGGTGGATCAGAAAACAAAAAACTTTTTCTTAACTTTTTAATTAAAAGAGCATAAAACATGTACTGTAGTACATGAGTAGGCTAAAATATGAGCCTAGTCTTATAAAAATCTGATAACCGTATCAACAGTTATAGGCATATAAAGTGGGTATGTTTCTGAAAAAATATTGAAAAAAAAACGAACTTTGAACCGCCATAAAATCTGAACCAAAGCTAAATTAAAAATTTTGAAGAAGTGTAAAAATTGCCTAGGCTAGGAGAATGTACATATATATAAAATTTCATAAAAATCGTATTTTTTATTAGACTCCATACATTTATCAAAATATTTTATTTTATTATCGACAATATAATGCGCTCGGATCTGAATACTAGATGCGATATCTAATGGACAACTCGAGTACTTGGAAAATGACGTTGACGCCAATACTCAGGTCATATTCAAGAAAATACTATAGCTATCACGTTGAATCTCAGGCGGCTGAGCTGGGAATCAATATCTCCAAGACAAAAATTATGCCTGTAGGCTATGGTGGAAAATGTCACCACACATTAATGGTGGTAACCTTCAATTATCTGGGAAGTTTGGTAGCTAAAAAAGGTCGCGCCGAAGAGGATATTGAATAGGCGCATTAATAAGGCAAAATCTGCATTCGGCATTCTTCGAATTATTTGGAAATATCGTCAAATATACAACTCTAATGTCAAATCCATCCTGTATTATAGTTGTGAAGCTTGGACAAACGCACAAATTTCATTGATGTGCGCCTGTAAATTTTTGCCAACAAATGCTTACGGCAAATCCTTAATATACTAAACGCGACAAACCAACTCCCTGCTTCTACAGAGGTATATTAGCGGAAGCGCTACTTTGAAATCCACAGTTAAGAGGCTGTCGTTTAAGTGCACCTGCTAGAACGTGAAGAAGGTTAATGAAGATCTACAAACGCAATAAATCAAATCCCCACTTCTGAAGAGGTATGCCAGTGGAAATGGCGGTGGATAGGCCACACACTTCGAAGGTCAAATATCAGCATTGATCGACAAGCGCTTCCTTGGAATCCACAGAAAAGGATTAGTGCACCTGCTAGTACGTGGAGAAGATCAATTGATGCGGAATTGCAAGCTATTTATGAAATGATGTATGACTAACATCTCGCAAAAGCGTCGGATATAATAGAATGGTTGAGGCTCTAACATCTCGCAATAGAGTCTGATATAAAAGGATGGTTGAGGCACTATGCTCGACTAAAAGTCAATGATAACAGAAAAATAAGAAGTATTTGGAGATGTTCGTCATTTTACACCGGAGTCCAATTGACATTCAGTCGTATGGACTGAACATGATGAACCGACTCTAAAGCGTTAAAAAATGCAATAGTAGGCTGGAAAGTGGACGTCCGAAACTTTGATCAAAAGTCTTCTAAAGCTTGGAATACGAAGAATATGCGCACAAGATCGAAACTCATCGAATTCTAAAATATGCTTGGCCTTTGACCTTAACAGGTTATAAATATAGGCCATTTAAGTAAGTACTATAATAGTTGTATCGCCCTAGAAGTCATCTTAATTCAATAATAAAACTTTTTGTTAGCCTAAAACTTTTAAGCCCAAATGTTTTAAAGGTAGCACTTCGCAACATCCAAGTTTAATATGATAAAAATAGATTTAATTTTATAAAAAAAATACTTTGCATTTTCATAGATTCTGAAACACACATCTGTTGAAAGCTTCGATCATATCGAGTTAAATTGAAATCACTTTAGTGCACCTCTGTGTTCACTTCAGACACGTATGACGACCGTGTAACAATTAATGACGGTATCACTCAGAGAAGAACACTTCAGTTCTTTGGGTTGATTGCAATAAAAAAAAGCTTTAAATTTACATTTGTTTTAACCAGAGTTTGTCTGTCTGTCAATCTTTCTAGGTTGTTGTTTGTTGTCTGTCTAGATTCTATAGGTGCATATTCTAAAGCAATCGAAGCAACAATTGTTAAAACCAACTCTTAGTCATTAAGACAGTCAAGTCATTCAGTTTGTCATAAAATACAAAAATTTTGCAAAAAAAATCATTTCAGAATGCAACAGTCGTATCGTATGCGACTCAACATCAGAACGAACAAACAAAAAAAAACTTGGAATTGCATTATGAAAAGGTGTACGATATAGTCATTCGCATATAAGTAGAGACGACTTTTGGTTTTCCAGTTTGTGTGTAAATAAATGCTGCTGTTGGATTTCTGAATGCCTGTTCCAAATAGATACAATAGCAAAAATTTGTCTAGTTGAGAGTTGAGGTTGTGTACGAGGGTAACAAACAAACAACCAACCAACGAACCATACATCCAACCTAACATTTAAGCCAAAGCGAAGCGAGAATGTATGCGTGTGTGTGTGACCGAGTGTGACTGTATATTTGTATCTTTTTGTCTATTTTTCATATCCGTAAAGTAAGTATTCAATTTCATAGACTTGAGTAAAACAACTGTATGTTTGTCTGTTCTTCTATCTGTCTGTCTGTCTGTCTGAGTCTATGTTTGACTATTGCAAACGGACCAAACATATTCGTACATTTGGATAAAGTTCCCCTGTGGGTATTTTGATTTCATTTTGGAGTTAAATTTTTAAAATAAATTCAAACAACACAAACGTGCTCGTCGTTTCGAAACTTGTGTAAGATAATAGGGAAAATAGATTAAAATGAGAAGGAAGAAGAAGTGAATGAAAAACAGGTAAAATGCCGGCCGGCCGGTAATACTAGATTTATTTTTCTTTGTTTAGTTTTTGTCTTTCCAGTTACTGTTTTAATGGTTTTAATGGCATGAACACACGAAAAAAAAATAGTTTTGAAAGGTAACTTGTATTGTTGTGACTTTTTGTTGACAACTGCAACTAACATTTACAATGTGTCAGAGGGAGATTTCGATGTTTTGAAAATAAATGAAGGTTGTTGAATCTTTAGCGGTGGGTTCTGGAGAGGGCGATTCGAAAATATAGTGATCCTATAGAAATGTCATAGAAAATAATCAAAATTCATGATATGTTACTTTTGCGTGTTTTTAGTCCACTAAAAAAGTGGTCAATTGTATATGAAAGAAAGGTATAGCCTATTGGACTTATTTCCAAATTCGATTTCTTTAGATTCGCCGAAAGCTAAATTCATTCATTTGTTCTTCAGTTTATTCAAATTAAACTGAAATTCGGGATTTTAGGTTCGATCCCCGATCAGGTTTAGTAATTATTAGTTTATCAGGTATGTGATGGAAAACGATCGTTTTCAAATCGATTGATTTCAGATATATTTTTGAGATAATTTTCGCAAAAAGAATCAAACCAAATGAAAGATAAAATATCAGTCAAAATGATTAAGCCAAAATTTTCATTTTTTTTGGGGAAATAACCGAAAATTTGCTAAAAATATATCTGAAATCGATCGATTTGAAAACGTAAAATGTCCATCACATACCTGTATATTCTTTTTGCAAAACAAACGAAAAACAAAATTAAAACACTTAATGTAGTTTTACAAACTATAACGATGTATTTACTTTAGAGTTAATCACGTAAACACACTTCACAAAATTGCTTTACAAACTTTCTTAGTCTCACTGTTCTCTTATACGCGTCACAATTTAAAAACTTTTCCCACAATATTCGTCCATTGGCCTTATATAGTAGAGAAGGAAGTTTCTAGCACGAAAAATCCATATTGTCGGTCGTTTAGAAGGCTATTGGACCCCAGATATTTTACCATACTTTCCATAACTTTGGAAAGTGCAGAACAAATTGCTATTGGACGATAATTGTCGGGGTTGCTAGCCTCACCCTTTTTGGGTATTGGCGTTACATTAGCAATCTCCCAACACAAAGGAAATTCACGGGCATGGTATAAAGTCCTGATAAGGTTGGCTAATATGCTAGGCATAGTTACAGCCACTCTTTCGAGCACGGGCAGTAGTTAATTGCTTTCCGGCAAGTATACATGCAAATAATTCAGCCATAAGGTTTGCTTTATCAACCTCCATTTTTTTTAATTTTTCTCTCGAAAACTAGAGCTAACCTAAAATAAGTAAGAAAGTCCTATAGTCGGTCAAGCCCGACCATACGATACCCTTCACCACTAAGGTCAAAGGTGTTATTTTTCCTGTAT
The DNA here is from genome assembly GCA_933228675.1 of Stomorhina lunata. Taxonomy (NCBI): domain Eukaryota; kingdom Metazoa; phylum Arthropoda; class Insecta; order Diptera; family Rhiniidae; genus Stomorhina; species Stomorhina lunata. The sequence goes on along the minus strand of OW121740.1, from coordinate 92,475,728 downwards.
AAAGGCAAATATTTGCAAAATTTTGCCATCATACAAACATTTACTCAAAACTCATATATTTAAGCTGTTTCCGTCATTTGGACGGTCAAATGTGGACCGTTTATCTCGAAATTTGGCAAATTGATTACAGTTAAAAATTATGTGTGCAAAAAATAAACTTGAAATTCTCATTATCTTTAGATTTACGAGCGTTTTGGTGATTTTTGTCTCATTTAGTGCGTTTTTAAAGAAGAGTTTGTATGGGAGCTATGGTCAATTGTGGACCGATTTCAAAATTTGGTACAGTGATTTTAGTTTACATAAGCAGTACTTGTTTTAAATTTCATGAAACAATATTGATATTTGTGGCCAATATATCAATTCCGGGAAGTGGGACCTAAGGGAGGTACCATAAATAATGGACCGATTTTGAACAATTTCAAAAGCCATGGTCCCATTATCAAAGAAATGATCTGTGCCAAATTTCATCAAATTATCTTTAGAATTGTGATTACAAGGTTTACATGGAGGTCCAGCCAGCTAGCCAGACGGACGGACGGACATCGCTAAATCGACTCAGAAAATTTTAAGCCTATTGGTATACTAAAAGGTGGGTCTAAGACAAATATTTCTATGCGTTACATACATCAGCACAAACTTATAATACCCTTTCCAACTATAGTGGTGAAGGGTATAAAAATCGGTTAGCACCATTGATTTCAGCGTACTCGAATTATCTTTACCCACTAGGTCTCCCTTTTGACGATTTTTTCAACTAGCATAGTGTTATTAGAGCCTGAAGATTAAGAATTTTAAATTAAAACTTTAAACTTCTTCAGATGCAAGAAAAGGTGTTGTATTAGATGTATAGAAACTTTTTCTATAAGAACCTGTTACTACTGATTTCGAGGGGCCAAAATCTAAATTCTTATTGGAGGTACCCAAAATAATGGATCGTTTTTGAACAATAGCGACTGTGACAAATTTCATAATTTTAAGAAATTTAAAATTCCGACATGAACTTTTTTTACAAGTTTTACAAAGACAGGCAGACTGTATCGTTACAAACATCATAACAAGCCAAATATACCCTTCCAACCTAAAGTGGAATAGGCCACAAAAACAATATTCACCTACACAAAATTTTGCTAATCGAAGAATAATCGTTTTTTCTAACAATCATAGTTTTATTGTAAAAAAATTGCCATTGGGATTTTTTTCGTATTTTGATATTTATATATAAAGTGCAAATAAAAAATCATGTTAAACCAATGAACTGAATATTTGAAAGGTTTCTTGTTGCATTTGTAACAACAACTTTCTTTAAACAGTAAAAAAAACCAAAACAACCAAATGCAAATAAAAAGAGATAAGTCAATATAGGCAACGATTATATGAATACAAATCTCTAAATGCTTTGATCCATAAGGAGATTGTAGTTTTACATGGAGTAAGTAGTTTAGAGGCAATAAATCCATGTAGGTTACAAGTATCACATGAACTCAGGCAACATAAAAAAAGAAGAAGTATAAAAAAATGTTTGAAGAGTGTATCTTCAAAATCAAATAGAAAATTCGTATTAAATAGGAAAAATAAAGTTAGCTGAGGAAAATTGATGATAGAGATTATTATTAACATCAAAGAAAGAAAACAAATAAAATAAATTTGAAACCGGGAATGAATAAAGACAATTCATTGTTTGCAAATTGCAACAACTTTCCAAGCAACTTTTATGAAGACAATGTTGCTTGTTGCTCTGGTGTTGAATTTCAACAGAAGCTAAAACTTTATTTCTAGCTCGAGCTACTTGTATTCATTTCAAATGACAAATCTGCATAACTATAAATTCGTTGTCTATTGACAACCTGAAGCTAAAGAGTGTTCTAAAAAAAATATGCATTTACTATTTTAGACAAAATTTATCCATAGTGCAAGAAATAATTTATTTTTTGATCAAGTTAGTTTCTATAGATATGTCAGATACTATTATTTTAGAAATTATTAATTTTCAATAGTTATTTCAATCAAAATGGACTGCGAAAAAAAAGTTCGTGAAAATATAATTAAAACTTTTCAAAAAAATCCGTCATGGACTTTTAAAAAAAGAGCTAAAAATTTGAAAGTTGACCCTCGAACAGTTTCTAATGCCATCAGACGGTATAAGGAAAACCTGAGCATTGAAAGAAAACCTGGATCAGGGAGGAAAAAAGGTCCTACAGATATTGGTAAGGCAAAAGAAGTCGAGCGACTCTTTCGAAGAGCGCCTAACACTTCTTTAAGAAAAGCAGCTCGTACGGTGAAATGTTTTACGAATTTTGCACATAGAGTCAAAGCTTATGCTGGACTGAGGACATACAAAGTCCAAAAGGTTCCAGATCGCAATGCTATAAAGAACTTAGAAACAAAAAAACGAGCGAAAAAATTGAAGTCTGATTTTATAAAAAAATACACCTGTTGTGTGATGGCACTTTTCTCAACTTCCTGGCCAAGATTTTTATGTTGCTGATAAACGGGGCAATGTTCGGCAAGAGTTTCGCACAAAAAAACAAACAAAATTCCCTAAGAAGTTTCTCGTGTGGCAAGCTATTTGCAGTTGTGGCAAAAGAAGTAAAGTATTTGTGGCATCTGGCACAATAAACACAGAAATTTATATAAAGGAGTGCCTACAAAAACGGTTGTTACCCTTTTTAAGAGAGCACAGAGTGACTACATTTTTTTGGCCCGATTTGGCATCATGCCATTATGGAAAAGAGGCACTTGAGTGGTACTTAAAGAATAATGTCATTTTTGTACCACGAGAGGCAAATCCACCTAACTGTCCAGAACTTCGGCCTGTGGCAAGGTATTGGGCTCTGGTAAAAAAGGAATTGAAGAACACAGGAAAGATTTCCAAGAACATGTCCGATTTAAAGCGCAGGTGGAACACATGCTCCAAAAAGGTATCAGAAGCAACTGTAAAATCTTTAATGGGAGGGTTTCCGAAAAAAGTCGATAATTTTGCTAAACCCGAGTACTAAGTAAACATTTTAATGCTAAATGATTTTGTATAATATGTCATTATATTTGCGTATTTTGTAGAGTTTTTATATTAAAAGGTTTGATTTTTATTTAAGAAAATCCAACTACAAATTTTATTTAGAGCACTCTTTAGAAGATCTTCAACTTTTATTGGCAATAGAATAGAAAACCACAAAAATAACAATTTATTTATTTGAAAGATGTTGTTTATTTTACCACTAATGTCAGTTTTTCTAAGTCAGTCAGTCATCATTCATTTGCACACTTTTGTGCAAGACATGTTCGATGTTGTACATGTTTAATTTCATGTCATCTAATAAATTTTGTAATTCTTGTAAAACATGACTGTTTCTTGGTACTTTAGATTTAGTATCTTTTCGTTTCTTTTCAATGTTCTACAAATAATCAGTACAAAGATCGAAGTCATCAGAATTAATGTTGCTTCTTCTTTGACCAGAAACATATGGGAGTTGCTTTTTATACCCACCATCAAAAAGAATGGTGGGGTATATTGAGATTGTCATTCCGTTTGTAATTTCCTTAATATTGGCCCAAAAATCAAAAACGATATACAGCCATAGTCATAAATATTTACACAAATCAAAAAATTTAGAAAGTGATGAGTGAACACAAAATTTTGGTCCTTTTAAATTAACTTTACAAATAAATATATACACTACTAGATTATGTTAAAAAATTTTGCAAATACCTTTTCTTGGTCGGGATTAAAACCACGAAAAAGTTCTACACCACAACTTTCAAAATTTTTTACACAAATATTTTGCTTTCCATAAGTATTTACACATTATCGGAAAATCTATGGAACAGATCTGCCTTCGCCAGTTTTGTCATTTTTTTTCTAAAATAAAAATTTTGCATTCTTAAAAATAAATATCAAGAAATAAAACGCAATTTAAGCACGTTAAAATGGTCAAAATAAAGGAAATTCCTGTCGAACAGCGAGCGGATATAGTAACAAAATTTAAACTGGGAATATCGGCATTGGAACTAGTAAGGGAGTATGGAATATGTCGGAAAACTGTGTACAACTTAGTCAGGAAGAAGGATACGTACGGAGTGTTAACTAACAGGTCCCGAATTGGTCGAAAACATGTAACAAACAAGAAGGAAGATGAATCAATTATTAAAATATTCGCAAAAAATCCATCGGTAAGTCCTGTGAAAGTCTCATTGGCAAACACATAAGTGAGTCTACAATCCGTAGACGATTAAAGGGTTTCGAAATAAACACGTACGTGGTCAGAAAGGCGATAGATATATCCCCAAGAAACAAAATAAAAAGGGTAGAATTTGCGAAGGAGTACATCCAGAAGCCAATGGTGTTTTGGCATAATATATTGTGGACAGATGAGTCGTCTTTTCAATTTGAAGGATCATTGGGAAGAACATATATGCATCTCTGTAAAAAATTGAAGTATAAAGCGGAACATTCCTTAAATCGTTTTGGTGGAGGATCCGTAATGTTTTGGGGATGTGTGTCATACTATGGAATAGGTGATTTGGTCTCAGTAAAAGGTACCCTGAACCAGTCAGGATACGTTGATATTCTCAACGACCATGCATTCACGTCAGGAAACAGGAAAATTGGATTTTACAACAAGATAATGCTCCTTGTCAAAAAGCCTGGCTACCAACAACGTTGTTGAACAAGGTTGGGCAGGATGTTCTTCCATGGCCGCCCCAGAGCCCTGATCTGAACATCATTGAGAATGTGTGGGCATTCATAAAAAGGAAGAGGACGTTACAAGAAGGCCGGAAACGCGATGAAACAATTGAGGAAATAAAGAATTTATGGAACGGTCTAGTAATTGGGCTCATACGCAACTTGATTGCATCTATTCCCGCCAGACTACAAGCTGTCATAGACGCTAATGGTGATGTAACGGGCTACTAAGAGAAATGTCTTGTTTTTTTGTTGTTGGCGTTAATTTTTATGTTGTGTAAATATTTTTGAAAGGAAATAAATTTGTGTAAATAATTTTGAAACTGAGGAATAAGTTTTCTTCTTGTTTTTAATACATAGCTTGACAATGTATTTAACGGAAGTTTTTGCTTATGTAATATCAACACTTCAATAATTGTCATGGAGTTTTTGTTTTTCCAAAAGTTTATCCAAATGGTTCTAAAATCTTGGTTTCTTTAAGAGCAAACTTAAAATTTTTTAATGTGTAAATATTTCTGATTATGACTGTATATTCTGAATCCTTATGAAATTCTAAGACGATTGAGCGATGTCCTTCTGTCTGTCTGTCTGTCCGTCTGTCTGTCTGTTGAAATCACGATAACGCCTAAACGAAAGGAGCTAGATCAATGAAACTTAGGTTGCTTCTGATACCTTTTTGGAGCATGTGTTCCACCTGCGCTTAAAATCGGACATGTTCTTGGAAATCTTTCCTGTGTTCTTCAATTCCTTTTTTACCAGAGCCCAATACCATTCCACAGGCCGAAGTTCTGGACAGTTTAGTGGATTTGCCTCTCGTGGTACAAAAATGACATTATTTTTTGAGTACCACTCAAGTGCCTTTTTTCCATAATGGCATGATGCCAAATCGGGCCAAAAAAATGTAGTCACTCTGTGCTCTCTTAAAAAGGGTAACAACCGTTTTTGTAGGCACTCCTTTATATAAATTTCTGTGTTTTTTGTGCCAGATGCCACAAATACTTTACTTCTTTTGCCACAACTGCAAATAGCTCGCCACACGAGAAACTTCTTAGGGAATTTTGTTTGTTTTTTTGTGCGAAACTCTTGGCGAACATTGCCCCGTTTATCAGCAACATAAAAATCTTGACCAGGAAGTTGAGAAAAGTCTGCCAGTACGTATGTTTCATCATCCATCACACAGCAGGTGTATTTTTTTATAAAATCAGACTTCAATTTTTTCGCTCGTTTTTTTGCTTCTAAGTTCTTTATAGCATTGCGATCTGGAACCTTTTGGATGTCTTCAGTCCAGCATAAGCTTTGACTCTATGTGCAAAATTCGCAGAACATTTCACCGTACGAGCTGCTTTTCTTAAAGAAGTGTTAGGCGCTCTTCGAAAGAGTCGCTCGACTTCTTTTGCCTTACCAATATCTGTAGGACCTTTTTTCCTCCCTGATCCAGGTTTTCTTTCAATGCTCAGGTTTTCCTTATACCGTCTGATGGCATTAGAAACCGTTCGAGGGTCAACTTTCAAATTTTTAGCTATTTTTTTAAAAGTCCATGACGGATTTTTTTGAAAAGTTTTAATTATATTTTCACGAACTTTTTTTTCGCAGTCCATTTTGATTGAAATAACTATTGAAAATTAATAATTTCTAAAATAATAGTATCTGACATATCTATAGAAACTAACTTGATCAAAAAATAAATTATTTCTTGCACTATGGATAAATTTTGTCTAAAATAGTAAATGCATATTTTTTTTAGAACACTCTTTAGTTATATTTGGTGTCATGAAACCAAGTCGGTTTTGTTATTATTGGTTTTAAATCAAACAAAATGTTCGAATCAATTGTTTATTATTTCATTTGAAATTTTTTTTAAACATCAAAAATCATATAAAAAAATAAAATAAAAATTATTAAAGAAAATTATTTGAAGAAAAACTTTCAGTTTTTTGCGATGTTTGTGGTAAAGGTATAAAGAAAACGCTGCTATTTGGACAAATGAAGCTTGTATACCCCAACATCATGAAATGACCGAATTGCGGACTGGAAAAAATGTAATCTACCTACACCAAGAAACAAACCACAGCCAATCAAAGGACGATTGTCGCTTACATGCGATATTTATTAAATTGCAAACAAATATGTTGATATGCATTTGCTTCGCCAGTACCTCCACACAAAGAATATTCTAGCCTTACAATTTTCCCCATTTTTGATATTTTTTATGTTTGTCGATACGGTTCATTGATTCCAAAGACAAAAAGTACCAAAACTTGTTTTTATCTTATTACATGATAAAAAATGCTATGTAAACTTTTCACCCATCTCTTTTTATTTGAAAGTTAAAGCTAAAAAGTACCAAAAATATGTTTGCTCTTTTTCTCCCCTTTTTTCGAAAAGTACTTACCACTTGTACTGTTATTTTTGTAACTGATCCAAACTCGATTTTAATGTTGGTTCTATTGTTATTAGTTTGGGAATTATAGTGTTATTGAATTTTCCCTTTTTTATCCCCCACAAGGACAAATTTTCAAAAATCTGTTTTAAGTGGATCTTTAAATCGAAAAAGGCACCAGTTGGCCAGTAACGCCTTTGTTTTAAATTGATAGACCATTTTTGAAATGAAATCCATTAACTGTAAGTTGCTTGGTTTATTTCCAATACTAAACCAATAATATTATTTTCTGCAAGAAGAGACGTTTTTAAAGCAATGACATTAGTCATTTGTGATTTGCTGCATTTGTTTATGGTCCTTCGAACCGGATCCTATCGAGCAAAAAAAGCTTGTACGATGTTAATCGTATACTTTTTCATAACACTAACATTATATACGAATTGTAGAAACTTCATTCCTTTGGTCTGTTGTTAAAAATGGTCTTCAGTCCTACGACTTTGGACAAAAAAAAAACATAACGTCTATTTGCTTCACCCTTAGCTGTTCGTTTTCTTCCTACAACTTTAACTCTAGAAATATGTAAATTATAACGAAAATAAAAAACTTCAGAGCTGATCGCAAGAAACAGATTGTTCATCATGGTTTGATGGAATTATTAGAACATGAATAAATAAAAAAAATAATATGTACAGAAATAAATTATTTTGCGGTTAAGTAAAAAACACAATTCGTTTCCAGTTAAATGCTCTAGGCATTAAAAAATGATTCTTTTTATTATATTTTTACCTAAACTATTTTGAGGTTTAATTGTTGTATGTATACACAATTGCTCCAAATTTAAGTTAAGAAATTGTGTATGAAATTATGCCAAATCATGTATATTAATTGGGTTTTTTGTGCTGCCATGGAATTGGTTTACAATTTCTTGAGGTTCTTTTTTCATTTTGAAGAAAATCAACAAAATTATGTCAGTTGTAATATGAAGAGTGTAGGAAATTGAAGTAAAATCCGGAAAAATTCAAAACTTGTGTTAAATAAGACAGTATTATTTAGCACAAATTTTGAATTTTGAACAAATGTTGACTTTATATTTAAAGCCTTCCCCAAACATCGAAATTAGCATTCGATTGTCTCGGCTTCTTAAAGCGTTGCTAAATATATACTCCATCTCGTTTCTATACTATTTAGTTTTCTTCTAGAGCACATTCATTTTTGGTTGACTTTCTTGTTATTCAACTTTCAATATTACTCAACACTGTAATTCCACGGTTTACCTATTTTTAGAACAGTGAAGTTGCACCATTCGTTGTCATTTAGACGCATTGTTAAGCTCTTTGTTCTACAGACAATTTTATTTATTTTACATCGATGGCGTGTTATCGCTTCACAGCGGGTTGAAAAAAAATTAAGGAAATAATTCAAGAACTTTTAAACAGTAAGAGTGATTATCATGATTTTTCATATGACTATTGAGGAGGAGTATTCGAGCTTAAGTTTAGAATTTGGAGCCTGTAGACTTATCAAGAGGTGAGCTATATGCCCCAAACTAGGTCACCTCGGTTTTTTGAATATTAAAAAATCATCCAGAAGTCACATTTTAGATCCGATATTAAAGATTTTTATATGTGCGAAATCTCGCTGAGATCTACAAAAAAACATATGGTTTATCTCCTATAGTTTATGAAATATTCGACTTCGAAAAAAAATTCAACTTTTTGACGACTTAGGCCTAGAATTTTGCTAATATCGGACCCAAATTTTTTCCGATTTTTCCAAAATTTGTTTTTTTTTTTATTTCTAAGGAATGTAGTAATCACACAAAAAAGAATTGATAGAAATAGCCGAACAAAAATTATATGTATTTAAGTTTCAGTTTTCAAAAAAACGAAAATTTTTTGTCGTTTTTTAGCCAAAAAAGTGATAACCTTTTTTTTAATATATGAAAAAAAAAACTTGTTGAGAAACCTATATAGTATTTATAACTTTTGAAAATGGAACTTAATAAGGAACTATAATTGGAATTATTGTCCAAAATTGTATTTCATCTTGACGCTAAAGCCTTTCAAAAATACTAATTTTTAACACTTTTTCTCACTTTATGCCTAATTTTGTCAAATCGCCAAGCTAGAATCAAAAATTAAAAACAAGCTTTTTATATCCTTATATGGTCTTATTATCCTGTACAAATAACTTTTGCACTCCAGAATTATTAAGAGAAATATTCATAAAAAACCAAAAAAAATAGTTTTTGGGGATTTTCACAAATTTTTTAGGAATTGTCGGATTACTGCAGACAAAATTTTTTCTTTTTAGTTTTTGTATTTTTTTCCATCAAAAAGTCTATTCAAGTACAAAATTTTATCAAAATACACTGACAAATGAATGTATTATTAAATTACAAATCTTAATGAAAAAACTTTTTTTTTGGATTTGAAAAAAATGTTGGGAAGTCCCAGAAATAATTTCCCAAAATTTTTTTCAAAATCTATAAAAATCTTTTATATCGGAACTAAAATGTGACTTTTGGATCGTTTTTAATTTTCGAAAAACCCGAGGTGCCCTAAATTGAGGGCATATAGCTCCCCTTTTGATAAGTCTACACTTAAGCTCGAAATTCTAAACTTAAGCTCGAAATTCTAAACTTAAGCTCGAAATTCTAAACTTAAGCTCGAAATTCTAAACTTAAGCTCGAAATTCTAAACTTAAGCTCGAAATTCTAAACTTAAGCCATCTGAAATTTTATGATAATTGAGATTAGCTTTAAAAGGTTTTTGAATTATTTCCCTAATTTTTTTTTCAACCCACTGTGCGCTGTAGGCTTACCGCCGATGGAGAATGCTGTAGTTATTAATAATTCTAATAAAAATTACAGTACAGCACTTCATTTTTCCGTGACTGGGGCTCGAACCCAGATTCAATGTGATATGTTATACTTATTCTCGACGTGCTAACCAACTAAGCCACAGCACCCTCTCAAAATGAATATGTTTTCAAATTGTGAAATCGTAAATTTCAAATCATTCTTATAAATTATAAAACATTTTCACACAAAAACCTGTCACTTCTGACCCATTTTGAAAAGTCAAAAATTTTAAATGACAATCAACAATTTTCTTTCTGCTTTCCTAACACTTCAACTGAACAACCCAATTGTTGGTTGTCTTAAGTTTTTATAGAGTGCAATCCCCCTAAAAAGAAACTTTTCAAATACAAAAATATTGTAAATTAGTTTTTCTTTATATTAAACAATATTTCTCCATGTTAACTATTTCATTTGTTTAACACGATGAAGTTATTACTTACAACATCATTTAGCAACATTTCTATATATTGCTGGGAAAAACAGCAACCAACAACAGCAACATTCAATTTCCAATTTTTAACAATGAATACAAGGAAAAATAGGGTCACTTTTAGATTATCAGCGACAGCTAATGCAATGCAACATGAGGTTTTTCTTCCAGCTTTCGTTGACTAAATAAATCAATAGCCAAGAGGGAAACACTTTAGGAAAAAATCCATTTAGGAGCCAGTGGCTTTTCTATCGATTTTCTCGAATGCAATGACAAACACAAGCTATTAGAGCTGAGTTGAATTAGTGGAATTGGATATCACCACCATCATCGTTTTTGTTGTTGTTGGCGTTATCATCAACATTGCCAACATCATTAGCAGCAGCAACAGCAACATTTCATTGATTTTAAAATTTCCTTGTCTAGTTTAGTAAAAATAAAACTACATATCGGTTGAGGGGTAAAAAAATGGAAAAACACGATTTAGGTTATGTTCAAACTTTGTTGCCTTTTTTGTTTTTCTGTTGTAAATTTACACTATTATCATCTTCCTTTCATCAGAGACCCATTGACAACAACGGCAGTGTCTTTCCCACTACATTGGAAATACCGCAAAAATGTGAACTAGAATTACACTCAAAAATTGGAGTTGGTAAAATTAGGTTTCATAACGAATTAATTATTTAAAATGATTTATCTAACGATTGTTGGACCGAAAAATATAGAAACATTTTCAAAATGAAATTTTTTCTATAGAAAAATTTACAAAATGAAATTTTTTCTATAGAAAAATTTTCAAAATGAAATTTTTTCTATAGAAAAATTTTCAATATGAAATTTTTTCTATAGAAAAATTTTCAACATGAAATTTTTTCTATAGAAAAATTTTCAACAGGAAATTTTTTCTATAGAAAAATTTTTAAAATTAATTTTTTTCTATAGAAAAATTTTTAAAATTAAATTTTTTCTATAGAAAAATTTTTAAAATAAAATTTTTTCTATAGAAAAATTTTTACAATAAAATTTTTTCTATAGAAAAATTTTCAATATGAAATTTTTTCTATAGAAAAATTTTCAATATGAAATTTTTTCTATAGAAAAATTTTCAATATGAAATTTATTCTATAGAAAAATTTTCAATATGAAATTTTTTCTATAGAAAAATTTTCAATATGAAATTTTTTCTATAGAAAAATTTTCAATATGAAATTTTTTCTATAGAAAAAATTTCAATATGAAATTTTCAATATGAAATTTTTTCTATAGAAAAATGTTCACTGTGAAATTTTTTCTATAGAAAAATTTTCAATATGAAATTTTTTCTATAGAAAAATTTTCAATATGAAATTTTTTCTATAGAAAAATTTTCAATATGAAATTTTTTCTATAGAAAAATTTTCAATATGAAATTTTTTCTATAGAAAAATTTTCAATATGAAATTTTTTCTATAGAAAAATTTTCAATATGAAATTTTTTCTATAGAAAAATTTTCAATATGAAATTTTTTCTATAGAAAAATTTTCAATATGAAATTTTTTCTATAGAAAAATTTTCAATATGAAATTTTTTCTATAGAAAAATTTTCAATATGAAATTTTTTCTATAGAAAAATTTTTAAGATGAAATTTTTTCTGTAGAAAAATTTTTAATATGAAATTTTTTCTATAGAAAAATTTTGAATATGAAATTTTTTCTATAGAAAAATTTTCAATATGAAATTTTTTCTATAGAAAAATTTTCAATATGAAATTTTTTCTATAGAAAAATTTTCAATATAAAATTTTTTCTATAGAAAAATTTTCAATATGAAATTTTTTCTATAGAAAAATTTTCAATATGAAATTTTTTCTATAGAAAAATTTTCAATATGAAATTTTTTCTATACAAAAATTTTTAAGATGAAATTTTTTCTGTAGAAAAATTTTTAATATGAAATTTTTTCTATAGAAAAATTTTCAATATGAAATTTTTTCTATAGAAAAATTTTCAATATGAAATTTTTTCTATAGAAAAATTTTCAATATGAAATTTTTTCTATAGAAAAATTTTCAATATGAAATTTTTTCTATAGAAAAATTTTCAATATGAAATTTTTTCTATAGAAAAATTTTCAATATGAAATTTTTTCTATAGAAAAATTTTCAATATGAAATTTTTTCTATAGAAAAATTTTCAATATGAAATTTTTTCTATAGAAAAATTTTCAATATGAAATTTTTTCTATAGAAAAATTTTCAATATGAAATTTTTTCTATAGAAAAATTTTCAATATGAAATTTTTTCTATAGAAAAATTTTCAATATGAAATTTTTTCTATAGAAAAATTTTCAATATGAAATTTTTTCTATAGAAAAATTTTCAATATGAAATTTTTTCTATAGAAAAATTTTCAATATGAAATTTTTTCTATAGAAAAATTTTCTATATGAAATTTTTTTGAATATGAAATTTTTTCTATAGAAAAATTTTCAAAATGAAATTTTTTCTATAGAAAAATTTTCAATATGAAACTTTTTCTATAGAAAAATTTTCAAAAAAAATTTTTTCTACAGAAAAATTTTTAATATGTTATTTTTTCTGTAGAAAAATTTTTATTATGAAATTTTTTCTGTAGAAAAATTTTTAATATGAAATTTTTTCTATAGAACAATTTTCAATATGAAATTTTTTCTATAGAAAAATTTTCAATATGAAATTTTTTCTATAGAAAAATTTTCAATATGAAATTTTTTCTATAGAAAAATTTTCAATATGAAATTTTTTCTATAGAAAAATTTTCAATATGAAATTTTTTCTATAGAAAAATTTTTAATATGAAATTTTTTCTATAGAAAAATTTTTAATATGAAATTTTTTCTATAGAAAAATTTTTAATATGAAATTTTTTCTGTAGAAAAATTTTCAATATGAAATTTTTTCTATAGAAAAATTTTCAAAATGAAATTTTTTCTACAGAAAAATTTTTAATATGTAATTTTTATCTGTAGAAAAATTTTTAATAAGAAATTTTTTCTATAGAAAAATATTAAATATGAAATTTTTTTTATAGAAAAAACGGGTCAGAATTTTCTGACCCGTTAAATTTTAAACGGTTGCGGACCGATCAAAAGCCGTTACAAAGAAGTATTTACACTCGGAAATATAGTTGGCTAGGGCATACACTAAGAGAGAAAGCTACTGACATGAATCGTCAAGCTATCGAATATATTTCCCAAGGTTAAAGAAGGTCTAAAAGACCTACTTTAACCTTTAACTTAAAAGTGATGACTACAGATATTTTAATTACTTAACAACTTTTCCTGGTGTATTATTAGTTTCTGCACTGCCTGGTAATATTGTATGGTAACATTGTATATGTATGTATTTATATGTAGGTGGTCGTTAGTTCCATTCGGTCTGTTAACCACTTGTTGAATAGTTCAAGTTTTTTTTACATAAAAGAAGAACAACCAAAGGGAGGACCAACAAAAACAAAATAACATCATTATTTCATGTGCAATAGAGGGAAAGGAGTTACGAGTAAAAACAATTTGATTAAAAACATAATAGAACATCATCGGAACAAAAATGTTATGAAAAGAATGGCGAACTACAGAATCGAGTATTTACTGCTGTTGCAGTCATTCCCCTCAACCCATTTCTAATATAAGAGCAACAAAAAGTGTATTATAAACTTCAAAGGCCGTTTAAATGATGCACAATTCCACGATGCTATGATGTCGGAATGTTTTTGTAGGTTACGCGAATGCCATGTCATGGGTGGTGGTTTGATGGTTCGTTTCTGCAGTTGCAAAGAATAAAATAAAATAAAAAAGAATATAATACAAAAGTGGCACTTTGAAAGTATGGGAAAACATTGCAACGGAAGTAAATATTTGCTAAAGCATTTAGTTATTTTAGTTTTAAACAAAAAATTGTTGTGTTCTTTCCACTAACAACTTATTTTCCCACTTTTATTTTGAATGAATTTTATAAAATAAATAATTTAAATTTCTAAATACTTTTGTTTTATTTTAATTTGGAAAACTATTTGTCAGGTGTGTATGAGACCAAGAGACTATGGGTATGCATGTGCTGTTCTCTACAGGTATTTAATTATTTACCGGCAAAACACACCTGTTAGTTTAAAAGTTTCTTTTTTGTTCCTGTTTTAAGTTAAATTAGAATTTTATAGTGTTAGAAAAATTATTTTATTCAATTATAAGAGAAAACAAAATAACCTGGAAGCAAAGGAAAGTGGTGGAAATTTTATATATTTTAGAAACTTTTTAATTAAAACTGACATTTTCGTATAGAAGGTGAAGATTAATCTGGGTTTTGAATAGAAAAATTTTAATTTTTAATGAGTGTTCCTAATCAGAATTAAAGAGTGCTCTAAATAAAATTTGTAGTTGGATTTTCTTAAATAAAAATCAAACCTTTTAATATAAAAACTCTACAAAATACGCAAATATAATGACATATTATACAAAATCATTTAGCATTAAAATGTTTACTTAGTACTCGGGTTTTGCAAAATTATCGAAACCCTCCCATTAAAGATTTTACAGTTGCTTCTGATACCTTTTTGGAGCATGTGTTTCACCTGCGCTTAAAATCGGACATGTTCTTGGAAATCTTTCCTGTGTTCTTCAATTCCTTTTTTACCAGAGCCCAATACCTTTCCACAGGCCGAAGTTCTGGACAGTTAGGTGGATTTGCCTCTCGTGGTACAAAAATGACATTATTTTGTGAGTACCACTCAAGTGTCTTTTTTCCATAATGGCATGATGCCAAATCGGGCCAAAAAAATGTAGTCACTCTGTGCTCTCTTAAAAAGGGTAACAGCCGTTTTTGTAGGCACTCCTTTATATAAATTTCTGTGTTTATTGTGCCAGATGCCACAAACACTTTACTTCTTTTGCCACAACTGCAAATAGCTTGCCACACGAGAAACTTCTTAGGGAATATTGTTTGTTTTTTTGTGCGAAACTCTTGCCGAACATTGCCCCGTTTATCAGCAACATAAAAATCTTGACCAGGAAGTTGAGAAAAGGCTGCCAGTACGTATGTTTCATCATCCATCACACAACAGGTGTATTTTTTTATAAAATCAGACTTCAATTTTTTCGCTCGTTTTTTGCTTCTAAGTTCTTTATAGCATTGCGATCTGGAACCTTTTGGACTTTGTATGTCTTCAGTCCAGCATAAGCTTTGACTCTATGTGCAAAATTCGTAGAACATTTGACCGTACGAGCTGCTTTTCTTAAAGAAGTGTTAGGCGCTCTTCGAAAGAGTCGCTCGACTTCTTTTGCCTTACCAATATCTGTAGGACCTTTTTTCCTCCCTGATCCAGGTTTTCTTTCAATGCTCAAGTTTTCCTTATACCGTCTGATGGCATTAGAAACCGTTCGAGGGTCAACTTTCAAATTTTTAGCTATTTTTTTAAAAGTCCATGACGGATTTTTTTAAAAAGTTTTAATTATATTTTCACGAACTTTTTTTTCGCAGTCCATTTTGATTGAAATAACTATTGAAAATTAATAATTTCTAAAATAATAGTATCTGACATATCTATAGAAACTAACTTGATCAAAAAATAAATTATTTCTTGCACTATGGATAAATTTTGTCTAAAATAGTAAATGCATATTTTTTTTAGAACACTCTTTATTTATTGTTGGCATTAAATATGAACACAATAGGGGTCAGGATTAAAGTTACTAAAGAATTTAAGCTACCAAAAAAACTAAATAGATATATTTATTGGTTTGCATTTATATTCTAAAATAAGTAAGAAAGTGTTAAAGTCGTTAAGGCGCGATCACTAGAGTTCCCCAAAAAATAAAACATATTTTTTAAGACGCATACACTTTAATCAAAAACAAAAGATGTTGCACTTCCATTCATTGAATTGCCGTATGGTCGTTTTGAAAAGTCCCATAAAAAGAGAGTTTACCGTTATTACTCTAATTCGGAAGCAACTAGTGGAGACGATTATCTAATAAGAGAAAGCTGAGGCACACACACGTGCTCATGAAATGTATGTTTGTTTGTGAGTTTATGTGTTTTTTATTTTTCGTTCTCCACTTTAATTTAACTTTTGACAGAAAATAAATGTATAGATACATATATACATTTATTCTATAATATTTTTATATTATAGAATCTTTTGAAATCGTTTTGAAAAGTCCCATAAAAAGAGAGTATACCGTTATTACTCTAATTCGAAAGCAACTAATGGAGACGATTATCTAATAAGAGAAAGCTAAGGCACACACACGTGCTCATAAAACGTATGTTTGTTTGTGCGTGTTTTTCATTTTTCGTTATCCACTTTAATTTTACTTTTGACAGAAAATAAATGTATAGATATATACATTTATTCATGTGTGTGAAGATAAATATACCGAGTTAAATATGTCTTTGGTATGGTTATAAAAAATATCGCATGCGATAAAAAAGTTTTCAGTATTTTTAATATGGATATTTTTACAGAAATTTTCAACATTTTAATAAATTTATATTATAAAAATTGCAGTTATATTAAATAATATCATCGAATTTACCTTTATATACAATAAAAGGCAAATTTAAATAGTTTTTGTCACATATTTAATATAAAAAGTTCTTAATAAAAAAATTAGGCATATGAGTTTTCTGACAGATTTGGCCACTGTGGCCAAACGCTAAGATGTCAACGAATTGAAGCTAGTGGAGAATAAAGTCAAGGAATACTACTATTAAACTACGTTAATGGTTTTTCCGAATTGTATTTGAGAGAAATTTTATACTTTGTTGAAAATATGACTTAGTCAAAAAATGTCATATGAGTTCTCTGAAGGATTTGGCCACTGTGGCCAAACGCTAAGATGTCAATCAATGGGAGATAGTGGAGAATAAAGGCAAGGGATAATACTATTAAACTACGTTAATGGTTTTTCTGAATTGTATTTGAGAGCAATTTTATACTTTGTTGAAAATATGACTTAGTCAAAAAAATTATATATGAGTTCTCTGAAGGATTTGGCCACTGTGGCCAAACGCTAAGATGTCAATGAATAGGAGCTAGTGGAGAATAAAGGCAAGGAATACTACTATTTAACTACGTTAATGGATTTTCTGAATTGTATTTGAGAGCAATTTTATACTTTGTTGAAAATATGACTTAGTGAAAAAATTACATATGAGTTCTCTGAGGGAATTGGCCACTGTGGCCAAACGCTAAGATGTCAATCAATGGGAGATAGTGGAGAATAAAGGCAAGGAATACTACTATTTAACTACGTTAATGGCTTTTCTGAATTGTATTTGAGAGCAATTTTATACTTTGTTGAAAATATGACTTAGTCAAAAAAATTACATATGAGTTCTCTGAGGGAATTGGCCACTGTGGCCAAACGCTAAGATGTCAATCAATGGGAGCTAGTGGAGAATAAAGCCAAGGAATACTACTATTAAACTATGTTAATGGTTTTTCCGAATTGTATTTGAGAGAAATTTTATACTTTGTTGAAAATATGACTTAGTCAAAAAAATGTCATATGAGTTCTCTGAGGGATTTGGCCACTGTGGCCAAACGCTAAGATGTCAATGAATGGGAGATAGTGGAGAATAAAGGCAAGGAATACTACTATTAAACTATGTTAATGGTTTTTCTGAATTGTATTTGAGAGAAATTTTATACTTTGTTGAAAATATGACTTAGTCAAAAAATGTCATATGAGTTCTCTGAAGGATTTGGCCACTGTGGCCAAACGATAAGATGTCAATAAATGGGAGATAGTGGAGAATAAAGGCAAGGAATAATACTATTAAACTACGTTAATGGTTTTTCCGAATTGTATTTGAGAGAAATTTTATACTTTGTTGAAAATATGACTTAGTCAAAAAATGTCATATGAGTTCTCTGAGGGATTTGGCCACTGTGGCCAAACGCTAAGATGTCAATAAATGGGAGCTAGTGGAGAATAAAGGCAAGGAATACTACTATTTAACTACGTTAATGGTTTTTCTGAATTGTATTTGAGAGCAATTTTATATATTGTTGAAAATATGACTTAGTCAAAAAAATTACATATGAGTTCTCTGAGGGAATTGGCCACTGTGGCCAAACACTAAGATGTCAATCAATGGGAGCTAGTGGAGAATAAAGGCAAGGAATACTACTATTAAACTACGTTAATGGTTTTTCCGAATTGTATTTGAGAGAAATTTTATACTTTGTTGAAAATATGACTTAGTCAAAAAATGTCATATGAGTTCTCTGAGGGATTTGACCACTGTGGCCAAACGCTAAGATGTCAATGAATGGGAGCTAGTGATGAATAAAGGCAAGGAATACTACTATTTAACTACGTTAATGGTTTTTCTGAATTGTATTTGAGAGAAATTTTATACTTTGTTGAAAATATGACTTAGTCAAAAAATGTCATATGAGTTCTCTGAAGGATTTGGCCACTGTGGCCAAACGATGAGATGTCAATAAATGGGAGATAGTGGAGAATAAAGGCAAGGAATAATACTATTAAACTACGTTAATGGTTTTTCCGAATTGTATTTGAGAGAAATTTTATACTTTGTTGAAAATATGACTTAGTCAAAAAATGTCATATGAGTTCTCTGAGGGATTTGGCCACTGTGGCCAAACGCTAAGATGTCAATAAATGGGAGCTAGTGGAGAATAAAGGCAAGGAATAATACTATTTAACTACGTTAATGGTTTTTCTGAATTGTATTTGAGAGCAATTTTATACTTTGTTGAAAATATGACTTAGTCAAAAAAATTACATATGAGTTCTCTGAAGGAATTGGCCACTATGGCCAAACGCTAAGATGTCAATGAATGGGAGCTAGTGGAGAATAAAGGCAAGGAATACTACTATTTAACTACGTTAATGGTTTTTCTGAATTGTATTTGAGAGCAATTTTATATATTGTTGAAAATATGACTTAGTCAAAAAAATTACATATGAGTTCTCTGAGGGAATTGGCCACTGTGGCCAAACACTAAGATGTCAATCAATGGGAGCTAGTGGAGAATAAAGGCAAGGAATACTACTATTAAACTACGTTAATGGTTTTTCCGAATTGTATTTGAGAGAAATTTTATACTTTGTTGAAAATATGACTTAGTCAAAAAATGTCATATGAGTTCTCTGAGGGATTTGACCACTGTGGCCAAACGCTAAGATGTCAATGAATGGGAGCTAGTGATGAATAAAGGCAAGGAATACTACTATTTAACTACGTTAATGGTTTTTCTGAATTGTATTTGAGAGAAATTTTATACTTTGATGAAAATATGACTTAGTCAAAGTATAAAATTTCTCTCAAATACAATTCAGAAAAACCATTAACGTAGTTAAATAGTAGTATTCCTTGCTTTTATTCATCACTAGCTCCCATTCATTGACATCTTAGCGTTTGGCCACAGTGGTCAAATCCCTCAGAGAACTCATATGACATTTTTTGACTAAGTCATATTTTCAACAAAGTATAAAATTTCTCTCAAATACAATTCGGAAAAACCATTAACGTAGTTTAATAGTAGTATTCCTTGCCTTTATTCTCCACTAGCTGTCATTGATTGACATCCTAGTGTTTGGCCACAGTGGCCAATTCCCTCAGAGAACTCATATGTAATTTTTTTGACTAAGTCATATTTTCAACAAAGTATAAAATTGCTCTCAAATACAATTCAGAAAAGCCATTAACGTAGTTAAATAGTAGTATTCCTTGCCTTTATTCATCACTAGCTCCTATTCATTGACATCTTAGCGTTTGGCCACAGTGGTCAAATCCCTCAGAGAACTCATATGACATTTTTTGACTAAGTCATATTTTCAACAAAGTATAAAATTTCTCTCAAATACAATTCGGAAAAACCATTAACATAGTTTAATAGTATTATTCCTTGCCTTTATTCTCAACTAGCTCCCATTCATTGACATCTTAGCGTTTGGCCACAGTGGTCAAATCCCTCAGAGAACTCATATGACATTTTTTTGACTAAGTCATTTTTTCAACAAAGTATAAAATTTCTCTCAAATACAATTCGGAAAAACCATTAACGTAGTTTAATAGTAGTATTCCTTGGCTTTATTCTCCACTAGCTCCCATTGATTGACATCTTAGCGTTTGGCCACAGTGGCCAATTCCCTCAGAGAACTCATATGTAATTCTTTTTCCCAAGTCATATTTTCAACAAAGTATAAAATTGCTCTCAAATACAATTCAGAAAAACCATTAACGTAGTTAAATAGTAGTATTTCTTGCCTTTATTCTCCACTAGCTCCCATTCATTGACATCTTAGCGTTTGGCCACAGTGGTCAAATCCCTCAGAGAACTCATATGACATTTTTTGACTAAGTCATATTTTCAACAAAGTATAAAATTTCTCTCAAATACAATTCGGAAAAACCATTAACGTAGTTTAATAGTAGTATTCCTTGCCTTTATTCTCCACTAGCTTCAATTCGTTGACATCTTAGCGTTTGGCCACAGTGGCCAAATCTGTCAGAAAACTCATATGCCTCATTTTTTTACTAAGAACTTTTTATATTAAATATGTGACAAAAACTATTTAAATTTGCCTTTTGTTGTATATGCAGGTAAATTCGATGATATTTTTTAATATAACTGCAATTTTATAATATAAATTTATTAAAATGTTGAAAATTTCTGTAAAAATATCCATATTAAAAATACTGAAAACTTTTTTATCGCATGCGATATTTTTTATAACTATACCAAAGACATATTTAACTCGGTATATTTATCTTCACACACATCATTTATTCTATAATATTTTTATATTATAGAATCTTTGCTCTAATTTTTTTCGAATGTTGTCAAAACTGCTATAAAAGTATTATGGACCTAGAACCAGCGGAACCCCTTGCGCTATCATCGCAAAGGAGAAAGTGGCATATTTTTGCCCAGTCTATGGAGAATTTATGTTGAATTTTTTTCTTTCAATATTGTGTGAGATTAACCCTTTTATTCCCGGAGTCAAAAGTTAAAATTTAGATTTTTTAGTTTTTCATGGCAAAATTACAAAAATGTAACCCTTTATTGGCGAATTTTAAAAAAAAATTAATTAGAATTATTATTTTATACAAGGTTCAAGAATAAATTTTAAACTTTGAAAAACATGGAGTTTTCTATTTGGTTCTCATGTATGTTTAAGGTTAAAATCAAGTTTTTTTTTAATAAATAACATAATCCTGGTATTAAATAATTAATTTTAAACATTTTTGTGCCCAGCTTGTGTTCAGGGTAATCATGATACCCCCACATTTCCAACTGTACCGTCAACCCTACTTTATTTAGTAATGGGGATTTGTGGATTCAGCCAGTAGAATTAGCCTAATTTCTTGGCTTTGATCTATTAACAGATCCCCCATAAAAACAAAATTATAAAATTGTAAATGTTAGAGCTGTTACAACAATGTGGCCTATGCCACATTTCCCGCCTTTACTCTACACCATTTTCAATTGAAATTGAGAAATATTCATCTTAAATTGAGAATATTGAATTGAAATTGAGAAATTTTCAATTGAAATTGAGAATTTTCAATTGAAATTGTGAATTTTCAATTAAAAATGAGAAATTTTCAATTGAAATTGAGAAAACCTTAATTGGAAATGAGAAACATTCAATTGAAATTGAGAAATTTTCAAATGAAATTGAGAATTTTTGAAATGAGGTTGAATTTTTTAATTGAAATTGAGAAGTTTTCAATTGAAAATGGGAAATTTTCAATTGAAATTGAGAAATTTTCAATTGAAATTGAGAAATTTTCAATTGAAATTGAGAAATTTTAAATTTAAATTGAGAATTTTTCAGTTGAAATTGAGAAAACCCAAAATGAAATTTCAATTTAGGTTTTCTCATTTTCAATTCTAAAATTCTCAATTTCAATTGAAAATTTCTCATTTTCAATTGGAAATTTCTCATTTCAAATTGAAAATTTCTCATTTTCAATTGAAAATTTCTCAATTTCAATTCAAAAAAATCAACCTCATTTTCAATTGGGCTTTTCACAATTTCAATTGTAGAATTCTCAATTTAAATTTAAAAATTCTCAATTTCAATTGAATGTTTCTAATTTTCAATTGGGATTTTCTCAATTTCAATTTACAAATTCTCATTTTCAATTGAAAAATTCTCAATTTCAATTGAATATTTCTCAATTTCAATTGAAAATTTCTCATTTTCAACTGAAAATTCTCAATTTCTATTGAATATTTCTCAATATCAATTGAAAAATCTCAATTTCAATTGAAAATTTCTCAATTTCAATTGAACATTCTCAATTCCAATTGAATATTTCTCAATTTCAATTGAAAATTCTCAATTTCAATTGAAAATTTCTTTCGTTGAAAATTTCTCAATTACAATTGAAAATGGTGTAGTAATCGTATGTGTACAAGAACTTATTTGTTTGCGGTGGATTGGACTCAAGTATGACATAAAATCAAATGTCTACAAACACAACTTCCTCCAACTCAATGTAAAACCCTCTGAGTTTTGATTCAATTAGGGAAAAGTTTCAGAAACACCTCGAAAATCATATTAACACTTTCACGCCGGCGCTTACCACCGGTGGCTCGCACATGTCTGCCTGATTGGGTGGCGCGTACCAACGGTGGCTCGCACAGAATTTTCTCATCGGGCGGCGCGTACCTCCGGTGGCTTGCATATGATTGTACTACCAATATAGCATCGAAAGAAAAATGCAGACCCATGGAGACTGTTTTCCCGTGCGATAATCTTTCGTTGAAACATTTAGTTCGGAACCGTCCGATGGAAAAGCTTTCAGCGCAACCGACTATGGGCGCGAAACATGAATTGCAGTGCCGGCGTGAACGTGTTAAAGCTTTAAACATATAAACATAAACATTTACACATAATTACAATAATAAAAATAATGCTTTAACAAAGCTTCCGAATTTCATTCCTCACATTTGACCTTAGTGCGGTATGTTATCATAATATCGAGCCTCCTTGAGTAAAGTGCTGATAGTCCCCATATCTAAATCTTGATATCTTGATCTTTTGAGGTTCAAAAACAGCAAAAAGTTGATCGGGCCTTAATCTGGTGAATGCAGGATTCGAAGCCATGCAACTTTGAATTCGTTTTAATGTATGACATGTTGCTTTGTCTTATAAAACTGTTCATCTTTTGATATTAAAAAGCTCTTCTTCTTCTGTTATCCTTGACTCCCAGTGGAGCATAGGGCCTCGAAATAATAATTGAGGCCCTATGCTTAAAAAGCACTAATGGTTGATAATTTTGATAGTTTTTAACTTTTCAAGATAATCAATGATATTTATATAATCGTTTTCCCATGTTGAGTTATCAAGTACAGTCAGTGTAAAATTGATAAAAGAAATCGGATACAATTCTATTTACAATCTGATAATATAAATACTTCGGTTTTGGGTGAATAGGGAAAGATTATGAGGAAATTGCGATCTAAATTCAAGATTAGAAAGATTGGCTAACTATGGACTAACTAAGATCAAGAAGTTCGAACATCACTGATTTGCTCTGAAGACCTGTTTTAAAGTTCATTCTCATATTTGTCAAAAAATTTAAAGAAAACTTTGAAAATTTTACTTCTTAAAACAATTTAAAAAAACTCATTTGTTTTCCCTTCTTTAGGAAAAAATATCATTATAAAATAAACAAACAAAAACTTATGTTTCCCTCTTAATTTTATGCACTTTCCTTTCATTACTGGTTCCTTTCTGAAGTCAATTCACACAAACATCAAAGGTATTTTTTTATTTTTTTCCTACTTTGTCAACGAAAGTATAAAATTCTCAACTAAATATAATGTGTATGTACGTTTTTATGAAATTGAAATTCTAAAATATTCGCTTGGTTTGAGTTCGCTCACAAACACATCACACAACTAAGTATGAAATTTATAAAAGACATCATCAACCTAAAACAGCAAACAACTTGTTGATCATACACGTCATTGATACAGAAGGAAATTATGATGTTATTCGTGTTGGGATGTAGTTTTAGTTGTTTTACTTATAATATAACATAGATTGTCGTCGTTCTCATGTATTTTCTGTTTTTAAATTGTTCAGTTGGAAACGTAAACGTTTAAATAATAAGCCAAAGAATTCACTCTCTCGAATTGTTGTGTGACATAATTTTCTTTGTTTTTTTTTTTTTTGTGCAATAATTATGAGTAGACGTCGTGTAAATTCCACGGTCCAATCACCATTAATACTAGTTTTTGTGTTATTATTGTTAATATGATTATAATGTTGTTCATAAACACGATTATTATAGAGATCCCAGCAAACATTTGATATGAAAAAATGATTCATAACCAGGGTAAAGTAACAGCCTGTTCACAAAACTTTCATACCCCAGTAAGAAAAAAGGTTTATTCTCAAATTGAGGATGATTTGAAAATAAATGTTTTTTCAAAGGTCAAAGGTTTGATACTGATTTGATACTGATTTAAGAATAATAGCGTTCTCAACAAAAAGGGGACTTTATTCTCAAATTGAGAAATGCCTTTATTCTCAAATCATTATCAAACCTCATTCTCAAAGGTTTTTCAAATGTGGA
The DNA here is from genome assembly GCA_933228675.1 of Stomorhina lunata. Taxonomy (NCBI): domain Eukaryota; kingdom Metazoa; phylum Arthropoda; class Insecta; order Diptera; family Rhiniidae; genus Stomorhina; species Stomorhina lunata. The sequence continues at coordinate 92,450,787 of OW121740.1, read as the reverse complement.
TATCAACTACATGTGGAACATAAATAAAATGGCGTTGTATTTTTGATATTTTTGAGTTTGCTTATTTTGTTTTTGAGAACGGTGCATCGTATTTGAATTCTTTTGCTTAAAATATATTTTTTTATTGTTAGGTAAGAAAAATTTTAAGAAACAAAGAAAATTTACTTATGCATAGCAATATTATTGAATTTTTAATCTTGAGCAAGGTTTTATGGTCAAATATGGATCATTTTCAAAAAATCCGAATGAAATAACGAATTTCTTTGAAATGCAATGCCATTCCATTAAAATATCTTAAACATTAATTTTTTTTAACATAAATTATTTTTTTAATGTTTGAAAAAAATTTGAAATAAGGTTTGATATCAAATTTATATAACACCATTTTTCAAAATATTCTCAAATCATCTTAGGGTTTGATAATGATTTGAGAATAACCTTTATTCTCAATTTGAGAAACTATCATTTTTCAAACGTTTATACTCAAATGAACCCTCATTTGAAAATGAATGTAAATCTCAAACATCTGTTTAGGTTTGAAAAAATTTTGAAAAAAACGTTTGATATCAAATTTAAAAATCATCATATTTCAAACGTGTGACACTGTTCTTACTGGGACGTTAGAAGGCAATCGAATACTAGCCTAACGATTAAGCTCTAATTTGAGTTCATTTTCTTTTTTCTTTTAGAAGTAAAAGCTTCGTAATGAAATATCAAATAATAGTATTGCCATGATATATTTTATTACTTTTTTGAAAGCTTTTCCTGTAAAACTTAAGACTTTTGTAAAATGATGTTAACCCTAAAATTAAATAAATCAAAAATAAATAAAAACAAAAAATTAAAAAAATTTAAAATTTTTTTTTCAAAATTAAACATTTTTTCAATGATGTTCTGAGTACGAAAAAGACAAGTATTAAGTGAAAAAGTTCGGGGCTTAGGAACAAGTTCCCTGATTTCGATAGACCGGATTCTAAAGTAACTAGAAACGATAGAACATTGTGACACTCCAGTGGCTCAGTGGAGTTGCATACCGACGAGCACGTTCACCCTTTCCTTTCGGTCGAGTAGCTCTTACAACGATAGAAGCTCTTACAAATGATAGAAAAGTGTGACACTCCAGTGGTTCAATAGAGTTGGATACCATGCACTCTTACATAGACCCTATTCCGAAAAATGTATTGCGTACCGGTAAAATACAACTCTCAGGTATGGGCCGGTGCTTTAAGGTTTATTTTGGAACTTCTTGACCGAGTACAGGAGAGCAAAAGTGCTCATCGGTAACAATAGGTTATCCAACTCTATTGTTCTATTGTTACTACTTTGGAATGTGCTCTAACAAAATCAGGAAACTTGTTTTCGATACATGAACTTTCTTACGCAATGCACGCCTATCAGTTAGAGCTCATCCTTTCGTAGTCGACTGACCAGTAGACAGACGATACTCTACAGATAGACGATATGCTAGCCGTACAGTTCGTATGTAGAATTTGCTACCCGCAGAAGTTTTTCCAACCAGTTGCAATATAGGGAACTTTAAATCCAAATGTTTACAAACATTACCTCCCACAACCTTTTCCTAGTTTCTACACAATGCATTGTATTGTGTTCAGGTCCTAAAAAAAAATTAAATAACCGTTTTTTTTTGTTTCCCAGGCGATTAGAATTTTTAAATTGCCTGATTTGACATTTACTTCCGTCTATACATTTTATATACGAACCAAAATTTTAAAAGCTCTTTCTCGTTTCACTCAAAAAAAAAATTTCAAAAACCAAAAGTTCAATTTTTTCGTAAGTTGACGTACAATTTGAAAAAATTGTAGTTTCAAAAACAGGCTGTAAGTCAACATATCGAGGGTTTATATTCAAAAAGTGCTATCTACAAATTCACAATTTTACAGGAGAGCAAAAAAACTGTTTTTGTCATTAACTATAAGAGTTGTAAATAAACTTTATTCTACAATACCATTCAAATTGCGGCTAAGATTTTGTACAAATTAAGTTTTTTTATTAACTCCTTATATTTGCGCTATTATATCGGGTGTTTTTTATTTTGTCAGCTGTCAAGCGATTAATATTTAGTTTGGTTTGCCATTTCATCATGAACAGGTTGACAAAAGAACAACGCTTGCAAATCGTGCAAATTTATTTCGTAAATAATGGTTCAGTTCGCGAAGTTTACCGCAAGCTCCGTCCATTTTATGGTCGACATAATCGTCCATTAGAGCAATTAATTCTGTTAACCATGGATCGTTTTCGCACTACGTTTACTCTATGTGCATCCGCAGCGACGTCGAACAGTGCGCACCGAAGAAACAATTGCCGCTGTAGAGCAAAGTGTTGAAGAGGACCCGAATGAATCGATTCGCCACCGTGCACAGCAATTGGAGCTTTGTCCATCAACTTTATGGAAGATTTTGCGCAAAGATCTTGTCTTGCGACCTTACAAGATCCAGCTTGTGCAAGAATTAAAGCCGCGAGACCATGCAATGCGTCGTGATTTTGGTGTATGGGCCGAAAATGAGATTGATCTCGATGCTGATTTTCATCGCAAAATTTTGTTCAGTGATGAGGCTCATTTTTGGTTGAATGGCTACGTCAACAAGCAAAATCGCCGCATTTGGAGTGAAGAGAATCCACATGAGACCCTTGAGACGCCATTACATCCACAAAAACTGACTGTTTGGTGTGCTCTATGGGCTGGTGGAGTCATTGGGCCATACTTCTTCCGAAATAATGCTGGAGAGTCAGTTACCATAAATGGAGACCGGTATAGAGCCATGATAACCGACTATTTTGTTCCCCAATTGGATGGCATGAATGTGGATGAGTTGTGGTTCCAACAAGACGGCGCTACATGCCACACAGCGCACGTCACAATTGATTTATTGAAGGAAACATTCGATGAGCGCATAATTTCGTGGAATGGACCTGTCAATTGGCAACCAAGATCGTGCGATTTGACACCACTGGATTATTTTCTTTGGGGATATGTGAAGTCGCTCGTCTACGCCAACAAACCAGAAACGTTAGGGGACTTGGAAGCCAACATTCGTGGCGTTATTGCCAACATACGGCCCCATATGCTCGAAAAAGTAGTTGAAAATTGGACCTGTAGAATTGGCTTTATGGCCGTCGCGGCTGGCTCGACCACATGCCCGAAATCATATTTAAACATTAATGGCATAAAATTATCCTTCCAATAAAGCCAAATTGATGGACATTAAAACGATTTTCTTGTGTTTTATTTCAATTCGAAGTTCTATACCTCTAAAAAAAACACCCATTAGTAATAGTACTTCTTACGAGTTAAATTTTTATCGTTTCAAATACTAAAGCAACAAAAAAAATATAATGAAAATTTGGACTTTTATCAAAATATTACGAATTTTAATTAAAATAATAAATTGTTATGAATAAAACAAGATTTAATTCTTATATGACCTTAATTTACAATCTGTTAAGGTCAAAGCCAAATGTTTTAGAATTATTTTTCATTCTTAAAATTTATATGACATATAACAGATAAGCCAAAGAACACGTTTCTTTTAATAACCATTTTGGTCGAAAATGTAGATAGCACTTTTTGAATATAAAGCGTCGATATGTTAGGATGTCTAAAAATTCGAAAAAGTTTTTTATCATCATGATTATAACCATTTTACCTCTATAAAGATACCTTGACCATTTTATAGGAATGTCATTCCCAAACAAATGGCTCAAAATCCCATAAAATATATTCTTATGAAATTCTAAGACGATTAAACGAAGTTTCTATCTGTTAAAAGTAGAGGTTGGCACAAAGAAAACAAAAAGAAACGTGTTTTACTCCATTTTTTAACTATTTCTATCAAAAATGTTTCTATAGAAAATTTTTTTATCAAAAATGTTTCTATAGAAAATTTTTTTTATCAAAAATGTTTCTATAGAAAATTTTTTTATCAAAAATGTTTCTATAGAAAATTTTTTTTATCAAAAATGTTTCTATAGAAAATTTTTTTATCAAAAATGTTTCTATAGAAAATTTTTTTTATCAAAAATGTTTCTATAGAAAATTTTTTTATCAAAAATTATTTCGTAGAAAATTTTTTTGTATCAAATTTTTGATTAAAAAGTTTTCTATAGAAAATTTTTTTATCAAAAATTTTTCTATCGAAAATTTTTTTATTAAAAATTTTTCTATCGAAAATTTTTTTATTAAAAATGTTTCTATAGAAAATTTTTTTATTAAAAGTTTTTCTATAGAGAAATTTTTTTATTAAATTTTTGATAAAAATGTTTCTATAGAAAATTTTTTTATCAAAAATGTTTCTATAGAAAATTTTTTTATCAAAAATGTTTCTATAGAAAATTTTTTTATCAAAAATTATTCCATAGAAAATTTTTTTGTATCAAATTTTTGATTAAAAAGTTTTCTATGGAAAATTTTTTTATCAAAAATTTTTCTATCGAAAATTTTTTTATCAAAAATTTTTCTATCGAAAATTTTTTTTATCAAAAATTTTTCTATAGAAATTTTTTTATCAAAAATGTTTTTATAGAAAATTTTTTTATTAAAATTTTTTCTATAGAAAAATTTTTTTATCAAATTTTTGATAAAAAGTTTTCTATAGAAAATTTTTTTATCAAAAAGTTTTCTATTGAAAATTTTTTTATTAAAAATTTGTCTATAGAAAATTTTGTTATCAAAAGTTTTTCTATCGAAAATTTTGTTATCAAAAGTTTTTCTATCGAAAATTTTATTATACAAATTTTTCTATCGAAAATTTTTTTATCAAAAATTTTTCTATCGATTTTTTTTAATTTCTCTATAGAAAAATTTTTTACAAAAAAAAATTCTATAGAGAAATTTTTCTTATAAAAAATTTTTCTTTAGACAATTTTTTTTGTCTAAAATTTTTGTATCGAAAATTTTTTATCGAAAATTTTTTTATTAAAATTTTTTCTATAGAAAAATTTTTTTATCAAATTTTTGATAAAAAGTTTTCTATAGAAAATTTTTTTATCAAAAAGTTTTCCATTGAAAATTTTTTTATCAAAAATTTTTCTATCGAAAATTTTGTTATCAAAAGTTTTTCTAACGAAAATTTTGCTATCTAAAGTTTTTCTATCGAAAATTTTGATATAAAAATTTTTCTATCGAAAAATTTTTTATCAAAAATTTTTCTAACGATTTTTTTTTAATTTCTCTATAGAAAAATTTTTGACAAAAAACTTTTTTATGGAGAAATTTTTCTTATCAAAAATTTGTTTTGTCTTAAATTTTTCTATCGAAAATTTTTTTGTTCAAAATTTTTGTATTACAATTTTTTATTAAAAATTTTTCTGTAGAATTTTTCTTTTTTAATTTCTTAGTTTTCTATAGACAATTTTTTTTTTGTCGAAAATTTTTCTATTGAAAATTTTTTTGTATTACAATTTTTTATTAAAAACTATAGAATTTTTCTTTTTAATTTATTTTTTTTTTTTTTTTAATATTTCTATAGAAAATTTCTTTATCAAAAATGTTTCTATAGAAAATTTTTTTTATCAAAAAATTTTCCATAGAAAAATTTTTTTTATCAAATTTTTGATTAAAAAGTTTTCTATAGAAAATTTCTTTATCAAAAATGTTTCTATAGAAAATTTTTTTGTCAAAAATTTTTATATCGAAAATATTGTTATCAAAAGTTTTTCTATCGAAAATTTAGTTATAAAAATTTTTCTATTGAAAATTTTGTTATCAAAAATTTTTCTATTGAAAATTTTGTTATCAAAAATTTTTCTATAGATTTTTTTTTTAATTTCTCTATAGAAAATTTTTAAAAAAAAAAAAATTTGTATAGAAAAATTTTTCTTATCAAAAATTTTTCTATAGACAATTTTTTTGTCTAAAATTATTCCATCGACGATAATCTTCGCTTAATGTTGACATTTGTTGTACACAATAATAATTCGTATTTACTCTGTCCCTCAATATAAGATATAATGTGTGGTTTTCGCTCTGTCTAGAATTAGGGATAATCCTCCTGATGAGATGGTCTAACCAACTACTAATATTTTTTGGTTTTATCAAAAAACTATTTGTTACAATAATTGTAATGAATTGGGATGTTAATGCAATACACTACAGTAAAACTTTTTAATTGAATATTTGATGTCCCAAAATTTTTGATAAATCTTTTTAAAATTTTTTTTGTTTAAAATTTTTGTATTAGAATTTTTTATCAAAAATTTTTCTATTTTTCTTTTTTAATTTCTTATTTTCTATAGACAATTTTTTTTTGTCTAAAATTTTTCTATCGAAAATTTTTTTGTCTAAAATTTTTGTATTAACATTTTTTTGTTTAAAGTTTTTGTATTACAAATTTTTATTAAAAATGTTTCTACAAAAAAATATTTCTATCGAAAAATTTTTAATAGAAATATATTTTTATCGTAAATTTTTCTATAAAAAAAATGATGACAGAAAAATATTTTTATCGAAAAATTTTCCAAAGAAAAATATTTTTATCAAAAATTTTCACGGAAAAATATTTTTATCGAAAAATTTTTCAAAGAGAAATATTGTAAATAGCGTATCGTAAATATCTGAAAAATATAAAATTGTTTAATATTAGAATTTATTTCTGTTTCGAAAAATATTCTCTATTCGGTTAGAATTAATTCAAACAATGTTTACAAAAATAATAGTGTGGTGGCAACAATGTTCGAGTTTATAACTCTTTGTTCTTTCAAACCATGTACATATTTTGTTGCTATAAATTGTATTTTGATTCTGTTTTTGTATTTTCCATATTCCAACTGAATGCGTTTAATACTCATTTTCACAAGTTTCATTAATAATCGCGATATTTACGAAAATCACAAAAAGTCTTCGGCTTCTGGTCGTATGGGCCTGTGCGCCTGGTTAAAATTGTTATAGCGTTAAAACCTTGAAATTTGTCAAAAATGTCTATGTCGGATCTTATGGATTATATTAATTAAGCAAAGGCTCTATAATATAACGATGTTATCGTTTTGAAAATTCCCGTAAAAGAACAGAGTATACCGCTTTTACTCTAATTCGGAAACAACTAATGGAGACGATTATTCAATAAGAAAAATCTAAGGCACACACACGAGCCCATGAAATGTATGTTTGTTTGTGCGTTTATGTTTTTCATTGTTTTTTATCCACTTTAATTTCACTTTTGACAGAAAACAACAATGTATGGAGTGCAATATGTATCTTGTGGAGCCTGTTGGAAACACATGTCCTCCAAGTCCATATCATCAAATTGGGGCCAAAAATATTCGGTTATTATTGAACGGTAGCGTTTCCCATTTACAGTAACGTGCCGGTCTTGATAATCACGGAACAAGTACGGCCCAATGACGCCGTTGGTCCATAAACCGCACCAAACTGTAATTTTTCGGGATGCAATGATGACTCATGGAGTACGTGTGGATTGCTGACTGACCAATAACGCATATTATGTTTATTGACGAAGCCATTCAACCAGAAATGAGCCTCATCGCTGAAGATTATTTTTCTCTTAACGTTGAGGCCACTGACTCCGAATTTCGGTAGTAAATTTTAATAATTTCGACTCGTTGTTGGCTCGTACATCTTTCCATCATGAAATCGCAAACCTTCCTGAAGAGAAATGTCAAAGGAGCAGCAATAAATATGGCGTCATCGGCTGTCCCTGTCGATGTACTTTTGTAGCGTGCCTGTTAAAAAACCCGATATAAAAATGTTGTACTTCGATAAGCCCACAAAAAAGAGAGTATACTCTAATTCGGAAACAACAAATGGAGACGATTATCCAATAAAAGAAAGCTAAGGCACACACACGTGCTCATGAAATGTATGTTTTCTTGTGCGTTTATGTGTTTTTCATTGTTCTTTATCTACTTTAATTTCGCTTTTGACAGAAAACAAATGCATGAAGTGCAATATCTTTATATTATAGAATCTTTTCTTTAAGTGTTTTATTCAAAATAAGATTAGCCGAAAAACTTAGCAGATCATCCTATACTAACTACAACTAATCTTCTAGCAACTTTTGAACAAATTGTTACCCGGGACATGTCTAAAACGTATCCACCACCAAGTCTTTCAAAGTAAAACAAAATAATTTAGTAAATGCATTTTACGTACTTAATATCAATTTAAAATAAAACTGAGTACAACAAAAACAAAAACTAAATTGCATGTAGAAAAAGAAACAACAACAATTAGGTGAAGTTCAAAATTATTACGTTTGAGTCGAAAAAAAACTGGCAACGAAAAAACAAATACAATAAATAAACGCAAAAGAAAATCTATCGTAAAGTTTTCAATTTTAAGTTCAGAGTCATGAGAATAAGTTTATAAATTACACTAGATAAATGGATAGAGATCTTTACGATATAGAAATAGTTGAGATGATGTTATTCGAATTCGTTTGGGATATTTATTTCGAGTTTCGTTGGAATAAATTAATTCGAGCCATAAAAAGCCACACCTTTAATTTATGATCTTAAACAAGTGTTTTTTTGTTTGTGTTTTCATATGAATTTACTTGTTTATTTAAGTGCGTGGTGTAATTGAGAAGTCAATAGAAAAGTTTCGAGTTTTTTTTTTTTTTAAATACTTAAATGGCAAAAGCAGATAGGGACAAGTTTCTGAACATATTTAGAGAAATCCGTTCAAGGGTCCTTCTCATCACGGCGAAATGGACGGACGATTAGGCCCTTGAAATAAATCCAGACAAAACTGAATTAAGTCGGTTGACCAGGAGGTTTTTCACCTATAGCTTAGTTGATTTGCAAGTCGACTATTAAGCATAACATATCAAATTCTGCCTGGGTTCGAGCCCAAGCACGGAAAGATCAGCATCAGTAATTACTTATTTCTATTAAAATTATTAGTTACCACAGCCCTCCTACAGTATAACACGCCGCCGATGTAAACAAAATAAAATTGTCTGCAGAACAAAAAGTTTAAGAAGTGCGTCTACTACAAATGGCGCAATATCACCTTTTTAAAATAGGCATGATGAGAAGATATTGCACTCCATACATTTTTTTTCTGCCAAAAGTGAAATTAAAGTCTCCATTAGTTATTTCCGATTTAAAGTAAAAGCGGTATACTCTCTTTTTATGGGAGTTTTCAAAAAGACCATATGGCAAATCAATGTATGGAAGTGCAATATCTTTAGATTATAGGGTCTTTAAAGTGTTACCTAATATCGGATTAATTAATATTATCTACAAGATCCGACATAGACATTTTTGAAAAATTTCAAGGTTTGGACGCTTACGTATTTTTAACAGACGGATAGACAGAAAAAACTTCGCTCAATCGTTTTAGAATTTCATAAATATTGGATAAAGAACAATGAAAAATACACAAACCAACAAACATTTCATTTGAATAATCGTCTACATTAGTTGTTTCCGAATTAGAATAAAAGCGGTATACTCTTTTTTTTTTGTGGGAGTTTTCAAAACGACCATACGGCAAATCAATGTATGGTAGTGCAACAAATTTATATTATAGAGTCTTTGGGTCAAAAATATTAAGCGTTATCTCACCTTTTTCAATTCGTATATACAACATATGTGTACCATTGTATAAGCAGCATTTGCCTGAGTTCTTGTCTTAAAAGAAATGCCGTTAAGTCCATGGATGAATTCAATATCACCTCATATGTCTCAGGAATTTAGTACCCATCTTATGTAGCTTCTTATATATCGCTAGTCTCATGTAGAAAGGCACTAACTCAAACTTTTTCCGAAATTGATTTTTTTTTGTGATTCCAATGCATTTAACGCAAATACACCACCTCACAAAAATGTAAGGCAATTTTATCAAAATTAGAGGTTACTTCAGTAATTTTCTAAAAGCCAAAACTTATTCCTAAAAAAATATATTTTTTGAAAGCCCTATCTCCTCAAATTAGGATTGTTGCACAAATAATAGAAAACTTTCGAATCTTAAAGCTTTTGGTTGGATGTTTCAATATCACAAGCTTTCCTATTGGTAACTTTTAATATCTAAAGCTTTACTACTAAAAACATTTCATATCGAAAATTTTCCAATAAAAAATAGCCATTAGTAATCTTAAGTTTTCTTATATAAAACTTTCGACGTCGAAAATTTTTCTATTATAAACTATCGATATCGAAAGATTAAGATTTTTGCCGTAAAATATTACAGATCGAAAACATTTTATAAAAAACTTTCCTATAGAAAAATTTCAACATCAAAAGCTTTCCTATAGATAATTTAATATATAAAGCTTTCTATAAAATTATTTATATTTAAAATTCCTATATAAAACTTTCGATGTCGAAAGGATTCCTATAAAAAACATTCGATATTGAAAGATTTTTTCTTGTATAAAACTTTCCGGTAGAAAGCTTTCAATATCAAAAGCTTTCCTATAGGTTACTTTTATTTTAAAATATTTAAAATTCCTATATAAAACTTTCGATGTCGAAAGGATTCCTATAAAAAACATTCGATATTGAAAGATTTTTTCTTGTATAAAACTTTCCGGTAGAAAGCTTTCAATATCAAAAGCTTTCCTATAGGTTACTTTTTACATAAAAAGTTTTCAACTAAAAATATCCATATCGAAAGTTAAAAAAAAAAAAGATTTCCTACATAAAAATTTCGATGTCGAAAGGTTGTCTATAATAAACTTTAAAATAAGTTCAGTAGTTAATCTAAGCTTTTACTTATGGTTTATAAATATAATTCGTAAAGATTGTGTTTGTAAAATAAGTAATAAATGCGAGGTTTTCGATCTGTCCTGAAATTTGGGATACTCCTCCTAAAGAGATGGCCTAACCAACCATCGAAACACGTCGAGGAATTGGCTTCTCCACAAACTTTTTTTTGGCTTTTTATCAATAAATTGTCTGTTACATTAATAAATGTAACGGATTGAGATCAAATGCGAATACTCATTCTTTTTGAATAATATTTACATAATTACAATTTTGTTATTTTTTTGGTAAGATTTTCTATAGAAAACTTTCGATATCAAAAAATTTCTTATATAAAACTTTTGTCATCAAAATATTTCGGATTTAAAACATTTTTTATCAACAGATTTCCTAAAGGTTACTTTTAATATTCAAAGCTTTCTACTAAAAACAATATACATATATCAAGAGCTTTCCAATATGAATGTGCCAATATCTAAAGAATTCCTATATAAATCGATGTCGGATAGGCTTCCTTTAATGAACTTTCGATATCGAACGATTTTCTATAGAAAACTTTTGAATTCTTTCATAAAATTTTAAATATCGAAAGATTTCATATGGGAAGCATTTGAAGTCAAACTTTCAAAATCGAAAGTTTAACTAGAAAAATAAAACGTTTATATCGAAAGATTTCCTATAGAAAACTTTTAATATCGAAAGATCTCGTGTAGAAAACATTTGCTATCGAAAGATTTCCTATATGAGTAAACTTTTGTTTAAAGGCAGATGTAACCTTATATTATAGGAAATCCGATGTTTCCTTACTTGTGCCCTTTAAAGATTGCGACGAAAGTCTTTTGTATAAGGAGAAAGAACATCTTCACTGCCCTTGCCCAGCTCTGTATTACAGAAGGAGGCTTACTCTGGGATTTATATTCTTTGAAGACCTGGGCCATCTGGCTGATGTAGATATTGGTCGACTCAAGAACTTTTCAAAGTTGCCCAAAATCGTCAGTGTTATTTTTATGGTAGCGCGATGGACATTATTGTTAACAACTTTAGGGCAGTGGTTGATTGCTTTTCGACAAGCTAGACGTTTAGCTTTATTAACTGCGTAGTTAAATTTCCGATCAGCTTGAAAATAGTAAGAATAGAAGCTTGTCTCGCCTGGTTGCGAGATCCGTAACTAGATTTTAATTATAACGCCATCTTTTGAAAGCTTTTTCTTTATAAACAAATTCTGGTATTTAAGTGCCTATAAATATCGTATGCTACGTAGCAGATTGTAAAACGTCCCAATGCTTAGAGAACGAATACAAGGCGGAAATGATGGAATGGAAGAAGGTTTCGAGATGTCACTGACTATATTTCGGTTATAACGACTTATTCCTAAAGCTTTCTCTTTAGATCTGAGGTCTGATAAAGATATGAATTTGCTGTCTAGAAAACAAAGTCTCGTATTTAAATGCATATTGTGAAACGTCCCGATGCTTGGAGTAAGAATAAAAAGTGGAAGTGGTGGAAGTTTTTGAGATGTGTAAGCGGCATATCTGTGGCTCGGTGCTAAAAGGGCCTATGCCAAAAATTTAGTTTTGAGAAAATTTGATTTAAAGTTTTTATTTTCCACATAAATTCATAGTAACATTGCCCAGAAAAACATTTATAAATCTGTTCTGGGTTAAGTTAAAGTTTAGCTGTTGGAGCCACATAAAAGAGGGTAAAGAAGGGAATCTAATGTAATGATTTATTCAAAACAGCAATAAATTGACATTGGCCCTTTTAGCACCAAGCCAAAGATATAGTTCAACATATTCAGTAGTTGTATGGTTCAAAAGGCGAACATAGAATCAGATGTGAACCTTAAAATCGGAAAACTCACGAGGGTCATAGAAATGAAATCAAAAGGTCTTCGAAGTAAGATATATTGGTGTTTTGTCATTAAAAACTTAAGGTTTGGTTGTAACGCCATATTCTTAAAGCGTTTTCTTTAGATCTGACGTCTGACGAATTTTCTGTCTAGGAAATTCTAGGTAGAAGTTTTTAAGAGGTGTGTGGCGGCATATAGTTCAACATATAAGCCTTCAGTAGTTGTATGCCTCGAATAGCGAACATAAAATGAGATGTGAACCTTAAAATCGGAAAACTCTCAAAAATTCTAGAAATGATTAGTGTTTTGTCATTAAAAACTTCAAGTTTCAAAATTTTATTTTAAACTATTTCCAAATCCTTCTTCGAATATTTTACAATGTAGCCATATAATGACCACATAGTATAAACAAACAGTAGCCGTAGTAATAACAAAGACTACACCTTTTAATTGATTTTGTCATGAGTACGAGAACAAGTTGGACGGTTTTGTATAAACATTTTCCAGCCGACCCAAGTAAGTCTATAATTTTAATGGTTATGAGGAGAGTATGATTAGTATGTTATAGTTGTCTATTATAAAAATCTCATAGGTATTTAAATCTAATATAAATCACTTTTATTGTTACAAGCTCATCTATCTCCTCTAAAGATCTGTGGCTATAAAAAGTATAAAAATACATAAAATGTAAAATAGGTGTGTCATTTAAATTTAACTTTATTATTGGGCTTATCTTTGAAATTGTATCTAAAAGTTCAGCGACCAAAAATGACATGACTGGGGATGTATGTATCTCCAATCAGAGGAATGGTTAAAAAATAACAAAAGAATCTAGTATTTATATTGTATGAGTGAATATCTACTGATGATGATGATGAGAATGAATGCGTATGAAGAGGAAATTACATGATCATTTTTATTATTATTACATTTTGCATTGAATTAACCCATCAACATTTCCTGAATGGAAATAAATTATAACAAAAAAAAAAAGTAAAAAGAGTAGAAAAACAATTAAATCTTATCATCATCTATGAATGAATCAAGTGGAAAAAGAATGAAAGAAAATGCCATTACTTATATGAATTAGTATGTGATAGTTTCGAGGAAAAATAGGGAAGTTAATTTGTTTATAACTTATACGGATATGACTGGGTATTAGGTTAAAATGCGAAAGCGAACATTCTTTAGATCGAAATAGTAATTTCAAATTTAGATCGTCAGAGGCCACGAATTTATACACTTAGCAAAGGATAAGTACTTAGATCAGCTTTAGATCTCTGAAACTGAACCAGTTCTATACAATTTAATATGTTAATATTTTCTGCCTTATAAGTTTCCAAGTCGTACCTTCGACTACGACAGTTTCGTACTAGATTAAAGAAATTGTGTTGATGTTTTCTTTAATCTAGTACTAAAATGTGTGAACCGCCGTATTATAGCAGGTAAATCATCCGCCTAGCATACCAGAGGTTCGATGCCTGGCCAGACCCACTTGCAAAAATAATTTTTCAAAAAATAGCGGTTCACCTCATAACTCAGCTAGCCACTGGTTATTGAATATTAGGCTATGTAAAACTTCTCTAACCAATGCATTTGCCGTTCGCAGCCGGAGTTAAGACGTAGGTACCTTTCAATGAGTCTAAAAATAGAATCGGATGCCGCTCATTGTCTAAAAGAAGTACGTCTTGTTCCAATTGGAATGTCGTTGAAATAATGTGTGTATGTAGTACTAAATGTACGTAAAAATCAAAAATCAGCCCCTTTATAGCATTTTTGGCCCTTTACAACATTTGTGTCGCCAACAAAGCAACAACAGAGGTGTGGGAAATAAGGAAAAGATAAAACTGAAAAATGTTTGTGTGTTTCTGTTCAGATGATAATCTTGGCTTTATGTTGATAATTGTTGGACACAATTATAATTCGTATTTATTCTGTTCCTCAAATAAAATATAATGTGTGGTTTTCGCTCTGTCTAGAATTAGGGATAATCCTCCTGAAGAGATGGCCTAACCAACCATCGAAACGAGTCGAGGAAAGGTTTTATCAAAAAACTATTTATTACAATAAAAAATATTTGTAATAAATTGGTATCTTAGTGCAATACACTACAGTGAAACTTTTTAATAAAATCAGCGTGACTTTCATCCTTTGTAGTATCTCTTGGTAGTATCTCTAAGAAATAGATACGATTTCCAGGCTTTCATTGTTTTTACGACGCACAGTGGTTTGAAACAAAACAATTGCCAATAAATCTGTATCTTTTAAACTGTAAGTCTGATTGCATCAGTCTGTATGAGAGATATCGCACTTCTTCCATAAGAGGGTATTAACTCAAAATTTTTAAATTTTCACTTTTTAGAAGAAATTGATGTGTAGTGGTCTTATCTACCCATTGTAAAAATCTGACATCATTTTCACTATAATTTCGCCAAAAAAAAACTACAGTTTTACCCCTCTTCTTTATATGAAAGTAGTAGTAAAATAAAATAGTTTTTTGGTTGTTGATCAAGTGCGATATGTTAAGGACAACCCAAGCTTTTCGAAATTTAAATTTATGATTAGCCTGTGTTTTTTACAGGATGAACCATTTGGCCGTCAAAATAGACCACCTCAAAAGTAATACAGCTTTTGGACTAAGTAGCTCTTTCAATTATTGCCTAATATATTTGATTTATTACATTTTGGAATGAGCTTGGAAAAACGAAGAAAAACTTGTGTAGTTCACTATAATAACTGTTATGGGTTTAAAGTTATTTAATTTCAAAAATAAAAAATATAATTTTTCTCTTCGACTTTCTTTTAGTTTTTGGCCGATTGTGCATGCGATATTGAACAGATAATTTTTCAAAATATACTGACCTATAACCAACAGTTATGAAAATAAAACTGTGAAAACCGTTTTGAAATATCTTGAACCGTTTTGTGTTGAGAAATTTCCCAAGTCAAATATTTTTAGCTGATCAAAAAAAGGTTTTTTTTTTTCTTAAAAAGATGCTAACAATTTCTTACTTTTACTAAGAAGTATTTTATCAAAAGTTAATGTTTTATTATATATTCGTAGAGAATGAGGTTCTAAGATGATTTTAATCCAAATCTTTAGTCTTTACAACATTCACCCTACGTACAGTATTAACCAAAATTGGTCTAATTTTTATGAGAATTTTCTGAGTTTTCGAACATGTAACAAAAAAGTCAAGCCGATTTTGCTACTTTCTGAAATGCAGTTATATAGCCCCAAATGTTCTCTTTAAATTTCAAAAATAAAAAACTGCTCGAATTTATAAACGAATTCAGAAACTAGAATTTTATAAAAAATGACAAATTTTCATAAACCCTAACTTAAATTGCGGAAAAGGACAGTTGGGTCTCATTTTTTTTAATTATTTAAATTGTTTTACCTAAACAATAAAATAAACTTTACTACTGCAAAAAATCATTAATGTACCTTGCACAGTTTTTTAGAATTTAAAAGTCAAATTTCAAAAATGATTTTGTAAGAAATACAATTTTTGGTTTTTTTTGCAGATTTTTTCCACAAATGTTTAAGATTTTTTGAATATTAGTTAAAAATGAACAGTATAATAATCTGGACATCTTTTCCTTTTCATTGATGTATAAAATTTACATAAAAGGTATTGATAAATGGTATATTTATTGCTTTAAAAACACACGCCTCAGATCAAAAAAATATAAACACATTCAAAAATTGTGCAAATATTGACTGTTTATGTTTTAAGCTTACTCGTAGATTTTCCCAGAACTGTTTAAGAACTTTTTGACGCCACAAAGAAACTGAAATATCAAACTGAAATAATAACTCTAAAGCAGTGATGGGCACTGACATATCGTCGCCCCGAAGTTATCTTCACGTATATCACAAAATCGAAAAAATTGAGATAAGACCATTTTCTTGTATCTTTTATTTAGATCTATCGATCTACTTGATCGCCATGTGCCTACCTTTTATAGTTACGGAGATATTATGAATGCACTTTGTTGTATATCCACCTTTCGTAAAAAGTTATTGCGTTATCTTAACGTATGTAACATTTTTGTGGATATACAATAAAAACATATGAAATTTGACAAGTACAACATTTTTGCGTTATCTTCACGTAAGTACAATAATTATTGGTATTTGAAGGCGATACAACACAAAATATATGAACAAATGCAATTTAGAAATCTTGAGTTATCTTCACGTATTCGCAAGCAAAATATATATTGAAAAGTAGATTTGTAAAATATATAATATTGAATTTATTTCATTTATGACTGTTCTAGAAATGGGTTTCTATTGTTTATATAATTAGATAGAAATTAATGAATTTTTTTTGGAATTCCGTTGAAATATTAATATCATCACTAGAAAATGATGATAAATATTCGCTATAAAATTCTAAAAAAAATGAACACATTATTATATTTTAAAATTTGTTAAGAATTAAATACCATTATTTCCCATAGCTTTTCCATAACTTTTAGGAATGAAATCTGAATCGCGTATCGAGTCGTCGGAATCAAATGGATCAGATTCTGTATATAAAAATATTTTAATTTTTTCCACAACTTTTTATAATATATATGTATTTAGTTACCCATTGCACTAAGCTCTTCAATTTCTATTTGATCTTTCTGTATTTTGTTTAATATTTTTAATTTAATTCTATTAACCAATTTTAAACCACGTAGAAATTGAATTTGCAATAAAATGAACAACTAATAAATCATATGATCAAAATAATATAAACAAAGAAATGGAAAATAACATAATATAAAAAAATGCAGTACTAAAATTTGGAAAACAAGTTTAAGAGACTGATAAACAATAAAAGAATAGGAAGGTTTCTTAAGAATAAAATTAAAAGGTATCCTAAGAGTAAAATTTCTGATGTAAGTACTTAGAACTAAGTACGTAATTTAAGAGTTTTTAATTTATATTATTAATTCTGCATAATTTTAAAACTCTTACTTCTTTATCTTAGCATTTATCCAATCATTATTGAAATGATAAGGTACGTATTTCGTGTGAAAATTCGATTTATATGGATAGAGCAGTCATAGTATTTTTTTATATATTTAAATCTCACTGCAAAGTTTTTGTATAACAGGAGAAATTTTAAGTATATTTCCTGTCAGAAAAACTATGAATTGATATTTAGTATAATAGATTTTAGATTTTTTTTCTTAAAAAATCATAATATTATGTGGGTACATACGTGAAGATAACTTAAAAAAAAAATTGTTTGTACTAACATTTTCACGTATATGACATATATTAATAAATGTTTAATAAAATGTGTCCTTTACGGCAAATTGTGAAAATTTCTTTAGAGACAAAAATGCCAATAACTCGGAAATATTCTTCCATGGCCTTGAATATTTTTAACCGATTTGATTAAGAACTTCATGGACTACAACTGATAAAAATATTGGAACACATTTTTCGAGTAAATTCTTCTGCAACTAATGTCAAATCTTTAAGTTCAATTTCCCAAAAAAAAATTTTTTGCACTTACGTGAAGATAACTCCGGGGCGACGATATTACAATAGCAAATTTGCATATCGTCGCCCCGGAGTTATCTTCACGTAAGTGCAAAAAATTTTTTTTTTCATTGTTCATATATTTTGTGTTGTATCGCCTTCAAATACCAATAATTATTGTACTTACGTGAAGATAACGCAAAAATGTTGTACTTGTCAAATTTCATATGTTTTTATTGTATATCCACAAAAATGTTACATACGTTAAGATAACGCAATAACTTTTTACGAAAGGTGGATATACAACAAAGTGCATTCATAATATCTCCGTAACTATAAAAGGTAGGCACATGGCGATCAAGTAGATCGATAGATCTAAATAAAAGATACAAGAAAATGGTCTTATCTCAATTTTTTCGATTTTGTGATATACGTGAAGATAACTTCGGGGCGACGATATGTGTGTCGTGAATGTATGTTAGCAGAATTTATTTGAATATAACTAGTTATAGCAAATAAATTTCTAGCCCATGGCAGATCTAATAAGTAATAAAATCCAAAAACACAGGTCCCATGTGAAGATTGAAAATAATATCTAGAGCCTGTGGCGTAAGATTTCATTACGCGCTATATTTGTTTTGAAACTGAACATGTGATTTCTGTGGTCCAGATGATCTGAGTGGAAAGAAATGGATTTATTTGCAATTGTTTAACCTGTTCAAGATCTTCTTGACTTAGGAGAGCACCAGATTGGCAAGGTTATGTAGTCAGTTGTAGGAAACTATGACTGGGTAATAAAAAAAAGCTTTATAAAGACCGACACTTTGACATCTTACTAAGAGATTTCCGGCATTATCTAGAAGCGTACAAAAACGAACATCATCGTTGCACATTTAATGGTATCAGGAAACAAATTTTCCCTGAAAAAGAGTTTACTCATTGGCGTAGCCTGATTGCCGACCGGTATCTAATTAAGCGTAGCAAATAGTGCCTTACAAAGTATAGGTCTAATGTCACCTGCAAAAAAAAATCAGATTATTTTAACAAAGGGAAGATCACCATACAAGTTTAGACTGGACGTCCATCACGAAGAGTCAGGATGCATTAGCAGGAATATGGCTCTCTACGGAGGATTTTCAAAAAAATGTTATGTGGATATAGCAGAAGTGTTGGGGAGCTTAAGTTTGGAAAGCCTACATTGTACTGGAGCGGCACAATCGGCCCCAAAATAGGGCACCTCGGACTCATAAATCACCTAAAACTATATATAATTGTCATTTCCCAACCGTTTTGAAATACTATATAACAAATATATAGGTCAAGATCTACAAAAAACATAGCAACATCCATATCCAATCTCTTATGATCTTAAAGATATTCGACTTTAAAAATTACAATTTTTAACTTTTGTCTCATACTGCATCGAATTTTTACTAATATCTGGGGCCAAATTGCCGCATTCGATATCGATCGAAAACTCAGACTTTTAAGCGAATATTGTTAAGTATACTTTAGGGATGTTGAAAGTTACTTCGATGCAAAAAGTTTATTGAAATTTTATTATCCATTTTGATTCGTTTTTAAAAAACATATATCGGGTGTTTTTTATTGAGGTATAGAACTTTAAGTTGGCATCACTTTTTTAACTGGCGGCCATTTTGTCAGCTGTCAAGTGATTAATATTTAGTTTGGTTTGCCATTTCATCATGAACAGGTTGACAAAAGAACAACGCTTGCAAATCGTGCAAATTTATTTCGAAAATAATGGTTCAGTTCGCGAAGTTTACCGCAAGCTCCGTTCATTTTATGGTCGACATAATCGTCCATCAGATCAATTAATTCGGTTAACCAAGGATCGTTTTCGCACTACGTTTACTCTATGTGATAATACGCATCCGCAGCGACGTCGAACAGTGCGCACCGAAGAAACAATTGCCGCTGTAGAGCAAAGTGTTGAAGAGGACCCGAATGAATCGATTCGCCACTGTGCACAGCAATTGGAGCTTTGTCCATCAACTTTATGGAAGATTTTGCGCAAAGATCTTAGCTTGCGACCTTACAAGATCCAGCTTGTGCAAGAATTAAAGCCGCGAGACCATGCAATGCGTCGTGATTTTGGTGTATGGGCCGAAAATGAGATTGATCTCGATGCTGATTTTCATCGCAAAATTTTGTTCAGTGATGAGGCTCATTTTTGGTTGAATGGCTACGTCAACAAGAAAAATTGCCGCATTTGAAGTGAAGAGAATCCACATGAGACCCCTTGAGACGCCATTACATCCACAAAAACTGACTGTTTGGTGTGCTCTATGGGCTGGTGGAGTCATTGGGCCATACTTTTTCCGAAATAATGCTGGAGAGTCAGTTACCATAAATGGAGACCGGTATAGAGCCATGATAACCGACTATTTTGTTCCCCAATTGGATGGCATGAATGTGGATGAGTTGTGGTTCCAACAAGACGGCGCTACATGCCACACAGCGCACGTCACAATTGATTTATTGAAGGAAACATTCGATGAGCGCATAATTTCGCGGAATGGACGTTTCAATTGGCCACCAAGATCGTGCGATTTGACACCACTGGATTATTTTCTTTGGGGATATGTGAAGTCGCTCGTCTACGCCAGCAAACCAGAAACGTTAGGGGACTTGGAAGCCAACATTCGTGGCGTTATTGCCAACATACGGCCCCATATGCTCGAAAAAGTTGTTGAAAATTGGACCTGTAGAATTGGCTTTATTCGAGCCAGCCGCGGCGGCCACATGCCCGAAATCATATTAAAACATTAATGGCATAAAATTATCCTTCCAATAAAGCCAAATTGATGGACATTAAAACGATTTTCTTGTGTTTTATTTCAATTCGAAGTTCTATACCTCTAAAAAAAAAACGCCCATTAGTTCAATTGAAACTCTTTTACTATTGTTCATCTTTTGGCAAATAATTTCAAAAAAATATAGTAAACTGTACATCTTTTAAATAATTTTGATGATCCTTAAAGTATGCTATACAAATGTTTTGAAAATTTTTAAAATTTCAATCGATATCGAATGCCGTAATTTGGCCCCTGATCTATTTATAACCCGATTTTCCTGATTTAAAATTTTCTAAAGAAAGAACAAAATTTGGACAAGATATTACGAAACTGAGGATAGCTCAGTCATCCTGTCAATTAGTATGTCTTCCTGTCCAGACAGGGCATAAACACTTTATACTCAAGTTATTTAGCAATGAAACTAAACATATAGTAAAGTCCAGTGTTAACAGATTTACCTTCGTGGTAAGCATTCTGTGATTAGCAGAAGAGAAATCGAATTTATTGATGAACGGAGATAGGCAACAATAATGCATACTAAAGTCTCAAGTTATTTGAGGTCGTAT
This sequence comes from Stomorhina lunata, assembly GCA_933228675.1. NCBI lineage: Eukaryota > Metazoa > Arthropoda > Insecta > Diptera > Rhiniidae > Stomorhina > Stomorhina lunata. Next base: position 92,429,382 of record OW121740.1, on the reverse strand, counting down.
GGGAAGCTTTACTTTTGGTACAGGATCCACGTATATAAGATTACCTTAGGTAGTTTGGGCAGTATAGATCTAAATCAACCAGGGTATCATTAAATCGGTATTATATAGTAAATATCTGTAAAATCCCCGGAAATACGAATATGAGTTCATCTAAATACGTTCAATGAAAATCAAAAGATGTTTTGACATTTACAAATTATATCCAATAAATTTTCTGTAACTAGTAGTTCGATGACTAACAAAATCCCAATGCAAATGCAATAAAACATGTAGGTACAAATTGAGTTTCTTAATTTCTCCAGTCAATTCAAAGAGGCGGCTTTTAAAACCAACTAAAAAGAAAAACAAATTAATTATAAAATTTTCAATTAAAGTGGCCGCAAATTGCCAGCATGCTACTACTACTATCCATCTCTAAACAACCAATCCAAAAATTTATCATATTCTAATGTAAATGTCGTCATGTAGAAACCAAAGCTGAAGCAGCAGAAGATTGCACTGAAATTATTGGAATCTCTTTGTACTGAAGTGTACGAATGTAATGTGTCAGAGGCTGACTCTATGGTGCTTTGACTTTAATAACACTGATTGCAACTTTTGCCTGCAGTCAAGTTAGAAAGAAAGAAATTTTAATTGAGTACTTCCGTTTCTTGCCAAGTTAATCTATTTGAAATCTAAAGACAAATTATCAAAACAAAATCTTCTTCGTTTTTTTTCTAGAATTTCTGTTAAACAAATTAAAATTGTTTAGATGTTAAATGGAAAAAAATGTATACATTAGTTACTACAAATTGTTGTTTTACACAGAGCTACAGAGATAATTTATAGAAGAAATGGAAAAGAATTTTTTTTATATAAAGAGTTGATTTAGAGTTAAATTATTTGTATACCCTTTACCAAATGTCAATTGTATACCTATAGAGAAGATGATGACAACGCTTAGTTGATCCTATAATTCTATAGGTGTATAGTTTACTTATAAAGAAGATGATGACTAGTATATCTGCCATTGCTGATGTAAGCCCCTTTTATGTCCAAACTTTCCATACTCAAGTGATTTATTAATGAAACTAAACAAAGGGGGAGCCTAGTTTTAACAGATTTATCTTCGAGGTAAGCACGCTGTGATTATCAGGAGAGAAATCGGATTTATTAATGAACGGAGATAGGCATCAATTCTTCTTCTTTTGTTATCCTTGACTCCCAGTGGAGCATAGGGCCTCAATCATTCTTTTATATCGGACTCTATTGCGAGATGTTAGGCATACATTATTCCATCACTAGTTTGCTGCTTGTAACTCCACATCAATTGATCTTCTCCACGTTCTAGCAGGTGCACCAACTCGACGGCCGCTTCCTGGTTGGTATTTGGCCTTCGAAGTGTGTGGCCTATCCATCGCAATTTCCGTTGACATACCTCTGTGGAAGCAGGGATTTGGTTTGTCGCATTAAGTAGATCTTAATTTCTTATGCGATTCGGCCACCATATATTAAAAATTGGCCTTAAGCATTTGTTTGTAAAGGTTTGCAGTCGTTTATCGATGGCATTTGTGCGTTTGCATGTTTCGCAGCCGTAATACAGGAAGTACTTGACATTCGAGTTGTATATTCGTAACTTAGTTGTTGTTGATATTTGCCGAGATTTCCAAATAGCTCGAAGAATGTCGAATGCAGATTTTGCCTTATTAATACGCGATCTAATATCCTCGTCTGCGCCACCTTTTGTAGTTACTAAACTTCCCAGGTAATTGAAGGTATCTACACGCCCAATATTCACATTGATGTGTGTCAACGGGTTTGTGCCATAGCCTCCAGTCATAATCTTTGTCTTGAAAATATTAATTTCAAGACCAGCTATACGAGATTCAGCACTAATAGCATTTGTATTCTCTTGAAGGTGGCCAGAGCTTTGGCTTAGAAGACACACGTCATCGGCATATTCCAAGTCCTCAAGTTGTTGAAAGGATGTGCATTGGATACCGTGTCTACTATTTAGAGCCGTGCTCATTATGTTGTCGATGACGAGGATAAAAAGTATAGGTGATAAGATACATCCTTGCCTTACTCCAATAGTAACATCGAACGGATCTGATAGTTTACCCTTGTGTAGGACTCGACATTCAAAATAAACGTACATTGCCCGGATTAAGTTGAGAATTTTCGTCGGCATGTTATGATTTTCTAAAATTCTCCATAGATAGCTTCTATTGACACTGTCGAAGGCCTTCATAAAGTCGATAAACGCTAGGTAAATAGGAGTGCGAAATTCATTGCATTTCTCTAATAGTATTCTTACTGTGTTAATTAGATCAACACAAGAACGGTTTTCTCTAAACTCAAACTGATTTTCGCTGAGTGTAGGGGAAACTGCGTCGGATATTCTGTGCGTTTTAAAGGTCTAAGAGGGAATACGCTAAGACTAATAATAGGTCTAAGTTATTTGGTCAGCTTTACTTTTGGTACAGGATCCAGGTATATGAGATAACGTATAGACAAAATGTCGGAAAGTATACATAAATGAAAGAAAATATGCGTATAATAATAAACAATTCGTACAAATTTGATTTCAGAATTGTAGGGTGTTATATGGTCGGGCTTAACTAGTTCTAACACTTTCTTTTTCGTTATATTCTACGAAGAAAAAAAGGTATTAAAAGTTTGAACTGATGTTTTTGAAGCTTTACATCATGATTAAATCATGTCTGAAACTTATGATGAAGTATACCGATCGACTTTAGAATCACTTTAGAACAGTGGTGACTGCTTTAGAATTAATTGAGGTTAATCAAGTGGTTGACGACGATGTCAGCATCACTAGGGTCCTATAGATGTACCCTTTGTGATACGTTCAAGGAATATAAACGTATTTTTATACTAGCATATGATTTAACAAGGGCCGGTTATATCCAGGCAGATGCTTAAATGAATCGAGTCTATTATACGAAAGTTATTGCTTCAAAGTAAGGTAGATCAGGCAAAGTAAAGTTATCCAGATAATAAGCTCTAAGATTTGCTAGGGCTAAGCAACGGTTTGAAACAAACGAAAAAAGTGTTAAAAAATTTGAAAACAAAAAAGGATTGAAAGATAATTTTGTTGACGAATTTCGATTTTTTACTTAGTTCAAGAAAATAAACAGTTTTCGAGTTACACGAATATTTATTGCGCAACCTCCTCCATTTTTATACCCTTCACCACCATAGGTGGAAAGGGTATTATAAGTTTGTGCTGATGTTTGTAACGCATAGAAATATTTGTCTTAGACCCACCTTTTAGTATACCAATAGACTTAGAATCACTTTCTGATTCGATTTAGCGATGTCCGTCCGTCCGTCCGTCTGGCTGGACCCCCATGTAAACCTTGTAATCAAACTACAGGTCGCAATTCTAAAGATAATTTCATGAAATTTGGCACAGATAATTTTTTTGATAATGGGACCATGGCTATTGAAATTGGTCAAAATCGGTCCATTATTTATGGTACCTCCCATAGGTCCCACTTCCCGGAATTGCTATATTGGCCACAAATATCAATATTTTTTCATGAAATTTAAAACAGATACTGCCTATATAAACTTAAATCACTGTACCAAATTTCGTTGAAATCGGTCCACATTTGACCATAGCTCCCATACAAACTCTTCTTCAAAAACGCACTAAATGAGACAAAAAATCACCGAAACGCTCGTAAATCTAAAGATAATGAAAATTTTGAGTTTATTTTTTGCATACATAATTTTTGTAACAACTGTAATCAATTTGCCAAATTTCGAGATAATCGGTCCACATTTGACCCTAGCTCTCATATAAGTCCAAATGAAGGAAACAGGTTGAATATATACGTTTTGAGAAAATGTTTGTATGATGGCAAAATTTAGCAAATATTTGTCTTTATACAGGAAAAATAACACCTTTGACCTTAGTGGTGAAGGGTATTGTATAGTCGGCTTGACCGACTATAGCGCTTTCTTACTTGTTTTTTATAACGATACATCTTAAAAACTAGAGCTAACCTAAAAAAAGGTTAGCGCCTATAAATTACACGATTTCTCAAGTAATTTATTATCTTTACCCACTAGGTCTCCCTTACGACGGTAAAAAAGTTGTCAAAATCGAGCACAGTGTAATTGGTCCGTTATTTGAAATAAAAAATTATTTGAATTGATGGACCTATTTTTAATAGGCATGATCCTAGTACCTTCTAAGGCACTTTTTGAAAAGCTTAACTGAATCAAAGATGAAATAATGGTGCGATTTCTATGTGAATGCCCATGAACCTATCATCTCTCATAGAAACGACCTCCCGTAATTAAGATTTGGTCTTCTTACAGGCATAATTTTAGAGAATTGCAATAAAATTTTGTTGGAATCGGTCCGGGTATATCTTGTATAACAAAAAATTTCGTTCAAAACTCACTCATAGCCCGAAAATCACAAAATTTAATACAGAAAATGTTCTAAGCATTAACAAAAACTGCTGACACTTGTTCCACAATTGACCTTTAGTGTTGTAGGGTATCATAGATTCAACTGACTATGGCACTTTCATACTTTTTAAAGTATTTCTGCTTAAACTTTAGTTTCTTCAGTTAAAAAAAAAATGTGGCAGGATTTCCTATTTATTGCACACGCACACATGACACTCGAATAAAAGAAAATAATGTTGCAAGCCAGACCATTGAAGTTGCAAGTTGTTATAAAAGACACAATTTACCTACAAACATGTAATCCTTTAAGGAAATTCCACAAAGAATCATGATGATGAAGTATAATTGTATAATGAATTTGTAGGTTTTCTTTAAGAACCCTTAGAGGTTGATTTCTTATGTAAAAAGGAAGATATCAAAGACATTGAAATACTTGAGTTGAGTTTGAATATTTTATCCTTTTAAACATTGTTTCACACATGTCTGCTTAAATATTTAAAATCTTAAGTTTGTCGTTGGAGTTTCAAATAATGGATTTAAATTTTACTTTTGTTGAAAAGACAATGAGATTAAAACAAAGTATTTTATAAGCACTCTTCGTGCTTATATGGCTATAAATGGATATGATATACGTTTTCAAAACAATTATGTACTTAAATATATAAATCCTACTCACCTTTGGCAAATCCCGTATGTGATTTGCATCCAAAAATAATTCCTCCAATGTACGCGAATAACGTAGAATTTCCTCGGGTACCGTTGGCAGAGAACAATGACGTTTGTCCACAAACTCTACCTGACGATTACAGCCCTTAAATATTGGAATGCACTTAAACATGTTGTTGGCAACGACGAAAACGATCCTCTAAGCGACGACAACTCGACGACACTTTCGAAAAAAAAATAAACTAAATAACGCACGATTTTAATTTTGAAACGATTTTAAGCGCGGTACAATTAAATAAAACTGAAACATGAAGTTTTACTATTAATTTTGCAAACTTTGCTTTGAATAGTTAAAAACACTTAATATTAGAGGATTTTTCGTTTAATAAAATTTGGGAATTTATTTGCATTTGTTTTAAATTTCCTTTTATTTATTCGCTTTCGTTTTAAATGATTTAAAAGCCCTTAAAGAGCTTTTTAGATTTCCTTTCAACAGTGATAATAGAATATTTAATTTATTTATACTCTAATTAAAACAGCAAACTTAACAAATTACCTGGAAGTAGAGAAAATAATTAATAAAATATGTAATAGTTTATGGGATAAAAGGGCGAAATGCTTAAGTCTATTTAGGAAAAAATTTAATTTTTTGTATTTTTGTATAAAAAATTTAGTTTTAATTACGACTTTAAACACATCGGTTTCTTAATTTGTATGTACATATTCGATTTTGAACTGGAAACTAAAAAAAAAACAAGTAAGAAAGTACTATAGTCGGTCAACCCGACCATATAATACCCTTCACCACATAGGTCAAACGTGTTCTTTTTAGTGTGTAAAGAGTGTTCTAAAAAAAATATGCATTTACTATTTTAGACAAAATTTATCCATAGTGCAAGAAATAATTTATTTTTTGATCAAGTTAGTTTCTATAGATATGTCAGATACTATTATTTTAGAAATTATTAATTTTCAATAGTTATTTCAATCAAAATGGACTGCGAAAAAAAAGTTCGTGAAAATATAATTAAAACTTTTCAAAAAAATCCGTCATGGACTTTTAAAAAAATAGCTAAAAATTTGAAAGTTGACCCTCGAACGGTTTCTAATGCCATCAGACGGTATAAGGAAAACCTGAGCATTGAAAGAAAACCAGGATCAGGGAGGAAAAAAGGTCCTACAGATATTGGTAAGGCAAAAGAAGTCGAGCGACTCTTTCGAAGAGCGCCTAACACTTCTTTAAGAAAAGCAGCTCGTACGGTGAAATGTTCTACGAATTTTGCACATAGAGTCAAAGCTTATGCTGGACTGAAGACATACAAAGTCCAAAAGGTTCCAGATCGCAATGCTATAAAGAACTTAGAAGCAAAAAAACGAGCGAAAAAATTGAAGTCTGATTTTATAAAAAAATACACCTGTTGTGTGATGGATGATGAAACATACGTACTGGCAGACTTTTCTCAACTTCCTGGTCAAGATTTTTATGTTGCTGATAAACGGGGCAATGTTCGGCAAGAGTTTCGCACAAAAAAACAAACAAAATTCCCTAAGAAGTTTCTCGTGTGGCAAGCTATTTGCAGTTGTGGCAAAAGAAGTAAAGTATTTGTGGCATCTGGCACAATAAACACAGAAAATTATATAAAGGAGTGCCTACAAAAACGGTTGTTACCCTTTTTAAGAGAGCACAGAGTGACTTCATTTTTTTGGCCCGATTTGGCATCATGCCATTATGGAAAAAAGGCACTTGAGTGGTACTCAAAGAATAATGTCATTTTTGTACCACGAGAGGCAAATCCACCTAACTGTCCAGAACTTCGGCCTGTGAAAAGGTATTGGGCTCTGGTAAAAAAGGAATTGAAGAACACAGGAAAGATTTCCAAGAACATGTCCGATTTTAAGCGCAGCTGGAACACATGCTCCAAAAAGGTATCAGAAGCAACTGTAAAATTTTTAATGGGAGGGTTCCCGAAAAAAGTCGATAATTTTGCAAAACCCGAGTACTAAGTAAACATTTTAATGCTAAATGATTTTGTATAATATGTCATTATATTTGCGTATTTTGTAGAGTTTTTATATTAAAAGGTTTGATTTTTATTTAAGAAAATCCAACTACAAATTTTATTTAGAGCACTCTTTATGTGCTATTTTTTCAAAATTTCGAGATTTATATCATTTTCGGCTAAGGGCCTGATATGGGAGCTAGGGTCTATTGTGGACCGATTGTTACCAAATTTTGGTTATTGGTTCATATTTATAAAATATTTATCTGTGCAAAGTTTGAGTGATTAAATGCATTTATCTTTAGAGTTATTAAAGTTTTTGTGCTTTTATGTGTATATAAACGTCTTTTGAGATTGTGTCTTGTATGGGAGGTATGGTGAAATATGGGTCGATTTCTGCAAAATAAGGAACATTGAGTAAGGTTATGATAAGCAATATTTGTGCTGAATATTATTGAAATACAACTAAATTTGTGGCTGTAAAGGGCCAAAAACTCTATTCCGGGAAGGCATCCCTATGGGAGCTGCCCGAAATAGTGATTCGATTTGACAAAAAACGTAGAGGGATCGTTCTTGGACCAAAATATGAGCCTGTGCCAAATTTCATCAAATTATCTCTAAAGTTACGATCAGTAGAATGATAACAAGCTTACATGGATAACCGGCCAGTCAGCCAGCCGGATGGACATCGTTAAAACAACTCAGGGTGTGATTCTAAGTCGATTGGTATATTAAAAGGTGGGTCTCAGACCAATATTTCTTTGCGTTACAAACATCAGCACAAACCCAATATACCCTTTCCACTTATGGTGGTGAAGGGTATAATGAATTTTAGGTAAAAACTTTCAAAACTCTAATGCACGTGTATGACTTTTTTTAGCTTGTCTTCCAGATTCCATTGTTAGAATTTTGTTACTGTGATTTACCGTGTACCTAATTACTAATCTATTCTTATACAATTAGAATTATACACGTTGTTAGTTGGTAGTTATTCCTTTTCAGTTGTTTTTAAGTTCTAAACAAAACTAACAACTAGCATTTTCCACAAAAGACAAAGGGATAACAAAACAGATAAATGAAATAGAATTAGAAAGAATTACAATAGAAAAGTAGAAAATAGTAGATACAAATAAGAATATTAACAATTTTAACAAATGGTTAAAAGAAGAAAAGCGATAGAAGACGTTAATCGAAAACTAGTTGGATAGAAAAATAATAGAAATAGAGGAAAATGTAATAAAAAAAACTCATACATAGCATCTTAAAAATACGATACGATACTATACAATAACAATATGTATCACTGTGTGACAGCAACAATAAAAACAACAACAACAACTGAAAACAGTCAGTTAATAAAAGGCAAAAGGGATAATACAATAAATGTAAGCAGCAAAGCAGAAAATGTATAAAAATAACTACGGCGGAATTTATCAAAACCAACAACAACTACAGCTATAGAAAAAAAAAAAGAAAAATGTAGTATATAAAAAAACAACAACAAGTACAAAAATACGTGAAGGTATGACGTTGTCGTCATCATCATCATCATCGTCCAACAACACAACCACTACCAATACAACAATACAATGACATTAACGTCCGCTACGTTCTTGACTGAAATTTTTATCGTAGATGATATTGCCAGATAGATTCATTTTTGACCTGTAACGTATTTTGGCCATTAGAGTTTAAATTTATAATTATACTGGTCTAAACTTTATAAAACAGGTGCGTTATCTGTTTTAAGATTTAGAATAGGTATTTTCCCTATAAAATGTGTTTACACCTTATAAATAAAATTATTGTAATTTATAACAAGTAAGAAAGACCTAATGTCGGTCAAGCCGGACCATACGATACCCTTCACCACTAAGGTCAAAGGTCTTCTTTTTCCTCTATAAAGACAAACACATCATACAAACACTTTCTCAAAACTTATATATTTAAGCTCTTTCCATCATTTGGACTTATATGAGAGCTAGGATCAAATGTGGAACGATTATCTCGAAATGTGGCAAATTGATTACAGTTTTTACAAAAATTACGTATGCAAAAAAATAGCCCAAAATTCTCATTATCTTCAGATTTATGAGCGATTTTTATCTCATTTAGCGCGTTTTGACAAGAGTTTGTATGGGAGCTATGGTCAAATGTGGACCGATTTCAACGAAATTTGGTACAGTGATTTTGGTTAATATAAGCAGTATTTGTTTCATGAAAAAATATTCAGGTATGTGATGGAAATCGATCGATTTCAGATATATTTTTGAGATAATTTTCGGTTATTTCCCCCCAAAAATAGAAATTTTGGCTTTAATCCTTTTGACTGATATATTATCTCTCATTTGGTTTGTTTTTTTTTTTTTTTTTGGGGAAATAACGGAAATTTATCTCAAAAATATATCTGAAACCGATCGATTTGAAAACGAACGTTTTTCATTACATACCTGATTGATATTTGTGGCCAAAATATCAATTCCGGGAAGTGAGAACTATGGGAGGTACCATAAATAATGGACCGATTTTGAGGAATTTTAATAGCAATGGCTTCACTCTCATAAAAATGATCCGTGCCAAATTTCATAAAATTATCTTTAGAATTGCGACCTGTACTTTGATGACATGGTTTACATGGGGGTCTAGCCAGCCATCCAGACGGACATACAGACATTGCTATATCGACTCAGAAAATGATTGTAAGCCTATTGGTACAATAAAATGTCATCAGCACAAACTTATAATACCTTTTCCACCTATGGTGAGGTGAGGTTAGTGCGGCAATCAGGTAATTGGACTCAGTTAAGTCTATTAAGGGAGTCTGTTCCGTTCAACCATTCGGAATGCTTTAACAATTGTATAAGTAAGTAATAAGTATTATATTAAATATGTAAGCTAGACCAGGTCTCCAAAGAATATAAGCCCAATGTTAGTTCCTTTGTGCACAGCTTATAAAGAAGTCACTTGTTGCTTCCGCTTGTCGTTTAATAAAACACAAATTAATTACATACAAAAACTTAATTCAGGGAAGTGAGATATGTGCGAGGTACCAAAAGTAATAGCAATGATCGTACTGCCAAAAAAAAACCAGCCATTCGTCCAGACGAACGGACATGGTTAAAACGAAGTGATTCTAAGCCACTTATTTATATGTATATGACAAAAGGACATGAATTAACGAAGAAACCAAAGTCCAAGATGGATGCTGAAGAATATCTAGGACATTATGGCCAAAATAAGATATAGACGGCACAAAATTTTACTAGGCAAACTAACGGGCAAAAATATTGTTGTTGTAACTGCAATATTGTTGGTAATATCGCAGATACTTTGGCCTAAGTTCTTAAAAATTTATTTTTAAAGAGTTTCTGGACAAATGCAGATAATGTTCAGATTTCGATGGTTGAACAGAGGCTCAGCTAGCTTGGATAAAACTGTAAACCTACCTACATATTATTCATTTTCTATGCTTAATTTCTTCTAGCTTCTACTTCTTTCTATCTTGAAAGCATCGCAATTGTCACATAGGATGTCGTAATGGCATGCCAAAATTTATCTAAAGCTTTGGAAATATTTAAATCCACAACTTAGAACTCGCAGAACCTTTAGATTTAAATTAAAGAATAAAATAAACAATTCTTTGTTGTTCTCGTAACTGAGATATTTTTGGTAATACTACAGAAGTAGACGTCCTTGATCAGTATCTTAAGATTTTCGAGTGGATTGAATTTAGAGAATGAAATAAAGTTTTTTGTTGTTGTTGCTGTAACTGCCATATTTTTGCTAATATCGCAGTAGTGGCCATTCTTGGGCGGAATCCAAATGTTTAAGAGTCGTTTCGGTACGAAGAACGGACTGCTTGGGGAGTTTGGTAATCACTGCTTTATTCACGAGACAATAATATTTTTAATTGAGACTTATTTTGGTGAACAGCTTAATACATTTCGTTTATTCGTTTTCGTTTCCTATAAAAACGAAATTTTAAACCAATGTTTTATTTTTGCACAGAACTTTTTTATGCGTTTATATGCCAATTTTCACATTTTTTAGAATTTCGACTCAAATATAAGATTTTTAAGAGTAGAATTGCAAAGGAGCTGTGGTTTAAGCAAGCAAAATTCTAGCTCAATATTGCTTAAATATTTACATATAAAGATCTTAATTCCACAAAATAATGGACAGAATTTAATAGCGGCAATCACACTATCAAGAAGAATGAGTTATATAAAGATTGCAGATACCTTTGTAATTCTCATAACATTGGCTGCAAGTCCAGGATATATTCTGAATCCTTAAGAAATATGTACTAAGACGAACGAGCGATGTCTGTCGTCCTGTCTGGATGTTTTCTGTCTGTCTTAAGGCATAATAGGGCCTGAACGGAAAGGGCTGGCTCAAAAAAATTTGGCAAGAATATTTTGCATTTCTTTGAAAAATCGTTCCACATGTGACTAACCCAGATTGCGACGGTGCTCCAGTGAATCAAAAGAGTTCGATACCTGGCTGTCACCGATGAGGACTTGCGCACTCCCCAGCACTTGGTCGAGAAGCCTTAAAATAGACTTTGAAGCACCGGCCCATACATGAGAGTTGTATTCCAATTTCCATCGGATGTAGGTGGTGTAATTAGTAAGGAGATCAGATGAAGTGAAGTATCTTTTGCGCTGTTTCGACACTTAAAAGATATGCTTCGTCCAACGGAAATCATATTGAATTCTCATGCCCAGAACATGAAGAGCGTCTGATTCCTCAAAATATACACAACCATTAATACAGATGAAGTAACATTGTTTGCCGTGTGCTTATGCGTAAGCATACAATATTGAGTTTTCAGCATATTAAAATTAACTCTATTCGCACGACCAATTCTGAAATTGTTTTTAAATCGCTGTTTAATGATTCATTCATGTTTTGTCTCATAGCACCAAACTCAAGAAGGCTTGGCCTACGATTGAATGTATATGAATGGCAAATACATATTAATATCATCTGCAAAAGTGTATATAGGATTGGAAGTTTGACGTAACGTAGAAGGTCATTTATAAAGATAAGAAATAGAATAGGAAAAAGAACAAAGTCATGCGGTACCCCTAAATTAATCTTGAACTCGTCTAAAAAGCAAAAGAGTGGATAGAATTGAAAGTTTGACGTTACATAGAAGGTCATTTATAAAGACAAAAAATAGAATAGGAATAGGTACCCCTGAATTAATCTTGAATTCGTTTGAAGAGAACTCGTCTATAACAACTCGTATAGTGCGATCTCTGAGGGAGCTTTATATAAAACAAGACAAGTTATTACCGAAACCAAAGGCAAAAAGTTTTAATAGAAGTGATCCGTGCCACAATCTATCAAACGTCTTGGAAATATTAACCCCTTGACGTATTTCCACGAGTCTGACTCGTAATACAATTTCTGTGCCTAACATGATTATCACGAGTCGGACTCGTAGTACAATTTCTGTCCTAACATGATTATAACGAGTCTGACTCGTTTTGCGCCTGTTCTTAAGCATCAAAACTGGTTTGTTTAGTGCAAATTGTATGCGAACAGTTGGAAGCGAACTTCGTTACGCTAATTGATACGTCAAGGGGTTAAGAGCCACAACTTTAGTTTCGCCAAAACAATGTATTGGTTGAACCATTTTTTTTTATAGGAAGGCTAGCGGGTCTCCCGTAGATCGTCCCCTAATGAACCCTTACTACTTTTATTAAAAAGCTATTTTACCGACATGAAGCATTTGGTTTAGAAGTTATAAACTTTTGTAGCTCGAAAATATAAAATCTATATGTTCCTGTCATTTATGGGCCGCTTCAGCTCAAAAATATTTACTGTTATAACTGCCAACTTTACTTTTATAACAGTTATATTTTGTTTTTGTTAAATATTATTTCACTATTTTTTCTATAAGTTTTTGTTTGCTGGGATGTTTTTCTTTTTCTAATATGTTTTCGCTGTTATATTCGTCCAAGTTGTTGTTGTTGTAATGGTTTGTTTGAAGCGTTAGAAAGAAGCAAAGGCATTTGGTGCGCAAACAGAATTCTATTGTCTAGTTAAAACGCTTTTTAGTTCAGTTGCCTTTTGTGTATTTTCTTTTTGGGTTCTCTAGGCAAGGTGTACGTAAAACTGGGAATTAACCCAAGGGAACGTAAAAATATGAAGAAATTGAGATAGAAAATATTGAAATCTAAACAAAACCTTGGATCAAAGCCAAACATTAATATCGAATAATTTATGTATTGTGTTGTATGTTGTGTTGAGCCACTAATGACAGACAATTGCGACTAAAATGTTTTAAAATTTTCATAAATTTTTCTGAATTATTGACACACCCAAATTAGAGGACACAATAATTTATCATTTGTCTTGACATTTAAAAAATCCTTTTTAAATTCCAATCAGAATTCTAAAAATCCTTGAGATAGATAAACTTTGTTATTTCTTATGGAGTTTCTGTTTTTTCGTTATATTCCAAATCAGTTTAGCGGCTCGTTTTGGTTATTTATTCTGTTATGGGTTTCTTTGGGCTCCAAACATATTTTGCACTTGACCAATTTTTTCTTTATTTTATCATTTTTGTCATTTATTTCTACTTTTTTTTTGTTTTTTGTATTTATTTGCCCTTTTGCTTTTATTTTTTGCTTTGCATTTTATTCTTGTTGTTTTTTGCAAGTTAATTTTTCTTGTTTTACTTTTGCTTAACACTTTTTAATTGTTGTTGTTTTATTTGTTGTAAAAAACACTGTTAAAATTCTTAATTTTTTTTTTATCTTAATTTTTCATATTTTCCACTTCGTCATCTATAAAAGCACTAGCAACATCTTCATTATCATATTCGTCGTCATCATCATAATCATCTTCATTAGTAAAATACACACACACATACTCAACAAAACTTGGGTTAAACAAAACAAAACGAGTGTAGACAGACAGAAACTGTGAAAAGAAAAATCCAGCCAGACTAAGATTATGTTTCTTAACAATAATTTTAATTTATATTTTTTTATTAACTTAAAAACTTAGCTCACTTTGTTTTTTTTTTTTTTTAATTGTTAAATTTGTATTTTTTTTCTAATAACTTAACGCGTTTTATTTTCGTTCGGGTTTTCCCTATAGTTTTGTTTCTTTTCTTGTCAAGAAAAAAAATAAAATTTCCAACAAAAAATAAATAACGAAACTATAGCGACGTTTCCGTTTTATTTTATTAAACAACAACACCTTTCGACGAAGAAACACAAACTAAACGGAATTTGCAAAATTTGTACTTGTCTTTTGTTATTCCCTTTTGTGCCGTCATTCGCTAGTTGTTGCTCAGCATTGCCAGGTGCTTATGTTAAAACCAGTTATATAGAGTTGTATTTGAGGCTGCCGGATGATTTGTTATGTCAGAGATTCTCAAGTTCACTTTATTTATATTCTAGTTTTACATCAGTCAGGTTTGGCTCATCAAGTTTTGAATTTGTATGAGAAAAAAGCTGTCAGAATTGAAATTAATACAAACCTATCCGGACTATTAAGTTTACGAAAATGTTGAAAAACTTTATGATATTTGAGGAGACTCAATTGCATTTACAGGTTAAAAAGAAATGTGTGACAGAGCACTAAAGTGATGAGTGATAGTATACATTTAACAGTTTTCGATATTGAAAAATCCACATTTGAATGTTTTGAATTTTCACTGGTATGACAGCTTAAGCTTTTAAAAAGGATTACCAAATAGTAAATTAACCGATATAATGGTTTTATAAAAGTAAGATAAGTAAACTTTTTATCCCAATTCAAATGTTAAAAAAAAATTAAAATATTTTTTTTTTTGTTTTTTACTTTTTTATTTTGATCTGACATTTATTATACCCTTCACCACCATAGGTGGCAAGGGTATTATAAGTTTGTGCTGATGTATTTAACGCATAGAAATATTTGTCTTAGACCCACCTTTTTGTATACCAATAGGTTTAGAATCACTTTCTGAGTCGATTTAGCGATGTCAGTCCGTCCATCTGGCTGGACGGCTGGCTGGAAGACAATTTGATGAAATTTGGTAGAGATCATTTGTTTGATAGTGGGACAATGGCTATTGAAATTCGTCAAAATCGGTCCATAAATTGTTACGAATTATTAAAGCAATAAGTATTGCAGTCGTTTAGGCTTGAGATTTTAATCAAATTGCATTTAAGTGTATGTCCAAGACAGGTACACCAAGGAGCCGACGGATTTCAACCAAAATAAGTAGAGCTCTTTTTTGGGTCAACTAATAGAATTTCATCTAATTCTATTGAGAATTGCAGCTTTTATATTGAGAAGAAAAATAAGTAAAAAGCTGGTATCCCAAGGAATGAACGGATTTCATCCAAAGTAAAGATTTTTTGTTGGATAAACTATGCCGAATGTCATGAAATTTTGTTGAGAAGTCCGGATTACACACTGAGAACAAAAATAAGTGAAAAAATGGGCGTCCAAGGCAGGTACATCTAAGAGTCAAAGGATCTTAAACAAAATTATTATAACTCTTTCTTGGAACAATTAATAGACGTTAGCCGATTTATTCCAAATTCTGTTGAGAATTGCGGCTTATCATTGAATCAAACAAATTTGTAAAAAATGGGGTCCAAGGCAGGTACCCAAGGAGTCAACTGATTTCAACCTAATTTAATAGACCTCTTTTTAAATTAATAGACGTGTGCCTAATTTTAACAAGTTCTGTTGAGAATTACAGATTGTACATTCTGAAGAAAAATAGGCGAAAAATGGGGGTCCAAGGCAGGTACCCCAAGGAGTTAACTTATTTCAACCAAAAAAAGTAGAGCTCTTTTTTGAATTAATTAATAGACGTGTGTTGAATTTCATCAATTTCTGCTTAGAATTACGACTTGTACATTGCCTTTTACATTTGGGTAAAAGGTAGGTACCCCAAGGTACCTTTTTTTCTTTATATGAAACTGAACATGTATGTAAAATTTTATCGTTGTAGGATCACTCCTTCTGCATTAATATGAATACATCTCAAAAATGTAAAATAGGTTTATTACGATAATCCCAAGAGCAGAAAATCATGAGGATATGCCATTCTTCAACGTCAACGGTCAAACCGAATATTCACAGTTACGAGGCCTGTATTTGGCCGGATCAGTTCTTTTAATATGCCAATTAGAATCACTTTCGACGTCGATCTACCGATGTCAGCCCGTCCGTCCGTCTGGCTGGACGGCTGGACCCCCATGTAAACGATTTAATCAAAGTACATGTCGCAGTTCTAGAGAAAAATTGATGGAATTTGGCACAGATCATTTTTTGGTACTTGGACCATGGCTATTGAAATTCGTAAAAATCTGTCCATAAATTATGGTACCTGACATAGTTCTCACTTCCCGGATTTGATATATTGGCCACAAATATCAATATTTTTACATAAAATTAAAATACTGCTTATGTAGACTTAAATCAGTGTACGAAATTTCATTGAAATCGGTCCACATTTGAACATAGCTCCCATACAAACTCTTTTGTCAAAACGCGCTAAATGAGACAAAAATCACTAAAACGCTTGTAAATCTGAAGATAATGAGAATTTTAAGTTTATTTTTTGCATACATAATTTTTTTAACAACTGTAATCAATTTGCCTAATTTCGAGAGCTCTCAAACAAAATTTTTGTAACATCAAACAGGGGCAAATAACAGCTGAGCATTTGTATTGTTTACTATTCAAACAGAAACAATAACATCAAATTTGAGAAACAACAACATCAAATTTGAGAAACAACAACTCAAATATGAGAAACAAATTGCTAGATACACAATTTTGTTTTGAAAAAATTTGATCAAATATTTTTTGGGAAAATATTTAACCTTCAGTGTGACCATAAATAAAACCTGTTTTTTTTTTTGTTTATACTTTGAACGTATTTTTTCTGTATTTTATCAAATAAAAATCGTCAAATAAATGTGCAAGTGTGACCACAAATTTTTTGTGTTGACAATATTTTATTCAAAATATTTGATTTAAATGTTTAATGAGTCTGACCGTACCTTAAGATTAAATAATTTATTTGATCAAAATTTAATAAAATATTTGTTCTTGCGTGGTCACATTAGGAAAATTTTTATTTGCTGTCAAATGATTTTGTTTTCTTCAAATCAACATGTTTCTTGTTTGAACCTCAAAAATATTTTGTGGTCAGACTACGAGAATCAAATATTCGATAATTTCGATTAAATGTTTAATCAATGTGACCGTAGCTTTAGTAGCAAATTGTAGTATCATTGTGTAATATTTTCATTTTTTTGTGATGGATATTAATAAAGATGGTAAGTACTATTTTTAATGTATTTTTTTAACCAAAATCTATTAAGTTAAAGTTCTAGCATTATTTTAAATATCCTATATATTTTAGCGTATTTTTTATAAGAAAAATTTCAGAATATGCAGAAATTCCCCTCTGTCCCGTTAGTGCGTTTTTATCGAAGAGTTTGTATGGGAGCTATGATCAAATGTGTACCGATTTCAACGAAATTTGGTACAGTGATTTTAGTTTACATAAGCAGTATTTGTTGTAAATTTCATAAAAAAAATAATGATATTTGTGGCCAATATATCAATTCCGGGAAGTGGGACCTATGAGAGGTACCATAAATAATGGACCGATTTTGACGAATTTCATGGTCCCACTTTCAAACAAATGATCTCTACCAAATTTCATTAAATTGTCTTCCAGCCAGCCGTCAAGCCAGATGGACGGACTGACATCGCTAAATCGACTCAGAAAGTGATTCTAAGCCTAGGTCCAAGGCAAATATTTCTATGCGTTACATACATCAGCACAAACTTATAATACCCTTTTGGTGGTGAAGGGTATAAAAACGTAATTTTGATTTATCAGATTTTTGTAGGTAAATTCGGAATTCCCACGAAAACTGGTAAAAACTCGTATGAACTTGAAGTAAATTCGAAAAATTTTCGTCCATTAATAAAATATTTACATGTACCTGTACTATCCTGGAAGAAAACTATGGTATATACGAAATGGTCTCGAAATAGCATAGATTAGATAGCTTAATTTTCTTAAAGCGTACAATAGATTCTAAAGGCTGGGAACGCTCTTTTGGAATTTTAAATCGTTGATTGTAGTTTTACATAACCTACATTATTTAAAGAGATATTACAAGAATAGTGTCCAAAAGTAGATCCACTATACAAAAAGTGCCGAAAACAGAACTTGATCATGAAAACATGGCTGGTACCGTGAAACATGATTGTAGTTTTGTCACTGTCTTATGCTACCTGATCTATATAGTATTCTTCAAGCCGAGATATCGGCCGTAGTCAGATCAACTAAATTGATACCTCAGAAGACAGTCTGGCTGCCAGAAAATCCCTATCTTATGTACACATGACATCTGTTCTTACACGCGAACATCGGGTTTCTTTTAACGAGATTGCGAGACATTGCTATATTGAACTTTTCTGAGTACCCAGGCATTAAAACATACCTGATAGCTCCACTGCGGACAAACTTGCTAAATCCGGTGCTTTCCTGAGTCAGGAAACCACCGACTAATTTACGGGATTGCCCTAGGACTGCGCAACCTTATTTCAACCTTAACATGACACTATGTTTTTGGGTTGCATGCCAGAAGACATAATCTTTAAAACTTTGACTGCTACTACTAAGACAGTAACTCATTTTCTCTGTCACTGCCCTGCTTTTTCAGTTCTAAGGACTTATAATCTAGGGGGCCATTTTCTGCATGATATTTCGAATCTAGCGAGTATTGATATTCGTAAAGTAGACTCATTAATCAAGGCTACAGGCTGGTTTGAATAAGCCTCTCATCGATAGTCTGGAGCTAACCACTGTCTTTATTTTTCCAGTCTATCCCTTGCAGGCGGCTTCCTTATGAGCCACCGTGGCATAGCAGGTTAGATATCCGCCTATCATACTATAGGTCCCAAGTTAGGAAATAATTGAAAACACCTCCATAATCTCTACAATTAAGCCCCATAGAAGATTTGTGGGACCGTCTTATCTGTCTGATAAGGAAGCGGAACATAACTTGTAGAAATTACCTAAAAAAGCTTTAATGGAAGAATGGTCCGAAATTGTGAGACCATCTTATCCGGCCGATAAGGAAGCGGGACATAACTTGTAGAAATTACCTAAAAAAGCTATAATGGAAGAATGGTCCAAAGTTTGTGAATCAAAAGTTAGTGAATAAGATGAAATCTCGTCTAAAGAAGACTAATAAAAGCAAAACCCGGTTAAAATTCTTTAAAATCTTTTAAAGTTTTACAAAAATCCGTTTATAAAACGTAGTGGAACATTATTTTGCGACATCATTTCCTGCCCGAAGTAGCAATGACAGGCACTAAAATAAATTGACTTAAATATAAGAAATATCTCAGCAGAACTGCACAAAAAACATACCGTTACATGTACCGGAAGATAGAGAGATCTCTATTACATATCTTGAAAATAATCTTAAATCGGCTGCTAAACATGCTACAAAACTCCCTAGTCAACATGTTAAGTCCCCCACTGGCAACATGCAACATTACCTCTCTGGCAAGACATTAACCCCCTGCAGCAAAGCACATCATCCACAATAATACCTGATACCCAATCCCCCTTGAATTTGCTACATAATGCCTCATTACAACCTCACAAAAATCTAAAGTACCAACTCAAAATATGATACATTACTAACCCCCAGACGATATGCTACATTACAAAACTCCGCTGTAACCGCCGGCAGTATGCCACATTACACCCAATTATCATGCCACTTTGGCCCCCTGGCAATATGCTACATTATTACTTCCCCCCGAAGATAAACTGCAACCTTATCCCGCCAACGATATGCTACGTTACCAATAAGATAATATGCTGCATTACCCCTTCACAACAATCTACTCCAAGCCCAACAACAAATGAGTATGCAACATCTTCAACTAAATAAAATGATGAATGCTCATGAATCAGGGTAGTAGTCCTGTGTTTGCTATGAATGTGGGAATGGGAGGAATGTGGCAAGGTATTCCACCAAATATGCAGCAGCATGAAGTTGGTAATCTTGTGGCAGGAGGGCAAACGTATCCAAATAATGTAGAAAAAGCTGGGCCGTGAAGTAAGACAATAAAAATTCTTACGGTAAAGGGCTTCTCCTTTCAAAGTCTCCTTACCAGTTGCTGCTTTAAATGTTCAATAACAGCAACGGACTGTTTTGGGTAGTTTTTTTTAGAGTACGGGAACAAACATATTATTTAATAAATTTTATATGAATATATGTATGTATTGCTTAATGTTTTTTTTTTTGCAATTTAAATTGTTTAATAATATTATTTTACTACAAATGTCGACGGGTATATGTATGTAGCAGGTATTTTGGTCATATGTGACCGATATATACATCAACACTGACCAGTTACCTCTGACTGATATATACATCACCGTTGATAAGTAAAAACTATAAGAGTGAACGGTTCGGATATACATATATAGATACATAATAGAAGCTTGTGACTGATATATATGTCATCAGTGCCAGTCAAATGACCGGTCATGTTCTTATAGTGAATGTTAAGAAAATTTAGTTTGCTCTTTTAGAATATAAACAAACAATAACAAAATCTCCAACCGCAAAAATTACCACCTCGCAATGAGTTGGAAAGTATGATTCAAACTAGCGAGAAATATTTAGAAATGTAGACTAGAAATCACTCTTAATGTATATTATAAATCAGTCACTGTTGAGAAACTTATTAAATAATTAGTTATTTAAACAAGTAAAATAAAACAGTTCAAATAAAATAAACATGTCGGAACCAAAAATAAATAATGAATTAATCCCAATTCGGTCCACATCATCATCGCATGTTATGTCATCTTCTTATAGACGATATCAGGCTCTGCCTTGGAATGACGATGTCGAAAGTTATCTAAATGATAGCGAATTTGAAGAAAGTGATGATCAGGATGAAAGTGATTATGAGTATGACAGTGATTTAAATGGCGAAAATGTTTAAGAAACAAATTTTTTATGTACTTTTTTTTAAAATTTATTAAAAATAAAAACTTAATTTTACTTAAATAAAGTGCATACAAATAAAAGTTTTTACATATTTCTAAAGATAAAAATACCCATAAAAAGTTTACAAGATTTTATAAAAATATCCCTTAAAACCGCAAAATATTAATGATATTTATATAAAAAAAAATCTGTCAGATAAAGAATTTAATGAATTGTCGTTATTGAAATTGCAACAGTCTGTAAGTGATCGATAAGTTTAACGGTTTATTTTTTAAAAACTTTATATATTTATAAAATCAGATAAAATGTCTAGACCTAATGAGCTAGAAGAATTAAAACTTCAGGCGGGCCAAATTACCGACGAATCCTTAGAAGCCACACGTCGTATGGCAAATATGATGGTGGAGACTGAAGAGACCGGCATGCGTACCATTGAAGCCCTTAAAGTTCAACGTGAACAATTAAACCATATAGAGGATGGTATGGATCATATCAATACTGAAATGTCTCAGGCCGAAAAAAGTTTAAATCGTTTAAAGCGCTGCTGTAACGTTTGTAGCACACCTTGGAAAAAGGTTCCAACCGAAGTAGATTCGAATAATGAAAATAAAACTGAAACAGCTGAAAATAAGGGAGTTATTGTGGATCAACCTCGCCGTTATAACAAAGATGGGCCAGTGGAAAACCCAACTACAGGATACATTAAACGTATAACGAATGATGCTCGTGAAGATGAAATGGATGCAAATCTTTGTCAAGTTAATGATATTTTAGGCAATATTCGCGAAATGGCCCTCGATATGATTACCGAGTTGGAGGTTCAAAATGAACAAATTAAGAGAATTACTGATAAGGGTGACGCCAATAATATACGTTTGCAACAGGCCAACATTTCGGCAAATGATTTACTAAAAAGATAAAACATTACAAATTTATTACCACAGGAATTCAAAACACGGTAAGTTTAAATTTAAGTAAGTAAGATTTCTAACACGCCTACAAATATCGCCCTTTTAGTATTTTGTTTGTTTTGCGTCGCCATTTTTAGTCCGATTCTAATTGATTTCCATTTTAATAAAGATAAAAACTAATCGTGCTTAAGATTTATTTCAAAATTACCTTGAGGATCAAAAAAGTTCTGGACATTGTCTAAAGTTTTAAAGGAAAGGAACCCTTGATTCCATGACCCATAAAAATATATGAGACTTTCAATTCCCGCTTGAAAGCCATAAACAATGATTCTTCTTTAGATTACCGTGTCTCAACATATCGTCGTGCGGGAGTTCATGTGCTCTATCCGCCATTTTACACATTTTGAGTTAATGATGCCATTTTAGGTTTTCGACACTAAATTTTTCAAATCTGCAATCCGTTTTCGGCTATCTCGTCTAGTTTCTGAGATAAATAGTGTCTGTTTGTTCTATATCCTTCAAAACCGTTTTTTTTGTGCTATTTTGCTCTATGGTGTAAAAATCTTAAATTCTATCCTAAAGTTTTTTAGAAAAGTTTTTAAAGTTAAGTTAAAACTTCAAGATCTTTTTCTTCCAAAAAGTCAAAAGCAATCCCTATCCCAAAATGACCTACAAGTTTAAGGTCAATTAACAAGATTAAAGATTAACAGAAGGAGTTGCAAGAGCACTGGCTTTATTTATATAAAATTAACGGTGAATTTTCCAATCCCAGCGGGTTTACCACAGGGATCGGAAGTAAAAATACATCATTATTTACTTCCGATGTATATGTTCCGGAAAATCTAATGTAATTGTAAAAAGAATGTAATAGAATCTTATTCAAGCCAAAAATGTGTTAACAAGAAGACCAAACTACACTATTCCCATTTAATAAATGGCATTGCTACAAAAATTGTTTACGCAAGTCGAAACATCATCCCCATTAGAGAAGCAAAATAAAATACACTTAAAGAAATTTTATCTGCTGTTTTTCAATGGGAAACACAGACCCTATCTCATGATAAATTTGTTCTTATGTGGAGAATGTTGATGAAAATCATTAAAATGCTGCATCCTTGTCCACACATAATGATATCATTTGAAATTACGAATTGTATTTTCTAATGTTGTTCAGAAAATGTTTTGATTCATTTGAATTGTTCATTAAAAGATTCGTCTGCTCTTCAAAAAAAAAAAAAAAAACAGAGAAAAGTTTTTTTTGCCTTTTTTAGGCTCCACAATATCTATAAGTACATCCATGAATCATTCTACCAATATTAAGTTTGGAATGTATTTTATCACCCGTTGTCATAAAAACGCTGCTTTGCTGAATACTATTTGCACGTCGCATATAAGCCTGTTCACAATTTAGCTTGCCGTTGACTCTATCGAATAAGTCATAAATTGGTAACATCCTCCTTCTCCGTGGTTTCTAAAGTAGCCTGAAGTTTTCGCTATCCCGATAGAAGACTCATGACCCCTCACAGTTTGCTCGGGCAATACATAGTGAATTGCTTTCTTCTTCCCTTTCCTCAGCTATTGAAGCTGCGTCCTCATTCAGTTGAATATTTCTATGATCTTCAGTCTTATGAGTCCTAAAAGTAGACTATCATTCTCCCTTAATACTGCTCTCAAGGAAGCTTGCAGATGACTTTGATTTCCGCATTGTAAATTGGATTCCAACACTGCTCCTGCTGCTTTAGCTATCACATGCTTTGCTGTTCTACTTAAGCTTTGAGTTTTAAATTAGTCATTAAAAAATATGGTTATTGGTTTTGCTTTATTAAGTTCAATAAATCTCGATCTAATTCTTGAAAAGATATTATTTTTTTATGTAGAGTAAACTTTCTGTGATCCTATCCTGCCTATATTTACTTATTTAATTAAATGCCTATATTTACTCCTCAAAAGTGGAAAACCGTTCTATTTAGTGACGAGTCGAAACGCCTTAAACCCTGCAACTATAAAGTGTCTGTAAAACACGGAGGATGCAGCTTAATGGTCTGGACTTGTGTTCCGGCTGAGGGTGTTCCATCAAATCGATGGAATAATGAACCGTTTCAAGTACAGAGATACACTTCTGACCCAAATGTTGCCACATACCAAATGGAATATGCCACTTTAATGGGTGTTTGAACACAAAAACGATCCGAAATAGATCGACGTTGATCAAGAAATTCAATTAAGACAATGGAATTCAAGTCTTTGATATCATACCATATCACCCGATTTGAATCCCATTGGAAACCTTTTAATGATACTCAAAAGAAAGGTTGCAGGAAAATGGTTCAAAAATAAAAGTGGGTTTTTTAAGAATAGAAATCAAGAGGGGGAAAATCAGTTTTTTTTTGGTTGTCCCACAGAATTGATAAAATATTAATGTCCGAAAAAAAAACAAAATGGACAGTTAAAAATAAAACTGATGGTGTTGCACAGTTTCATAAGGAGAAACAATTTGTTTTATCTATTTCTTAGGTTAGGTTATAAAGGTAGTGTCAAACGAAACCTTCACTCAATTGTGATCCTTTATTAAAAAGAAGAAAAGAGGAGATTGAAGATAGAAGAGGAAAAAAGAAGAGTATAGAGGCAGAAGGAAAGTACCATATCTAAGCCAACTAAGTCCAGTGATAAACCGTTGCAGATCCTGAAGTTAAACATAGAATCTACTGCCTAGATGTCTGAGCATCTGATTTTGGAGCCTTGAACAGTGACAGAGAATGTGTTCTACCGATTCGGACGAATACTCATCTAGACATAATCTACAGAGGTCTGGAATGCTACTATCCCACCTATATAGCCTAGAATTCAAGGCACAATGTCACGTTAAGAACCTTATACATCTTCTTAAGCTTGTCTGATTCAGACCTAGTAGAATTTTCGCTCCACTAATGTCCGGTTTAGGCCATAGAGGTGTCGATGTATTACACGTAACCATGTTTCAACATGTCTTTGTGGTTTCCTAGCAAAGATTTAATAACCAAATAAAATTGACAGATAGGTGAAGCAGTGCCTGTTACTTTTTTACTCAAGTCTTTGCTCGAGCCTTGTCTAGCGACTCAAATCGGAAGACATCGATTTCAAAACTTAGGTCACTTGAAGTGAAATCCCCCATATGTATAGATTAGATAAATAGTTACAATAACTTATAAAACAAACATTTTGTTGAATATCAACCAACCAATACAACACCTGTCACCTATGTAGCAATAATTCCTTTTTAACCTTTGTAGATATATAAAACAAGCTGGAATACATATTTTGGAAAGATCTGCCTATTAGAGTTCTTAAAAACCATAATTATGTCGTCACCTAAAATGCAAAAGGGCATAACTATACTTCCTGTTTTTTGTTTACAGTAGAAGAAAAAACGTCATAACTTTTAATTTGCAAGGAACATTAAATCCAAATTTTGGAATTGGGTCAACAAGCAAACAAACATCAACAAGCAAACAAACATCAGCAAAGAAAACTCTAAAAACATAAAGTTATTTGTCAATAATATAATGACGGGTCTTAAAAATAGTATCAGTTTATTTTCGGAACACAATTTAATGTAAAAAGATAAGTTTTAAATAATTTAAAATAGGATATACAGAATTTTTTTAAAGCTATTTCAGAAATAACCCATTAACTTTTAAACGGTTAAACATACTTAAATGAAATTTCATATAGTTAGAACAGAGGAGCTTTAGGGTTGATAGTTATAGTCAATTTACGTTCGGAATTTATAGCCTTTCAAAAATCTTAGTCGAGGATCATAATTTTTTATATGATAAACAAAAAAAAAACATCATAACTTTTAAACTTAATGAAATATTAATTCAAAATTTTAAAATTTGGTCCACAACGCTACCTCAAAGACATTCCTGAAAACTTAAATGAAAAAAAAAACGAGTAATTTTTAAGTAATTTGCGAAAAAACAAAAGGACTTAACTACATGCTGAATATTTTCTGAAATCAAAAGATCTTAACTACAATACAAATTTTGAGCAACATTATAAACCTTTGGTTTTTAGTGAATAAAATCCCTGTTTTAGACCGTTTTTGTAGCTATATGTATTTTGGGTTGCTGTGTCATAATCAATCAAAAAATCAATTGTAATTGTTTGTTAGTTACACCCTCTAGCATTTTAGGTGACGATAACAACATAAAATCTGTTAATACACTTTTAAAATATTGTAATATTGTAAACTCAATCTAGTTAAGACTAAATATAAGGTCAAATACCTCCGTTGTTAGTACCTAAGCTTTCCTTATTATCATAATTAATTATATTTATATTTATTACCAACATAATGTATATTCGGTCAAAAATTATTTAATTGTTTGTTACGCGCGCTTTGTAAATGCACAAAAACAAAAATTGAAGATCAATGGCATGTACGAGGTATTTTCGGCTAGCTCTGCCGTCAGTGGCGCGGTTCTCGACCCAATTGTTTTGACGCGTAATCATAGAAAAAATCATGCCATTGTAAATTGCCACAAAAAAAAATTTAAATATAGAGCTTCTAATGAAAAAATTGCAAATTTTAAAAAGGAACTGAATGTATCTTTATTATACCAACTTTAACGGGACTCCATAGTCACGTCACGGGGTCATCATTGTTTACTCACACCTACCAATTCGTTACCTTCGTTTTGTAAGGAAAATGAATTTATTTCATTATGAAATTCATTATTTATTTTATAATAATAATAAACATATTAATAATAATAGTACTAAATATTAAAATTACCATAAAAGAAAATATAATAATACAAAATAAATTTTTATTTAAAGTTATAATAATATAAACTAATTTTACTACAACTAACTTACTGCTGTTGTTGTGGAAACTGTAGGGGGGGGGGTTTTGGATAGCTGATGTTGTTGTTGTAGCTGTGGATGATACTGCTGATGATGAGGTTGCTGTGGACGATGCTGATGCTGTGCAGGAGTCTGTTGCTGTAGATGATGATGAAGATAATGCTGATACTGAAGACGTAGCTGTTTCGGTGACTGATGCTGTAGATGATGTTGTAGATGATGTTGTAGATGATGCTGAAGATAATACTGGGACTGAAGACTGTTTTGGTGACTGATGCTGTAGATGATGTTGTAGATGATGCTGAAGATAATGCTGGGACTGAAGACGGTTTTGGTGACTGATGCTGTAGATGGTGTTGTAGATGATGCTGTTGATTTTCTTTTAATAAAGTTATGGAATTGTTATGTAATTTTCTTTTTTTTTTTTTTTGAAGAGGCAGTAGTAGTATAGATATTTGGCGTCTTTTGGTTAAATGTCAAAATTCAAAACTTATGTTGAATACAATTCACTTTTTCTGTTTGTTCTTTTCGTTGTAGTTGATGTTAAATTTGATGATTTTCGCATAATTTGCCCAAATGTAAACCAGCATTGAAATCAAATATTTACAGTGGCAGACTAAACTATAGGCACAGCAATGATATAAATATTAATTTTTAAATTACGAACAATATGTATATTTTTTAGTACAGCTTTTTCTCGAATTAACTATGGACTACTGTAGATTTTTAAATGTTTGTTATTTTTTGTTTGTTAAATATCTCTTTGTTCATACAAAGTTGAAAATGTACGAATGGTATCAATTAACCTGGGACAAAAGTATAGGCACACATTTTTCGCATGTGACATTTCTTTAAAATTTCGTGAATCTGGCAACTTTGTTTTTGTTGAAAGATAAACAAATAAATGCCGTTATTTTACTTTATTAGTTTTTGCAAGTGAAAAATTAAACGAAGTTCTTTGCAAGTACCAAAAAGTTAAAGAAAGGAAAATATGTCGCCAAAACAGTGTGAAACAACGGAAGCTCAACGAAAAGTAATTCTACACTTGCATAATCAAGGCAAATCCTTTGCTGAGATCGGTGAATTAATGGATCGAAGTCGTTTTACGATAAGAACAATTATAAACCGCTTTAAGGGTGAAACTAACTTTGAAAGTTCAAGTCGCAGTGGTCGTCCACCTAAGCTAACGGAAAGAGAACGAGCCCATATAGTCAGAAAAGTCAAACTGAATCCAAAAATTTCATCGACTGAAATTACAGCGGGTATAAAGGAGGATTTTGGCAAGGACGTGCATCCCAAAACTGTCCAAAGAGTGTTGCATGGAGCTGGTTACAACTCGCGAATAGCCAGACGCAAACCATTAACGTCTGTTGTAAATCAGAAAAAGCGTCTAGACTATGCGAAACTCTTTATTGATAAGCCTTGCGCTTACTGGGATCAAGTTCTTTTCTCTGACGAAAGTAAGTTTAATATTTTCCGCCCTGATGGGTATACTAGAGTATGGAGAAAGCCAAACACAGAATATGCTGCAAACAATCTCTCTCCAACAGTAAAGTATGGGGGCGGGGGCGTTATGGTATGGGGTTGCATGTCTGCTGGAGGTGTGGGGGAGCTTGTATTTATTGATGGTATAATGGATAAGACGGTTTATTTGAACATTTTAAAAGACAATCTTAAAAAAAGTGCCGAAAAACTTAACTTGCCTCAATCCTTCACATTCCAGCAAGACAATGACCCTAAGCACACGGCTCATGACGTGAAGATGTGGCTTACATACAACACAGCACATGTTTTACCACATCCCCCGCAATCTCCAGACTTGAACCCAATCGAACATTTGTGGGAATTATTGGACAGAAAAGTGCGAAAACGTTCCATTGCTAATAGAAATGAACTAAAGGTGGCTTTGATGGAAGAATGGTCCAAAATTGATGAAAATATTACAAAAAAACTAGTAAATTCCATGCCAAATAGGCTTAAAGAAGTTATAAAACAGAAGGGATTACCAACTAAGTACTAGTAATATGATATAAAACATATAATTTTTATCTAAAAAATACTGTGCCTATATTTTTGTCCAACAAAAAATGTACTTTTTTATATTTATCTTATATAATTTCTTATGAACTTTTTTTTAATTTATTATTTATAGTTAATTTGTGCTTAATTATAACCTAAAAAATCATAAAAACTTAGTGAAATAAATTTTTTTGTTTGTTTTAACATGAAAAAGTTTGAATTTCTTTTATTTTGTGTTCTGTGCCTATACTTTAGTCTGTCACTGTATTTCAAAAAAAATTTCGAGACTGTGTCTTGTTGTTGTTGTTGCTAAATTTATGTTCTTTTTTTAAAATTTTTTTAAAATTATTTTAGATTTTAATTGAATTCAATTCAAATTTGTTGTTATTTTATTAAAAGTCACAATCGTTATAAAATACGATTAAAATTGAAAGGAATTTATTAGATTTCAAAGTATTTTTCAATTCAATAAAATTCAATGATTTTTTTTTCTTGAGTCAATTGTACTTTAATACATCAAAATAATTTGCTTTAATTTATTTTTACAAATAATTTTTATAATTTTATTATTCTTTTTGTATAACATATAATAAACGTTAAAATTTTCTTTTCACATTAAATTTGTTTTACACACATAACTTCGACATGTTTAACAACGAATTTCATTTTTCAAAATTTAAATCAAGACGAATTTAAAGCGACTGACCCATACGAGTCTCTTCATAACTCACAACTGACTGACTAAAAACGACTTACCACTCCTACTCAATGACTGTCAACTTTTTTTTTCTTTTCTTCGTAAAAAACCACGCCATTCTTGCGTTTTCCTTGTTCTTCTTTTTCGTTCTACTCTTTTTTTTTTTTTTTTGCCTAAATCCCGTTACAAAATCATGGTATATTACAATCTGCCAATCAGAATTTGGCATCTGTAAAACAGGTTTTTTTGCAATGTTGCATGAATTCATCTCTACAGAGTTGCAATTTTCTGTAGATCATCATTTACATGCACTGAGAGAAATAAACAGGATTATATAATTTACGTGTAAACAATTTCGTGTAAATGAAATTGTCAACAAGTAAATTAAATTCAAAAAAAATTGGCAATAAAAAATAAAAAAAAATTACAAAGTCTAAATCCCTAACAAAACTGCTTCGTTATGAAAATGTCAATTGAATAAAGAACAGGAAAAGGATTTAGAGCGCGCGTGAAGAACAACGTGTGGCACGACCCACGATAAGCCGGGTAAAACGACAATAAAATTTTAAGGTCTTAAATCTGTTGCATGATATCTTCCAATCAAATTTCCCTGAAGATCTTCCACGTCATATAGTACGTTACCTATTTTCTCCCGGATACGACACTTAATATATTTCGGTAAAAATTTTGCATTAATAGCATTTTGAAAATTACTAAGGCTATGATTCTTACGAAAAACTTCTTGTC
The DNA here is from genome assembly GCA_933228675.1 of Stomorhina lunata. NCBI lineage: Eukaryota > Metazoa > Arthropoda > Insecta > Diptera > Rhiniidae > Stomorhina > Stomorhina lunata. Next base: position 92,399,042 of record OW121740.1, on the reverse strand, counting down.
CGACTCGATAACTAACATGTTTTGTACGTGTGTTATAAGTTTTTGTAGCCTTTTCGTGAGCCTTTTCAATGCTCTGGGAAATTTTCTCTCTGATTTTTTTCTGCTTATCCACATGTTTAACTATGGTGTCATCTTGCATCATATTAAGTTTTTCTAATAAGGTGTATGACGACCCATGCGTACACATATTTTGCCCGAACAGTGCATAATATGGTGAACAATTAATTGACGTGTGGTAGTCGCTTCTTAAAATTGACAAAATATTAGAAATACAGGTATCCCAATTCAAATGGTTAGACTCATTTAGAAGATAAAAACGAATTTTAGATATAATTTCCCGATTGGCTCGCTCGGAGGCATTCGCTTGAGGCGAGTATAACCCAGTTTTTATGTGAGTTATGCCAAACAAGGAGAAAAAATCTTGCATTTCTTTAGAAATAAATTGTTTCGCATTATCGCTATGTATAAATTGTGGGCTACCAAAAGTGTTAAAAATATGATTTTGAAAAAAGTTAATTACATTGAGAGACGTAGCAGATCTAAGAGGCTGAAGAAATAAAAATTTCGTAAAGTGATCGATAACTACAAAAACGTGAGTATTCTTAGTCTTGGAAGCGGGGTATGGTCCTAGAAAATCGCAGTACAATCGCTGAAATGGTCGTTTGGTTTCAAATGGATCTCCCATTGGTGGTCTAAGGGTTTGAGTCGGCGCTTTTATAACCTTACAGTCGTCACATTCTTTTACAAATTGTTTAATATCAGAACTCATCGATGGCCAGTAATATTTATGTCTAACTCTAGTTAGTGTTTTAAAGTAGCCACCGTGACAGCTAGATTCGTGACCTAATTGGATAGCTTTGTTAGTTAATGGGTTTGGAAGCCATAATCTCCACAGACTCTCTTCTTCATTTTCAATACCTTGACGAAAACTAACTCTTTTGTATACTCTGTCATCAATTACACATAAATCAGGCAACTTATCTTGGTTTTCAGAAATGGTTTTAATCAATTGCTTATATTCAGGAGACTCAAAATAATTTGAACTAAAATCTACTTCGGGAAAACTTCGCTTAATTTCTATAGAATCAACATCAAAACGAGACAATGTGTCTGGAACTACATTTAAGGATCCTTTTCTATGCTCCATCTTAAAATCAAACCCTTGCAACATTAAACTCCACCGTGCTAATCTACCGCTTAAATCTTTTTGGCCCATAAGCCATTTAAGACTAGAGTGATCGGTGATAATTCGAAAAGGTGATCCTTCAACATAAGGTCTAAAACGTTTAACACAGATTACCGCAGCTAAACACTCCAGCTCGGTGACTGTATAATTTCGCTGGGCCCCGTTAAGTTTTTGAGAAACAAACGAAATTGGTCTTTCCCTATTTTCTTGATCTAGTTGGTATAAGACGCCACCTACCCCAATACGTGATGCATCGCATTGTATAATAAATTCTTTTGTAAAGTCGGGTTGGGCAAGGACGGGAGCGCTAGATAATGCAAGCTTGAGTTTCTCAAAACTATTAACGGCTTCTGGGGTCAAAGAAAATTTACCTTCATGTTTACGCAAGCAATCTGTGAGAGGTCCTGATAAATTAGCAAAATTGTTTATAAAAGATCGATACCAGTTTGCCATACCAATGAATCGGCGGATCTGACGAGGGGTTTTAGGAATTGGAAAATCTACTATTGCTGAAACCTTGTCAGGGTCTACTTTTAAACATCCCCTACCAATACGATAGCCTAAATATTTTATTTCACTTTGACAAAATTTGCTTTTTGAGACGTTGATGGTGAGTCCCGCATCTTTAAGACATTTTGCAACCTGTTGGAGTATAGTAATGTGTTCTTCAAAAGTGGCTGTACAGACCAAAAGGTCGTCTAAATACACGAACACATTTTCTCTTAGACGAGACGGAATGGCTTTGTCCATTAGACGAGACATCGCTTGAGGACCATTGCAAAGCCCAAAGGGCATAACACGATATTGGTAAAGAGGTCTACCAGGGACTGCAAATGCTGTCTTCTCCTTTGAAACTTCCGTAAGCCTTATTTGAAAAAATGCATCCTTTAAATCTATTCCACTTATGTAATGGGTGTCCTTTAATCTACTAAGCAAGCCGTTGATGTGTGGGAGCGGATATGAATCTTTCTTCGTAATAGTATTCAATTTCCTTGAGTCTAGGCACAAACGAACTTTTCCCGGTTTTCTCACATTTACAATAGGAAAGCACCAAGGTGAGTTAGACTCTTCTATTACGCCCATTTTCAACAACCGGTCTAGTTCTTGGTAAACTTCAGCCTGTCTAGGAGGAGAAAGTGGGTAATGCTTGCATTTTATCGGCTCTGCATCCCCAGTGTCGATGTGATGCTCCAAAAGACTCGTACAACCAAGACCTGACTTCTCAAAAGAGGGAAAATCGGACATAACACTTTCAAGTTGGAATTTTTGCTCTGAATTTAAATTATGAAAACATAAGTGGCTTTTATCTGCTGTCTCAAGATCAAAGGACTCAACAATGGGAACAATATCAGGGGCAATTGCAAAACTACGCCAGAAGTCTAAACCTAAGTAGGCTTCTTGCTTTAAAGAAGGTACAACGTAAAAATCTATATCTCCTGTAATACTTTTATACACAACAGGTAGCTTACAATGACCCATTACTGAGTTTTTAGATCCATCAGCTGTGGATATATATGATCGAAAAGGTCTTAAAGTGATATTATTTCTTTCAATAAAAGTTAAACTATTCTTTCCCAATACCGAAACACTAGCACCCGAATCTAGTAGTCCATAAATGTGCTCATTAAAAATTTGAATTTTTGCAAAAGGTCTCTCGTCGTTCTCATGGCATAATAATGAAGATTCTATTAATTTACGAAATGATTTTCTTTTCTTGAAGCGAAGTCTACAATTAAAAGTTTTAGCTGAAGGTTTATAAAGTGCAGAGTTATTATTATAGGAAATGTTTGTTTTTGAGGATAATTTATTTGAATTGTTTGGAGAATTTTCCGCCGAGATTGTAGATCTCGATTCATCCTCCTGTGGAAGATTCCTCGATTGATCTAATAGCAACTCGGGGAGAAAGCTTTGGAACGAGAGTCCCCGGTGGCCATCTCGCTCCGCTTCCTGTTTCCCATGTGCATATTTTTGCACTTAGGAGTAACTACCCCTTGTTCGCCACATTTAAAACAAAAAACATTTCTAGTTTCCTCTGGGCAATAAATATAGGAATGACCGAAGGATAAACAATTCCAGCACTTTATTTTTGAATAGTCAGGTTTATAGTTACGTTTAGAGAATTGCAGGGCTTCTATTTGAGGGTCAGACTCACAGTCAGATTCATTCTCTACTACACTTTCAGCTTCGACTTCACTAACTTGTCGATAGGGTTTATTTTCAAAAAGAGAAGTTTTACTTTCGTAAATTACCTTTTCGGCATTTCGTGCTAGGTCTCTAAGACTGTACAAAGATTTAGGATTAGCATTAAAAAGCATAACTTTAAAGTTAGAATGGATATTTTTCATTATAATTCTAATTAATTTTGTTTCACCAAGGGGTTCCTTCATACGAGAATTCATGCTAACTATGGCTGAATGAAAACTGTCATAAGGTTCTTTCTGAAGCTGTTTACGCTTGTACATATTTAATAATATGTCATCATCTGATTCCAAAGTACCGAATTCACGAGATATTGAATATTCTAAAAATTGATATGTGGGATTTGGATTCAGTTTTATGAATTCCCAATACCACTCGTTTGCGTTGCCGCGTAAAAATATTTGAAAGTTCTCGAGTAAATACTCATCAGTACACCGAGTTCGTTTAGCTAAGGTCTCAATTTTAAAAAGAAAATTTGTTACATTACCTGTACCATCAAAAGAGATGTTCCATTTCTCCAGTTTTACTTTATCAAATAGTCCTGGGTTGAAATTGGCCTCCTGAGATACAGTTGGGTTATTCGCATTTAAGTTTGTGTCACAAGTCAAGTTAGTAATAGTAGCTTTCAAAGAATTAAGTTCCCTCCTAAATTCATCTTGAGAAGATCGTATGGCCTCTTGTACAGCTGATAATAAATTGTCATTATTATTAACTGTAGACGGTTCAGCAATGAATTCACTTTGAATATCAATTTCTTTCGAAGCCATGTTTAAGTCAATTGTATCCTGATGTTCTAAATGACGTGGAATATCTCCGAGAGAAACTTGATCGGACTGACAGATATTTAAAGAAACTTTTGGTTCTAACGGTTTGAGATTGCTCTGGATGTTTTCTTCAGGTGGGGGTGAATGAACCACACGTGGTCTTGAAGTGGGTGTACTTGGTAATTCTTCTAATGATTGCGTATTATTCCAAACAGTTTTGCCTCTACCTCTACTTGCACTTAAATTACTGTTTGATCCCTTTCCTGAACTACGAGTGTTCATAATAAATGAACAGATCGACAGACGGACAAAATTAAGAAAAAATTAAAAATACTCTATTTCGAAAACAAATGCGAATAATGCAGTAAGGCGTTGCAGTGTGTGATTATATCGGTTTAGTGGAAAAAAAAAATCATGTGAAAAAAATTGCAAAATAATAATAAAATTGATTTAGGTTTAATACAATATTAATACAATAACTCCAGTAAACGAATTGGTGGATGAGTAAACAGTGAATAATATTTTTTTCTTTTTTTCAAAACATGTCTTGTAATTATCTGATTTTGTTACTTCAGAATTTACCGCTACTGTTTTGAATTGATACTTTATTGATCATATGCTTCATTAAAGATGAAACAAAGTCTAATGTTTACAAGTAATAAGAAAAAATTAAAAAAAAATAGTTTAAGTTGAGTATACATAGGTATAAACAAAAATATACAAGGTTTTCTTTAAATTTGATGCATTTGTTAAATTTCAGTTAAATACAATAAAATTTAAAGTCTCTCAAATTTTCAGAAAGCCTCCACTCAAAAAAAAAAATTTCAAAATTATAACGCAAAAATGTTAGAGAATTGGATCTCATGACATTTGACTTTTATTATTCAAAAAAAATTTTAAAAGAGATTGATGGAAAAAAATTAAACTATTATTGTGTTGGTATAATTTCAAATTTCATTAAGTATACCTCGTATAACTTTTTCCTGACTTTAATCAAATGTATTTGGGTTTTTATATATTATATTCAAAAATTTAAGTGCAGCTGGTTCAAGCCACTGTTATTTTACATCCAAACATATTTAAAAAAAATCGTCTATTTAAATTTAAATGACAAAATTCGTTATACGAAATTTACCTATAATTTTCCTTTACATTATGCTACCCTATAGGCAGCTTTTCGTTGGGCGCCATCTATGTTACGCGCGCTTTGTAAATGCACAAAAACAAAAATTGAAGATCAATGGCATGTACGAGGTATTTTCGGCTAGCTCTGCCGTCAGTGGCGCGGTTCTCGACCCAATTGTTTTGACGCGTAATCATAGAAAAAATCATGCCATTGTAAATTGCCACAAAAAAAAATTTAAATATAGAGCTTCTAATGAAAAAATTGCAAATTTTAAAAAGGAACTGAATGTATCTTTATTATACCAACTTTAACGGGACTCCATAGTCACGTCACGGGGTCATCATTGTTTACTCACACCTACCAATTCGTTACCTTCGTTTTGTAAGGAAAATGAATTTATTTCATTATGAAATTCATTATTTATTTTATAATAATAATAAACATATTAATAATAATAGTACTAAATATTAAAATTACCATAAAAGAAAATATAATAATACAAAATAAATTTTTATTTAAAGTTATAATAATATAAACTAATTTTACTACAACTAACTTACTGCTGTTGTTGTGGAAACTGTAGGGGGGGGGTTTTGGATAGCTGATGTTGTTGTTGTAGCTGTGGATGATACTGCTGATGATGAGGTTGCTGTGGACGATGCTGATGCTGTGCAGGAGTCTGTTGCTGTAGATGATGATGAAGATAATGCTGATACTGAAGACGTAGCTGTTTCGGTGACTGATGCTGTAGATGATGTTGTAGATGATGTTGTAGATGATGCTGAAGATAATACTGGGACTGAAGACTGTTTTGGTGACTGATGCTGTAGATGATGTTGTAGATGATGCTGAAGATAATGCTGGGACTGAAGACGGTTTTGGTGACTGATGCTGTAGATGGTGTTGTAGATGATGCTGTTGATTTTCTTTTAATAAAGTTATGGAATTGTTATGTAATTTTCTTTTTTTTTTTTTTTTGAAGAGGCAGTAGTAGTATAGATATTTGGCGTCTTTTGGTTAAATGTCAAAATTCAAAACTTATGTTGAATACAATTCACTTTTTCTGTTTGTTCTTTTCGTTGTAGTTGATGTTAAATTTGATGATTTTCGCATAATTTGCCCAAATGTAAACCAGCATTGAAATCAAATATTTATTTCAAAAAAAATTTCGAGACTGTGTCTTGTTGTTGTTGTTGCTAAATTTATGTTCTTTTTTTAAAATTTTTTTAAAATTATTTTAGATTTTAATTGAATTCAATTCAAATTTGTTGTTATTTTATTAAAAGTCACAATCGTTATAAAATACGATTAAAATTGAAAGGAATTTATTAGATTTCAAAGTATTTTTCAATTCAATAAAATTCAATGATTTTTTTTTCTTGAGTCAATTGTACTTTAATACATCAAAATAATTTGCTTTAATTTATTTTTACAAATAATTTTTATAATTTTATTATTCTTTTTGTATAACATATAATAAACGTTAAAATTTTCTTTTCACATTAAATTTGTTTTACACACATAACTTCGACATGTTTAACAACGAATTTCATTTTTCAAAATTTAAATCAAGACGAATTTAAAGCGACTGACCCATACGAGTCTCTTCATAACTCACAACTGACTGACTAAAAACGACTTACCACTCCTACTCAATGACTGTCAACTTTTTTTTTCTTTTCTTCGTAAAAAACCACGCCATTCTTGCGTTTTCCTTGTTCTTCTTTTTCGTTCTACTCTTTTTTTTTTTTTTTTGCCTAAATCCCGTTACAAAATCATGGTATATTACAATCTGCCAATCAGAATTTGGCATCTGTAAAACAGGTTTTTTTGCAATGTTGCATGAATTCATCTCTACAGAGTTGCAATTTTCTGTAGATCATCATTTACATGCACTGAGAGAAATAAACAGGATTATATAATTTACGTGTAAACAATTTCGTGTAAATGAAATTGTCAACAAGTAAATTAAATTCAAAAAAAATTGGCAATAAAAAATAAAAAAAAATTACAAAGTCTAAATCCCTAACATGTTTAAAGCGAAAAATTTGTGGTAGCTCTTAATAACATAAAACTTATGAAAGACATTTTTTGTAATGAATAAACGTCTTTCGGACAGTGTACTTTATTTTATCTATTGCTTTTGTTCTTTAGTTTTGTTCATTTCACTCGTTATATCAGGGTTGTATTTCAGTACAAAATTATATTGCTATTAATAGTATTTACTTTTTAAAAATAATAATTCTGACCATGAAATTAACAATGCATATTTGTTTTTTTTTATTTATTTTTGAATTTTAAGCAATTAAAAGACGTTACAATCTTTTATAATATTTTATTTAATTCATTTTTAATTATAGATATAAAAATAGGTGATATGTTAAATTAAATGTAAGGATGGCGTGTCGATTTGTTGAGTGCGCGTGCGAGACTGATTTTTCGTTCCTTCTTGGTTAGTGTTGCCTCTTCAGCGCTTTAACTTTCAGTGTTGCTAACAGTCGGCCTTTCCTGGACATCCGGAGTGACCTCACTTCGGCTATTGTGAGTATCTTCATCATCTTCGGATTCATTATCTTCGGCTACATCTACAGCAAGTGTACACCAGGGTTTCAATTTATCGGAAGCGTACACACCTGTGTAATGTCGTTTGGTTCTCGTAGTGCCTGGTAGGTCTGAGATAACATAACGATCGTTGTCGAGAACACTGCTGATTAAGTAGGGACCCTTGTATTTTGGCTCTAATTTACGTGATTCGCCCGTACTAGGTGCTTCGTTTTCCGCAAGAACTAAATCGTCAACGTTGTATTTTATCGGATAGGAATGTTGTTTGTCATATCTTTCCTTTGCTTTTTGCTTAGCCTGTACTACCCTTTGAGCTGTTGTTTCTCGGATTTCATTCAAATCTTTTACTGTATCTTCACAGTCGTCTTGTAGGATTAAAGTTATTCTGTTTTTCAAAATATCGCGAGGTGTAAATCCATATACGAGATCATGGGGTGATTGTTTCGTTGTTTTATTCCGCATAGTGTTAATAGACCATTGGATGTTGCGTAAATTATCATCCCAGCTTTTGTCTTGATTAGTTGTAGTCTTTAGCATGGAGAGTAAAGTTCTGTTAGTTCGTTCAGCGTGGCCATTTGCACGGGGTGTTCGAACAGCATTCCGAATGTGCTTGATGTGGTAGTCTAAGCAATATCGGTTAAAGTCCTTGGAGGTAAACGCTGTGCCTCTGTCGGTAACAATTCGTGTTGGTACGCCTACATAACTGCTTACTTCGTCTAGAATTGCTAAAACGTGCTTCGTGGCAGTACTTTTAACGGCTCTAACAATGGTGTATTTAGTGAAAGCATCCACCAAAACAAGGATATGTTCGTGTCTGCGTTTACTTTTGGGAAATGGTCCTAGATGATCAAGGTGAATGGTGTGGAAGGGGATCGGTTCAACGTCGCCATAATAATAAACGCCTTCTTGTTTACCACCTGGCTTCTTATTGTATGCACAATCAACGCACGTTTTAATGTAGGATTTTACAAAATTCCTCATTCTCGGGAACCACATGTATTCTTGAATTCGTTCAATTGTTTTGTCAACTGCGAGATGACCTGCATTATCATGATTGTTGCTTACAATTCGCCATCTAAGAGCTTTCGGTACGACCCACAGCTTTTTCCCGTTGACATTTCGATAAAGTCTACCATGTGTTACTTCGTACTCTCGTGACGTGATAGGATCATTTTTTTCTAGTTTCGCAAGAATTTGTTTTATGTTGTCATCTTGGAGTTGCATGCTGAACAAGAAGTCTTCGTTGGAAATAGTTGTTTTAAAAATCATAAGGGATGCGGTCTCGATTTCATGGGCTTCTTCGGTTGGAGATCGGCTTAAGGCATCGACGTGACTCATGCGTATACCTGGCCGATGTTCAATGCTTATTTCAAAATCTTGTATACGTAACCACCATCTTGCGATGCGAGGAATTAGTTCTCGTTTCTCCATTGCCGTACGAATAGCGTTGCAGTCTGTTATAACTTTTATTTGTTTACCGTAAACATAATATCGCATCCGCTCCAGTGTTTCCACTACAGCTAAAGTTTCGAGCTCGTAACTGTGGTATTTTCTTTCATCATTACTGGTAGATCGGCTATAATAAATTACAGGCTTCCAACCATCTTCCTCACGCTGTAGTAAAACGCCTGCTAGACCTATACTACTAGCATCAGTATGTATTTCGTGGTCACCGTCTACTCTATACGTTGTCATCACTGGTTGCGTCATTAATACGTTTTTTAATTCTTGGAAAGCGGCTTCCTGATCTTCGTGCCAAGTAAATGGAATGTCTTTCTTTAAAAGTCGTCTCAACGGTTCGGAAATTACGGCATAACACGGCACAAATTTTCTAAAATATCCACTCAAACCCAAGAATTTTCGGACCTCGTTTACGTTGGTAGGAGTTTTAAATTGCTGTATCGCTAAAGTTTTGACTGTACCCGGACTTATACCATTTGGAGTTAGTTTATGGCCAAGAAACTCGACAGAATCTCGAAGAAACTCACACTTTTTAACGTTCAAAGTCAAACCAAGATCACGAAGCGCTTTGAAGACTCTTGTTAACTTTTTGAACAGTTCATTACTGGAGCTGCTACCGATGAGAATATCATCCATATAGTGCAACATGTCGTCGGGTTCAGTTTTCTCCTTGATGAGTGCCATCAATCGCTGGAAAACAGCTGGCGCGTTTTTGAGCCCGAACGGCATTCGTTTGAACTCATAAAGGCCATCAGTCGTCACGAATGCGGTATATTTTCTGTCATCTTGAGCGATAGGAACTTGGTAGTAACCGCTATTTAAATCGAGAGTTGTGAAACATTTATACTTTGTTGCGTTTTGAAGCCTTTCTTCGATATTTGGCATCGGATATATTTCTTTAACGATGTGACGATTTAACCGGCGATAGTCGACACACATTCGATCAGAACCGTCTTTCTTTTTCAATAAAATAATCGGACTAGCATATGCTGATTCGGATTTCGTTATTATATCGTTTTGCAAGAGTTCATGAATCATTTTATTTACAGTTTCTTTTTTTGGTTCTGGTACGCGATAAGGTTGTTGAGTTATCGGTTTGTCAGTATCTAATTTAATATGCATTTCGATAGCATCCGTTTTCCCGATTTCACTTAAATCATTTGCAAAAACATCGCGGTATTCGTTTAACAATTTTGTAAGATCGTCTTTAATCGATTCGTTATCATTTCCACATACGATATCGTCTTTAGTAATCACGGTTTTATCTTTGATACACGACACTGTTTTAACAACCTTATTTTCAAATATAAATTGTTCATTTTGTGTACTTACGTTTGCTCCATTGAAAATTTCTTGACCGAGGAGTAAATCTGTGGTTAATAAATCATCGTCAACGATAAAAACTTCGATATCACGTTTTATACTGTCTATTTCGATTTCGATTAAAACTTTCTGTGTCGCATAACGAGCACCACCGCAAATACCATTTATTTTCATACAACATTTATTTCTTTCATATGGTAATTCTTGCACTACCGATTCACAAATCATATGACACTGACTCCCGGTGTCTAAAAATGCTTTAAAGTTTTTTCCATTAATACGCACGGATTTAATAAAATTCTTTTCACAATCAGTTACGTTTGTTTTGTTAACGTTCGCGTTTCGTTTATTTCCGCAATTTTCTGGTTCACCACGTTTATGCACTTTTTGACAGTCCTTACACCGATTACGCTTAGGGGGTTTTGTACATTGACTCGAGATATGTCCTTGTTCCGAACAATTGTAGCACGTTATTGTCTTTTTATTTTCACTTTTCGTTTTATTATTATCGAATTTCGTTTTATTATTATCCAATTTCGTTTTATCATGATAGCTCTTAACAACCGATACATTTCGTAAATAATCTTCAATTGTTTCACGCAAGTCTTTAAAAGAATTAAATTTCATCGCGGCGATAGCGTTTTGTAAATCTCTATTACGTAAACCTTCACGAATATATTTAATAATGGCTGCATCACTAAGATCATAACGTTTACCCAACGTACAAACGCGAAAACAATAATCGATTACAGGCTCGTTATCCTCTCGAACAGCACGTCTCATCATGAAATGAATATCAGCTTCGTCACATGTGGTACCGAACTCATCTATCAAACTTTTGGAAAAGTCGTCCCAACTGGAGTACAAAACAGGTGTCGAGTCCAGCCACATTTTTGCTACGCCCTTCATTTTGGAGTATACGGCCAATAACATACATTTCTCGTCCCAGTTGTATGCTAACAATGAACTGTTTACGCGATGAATAAACTGATTCACGGAAATAGAAGATTCACGGGTAGGATCGAATTCAGGAATAGTTTCGGCTATTTCCTTCACGGAATGGTTTCTTGAATATTGACCAGTCTCTCGTTTCGGTGGTTCACTAATAGAAATTAAATCTTCCGTATCGTTGTTTTTTTGTTCTTTCGCCTCTGGGCCTTTTTGTTCCGGAATTCGCTGCATTAGTGTAAACATCATCTCACGCATTTCGTTAATTTGACTTTGCAAAGAAAGATCCATATTGTCGTCACGTACTTCGATTTCCTCACTACCGTTTGCCTCTATTAATCTTTGAATGAGTTCCGCCTTTTGTCCCGATGTTGACAAATTTTTCTCCCGGAGGATAACTTTCAGTTCATCTATCTTTAACGTATTAATTAATTTCATTCCCATCGTTACCTTTTCACTCACACTAGGGTTAAATATGTCTTTTTTTTTTTGTTCTTAGAAAATTTTGTTCGTTACGTTTTTTTTGTTTTTATTTTTCGTGTTTTTCTTTTTTGTATTCAATCGCTTTTGTTTTTTTTTTCTTATTAGAATTTTTATACGTTACGTTTGTTTTTTTTTTGTTTTCTATTGAGTATTTGCACTCCCTCGCATTCGTTCTCTTATTATGAGTATTTACGTTCACTCACGTTTTTATTTATTTCGTTTCTTTTTATATTTTGAGTATTTACGTTCACTCTCGTTTATATCGTTTTCTTTTTATATTTTGAGTATTTACGTTCACTCTCGTTTATATCCTTTTCTTTTTTTTCTCTTGAGTATTTACGTTCACTCACGTTTTTGTTTATTTCGTTTTTTATATTTTGAGTATTTACGTTCACTCTCGTTTATATCGTTTTCTTTTTTTCTCTTGAGTATTTACGTTACTCATTTACCCATTTGATCGTTATTTTTCTCAAATACGTTTACACATTTATGGGGTGTTTTTTTACGTTCAATCATCACATACACACGCACATCGAATAATAAAACACTCATTTGCTTTAAGCAACGATTTTTTTCTTTATTAATATGAATATTTAGTCGTTCACTCGTAAAACGTTTTAGTTTTATTTTATACACATTTCACTCGCTTTTTATTGGATGTAATCCCGCTTCTGAACTAAAAGACGTTACAATCTTTTATAATATTTTATTTAATTCATTTTTAATTATAGATATAAAAATAGGTGATATGTTAAATTAAATGTAAGGATGGCGTGTCGATTTGTTGAGTGCGCGTGCGAGACTGATTTTTCGTTCCTTCTTGGTTAGTGTTGCCTCTTCAGCGCTTTAACTTTCAGTGTTGCTAACACAATGGAAGTAAAATTTTTAAATAAAAATAAATAACTAATATTAAACATTTTTTGACATTCACCAGTTTTTTTGTGGCGATCTGGCAGCATTTTCTTGTGTATAGTATGAAAATGAAAAGAGAAACTGTGAAAAAAAATCCAATTCGATTTAGTTATAGTGAAAAAAACGGTGGGTGTGTGTGTAGAAAATTAGTATTTACATTAAATTGCTTGACTGTTTTTTTTCTTCCTTCTTGGCGAATTAAAAATTAAGCTTATTTAATTATTAATACACATTTTCTTTGTAAAACAAGTTAAATTGACTGAGCAGCGGCAAAGTAACTAAAAACTCAAATTGGGAGATTTAAAATAAATTTCATTTTAAAAGGTGACTAAGGCGGAAAACGACACGAGGCACTAGAAATCGCCAAAAAATAAAATAAATTATATATATTGCTAAATAACAATAAGATAAATAAATATTCATGTATATACATGATTATTTGTAAGTGTATGTGATAAAATTATTAAATCAATTGTTAAGCGTTGTTAGATTAACAACCACTTGCAAATAAGTCTAAGTAAACCCCAACGCCACCGCTGCAGTCATCATCTTCTGTGACTAGATATCCAGAAGTTAAATTGTGATTTTTTTCGTAACCAACAAAAGAAAACTTTAATAAATAACAAAAATGGCAGCTGAAGGTGCTCCACGCTCGGAATTGCAGGACTTGCAAATGAAGTCAAGTCAAGTCGCAGATGAATCACTAGAAAGTACTCGCCGTATGCTGAACCTTATGGAAGAAAGTAAGGAAGCTGGTATACGCACACTCGTCGCCCTTGACGATCAAGGTGAACAGCTGGATCGTATTGAGGAAGACATGGATCGCATCAATGCCGACATGAAAGAGGCCGAGAAGAATCTAAGTGGCATGGAAAAGTGCTGTGGTATATGCGTGCTTCCTTGGAAAAAGGTCTCTATCAAAGATGACGGTGATCATGCTTGGAAGAATAATGATGATGGTAAAATTGTTAATAATCAACCCCAGCGTGTCATTGATGAGCGAGAACGAGGCGGTATGGGTGCTCCTCCACAGTCTGGTTACATTGCCCGCATAACAAATGATGCCCGAGAAGATGAAATGGATGAGAATCTGGGGCAAGTTAATTCAATGTTAGGTAACCTCCGCAATATGGCCTTAGATATGGGCTCTGAATTGGAGAATCAAAATAGACAAATCGATCGAATCAATGCCAAGGGTGATGCCAACAATGAACGCATGACAGGAGTCAACAAGAGGGCCAATAACTTACTCAAGAGTTAAATCAATTAATCATACACTTGTGAACATATACAATACAAACAAATAACAATAACGTCATCTCCCAACATTTTTTAAAAATAGCACAAAAATACAACAATAATATCATGAGAAAACAAAAAAAAAAGCAAAAATTAAAAGCACAACAACAATTAATTTATTAAACAAAAGGAAAAACAACTAAATCAAAAAATAATATAAAGAGGTACGTTTTCATTATTTAACATTTAGAATAGTAACAGCCTCTACAATCATAATTTTTTATAAAAAACTCACTTCCTTTTATCTCATTTATGCCTTTAATGTAATTTCGTTTAAACATATTTAGGAATTAATATTTAAGTAGAAAACATAAACGAATTTTTACAGCTCCCAATTGCCTGAGTTATTTTTATACATACTTAATTTGATATACGAAATATTTTAGCTAGAGATGGTTTTATACTATGGCCTTTAAAAAAATTGTTCCTTAAACTTTAAGGGGGTTTACACTAAGACTTTTTCATGATTTTTTCTATTTCAATGATTGTTATTTCATGACATTTTTTATATGAAAATTTCAAAAAAGTCATGGTAAAAATGTGTTCTTTATTTAAAATCACGTAAACAAACCGCGGATAAAGTCATGATGTAAACCCCATTTTTTTAAAAGCAAACTCAAACTTCTAAAATAAAAAATGTACAAAATTGATATAATAATTACGAAACAACCCAAACTTGCTCAAAAAAGCGTTCCCGTACGAAATTCTCAATACAAACTGTTGTTTTTTAGGTAAATTCTAACAACTTCGGACTGTTTTGGGTAGTTTCGTTAGAGTACGGGAACAAACATATTTTTGCTACGCACTTCGATTCAAAAAGACCACAAAAAAATCTAAAGAATAAACATTCACGATTTTTATTTCTCCTTTTCGAGAAATAATGCAATAATGCCAATGTTGACATTGGCCCTTTTAGCACTAACAATTCTATATACATTTAGAGTGACATTGGCCCTTAAATTTCTTATGAAGCTTTTCTGAGATGAGCTAAAGATTGGCTGTTGAAACAAAATAAAAGAGAGTAAAAAGAGGAACCTAATGCAATGACTAACTCAAAACATCCGAAAACTGACATTGGCCCTTTTAGCACAAAGCCACAGATATATAGGCCGTTATGTTTTCAAAAATGTTTCACATCTTTCTGAAAGTAGCATTTGTTGGAAAAATAATGATTCATGTGATTTTTGAACGCTTCTTTTTATGTAAAGGCTTCACTGTCCAAATATGTGCACTTTTTTTAGCAAATAATTTAAGCTTGCTACTCTTAAGATAATTCGTGGATAGAATTGTGATGTACTTTTTTTGAAAGGCTATAAAGTTGAGAAAAACAGTGCTAAGAAAGAAAGTTCAAAAAAGTTAAAGTTTGGGAATTTTTTTTGTAATTGGTGCAGGAAGATATTAATTATTTTTGCGTGACTTGAATTGGTGCACTTAATTAATTTCAGTTTTCCTTGAAATAGCTAGAAAATAATGATTACCATCTAAACTTCGGAAAAAAATCATAATTCGTACAACAAAACAGGGATTTACGGTTGAATTTTTGCAAAGAACATGTGATTAAAACATGTTAAGGCTGAGCTCTTAATCAATAATATTTCTGATACCAAGGCTGTATGTCATCCGAAACAATGCAAAAACTATAATTTTTAATACACGTTTTATTATGCAATTGTAAGTTTCACTAAGAACGGATTTGCATGATAAAAAAGGGAAGAATTTTTTGTTTAAGCAAAATATAAAAAAATATTTATTTTCACTTTAAGAACCAAATTTTAGACGTACAAATTTCAAATCGTGCGAAAATTGTTTTGTATGTGTTCATTATGTTCCATACAAACCAATTTTCGCCTCCTCATATATAAAAGTTTTCAAGAAATTGTTTTTTTTCGCAGCCTAAGGGTATGCTTCATAATATTCACAAAACTCAATTCAGGTAAATTTTTTATATGGGAGGTACCTGAAATAGTCGCCCTATTAAACCAAATTATTCCTATTCCAAGAAAGGCTTTTAAGCTAAATTTCATTGAATTTTTTCCAAAAAATTCAAATATCTTCCTTATCTAAACTAACATTGAAAAATGAATACCTCCATTGAAATCAGCGTGCCCGAATCGTCTTTGGTAGACATATGTCGTCTCTGTTACATTTTCACACTAGCACAGTGTAATTAATAAATCTAAATATTATATGACTAAAATACTCAATAACAACCATAGCTGTTAAGTAATGATTAGTAATTGTAATGATTACTAATTTGATTCCTTTTTTTTGAAAGGTGAAGTAATGATTACATTACGATTATATTCAAATTCGCACGATAAGTAATTGATTACGATAATTAATAATGGAAAAGTAATCTGAATTACTTGAAAGTAATTAAAAAGATTCAAAAACAATCAAAAAATGTTTTTAATTACTTTTGAAGATTATTTTTGATTATTTTTCAATATAACGAAAATAATCAAAAGTAATCTTTGAAAGTAGTCGGATTATTTTTTGTAATCGTAAAATAATAAAAATTACTTTACAATTATTAGTAATCGTAATCAATTAGTAATCAGAAATTGTTTAAAAGAGAATTATGTAATCATTAAGATTATTTTTAAAATAGAATGTCATTGATTACTAATCGTAATCAAAATTTAACAGCTCTGATAAGAACTTTTGAAAATTTTTACTGTTTTATTCCAAATAAAAAATTTCTTAAAAACTTTCTTAAAATATCACGTTTTCCAAGGGCTTTCATTTAAAAAATCCGAGATAACTTTTCAAAACAATTTGGGCTTTTTGGTCCACTGACAGCCTACTTTCACTTCCATTTAATCTCAATCGGAAAAAATTTCTAGGCCGCCATAAAAGACAAGTGTTAAACAGACAGGCCAACATTTGTTAAGCCATTGTCTAGATACTACCCAATACACTCGAAAATTGTCCTGTCGTATGAGGTACTTTGAGGCCAGCGGCAGCCATGAATGAAATTTTCAATATTCTATTTCTTACAATTGTACTTCACAACATAAACTAAATTATTTTTTTATGTATGTGTTAGTCTACAAACTTTTCAGGCCATCTGCTAAAATCTACAACATTAATTTAAACCAAGTATAATTTTTGTAAGTTTTTAGATGTCAACTTGTCAACATCTACATTTAGCACATGTTCCATATTCGTTATAAATTTACTTTACTTAGATTATTTGATTGTAGTAAAAATGAATGACCTTTCTTAAAACACAACAATAAACTGACACTTAAAATAATGTAAGACACTATAATATATATATATATATATATATATATATATATCATTATATAATTTTTAGCTAGAAGTTTTACATAAATATAAATACATATGTACTTAAATATTTAAAGAATTTTTAAGTGCTCGTAAACTGAACGAATTTATTATTTTATTTTTAACAACGTTATTATTAGTGTAACTATCAGGCATGTCACAAATTCCCTTCGGAATTGAAACCATTCCATAGTTGAATTTCGATCGAAATGATTTTAGCTTCTATAGATTCCGGAAAATTTTAACGGCTTTAAAACTTAAAAATACACTATTTTTTTAATTGAAGTTAATAATTATACTAAAGGTGTTCATGATGTAGAGTTCTTACTCTAGAACAAGGGTGAAAGAGTCTTGCAGCTAAAGAGCAGTGACGACATTGCAAACACACATTCTCAAGTTACTCTTACCTTTGATGTAAAGAATTTGTTGAAACGGTAGATTTTATGTATTGGCTATCCATTTCCTGATGGTATTTTGTCGGCTTTTGTCCTTAATAATCTTTATTAATTTTTTGTTTAAAAAAATTATTTTTGTTTCACAAATAAAATAATTTGTACGACTTTTGATTTTTTTAAAACCAAGAGCAAAGTTGTCCTTTTTCAGAAAAGTAAAAGTGTTTAAAAGCTATTTTAATGTATTTTGTTTTTGTAGAGTGCTACATTACTTCTTTACTTTTTTACTTGGCAAAGTGCTATTGATTATGAATACCTTTACTGTTTTATTGAAGAAATTTTTCAAATATTGGTTAAAAAAAGAAACATACAAATCTAATTTCACTTTCAAAGTAGAAAGTATTTTTATTTCGAAAATTTTTTCGTTTTACCTTTTCTATAAAAGTCGTCGATCACAGGTTGACAACTCTTAACATGTTTAATATTCTTTGCGGGTTAAGAGTTGTCAACCTGTGAACTATATCGTCGGTATTCATTAAACTTCCGAACGGAACTTAGTACTGTGACATGCCTGTATATTATTAGGATTTTAAATGCAGACGTTAGCACCAAAACGTAATAATCATTTTGAGTAAATTAAGAAAATATTGTTTTCATTAAAAATTGTTAAAAAAGGTCATATTCTCTTTATGAGAATAATTAGTGCTTGAAGTAAAGGGACGATGGATTAAGTTATTTATTTAATAAACTAGCGTTTCTAAACGCCAGAATGATTTGAAAAAGTAAAAAGTTATGTTTAACAAAAAAAAAAAAATCAGAAATACAAATTTTATGAAATATCCAACCAAAATCAAGTTAGGTTAGGTTGAAAAGGTAATGCCCGGGAAGTGTCATCTTCACTCGAAGACCTTCGGGTCCATTATGATCCTTTTTGAAAGTGAATAACGATAGTGGAAAGAAAAAGAGAGAGAAGACTGAAGGGAGAAGTTTTTAGATAGTGTTAGAGATAGAAAAAGGGAGTTGTAGAAAAGAGAAGTCTAAAACGAAAGAAAAAAGAGACCAGTCTAACTAAGCCACCTAAGTCCCAGTATAAAACCTACAACTTCAGTCAGTTCGCGCTGCTGTATGTCGTCCAGTTCCTCATGGAATCTATTACCTAGAAATTTAAGTCTCTGGTTTTGAAGCATAGGACAATGGCAGAGGATGTACTCGACCGTTTCGGATAAATCCGCGTCGGAGCATAGTCTGCAAATATCCTGAATTGCTCCATCCCATCTATTTAGCCTAGAATTCAGGGCGCAGTGGCCAGTTAGAAAACCTATGCATTTCCTAAGTGTGGTCCTAGCAAGAGCTTGGTCTTGCGTGTATTTAAGTCGGGTCATAAGGTCCTAAATATTGTGCAAGTGGCCAAGTTATGCCAGTTCTTAGCTGTTTCCCCACCGATCCAAGACTTAATGCCCAAAAACAGGTGACTTATAGGTGGTGCTATCTCTGTTACTGCGAGCATCAGTTTCTGACTCGAGCCAAGTCTTGCAATTTCGTCAGCAGTTTTATTGCCTTCGATGTCGCAATGACCATTAACCCAGCAAAGTCTTACCCTATGTGTATCTAACAATCTGATGATAGCTAATCTACATGACTTGACTAGTTTTGAGAGCTTTTAGAGCAGCCTGGCTGCAAACATAGATTGTCACCTCGCTATCTACAGGAATGTTGTATGAAATAAGTTCCATATTGTGCTCTCGCTTCATCATTTGTGTTTCATAGCGATTGATTGAATTTTTTGTTGAGAGTTTGTGAAAAATCTGGAGCGTAAAAATATTTTTATGCTCTTTACAATTGTTGTGTGCAGTGTACCCAGTAAGAAAAAAGGTTTATTCTCAAATTGAGGATGATTTGAAAATAAATCTTTTTTCAAAGGTCAAACGTTTGATACTGTTTTGATACTGATTTGAGAATAATAGCGTTCTCAACAAAAAGGGGACTTTATTCTCAAATTGAGAAATGCCTTTATTCTCAAATCATTATCAAACCTCATTCTCAAAGGTTTTTCAAATGTGGATATCATCTACATGTGGAACATAAATAAAATGGCGTTGTATTTTTGAGTTTGTTTATTTTGAGTTTGTTTATTTTGTTTTGAAAACAGTGCATCATACTTGAATTCTTTTGCTTAAAATATAATTTTTTTATTGTTAGGTAAAAAATTTTTAAGAAACAAAGAAAATTTACTTGTGCATATGAATATTATTGAATTTTTTAATCTTGACATTTTTTAAGCAAGATTTTATGGTCAAATATGGATCAATTTTAAAAAATCCGAAAGAAATAACAAATTTCTTTGAAATGCAATGCCATTCCATTAAAATATCTTAAACATTAATTTTATTTAACATAAATTGTTTTTTTTTAATGTTTGAAAAAAAATTGAAATAAGGTTTGATATCAAATTTATATAACACCATTTTTCAAATTATTCTCAAATCATCTTAGGGTTTGATAATGATTTGAGAATAACCTTTATTCTCAATTTGAGAAACTATAATTTTTCAAACGTTTATTTTTAAATGAACCCTCATTTGAAAGTGAATGTGAATCTCAAACATCTGTTCAGGTTTGAAAAAAGTTTGAAAAAAGTTTGAAAAAAAGTTTAATATCAAATGTAAAAGTCATCATATTTCAAACGTTTTACTGGGTATGTGTGTCAGCAGAATTTATTTGCCAATAACTAGTTATAGGAAATAAATTTCATGCCCATGGCAGTTTTAAAAAGAAGTTTTTAACGAAATTGTAACTAATTGATTGGCATTTTTTGCGATTTCATTAAATGTAACCTAGAGACCAGTATGCCAGTAAATTTGTACCATTAAATCTTTTTTCAAAAAAAAAAAAAAAAACGTTTTGGTGCGAACGTGTACAAAAAAATTTAATATAAACTTTTAGTAGAACAATTTATAAAAAATCACAATACATATCACTAGCAATAATGATAACGATTTATTAAATAACTCTTCTTTTTTACACACAGCTCAAACTGAAACAAAAACAAAAAATACTTAACGAAGCTACAACTTGGATAGAATGCACAATGATAACACAATAATATCAAATCAAAATCAAATGGCACAAATGTTGAGAATAACCACAGCACAACATTAATTGCATTTTACAAAAGAATTAAAAAATGAATTTAAAGAAGAGCAACAATAAAACTATAAAAAATCTTATTAACTTACATTTATACAAAAAACAATATCAAAAGTCCAATACTAAACAAAACAACTGGAACCACCTACAACTAAATACCAACAATAACCAACCAATTAACCAAAAAAATGGTAACTATGAACTGTCTTTATCTAAATAAAACTGATTTAAAAAAGGACTATATTCAAAATTTTGAAAACAAGCCTACCGATTTTTTATGAGTATTAAAAAGAAATTAAATTAAATATCATTACTATTTATATACAATACAACAAAATATATACAATACAAAAACTATATACAAAAAATTAAAAGAAATATTTGCTAAAATTAAAAACTATTAAATTTATATACTATTACTATGTATAACTAACAATTTACTATCAACTATTTATTATATTCAAAAATATCCAAAACTATTAAATTTTTAATAAAATGTTAAATTTCTAATTTATTATTTGTTATGGAAAATTAATTTGCTCTTTTTTTGTTAAACACAAACATATCTTGTTTTTTTAAATTCATTTAAGTTTTTTTGCTGATAATTTGTTTATTAACTTTAATTTGAAATTAAAAAGTTAAATTTTGTTATAAAAAAGACAGAAATTAAACTATCAAAACTATTTATTAAAAAATTAACTAATAACTAAATGATAATATTATATAAATAATTGATTTACATAAATGATTTATAACTATTTAAAGAAAAACTAACTCAAATTAATTGTTTAATTATACATGTAAACCTAAACTTAAACCTCTGTGAAAATTATACACTTCGTATGTCATAATGGTATTAATAATATTGTATGTTGTTCTCTTGAACCTTGTGCATTTCAATTGAAATCTTTTTGGAACCAATATTTACACAAATTTAATAAAACCATTTATTTATTAATTTATTTAAATAATATTTAAAACATAAGTATGTATCAACCAGAGAAAACCAATTTACAACTTTTTTTCCAAAATCTCTTAAATGTAAGAAATGTGTTTGTTAATTCCTAAACATAAATTTATACATATTGAAATTAAATGTTTTAAAACAATTTTACAACAAATTAAGAAACGATTAAAGTGTGTCATAAGTTTTTTTTTATTTTTTTTTTTTTTAGATAGAATATTGTTTTTTGTTAGAACTTTAATTATGTATTTAAGTAATTAATAAAATTTGGTCTGTGAACTATAAAATTTTAATTTTTTTTACTATGAATTTTTGTTTTTTTATTAGTTTTTTTTATTTATTTGAATAAAATTTATTTTAAAATTCATTTATTTGAATAAAATTACATGGATTAAACTAATTCTTAACTATTTGACTAATTAATTGATTTTCGATTAATCAAAATTTTGTTCAGTCGCTTAATCGTTACTAGTGACTTAAGTATTTTTGGTTTATTATTTTCTTGAAAATATGTATTTTAAACTTGGTAAAACAAATTCTAAACGATTCAAAAGATTAATTAAAATTTTGTTTAATCGCTATTAATCGTAATCAGGCTCCTTCCAGAAAAGTAGTGGATTAAAAGTAAAATGAAATTTGAAAAACTTAAATTTTTGTTTTCGATGTTCTAAAAAAGTAGTGGTTGCTTAACTATTTTTCATTTGAAATGAACTTCAAAAAAAGTTTTACGGTCGAAATTAAACGTTCTTTCCAACTACAGGGTTGTCCATTTTGAGGTTTCAAAACTGAACGTAAATAAAACACATATAAAATATTTTTTTCATGATATTTATTTTTTATTATAATGTTTGAATGTTGACATTATGTGTGAAACACTACATCATTTAAATTACCACCACGCGAAATGTTGCAAGCATTGATTCTTTTGAGGTAATTTTCGACCACTTTTTGATTAATGGTTTTTGAGTGCTCAAGATTTAAAGGTTTATCTGCAAAAACACGAACTTTCGCGTAGCCCAATGGTGTCAAATCGCATGATCTTGGTGACCAGTTAATATCGCCACGACGAGAAATTACGCGGCTCTTGCAATAAAGCCATATTCGCTCGAGTTGTGTGGCCTGTGGCACCGTCTTGTTGAAACCACATATTCTCTAAGTCGTATTCTTCAATAGCAGGCAAAAAAAAAGTCGGTTATCATATGGCCATAACGCTCCGAATTCATGGAATCGACACATTCGGGTCTTCGGCAACACTATAACTTACTGCAGCAATATTTTCAGCGGAAAGAGCGAAACGATGATGTACAGGCTTTACAATATTTGTAACCGCTCCAGTCTCTTAAAATTTCTTCACAATTTTGCCAATTGCTTGCGTAGTTGGACGATTATGTAAACCATAATCTCCACTTAAAGCACGATATGTTGCTGTTGCAGAATCACCATTTTTTGTAGTATATGTTGATAATTTGTATGCATTGTGTGATACTTAAACGATCCATTTTCGTCAATGTCAGACTTTCAACTGAAAAGAAAAAAGTTGGTTAAACAACTTAGTCTGACCGATGTCGAACTCCAGTCCTATACTTTTGAAACCACAAAATGGATAACCCTTTACTTCTTTTCGATTAAATTGGTTTCTATAATATGGAATTGTACGAAAAGGTGTACGAAAACAGAATGAAAATGAAACGTTCAAAGTACTTTTTAAATTAATTTTACTTTAAAATGGAATTTAGAACATGCCTATATATTGGTATTTATAGAGTTTTTTTGTCCCATTTCACCTTATTTTATATATTTTTTATAGAAAAGTTATGGGAATTCGAGCAAGAACTAAATTTCCTTTCTAACAAGATGTAAAAAATTAATCTCAGTTTTTTCCAAAAATTAACGCGCTTTCAAAATACTTATTTTTCGAAAAAGTGTTTTCTAGAACATGGCAATTTATTACAAAAAGGTTTTCGAAAACATTCAAATTGAAGTGATTTCAAATTAATTTGACTTTAAAGTGGAATTTTAAACATGCCTAAATATTGTGTATTTTTATAGATTTTGTCACGTTTCACCTAAAAATCAATTTTCTTTAAACAAGTTATGGGAATTTAAACTAGAACTAATTTTCCATTCTAACAAGATATAAAAATTTAATTGTATTTTTTTTAAATAAACCTACTTCCAAAATACTTATTTTTTGAAAAAGTGTTTTCTAGAACATGGCAATTTACTATGAAAAAGTTTTCGAAAACATTCAAATTGAAGTGATTTCAAATTAATTTCACTTTAAAGTGGAATTTAGAACATGCCTGAATGATGTGTATCTATAGAGTTTTTTGTCAGGTTTCACCTAATACATAATTTATTTTATATAGAAATGTTATGGGAATTTAAAAAAAGAACTAAATATGCTCTTCTACAAGATATAAAAATCGCAATTTTTGCCAAAAAATGCTGTCCCCTAAGCATATGCAGCAAAAAATATTAATATTTTTTGGGTTTTTCGGTAAAAGTCGATAACAGTTTTTATCTATTTGTTTTGCCCTAAGTATATTTAGGAAAATTAATACATTTTCTGAAAATTTTAAGTTTAAGAACCTTGAACCCAATATCAGGCAGTTCCAAAAGTCACTTTTTAATAAATTAACCCCCTAATTTATAATTGAATTATAAAAATAATAAAGTCTTATAGTACAAATTTTGTATGAAAAATTTGAATTATAAGCTTGCCGTAGCTATATTTTTCGTTTATGAATTAGGGGGTAAAAATTTTGTAAAACAAATATTTTAAATTTGGAAAGCTCTAACCATTACGTTTTTATGGATATATGTATTAAGGAATTTAGCTAGATACCTCTTATGGATATCCATGTCTGTGGAGCTTCCAGTTTCACCTTGTTCACTTAAGGATAGACAATTTCCAAGATGTGGGTTTTCGAGCCGCATATTTTTTTAACCCTTGACGACCATTTTTGACTGAAGTTTTTTTTTTTCAGTATTCCTACTAGTTATTCATCTAATTTTAAAATCAAAAATTAAAAAAATAATTTATGACATGAACCTAAGCCCGGCTCGAACTCACGACCATCAACATAAATTCTGGTTCAACTAAAAATTAATTTCTTTCAAATCAAGCAATTTGTTTTTTAGTTATGAGTTTTTCCATTTTGTAATGAATTTTTTTTTAATTGGGTTCAAATTTGGTTGCAATTGAAAAGTCACGTTCCGTTGAACTGAACCTATTTACTAATTATGTGGCTAAAGATGCCCGAAATTCAATGAAGGTCAAATTAGTTGAGGAGCTATTGGCCAATATGAGATTTGTATATATCCGTGGCCATATGGAAGAGTAGCTTAAGTCGACATAAGAGATAATTGAGTTAAGGCGTTTTTTGCATTACAGAAGCAAAGTCGCTTAAATGTGTTTAAAAAATTCGGGTTTTTAACAATGTTATGTACGTTTACTTTTTAGCTTAAGTTTTTTTAATCAAAAATGCATTGATCAAAACAACTAATATACAGATTAAATTAAAACGCTATTTGCTCCTGCGATCGTACCCATAATACACCTTTTTCTGATCCATTAGAAAGGCACATTCGTTCTTTTGCTATATGTAGAGCTGTATAATCAAAGGGTAATCAGTATTTATTTTACCGATTGTCCAGCTACACGTCGCTTGACCTTTTATACCTCTGTTGGGTCAATAAAATTTGAGTACGGATATGCTATCAGACATAAAGTTACTAATGTCCAAAGGCATATTTTTTCAATGTTTACCATTAGTTGAAAAAAAGCGCTCAACAGTTTTTAAACTTACTTAAATTTCAAATTAGAGGGTATAAATTCGTGGCTTGGTGCTAAAAGGGCCAATGTCGAAAAAAGTAGTTTTAAGAAAATGTGATTTAAAGTTTTTATTTTCCATATACATTTATAGTAAAATTGTCCAGCAAAACCCTTATAAATCGGTTCTGAGTTAAGTTAGAGATTAGCTGTTGGACCCAAATAAAGGAGGGTAAAGAAGGGAATCTTATGCAATGATTAACTCAAAACAGCAAAAATATGACATTGCCCCTTTTAGCACCGAGCCACAGAATTGTACAGTTTTTTAAATATTTATTTTCATTTCATTTGATCGGCTATAGGCAGATTTAAGCTTTCAATAACTTATTCATTACATTTTTTTAAGATAAAGGTTAAATCCAAAACATAACCGGCTCTCATTTCACCCATAGCAGCCCCCGTCATAAATAATTGTCTTGATGAATTTCGGAGGCTCGTAGAAAACAAGTGGGGCCCGATTGAGAGTAGCGCTCAACAACATTGTTGTTGTTCCAAACTTCTTCTATAAAATAGTCATTGGCAAATTTCCTGTATCTGTTACCTGGGCAATTATATAAGCTAAATAACTCCAGGCAAACATAGTTGCCAATGGTCGTCAAAGGGTTAAACTTGGCAATATATTGAGTAATTTTCATTCTTTTGAGTTAAGAAGCCCGGCTAACTTAAAAAGATAACAGATAGGGACATCTATTTAAGATATTCCAAAAGCCTCCTCGTTCTACTTTACGCCTAATTTGCTTTAGTTCGGGCAGTTGTTTTTGAATTCAGATTAATGTTAAACTAACGACTGCCCTTTCGGAGATGGTAGGACGTCCAGAGTCAGATTGTTTCAATATGTCATCCCTCTTTAACATGTCCCGTCTGGCTTCCAAATTTTCTTCTAAGATGGTTCCTATTGCAGCAATCGATTGTGAATTTGATTAATATTTTTATTTTTTTTATTAATTGTTTAGCATTAAAAGAAGTTAAAATTTTAGAAAATATCAAAAAATTACATAATTGTCGGGTGTAAATCAGAGGTTCGAAAGGCTCAATTCCTAATTCCATATTTTAAAATCAAATTTATTTTAGTGTTTTTATCATTCCCATAATTCATTCACCTGAATCAAGTCATAAGCCTTAACTTTTAAGAATTAATTCTTAGGGAATTTGAAATCAGTTAGATTTAATTTAAATTATTTCAATTCTTAATCTTATACAAAAATAATTAAAAATTTTATAAACAAATCATTTTGTAAAGGCATACAAAAATAAATGTATTCAAACGAACCCTACAGTTCAAAAATATATAATACCTATAAAAGAGCAGAATAAAATAAATCTCAACGAAACAAGTCCTTAACCATAAAGTAAGTTTCAGGATTGCATTAGGGATTAAATATCATTTAATACCCATGAAAAAAAGTCCCCATTTTAGAGGATAAAGAAATGACTCTTTCTTAAGTTATTGGGTTAAAAAAGGGTTTTTAAGCTGAGATGATTTCCATCTCGATTTTAACAAAACCGTGGACTTAGTTTGTCTAAAAAACATGTATGAAAAGTCATATGATTAAAATGTGATTTATTCATTATCGACATATATACATATGTATATATACATTTTCAAATTGTACTGAATTTTGTAATTTTATTCTAATTCCATCATAATTGTGTATGTATCTCAGCTATGTAATATATCTTCCTGCTAAAGGACTGATATTTTTTAGAGACTGCAGGGCATATACAAATAACATTTTTGTAGAAAAATTCAAAAATTTATTAAGTTGACTTAGGCGAAATTTAAAAAAATAAAGAAATGATAAAACTGAAAAATGTTTGTGTGTTTCTGTTCGGATGATAATCTTCGCTTTATGTTGATATTTGTTGGACACAATAATAATAATTCGTATTTATTCAGTCCCTCAAATTATACATAATGTGAGGTTTTCGCTCTGTCTAGAATTAGGGATAATCCTCCTGATGAGATGGTCTAACCAACCATCGAAACGCGTCGAGGAAAGGTTTCCCCACCAACATTTTTTGGTTTTATCAAAAAACTATTTATTACAATAATAAATAATTGTAATAAATTGGGATTCTTAGTGCAAAACACTACAGTAAAACTTTTTACAAAAATTCTTTGTTATTGGTCATAAGATCAGAAAAACTATTTAAAATCAAATATAGATACACATAAAACTAAAGATTTTTTGTACATATAATCTATAATCTCATCCAGATTCGAAAACATATAAAATCCATTATTTCGCAGCAACACAACAAAACCAGAGATAATATACTCTTACATATTAGCACATTTTACATGTATATGTATGTATTTACAAAAACTAATGTCACAAAAAACAAATTATTTTTATAAATTTTTTTAGAAAAAATTTTTAATTAAGCAGATTCCTTCACTGATTGAATTTCTGGTAAAGATTAGGTCATTATAAAAGAAAGACCATTAATATTACTATATTCCTGCATATCTAAATATCTTTTAAAAGCTATAGTTTAACAAATAAATGCAAAATATACACAAGTTTGCGGTGAAATAGCCACATTAGGGTAGTTCCGTTTTTTTGAACAAACATTAAAGAATACATGCATACTTTTTTTTAAATGTGTATGCTTTCTGATAAAACATAAGAATATTTTAATAGGTTATGATAAATATTGTTCTATTTTATATCTAGGGTTTTTACAAACAATGTATATCGCACTTGATATAGGGTATTATTACCCTATAAATTAAAACTTCAATTTTCGTTTTTTGGTTTGATATACTTTTATTCAATGAGTGGTATAGTTTAAAAAACTTTTCCCTCGAAAAAGTCTGAATTTAAGTTTTTGATTTAAAATCAAGTATCTTTAGTTTATATCCACCCTAATGATTTGCACAAAATGAATTACCAAAAAATATTTTAATTCAATTTGGACTGGTTTTAATTAAGAATAAAAAATGTTAATTCAAATTGGAGTAGAGGAATGAAGAAACATTTTATTCATTCAAGTTGATTTTAAATTCCCATGTGAATCAATTCACTAAGAATTAAAAATCAACACATTTTTTTTAATTGTTTTATGTGAATTAAACTTAAGGTATTGTTAAATCATTTTTGAATTCCTAGGAATTAAGCTAATATTTAATTAAGCCTTTCGAAGCTCTGGTGTAAATATTATTTAAGACAAATTGTATTGGCATTTGATCCCTATCTATTGCATTTATTTATTATTGTAATAATATTTATTGATAAAAGCCAACAAAATTCGTAAAGATTGTGTTTGTAAAATAAGTAATAAATGCGACGTTTTCGATCTGTCTAAAAGTAGGGATACTCCTCCTGAAGAGATGGCCTAACCAACCATCGAAACGTATCGAGGCAAACATTTTTTGGCTTTTATCAATAAATTGTCTATTACATTAATAAATAAATTTAAAGAGATCAAATGCGAATAAAATTTCTATTTTGAATTTTAGAAAATATCTTTAATTTTTCAATTTATTTTGCTCATAAAAGACCAAATTTTATATATTTTGTTCCTTTTGATTTAATAATTAATTTTAATAAGATTTTTGTTATTGTACTTATGATAAAGTTAAAATTAAAATAATATTGTAATAAAATTTAAATAAAAAACAAACAAACAAATAAATGCAATACTTAAAACATTCTAAATAATTATAAATTTAAATAAATTTTGTTATTGTTAAATTTCAAAAAAGTAGAAGTTTCACATTTTTCTTGATAAATTTGATTAATAAAAGTTAAATTAAAATTATTTAAAATATTTAAGAGTTAAAATCTAGTGTTGAATAAAAAAAAGTTTTCAAAATATGAAATTCCATTATCAACATCCCCAGGGAATTCCCAGTAAAATCAATTTTTGAAGTTTTAAAACACTCATCATGTAGTTATCTTTAAAGTTTTAGAAAAAAAAAAAAAAAAAAAAATAGAAAATAATTTAAAATTTTAGTAAAGTTTATTATATATTTAAAATATTTATTGCTGATTTAAAAAAAAAAAATATTTAATAAATAAAATAAAAATTAATAAAAAATAAATAAAAGTTTAATAAACATGAACATTTACGTACGTACATATACATGCATATTTAAAATAAAAATAATATTACATACATACATATTTTACATACATACTATACATATTGTATTTACCCCCCGATTCATAAAATTGTAATCAAAATTATAAAAAATGGAAAAAATATACATTATGAAAAAATAAATTCATAAGTTGTTTCATTCATTAAAATGCGCTGGAATTCTCTACAAAGGAAATAAAGTGGAATTTAATTGTGCTAAACGAATACAAAAAAATTACATTTACAAATGGGAAGAACTCAACTCTTCTATAATAAGATTTTTATAATAATGTTGTTCTCTCCATTTATGAAATGACTCAAGCCATTGAAATTTTATTTACAATACTTTAGAAACGTGATGATGTTTATGATGATATCAGCATCATCGTAATCTCACACAAACATTTTTTTCCGCATACAACGGAAGTATTTCGAGAATATTGGGTTTTTAGAAAAGTTTGGTTATAATTTTTAATATTTTAGTTATTTTGCACCTTGGGGCCTTTATACGTTACCTGACAAATTTAGTTGGTGGTTGCATTGCATTCAATGTTTCATGAACACAGTGTTGTCACTTTAGGTGTAATTACACATATCATGTGTAGTTTTTATTTTCATGTGTAGACGATGTGCAACTGGCTGCATGTGTAACTCATGTGTAATGTGTACTTTTGTCGTTTTTGAGTGCTAGCTACCTTAATATTTTTTAATCGTTTTCAACACATGCATTTTAAAAAGTAAATTTTTGTACGTATCTTTCGAAATCGAAAAAATTAATATAATGCAAACTTTTTAATGTAACTATGTACATTCATAAAAATAGATGTCGCAATTCGTCAAATTAAAAAAAAAAAACATTTAATTTTAATGGCGCTATTTGTACAATTGTGGATATTGTGATCCCAAAATTGCAACTGCACTCTTAGATTTTGAAATTTTGGGTTTCACAGCAATTTGGAGCTAGAAGATTATTGGATAAAGGTTTCCGATTTAAAGAATACCTTGGAAGACAGATTGTTTCCTACTTTGCAAAAAGTTATTAACTATATTTTTATTTCGCCGTGTTTAAACGCTGCTACCAGGGAACTACTTTAACACTCGTTAACGTAATGAGCTATCATATGCCGTGAGTTCTTCTATAAGAACTACAGGTGGCGCAAAAGTAATCCTCCTATCAGAAAATGCTATAAATTTTGCGATTGGCCGCTAATGTCAATTCTGTTTTGACATTTGTGTAGTAAACACTTGAGAAATACACGTTAATAAACAATGAACGCGGAATATTTGTGACTATTTATTTGACCAATAATCGGTCGGTGACTTTGGCACAACGTGAATTTCGTCGCAGATTTCCTGGCCGTCCAACGCCTATTGGTGAAACACTGCGACCTTTAGCCGCTCGCCTCGAAGAGACTGTCACAACACGAGATGCTGCCAGGCGTAGCAGACCTCGGAGTAGCCGTTCTGCAGAGAATATTGCTGCTATAGCCGAGGATGTCATGGAAGCGCCGTCGACATCGACCAGACGACGTGCCAGGCAAATGGGTATCAGTCGACGGTCTTTACAGCGAATTTTGTTAAAACATTTGAAGATGTTTCCGTACAAAGTTCAGACGGTGCATCAGCTGTTAGCTGCTGACCGCCAATCGCGTCTAACATACGCTCAAGCCATCCTTAATCACCACCAAGAGGAAGATGATTTTTCACCAAAAATAATCAGAGTGATGAGGCCCATTTCCATCTTAGCGGGTACGTAAATAAGCAAAATTAACGCTTCTGGGGCACTGAAAATCCACGTGTAACCCACGAAGAGCCATACACCCGCTTAAAGTCACTGTATGGTGTGCTGTTTTCGCTGGAGGAGTCATCGGACCTTTTTTCTTCGAAGACGTCGCGGGCCAAACGGTTACTGTGAATGGTGAGCGCTACAGAGCAATGATTAACGAGTTCTTTTTGCCGCAACTTGATGAATTGGGATTGAAAAACATGTGGTTCCAACAGGACGGTGCAATGGCACACACTGCACGTGCCACAACCGATATGCTGAAGGATGCATTTCCTGGGCGCTTAATCTCCCGTTTTGGCGATTTGCACTGGCCAGTAAGATCGCCTGATTTGAGCGCTGCAAACTTCTTTTTGTGGGGCTTTTTGAAGTCGCGGGCTTATGTCAACTAGCCTCAGACTCTTGCAGCTCTTAAAGACAATATCCGTCAAGAATGTGAGGACCTATCGCCGGAAGTTTTGGCCAAAGTGATGGAAAATGCCATAAAAAGGGCACAAATGACAATCAACTGTGGCGGCGGCCATTTAAATGACATCATATTCTCGATTTGATGTAAAAAAAATTAAAAGACCAAATAAAAATAATCCACAAGAAGAATCAAAGTCTTTCATTTTTTTTTTAAATTACAGCCAAAAAACATTGGAAGGTTATTTTTGCGCCACCTTGTATAAAGAGCTAGAAAGAACAATGACTATGAAACAGTTAAAATTAGAACGAAAATTGCCTCCTTATGTTAGAAGAGGACTTGCGAAACTTTGATGAAAAGACCAAGTAGAGGAAAGTTTTTCAAAACTTGGCCTACGTAGTTGTAGAATATGCGCATAAGATCGAATTTTGAAATTTGCTCGGCCTTTGAACTTAATAGGTTGTAACTAAAGGCCAAGTGAGTTAGTATGTTATTTTGCAAAAAAAAAACATGTGTAATTCCAAGTTTCATGTGTAATTTTGGTATGATCCATGTGTAATTTACCATTTGGTTGGTGGCAACACTGCATGAACATCAACAAATTTTGATATATTAGTTTGCGCTGATATAGGTTGCATGTTCTTATCAGATTTGTGCATTGCAAACAGTGCTGCCGTTTTGTGTACTTCTAACCAAAATTGGTTATTTTTTTCATTGATGTGTACATTAGGGGTATAACTTATTCCCATTTTTTGCAAATATCAAAATGGCCCTAGCATAGTCGAATAGTCCATTAAAAACTATTAAAAAAAATAGTATCAGTTTTTCGCGGTGTTCCAAAAAGGTCACCCACAAACCGCTGTAAAGTTGAAACACTAGTAATTTTTTTTCTTTATTTGCTTTTATATATTTAATCAAAAATTCACAGTTTTTTTTTATCAAATTATTGGCCGGGCTCGCGTTTATCATTTTATCATAAAAAAGTTTACAAAAGAATGGTCTGTTATTATTTTCAGTATAAGAATAGTTGCAACCAAAATTTAACATAATTTTCCCCATAGCAACCGATTTTGATGAAATTTTGTGTATATGTGGAGAAGGGAGTCCAGTGTCGAGAAATGAATTTTAATCCATGAAATTTTTGTGCAGAACGTGCTATAAAAGTGGCACAGGATATTTACCCATTATGCAAAACAACACGCACGTTAAATCTGAAATTCATTTCCCTTAATACTTAAGAAAATTTTAAACTTTTTTTAATTTATTAGTAAAATATTTAAAATTTTTTAACAAAATTTTTTTCTTGAGGGGTTTTAGAAAATTGATTTTATGGGTGAGGTTTTTGTAACCAAACGACCCAAAACAAATGTTTTCCTACATAACACAATACGCGCTATCGCGTAGTGCCAGGGCCAAAAATTGGTTATACCCCTAGTGTGCATGTGTACTTCTTTTTCATTTTGGTTACTTTTTTGTCGAGATGTTTATAAAAGTAAAATTCGACCATTTTCTTTAAGATCGATATTTCATCAAATTTAATATAGACGATTTTTATCTTAAAGATTACACAGGACAACAAGATTTTGCGGCATGAGATTTTTTGACCAAAATTAGATAGCTTTCATCTGTTAAATCCGAAATGACAATGGTTTTTCCGAATTGGCTCTAGTTTTCGAGACATATTTTTTTTTGAAAAAACAGGGGGTAACTGCGTATCTCGATTCGAAAATAAAATTTGTATGCTTAAAGCATTGTGTTTCGAAAATAATTTCTTTCGAATCGAGTTACGCGGTAAACCCCCAGGTTTTTTGCAAATAATGTTAATATAACTCCAAAACAGCTGGCTATATTGAGCTACTAAGAAAAACCGAAATTCGAGAACACATTTTTCTTTATTATTTTAGAGATATCATAGAATTTACGCAGGAAAAAAGGTTCTTTTAAAATTTTTTCGTTTAAAAAAAATCATTAAAAGATACATTTTTTT
Source organism: Stomorhina lunata (assembly GCA_933228675.1). NCBI lineage: Eukaryota > Metazoa > Arthropoda > Insecta > Diptera > Rhiniidae > Stomorhina > Stomorhina lunata. The sequence goes on along the minus strand of OW121740.1, from coordinate 92,364,885 downwards.
CTATTATCATATAAGTGGATATGTTTTAAACAAAATAAGCTATATTATCCTCAAATTCATCAGTTTTAATTGCAAAATTGGGGCTCTAATGTTTCCCAAAATTAATTTTCTGCATTCTCATTTTGATTTTTGTATATGATAAGCAAAAAAACATCATAAATTTCAAACTAAATAAAATATTAATTCCAAATATGGCCAACAATGCAATAGTAGACATTCCTGAAAACTTAAATGACAAAAAACGAATAATTTTTAAGTAAGCAAAAAACAAAAGGGCTAGACTACAGCCTGAATATTTTCTGAAACCAAAAGGTTTAAACCTTTGGTTTTTAGTGAATAAAATCGCTGTTTTTAACCGTACACATAAAGCAAGATGTATTTTGGATTGCTGTCATAATCAATCAAAAAATTAATTGTATTTTTTGTGTTAGTTACGCCCTTTTGCATGACGATATATATCCCGTATCCTTATGAAATTTTAAGACGACTCAGCTTTGACCGTATGTCCTCCGTCTGTTAAAACACGATAGGGCCTTAACGAAATGAGCTAGGGCAACATAATTTGGCAAGAATATCTTTTAAGGAAAAGTTTAGCATTGAAATTGGGCGAAATCGGTTCGCTTTTGACTATATCTTCCATATAAACCTCTTACGGAAGCAACTTAAATACAAAAAAAAATAAATAAAAAGTTGAGGGCCTGTCAATCCGTCACGATAACGCCTTAATAAAAAGAGCTAGAGCAACAAAATTTGACTAAATTATATTTTATTTATACAAAAAGCTTTTATATTTACACATAATCTTCTTTGAGTTCCATACACAAAGTCCAACGTTTCTCCAATTTTATGTCTTCCCTTTTTCAAGTTTGGGGGTATGGAAACTGCGCACGTTTATACCTTTAATTGTGACCAAATGCTATCTTGTGGAAGGAAAGCTTTTTCATAAACAAATTATTCAAAATTGAAACCTCGGAGCTATGTAAGATTCCTTTGGCTGCCGCAACCTCTCTCCATTTTAAACTCCAATCGGTTAAACCCATACCCTTAATTTTTTCTTCGTTTCTAGGCGTCCAGAAAGTTTTTACACGGCAGTATAAATATAATTTCACATAATTTCCATAACTAAATGCATTTCGCATAACATTAGTTACGGTAGAGTGTGTTTAACCATTTCATTTAATTTTTGACTGAATTTTTTACTTTTCCGGATCTTCATTATCTGTAATATGAATACAATTATTTTATTATTTAAGGAGATGATATTGTCGAAGTTAAATTAGGTAGGCATCGTGTACTAAAGTGTGTAATAAATTTCATCTATTATTTATAGTAAATAAAGAAAATTAAAAACAGTGATTTATAAATTTAAAAACTCTTTCTATAATAAATAAAAATTTACATTTTAGTATATTTATAGTTAATTACTATTTGTAATATAAAAAAATCGAACGTAACATTTCAAAACAAATTTTGCGTTGCTAAATAAGCATTAAAATCGCTGCTATTATTATCTAAATTTAAAAATTTAATATCCTTCATATTTTCTGCTGGTATGAACACAATGGAGCCACGTTTTAATACTAAATCGGAATGTTCTTTTAAACGCAACGTACGGGAACCATTCAAGACTAATAATATACCAGGAGCTTGTGGTAACGTTAGAGTATATTCTGGTTCTGAGGATGACGATGAAGAAATGTGTATAACTGCAAAATCTTTGACCGGTGGTGCAAATAGCTTAGCATGATAGTCTAGTTGTTTGGGTTGGAAAAGTTTTGTTGAGGGTGGAGAGCTGTTATAATTCAACGAGGCCAATAACTGTTTAACATCTTTAAATTTTGGAGTCAGACCAGCACGTATAACATTATCCGAGCAAGCCATACATTCTAAACAATCGCCTGAGAGGTAAGCATGAATTTCATTGGCACCCAAATAAATGGACTCTCCTGGCTTTAGAGAAATCAAATTTAAAAAGAATAAGGATAATACACCAACATCGCCGGGAAAGTCTGTGTTGATTCTAGTAAATGTATCTTCAATGTTGTATTTGCCTAGAACTAATTTTAAAATTAATAAATATTAAATTATCAGGTATGTGATGGACATTTTTCGTTTTCAAATCGATCGATTTCAGACATATTTTTTTGCTAATTTTCGGTTATTTCCGCCAAAAAAAAATGAAAATTTTGGCTTCAATCCTTTTGACTGATATTTTATCTTTAATTTGGTTTAAATTTTTTGGGAAAATAACCGAAAATTATCTCAAAAATATATCTGAAATCGATCGATTTGAAAACGATCGTTTTCCATCACATACCTGTATATATCATTGTACTATTTTGAACAAACCTGATTTATAATCCTTGGAGATTTGTTCAATTACTTTTGTTACGGCCGCTGGATCAGCAGTCATTAGTGTTTGGTAAGCCTTTTTAAAATCTTGTGTAGAACCATTAGATAATCCTTGTACTGCATCATTACCACCTAGTAGTTCTTTCAATGGTGGCAAATCTTCGCAAAATTTAAAAACTTCTTCATATGGACGAAAACCACAAAGAGCATTGAAAGGAGTTAAAGCTATGGCTAATTCAGGTTTATGATTTGGATCCTTGTAAACATCTGGTTTTTCTTTGTGCAAACGTTCAGCTTCTTCCTGAAATTATGTTAAATAATAATAAAATCTATAAAATTTTCAGATATTTATTATTTTTGTTATATAAAAACTTAAACAAAATCATTATTAGAAAATAAATAGTTCTTAATATTCCACAAGAACTTCACAGGACTAGGACAATTTAATGACTAATGTTTAACAAAATATAAAATACAAAAGTAAATTGATGAAGGCCCCGTTCTGAATTCCTTAGCTATGTTGAAGACTGTGGGACTGTGACCATAACACTGTCTACTTTAGTTCATCTCAAGAAACATCAAGGGGATTGGACAAAATCCATTTTTGAATTTATTAAACAAATTTGTTTGGTTGTTGTTGTTGTAACTGCGATATTATTGGTAAGATCGCAGAAGTGGCAGTCCTTGGTCGGAATCCTAAGATTTCCGAGTCGTTCCGGTACGAAGAACCGACTGCCGTGGGAACCGCCGTGGTATAGCAGAGGTCCCAAGTTCGATCCATGGCCAGACCCACTTGAAAAAAAAAATTCAAAAAAGCGGCGGTTCACCTCATAACTCAGCTAGCCACTGGTTATTCAGTACTAGGTTATATAAAACTTCTCTAAATAATGCATTTGCCGTTCGGAGCCGGAGTTAAAACGTAGGTTCCTTCAATGAGTCTAGAAATAGAATCGGATGCAGCTCATTGTCTGAGAGAAGTACCACTTGTTCCAATTGGAATGCTGTCGTGGAAATTATTATTATTATTTTGTTTCGGAACGCAGATCCGTTTGACGATGTATCGCGATGATGTCATCTTTACTAATTACTTTTTAAATCTTCGGTTTATCTATTATCTTCTTGACAAAAGCAATGAGGGATAGAATTAAACATCTTAGTCAATTGTTAACATCTACTATCGGTAAAGCCGACATCTCCCTGCGATGAGAATCAAAGAAACCATTAACAGTTCCCATTAGGACTATTAAGTTTAACTTCGATATATAGTCTCTGTTCAAAAGTTATCCGGAAATTTAAAAACAGATATGTCTAGGAATCTGTTTTTAAATTTCAAGTTTAAGTATTTTATTGTCATTTCGGGCAAAGGTACTATGGGAGGCAGTTTCAAATGCGGACTAAATGTTACCAAATTTCGGCTTACAAAGACTTATCTGTGCAAAGTTTAAGCAAACTTCAGTAATCTTTAAGTGTTTTTGTGATTTTCTGTGTATTTAAATGGCTTTTTAAAGTTTGTATTGTCTGAAGAGGTATGTTTTAAAGTGGACCGATTCCTGCTGCCATAAGCAATATTTATGCTAAATTTTCCATTCCAAAAAAGGTAAAATGTTTCATATAGATATGGGCATAATAAGAGTTACCTTTGATTTTGTATGAGAAATGGTTTACAAGATACATAAAAACAACTCGAAACACCCAATTTTGACACTGCTTTAAAAAAAGTATCAAGGTACTAATTGGGTTTAAAATGTACCAAACTAAGTACAAATATATCATGTTTCCTACCCCTGACTGATAGTAAATTTGGTTACTTGTTTGTACAATATTTTTACCTAAAAATAAACGTCACGGCTTTTTTATTATGGCGCGCCGTAATCTAAGATATCTATCATAATTTATAATCTTGATAAACAAAATAACGAAATGTTTAAAAAGAAAATATTACTTCAAAGGCTTTTAAAATAAAAGTATGTTTTCGAGCTATATCATAGAAAATGTTATAGTCGATCAAGCCCGACTATTTGATAACATTTACCACTAATTATATCAATAACTGTAATTTTATGTAATTTTTGGCAAAAAATTTTTAACAAAAAATTTGCAATTATCGTTTTAGGGTATTTAAATGACTTTTGAGAGTTAGTTTTGTAAGGGAGGTTTATATTCCAATTCGAAATCATTCCAGCAAAATTTAGTACATTAAATTTGTGGCAATTATGGACCACTGCTTCAGAGTCAAATACATATTGAGGAAATTAAATGGCGACAAAAAACTCTTAAGAAATATTACCAGCGCCCCGTGGTATATTAAATAATCGGATTTACAAAAAGACCTTGACGTTAAAACCGAAATCTCAAAACGGTCATATCCGGGTGATGTAGAGGTTGTTAAATACCAAGGAATGGTTCTGATTTTTCTTAACTTGGTAATCCTAGACATCTCAACTGTGGGCACCGGCCTCCACTTGGTATCACCCGGAGAACTACGTTAACACCCGTTTATGTAGTAAGCAAACATGTGCCGCGAGTTCTTCGGTAAGAACGATAAAAAATATGGTTTAGGACGCCGGGCTAGTAACCCACTCCTGAAAAAAAAAACAATAACTATGAAAAAGCTAAAATAAGAATAAAAACGGTCCGTTATATTAGAAGAGGACGTTCAAAACTTTAACCTACGAAATTGGGAAATATTTACACAAGATCGAAGCGCATTCAATTCTAAAATATGTTCGATCTTTGACCTTAACAGGTTGTAAATATAGGCTATTTATGTAAGTAAATATCCGGTTTAGAAGGAGGGATAATATTGACACGTACAGCAGTTAATGAAGAGTAAAATAGTTTATTATATGATGAACTTTCCTTTATTATTTTATTTTAATTGTCTTCAAAGTTTCAACTACTTTGATAACAAGATTACATGGACAGCCAGCGTGCCGAATGGAACAAAGTTAATTTAACTCAAAACCCACATATCTAGCTATGCCTTACAAACTTTAACACCTAAGGTGCTGAAGGGTAAACAAATAAATAGACTGGAATTAAGTGCCGAAAACTTTAAAAGTTTTTGAATAATCTTTATACATATTTTACAACAGTAGCTGTACTCTGTGCGAGTTATTGCACCACCAAATAAAATAAATTTAAAGGAAGACATTACACAAATTTTGAATCATTTCATTAATTTTGTCCCTACAGCAGATTACGATTCAATTCATTTTGAATCACCGTCGTTATTTATCGGAAATTAATCTCACAAACTTAGAAACCTTCGTCGCCTGTCGGAATTAGTCTTACCAACTTAGAAACCCTTGTCGGTTCATGCGCAAAAATTTTGTTAAAGATCATAGCATGATTAAATGCACAGTTTAAAATTTAATAAATTTTTAGTAATTTGAGTGGCGCCGAACCTTTCGTATCTTAGTACTTAGTAATGTTCGTTGAATCATGCGCAACAACTTTGCTAATGATAATTATATGATTAAATGCATAGTTTATTATCCTATAAAGGACATACCTACAGTCAAACATTAATTTATATATATATAAAAGATTACCTTATTCGGATGAACTTGAATGCTTAATGCTTTGCGTATACTCAACACCTTAAAGAGATAAGGTAAAGGCTCTTGTAAAATCTTTCCCAATTCTTGGCCGGATGATTTTAACACAGAGGGTCCATTAATGTGGTCACCCATCCAAAGTTCAGCATATGGAGTTTCAGATAAAATTTCAAATTCTTCACTATTGGCCTTAAGCAATTGGGCTACCTCGGAGCTTTTGCCAAGTTTACCCCATTCATAATTTTGAATGTTGCCTTTAAGTTCCATGTTGGCAGTTTTTTTACACCTTTCTTTTATTTTTATGAAAATGTGATGAAAACAAGAACTCACGGCTCTTGCTGGTAGCTCTTTTAACGAATTACTAAAAGTGTAGTCTGTTTAGTTTTTTACGTAGGCTCTTCAAACCATTTGTTGCAGTAAACTTTGCAGGGTCATACGTTGAAGGTCATTTGGAGTAAAAGTAAATTTCTTTACGTTTGGGGTTAATTTAAATTTTTAATAATGATGTTGACTATTTATTTATAAATTTATCATTGTTTTCTTTATCATGTTGGTTTTATAAAAAAAAATCCGAAGTTTTATCAATTTTATGTGCAATTGTTTTTATTAAAGGGTATTTTTTTTTATTTGGTATTTGTCTTTGTATTTATTTACATATTTTTGTATTTGTTTTTGTTTGACTATTATATATTTTGACATCTAGATGGCGCTATTTACAGACAGGGTTGTATTTGTAGTTAATGAAAAGGCAACTTATTTGACCGTTACTTTTAAATATCTTATCAATTGAATATATGTGAACAAATTTTTGTGTAATTTCTTTACACATTATTATTTAAGGAAATAGTAGAACTGATTTGGGAAGGCCGTTTATTTAATGATTTATTAAGGGTGCTTTGACTCAACCTTTAAGTTCACCAATTGGCTCAGAATCGCTTTTTGGAAATAGTACAACTTATTTAAGGAAATAGTACAACTGATTTGTTTGTTTAGACAAAATTTGGCAAGGCCGTTTATTTAATGATTTATTAAGGGCATTTTGACTCAACCTTTAAGTTCACCAATTGGCTCAGAATCGCTTTTTGAGTCGATTTAACCATCTATTCATCCCTCTGGATAAATCACCGTCAGTCAAAACAATACGTTTTTGGTTGAAAAATGTAGGCCCATATTAGATCTAGAGTCGGAAATGGAATGAATATACAAAAAAAGTAGCGGGGATGATCGTATAATTACAAAAATTTACACAGTTAATGGTGAACCGACAATTTTTATTAACGAGCTTGTTTTGATGTAAAAGAGGAATAAGAAATTTCTTTCAAATTATAAAATATTATAATTGTCGTGTATATGTAGTAGTACTAAATTTACAGTCGTGGACGAAATAATAGAAACAACGATTATCGATTACACAGAAAATAAAAATCTAATTTCTTCTTTAGGAATTCTTTTGAAATTTATTACTTATAAAAACCCTATCTAATGTCCATACGACATCAGTAGTTGTCACAACATCGAAGAGGAGGAGACAGTAACTCATCTTCTCTGCCTTTCTATTTTAAGGGCTCTAAATCTTAGGGCACTTTTTCTGCAAGATTTATCTGATCTGGCGAGTATTGACATTCGTAAAATAGACTCATTTAATAATGCTTCACGCTGGCTTAAATAAGCCTCTTACTGGTCTGGAATTTTTTTTCTTTTTGTATTTTTTTCTTTTCCAGTCTATCCCTTGCAAGTTCCACAAAGGAACTACTTCTAGGACCCAAGTGACGCTGAATTATCATCGGCTGCCTGCCTAACCTACTTATTAACTTTAAAGAATTTAGGGTAGAAAGAAAAGTGATTCTGATCTGATTGCCTTACATATATCAGTAGAAACCCACCTTTGGTGAAGGGTATAAAAATACATTTCATTATTCAATATACATATGATAGTTGCCTTCGAGGAAGATAGAACAAATAAAACGGTACCGTTTATATAGTACGATTAGTCTGTAGCCTTGAAATTGGCTTTAGTTTTGACTATATCCACTACATCAGTGCTTAATTTTTGTTGCGGCGAGCATTCTTTTGAGGTCTAAGACCACGAAAAAGTCACTCTGTACAATACGAAGCCCAAATAATCCAAGACCTTAACTTCAGTTTACGGTCGTCCAAAATTGTTTAAGGACTTTTTGAGGTGTTTATCAAGAACTACCTGTTTGGATCGTCCGCTTGTCATCGGTGCTCATTTCGCCTAGTTTAAATATATCAAATCACTGCACAAAGGTGATTTCAGGAGTCCGATTAATGTTTATCAATTAGTATTATTTGTAGCCGCATTGTTTAATTAATATATGAAATTATCTTTTATCCATTTTGTTCGAACTTGTTACACTCAAAATGCTGTATCTGAAAAACATTTATAAACTGTTCTTTTGTTTTAAAGGTGGTGCGGAAACGACAACATGGGGTCCATTGTGATGCTTCAACAAAGAATAGAAAAGAAGAGATTGAGAAAAGAGGAAGAGAGAAGAAAAAAAAGAGGAAAAAGAAGAGTACCCTATCTAAGCCAGCTAAATTCAGTGATAAACCCTACAATATCATGCAGTTCAACATGGAATCTACTGCCTTGGACAGTAACAGAGAATGTTTTCTACCGATTCGGACGAATCCTCATATAGACATAATCTGCAGAGGTCCGTAATGCTACCATCGCATCTATTTACCCTAAAATTTAAGGCACAGTGTCCTGTCAAGATCCCTATACATCTTCTTAAGCTTGTCCTATTCAGACCTAATGTCCGGTTTAGTCAATAGAGCTCTAGATGTCCTACACGTAACCATGTTTCCCCACGTGACTCCACTTCACGATATGTTAAGATCGAACTGCCTTGAAAAAGCTCTGTTTGCCCCTTCCAGTCAGTTCTATCAGGGATTACGGCTTCTGGTGCCGTGCTTAACAGTAATTCCTTAAATATATATACTCAGATCGTGGTAGGCCTGACGCCAAGCGAAAGTAGCCTGTTAAGCAGTGACAACATGATGTCTAGAGCTGCTTGAGGTGTGCTTTTAAGAGCAACGGTTATATGGTAAACCGCAGTGGTATAGTAGGTTAGTCATCCGCATAGCATACCAGAGGTCCCAAGTTCAATCCCCGGCCAGACCCACTTGAAAAAAAATAAATTTTCAAATAAACTGCGGTTCACCTCATAACTCAGCTAGACACTGGTTATTGAGTATTAGGCTATGTAAAACTTCTCTAACTAATGCATTTGCCGTTCGGAGCCTGAGTTAAAACGTAGGTCCCTTTCAATGAGTCTAAAATTAGAATCGGATGCAGCTCATTGTCTCAGAGAAGTACCCCTTATTCCAATTGAAATGTTATCAGAGAATTATATATATATATATATATATATATATATATATATATATATATATATATATATTATACCAATACTTCCACAGCGTTGAACCTTTTTGGGAGAAACCAAGAATGAAGCTTTGTCAACAGCTTACTACCATTCTGCACAACCGTATGTTAAAACAGGCATTACAATGGTTATGTATTTCCAATACACAGCTATTGGTCTTAAGACCCATTTTTTACTTACAGAGATCCTGCAGAAGTACCCCTTTTTTCATCCTGTCTATCGAGTTCCTTTTCCATGATAATTTACTATCCAACATAATCCCAAAACATTTTGCCTCAGACGACCTTCTTATTCAGCACAGGAAGTTTGAAACTGTCAACCTTGTACCTTCTGCTGAAGAGGACTAATTCCGTTTTGTCAGGATTTACCCCCAGTCCTTTGCTACTGGCCCAAGAGGAGAGTTCTACTATAGCCGACTGCATAATATATCTGATTGTCTGCAGGAATTTGCCTAATACAAGTAATATTTACTTGCTACGACCTTTCTCCCCAGCTGGTCAAGTCTTCTAAGGATAACGTTGACAGCCAGCAATGACAGTAATGCATATAGAACCCCTCCTTGTGGAGTGCCCCTAGTCACTTTTTTACGTAAACTTCAGTCACCTAGTTTTGAGCTAATGATCCTACTATTAAGCCCTGTACATTAGGCAAAACAATCCCTCAAACTGAATCAATTAAAAACTGAGATTATTGCAATATCTCGATAAAATTAGTAAAGTGTATATATTCCGGGTTCTTATGAAATTTGATCAATGTCCGTCTATTAGCGTCTAAACGAAAAGAGCTTCGAAAAGGAAAACAATCGTACAACCTCTATAGCGCCGGAAACTCCTCAAAACTGCTCAAGTGATAATATTTAAATAAATTGTTCTAGTGTGTGGCATATGAAACCACATATCAGCAAAGCTCGATAAAAAAATCTCGATAATTGTGATCTTTATCAATCTTATAATTTAAACTTGATGCAAAATTTAGTCACAAGATTTCGCATAGCCTCCTCAGATGGTCGCCGAAACTGACCATAAAATGAAAGAAGTTTACGATACACTTTCTTAACCGATATTGAATTTTGATAATAAAATTCAGTCATTTGCAAGCGTTGTTTATTTCTAAGTCGAATCAGTTACGAATCTAAGGGTGATAAGTTCATGCGGGTATGAATGAATAACCAGTTTTTTACTCGTAACTTAAGATTTTGGGGGTGTTTTTTTGAAAATCTCAAAAACAGAGTGTTGTTCTACTCGACAGTACTTACCAGAAAAATAGTATAACATCCCAGACTTTTTAACTTCATTTTATTTGTCGCAGTGTGTAATTAATCATCTAAATGTCTTGAGATAACAATTTGTAAGTCCCGTTTCACACGAATCATGTTAACTTAATCAGTTTTTCTTAAAATTTATTTTGAACTTGCATTCACGTTCACACACAAACATTTTCTTTGTCAGTTTTCATTTTGTTTTCCTTAAATTTCATACAAATTTTCAATTTTTTCGTAAACTACGGTCAGGTTTGCTCAATTTTAATTCTGTCAGTTTTTTTCTCATACAAATTCAAGACTTGATAAGCCAAACCTGACTAATGTAAAAGTAGACTAAAAAAATAAAATCTCAACTTTGTAATTAACAAAAAGGAGTCAAGTATTTTGTGTTTGTGTCTAGCAACTTATGTCTTATCAAGTCTTTTCATTACTTGAACTTTTATATCATCAATTTTTATTTACTATTAAATAAACTCATAAGAACCAAATTAAAAAAAAATATTAAATGTTAGTAAGTAGATAACAAACATTTAATAACAATTTGCAAAATTTACCAACAATTATTATTGTTATCAGTTTTTGTAAAAAAAAAAAACAATTCAAATATTTTGATAAAAACTGAAGTGCTAAGGAGACCAGACTTCGTTGGGTTGCTGTTGTATTGCTTATCAGTTGCAACTGTGCTAGAAGTTGTATACTCCGGTGTGAAGAAAGTGGAAAAGAACATGTTGTCAAGGACAGTGGCGGGTGAATAAAGGATATATTAAAGCTTTTATCTGATTCTGTTTAAAGTAATTATATTTTTTAACAGACTACTTCTTGTAGCCTAAAGGCTTTGGGTAATCTAAATAAACTGAAATTTTGAATCCTGACCAAACGGTTAATTAAGGTCTCTACTGTTGTAGTTTTTTATGAAATCCTTTCGATGCGTAAGTATGTAATGCATTGGTCTGACCACCTTTAAGTATATTAATCGACACAGAGTTGTTTTAGCGATTTCCTTCTGTCCAAGCTTTTTTAAAGTACTAATGTTTTATTACAACTTTGCACAGGCAAGTTTTGTGTAGGGATACAAATGCTAAATTTAGTGATAATCATGTTTGCCCTAGTTTCCACATTAGACCAATGACAATTATTTATTATTGTAATAAACCGTTTTTTTATAAAATCACTTTTATAGAAGTAAAAATGTCCTCAGAAAAGGTCTAATTATAAAAATGCAAAGAAAAAAATGTATATGACTGCTCAAACTGGAGGCCCTATGCTCCACTGGGAGTCAAGGATAACAGAAGAAGAAGCTCAAACTGGAGAGGTATCACTCTTCTTAACATGGTCAAAAAAGTCATAGCTCATATTCTGCACAGCGGCTGTGTTGGCTAGGACATGTTGTGAGAATAGATGAAAATACCCCGGCAAGAAAAGTGTTCGATAATGATCCTGAGGAAACTCGTAAAAGAGGGCGTCCAAAACTTCGATGCAAAGATCAAGTGGAAGAAAATCTTTCAAAACTTGGCATTCGAAATTGGAGAATATGCGCACAAGCTAGAATCGCATTAAATTCTAAAATATGCTCGGTCTTTGACCTAAACAAGTTGTAACTATATGCCATTTTAAGTAAGTAAGTCATATTCCGCACAGTCGCATAGCATCAATTGTCGCACCACAGCTAAGACGCGAACAAGCAGGTTTTAGACCGAATATATCATGTATTGATCACATCAAAAGCCTAAAGGTTAAGGGAACAATCGATTAAATGAAGATCGCCGTTTTAACTTTGTTTGTTGATTTTAAACGTGCATTTGACACATTAGAGCATAGCGGTTTTCAGGGAGCTTTAAGATGCAAAAGAGTTTCCGAGAAGATTATACGACACATCAAAGAGCTCTAGAAAGACGCGTTTTGCTGTATTCATCATGAAGGTTGACAGAGCAAACCCATTAGTGTGAAGGTAGTAAGACTAAATTAAGCACAAGGAAGTCTTATGTCAATGCCAGCCAGTGTGCAAAATTTTGTCACAATGGGTCACCATTTGACCATAGCTCCCATATAAAAAACTTATGGAAACACAAAAATAATAAAGAAAAGGTTGTTTATGTCCGTCTGTCCGCCAGATAAAAGCACGATAGGGCCTTAACGAAAAGAGCTAGAGGGACAAAATTTTACAAAAGTATTTTGAATGTCTTGAAAAAGATGTGTATTAAAAATGGACAAAATCGGTTCAAATTTAGTTAGAGCACCCATATAACCCCGCGCCGGTAAACACATTAATGCTGATAAATTGAATACTGTAATAGCTATGACGATTAAATTCAAAATAGGCAAGTTTTATGCATTTTTTGATCATTTTATCAAATTTTATAGGAATCAGTCCATATTTGACTTAAGCTTTCATATAAAAAACACTCACATAAACCAAAAATTTTAGCAAAGGCCAGTGCTATTAAATTAGAAACTATGATAGCCATGGCCACTAAATTTTGCAAGAATAAGCTCTATATATATATATATACCAGCCAGTGTGTTAAATTTTGTTACAATCGGTCAACATTTGGCTATAATTCCTATATATATATATAACATCACCTTTTTATATCTACAATCAAAAAGATTTGGAGGTACATTCATTATATTAAGATTGCACCTATGAAATTAGATAGGCATCAATCAATGTTCAGCCCAGACTTTATATATGATCAATGCATTAGGAACTCCTAACGAAATCTATGGACCTGCCGTATTACTATTAACGTGTTTAGCCTAACTACATATTAACGAAAAGTATTTAACAACTTATTAATGTAAAACTATACCCGGTTATGAGACCGAATTTTGATCAAAGTAAATACTGGGGAAACCACTAAAATATTTTTAAATGTTGAACTATAAAGCTACGGCAACCGAATTTAGTCCAAAGGTTTTACCAACAATACCAATTAGCTTAGCGATTTTTCCAGTTTTGGTCTAGATTTTGAATTAGCTGCACCCTTGTAGATATATGAGATATGTTTCTAAATTTAACACAACTTGATTGTGGGTATATAAGATTCGGCACAGCCGAATATAACACTCTTACTTGTTTTTTTTTTTAATTTGCATGAAGACTTGAAAAATATAAAATTTTATATAAAAAATACCCGACTATTTGATGACCTTTAACACTAAAAAGTATTGTTTATGGTTGTATAATATATCTTTGCGACATATGTTTTACATATTTTCTATAACGAGATATTATGTACCGATAAATATTAACAAAAATTTGAAAACATACTGCATTTATGTCACTTAATTTCACGTACCATACAAGGAAAAATTGCAAATTTCAAACGATAATAACTTTAAAGTTCCACCTGCTAGGTCCAAATGGTTTGGGGGTTTGAATACACAAGTATAGTACTTTCAGTGTGGAACTTTTCATTACCCCAAAATCGCGTTATTTATTAGTTATGCAATTTGCAACAAAGGTGCTGAAATAGGAGCTACGGTTAAGAGAGTGTTTGTCTTGTATAGGAGGTATAATCAAATATGAACTGTTTCCAACAAAATTTGAAGCACAAATTTTGATTTTCATAAGTAATAGTTGTGCTGAATTTTATGAAAATCAAAATGAATTTGTGACTACAAAGAGTCAAAAACTATTCCGGAAAGGAAGTTCGAAGTAATGAGCTTAATTAAGATATAGACAACACCAAGTTTCTGCTAGTTCTTAGCAGAACTGATCTAAGGAAATGCATAAATGTGCCCTAAATTCTAGGCTAAACAAGTGGAATGGAATAATTCAGGACATCTGCATATTGTGCTCAAAAGAGGATTCGGCCTAATCGGTTTGTCATATCTTCTGTCACTGTAATATGCTTCAGAATCAGTAAATAAAAATTTCTAGGTAGCTGATTCCATGAGTTGCTGAGCAATGTTGTAGGGCTTTATAATGAGTATTACATGGCTTAGACTGCTTTACTATTATCTATTTCCTCTGCCATCTGTTCTATTAAGAAAGGATCACAATGGACCCAAGGGGTTTCGAGTGTAGATGTCATTTATTTACTTTGACATCGCATTTCTAACCTAACCTAGTACAAAAAGTACTAAATTGGATATAGCGGTAATTAAATGTAATTAAATAGTAAATAATTAAAAGTAAAACGTAAAAAGTTAATTTTGTGGACTAGTGTTATGCAGGGACCGTAACTGTTATAACTTTTATCGTAAAAGTCAGAAAATAAAAGTTATTTTTTGACTTTTATTTTTTGGAGCAGAAATAAAAGTTATTTTTTTACTTTTATTTTTTCGATAAAAAATAACAGTTATTTTTTACTTTTATTTTTTCAAGCAAAAATAAAAGTTATTTTTCAACTTTTATTTTTTCGAGCTAAAATAACAGTTATTTTTGATTTTTATTATTTCGAGCATGAATAAAAGTTATTGTTTTGGTCCAAGACTATCAAAATGGTATACTTGGTTTTATTCTCCGACATTTCCTTATGGTTGCTTTTTTTAATCAAAAATTCAAAAATAACAGTTATTTCCTGTCCCTGGTGTTATGTATTAAATAATTTTGAATGTGTTCATGCAATTTTTAGAGTTATGACCTTTTTATTGCAAAAGAACGATACAAAGCTAGATTTAAATAAAAATTTGGTTGGATTTGTAAATGTAGTTCAATAAGGGGGATTAAATTACCTCTTCTGAAGCAATTCCAACCCCTCTTCAACCACTCACATGTACTTGAAATGATGTGGTATGAATCAAACATATCTCTTTTGGAGCTCATTGTGGGGTTCGTTCGTTTTATGGTTGCGGTAGACTTGAATGAAGCTCATGTTGTGTTGTGGTTTTAAACGTAAAAAATAGTGCTTGGCAATGTATTTCACATATTCCATTGGTGTTATCTTGTGGACTCAACACATTTGGGGTTGTTATCAACGTCATTATTATCAGCAAGGTCCAACAACAACATAATTATTATTAAAATCGCTGCCGAACGAATGTCATCAACGTAGTGAAGACAAATTTGGTTGTTTGATGTCTGCGTCTGTGTGAGTTTGATGGTGAATGTGTCGGGGGGTTGTAGATGTGTGTGCCCTGAATGAAAACAATACATCAACAATTTTTGTACAATTTTCTTTTTTTTTTGCTGCTGAGGGGTTGAAATAGTTTTGTTTACAACAATTCACTTTAGTCGCAAACAATCAAGTCTTGTGTCAAAAGCTTTTTCCTAACGGTAATTTTTACACGACATATTCGAAAAAAAAAACCGCCGAACGCGTAGTCAGTCAATTGTCATTAAACTTTTCAAATAAATCAAATAAAAATTGTTTTTAATTGTAAATAATTTAAATTTACATAAAAGTGAAAAATTTACCCAGAAATTTTAAAAGTTGTTTAAAAAAATTGAAACAACTTTTTTCAAAACAAAAACTTTTTTTAGCAGCCAAAAACTTTTCCTTTGAACTTAAAAAGTAAGTGAAATATTACTTTAGAAATAATACAAATTTTTGTGCTATAAAATACTTAAACAACAAAACTTTTAATGATTTATGGCAAACATATGTTTGGGGTTCTACTTGTTAAATAAATAAGTAGAACGTTAATACTTTTTGGATATTAAAAATTAACATAAAATAAAATATATTTACAGAGTGTTAGACTAGCTATTTTAATACCCTAAGCCGCTATAAAAAATAATCACTTCCTGAAACGATTTAGACACGTCCATCGGGGCTGGCTGGATGTACTACAAAGTTTGTCATAAAAAATTTGTTAAGATCCAGACCTTCTATACAGTCATATGTTTATATTTCGATTAAATTCGAAAAATTTATTGCTGATATAAACATAAACCACTATGACAAAAATGAAATCGGTCCACATATGACCACACCTGCTTAGAAACCCATTTATTAAAAAAAAAATCACAAAACTATTATCAAATCTAAAAATAACACTGTGCTAGTTGAAAAAACTGAAAAAGGGAACCCTAGTGCGTAAAGATAAAACGCTCTAGTTTTCATGTTATAGCGTTATATAAAAAATCGAGGAGGTTGCGAAATATATATTCGCGTAACTCGAAAACTGTTTCTTTTTTAGAACTAAATAAAAAAATCTATGCACATGTGCAGCCGTATATTTATTAAAAAGGTTTATCAAAATTTGGGACATCAAACATTTAATTAAAAAGTTTTACTGTAGTGTATTGCACTAAGAATCCCAATTTATTACAGTTATTTATTATTGTAATAAATAGTTTTTTGATAAAACCAAAAAATGTTGGTGGGGAAACCTTTCCTCGACGCGTTTCGATGGTTGGTTAGACCATCTCATCAGGAGGATTATCCCTAATTCTAGACAGAGCGAAAACCTCACATTATGTATAATTTGAGGGACTGAATAAATACGAATTATTATTATTGTGTCCAACAAATATCAACATAAAGCGAAGATTATCATCCGAACAGAAACACACAAACATTTTTCAGTTTTATCATTTCTTCAGTCCCTCAAATTATACATAATGTGAGGTTTTCGCTCTGTCTAGAATTAGGGATAATCCTCCTGATGAGATGGTCTAACCAACCATCGAAACGCGTCGAGGAAAGGTTTCCCCACCAACATTTTTTGGTTTTATCAAAAAACTATTTATTACAATAATAAATAATTGTAATAAATTGGGTTTCTTAGTGCAATACACTACAGTAAAACTTTTTAAAAAAATCTAAATTATCTTTCAGAAATTAATTATTTTTTTAGTACAAGCAGTCGTTTTTATGTTTCAAAAAAAAAATATTTTTAAAAATGGAAATTTTTGTGATTTTTCAAAAAAAAAAAAAAAATGTTTTCTTGTAAACAAAAAAAAAAAAAAATTTCAAAAACGAAACCTTCTTTCATAACGCAATATATCGAAAGCTGGAGCTAACCTAAAAACGGTTAGCAGTATTGAATTCAGCGTACTCCATTTATCTTTACCCACTAGATCTGGCTTTTGTCGGTAAAAAATATTGTCAAAATCGAGCACAGTGTAATTAATATTTTAAGCTATTAATAGCTTGTTTCACGATTTCGAAAGAAAATCTACTCGAAAGAAAGTGAGTAACTCGAATTCGTATTAATTTTGGTTTCTTTATTTCGAAGCCTTTCGTTCGTTTCTATTCGAAAGCAAAATATCAAGTGACTCATTTTGACATTTGCTTTTGTATTGCTGGTAACTTGTTCGAAATAGTGAAACAGAAATTTGTATGAAAATACTTACGTTTTCTTTCGACTTGTTTTTCGACTTATCTCTCGCATAAAATAAAATTAGTGAAACGAAAAACAAATTTCTTTCGTATAGGATAAGAAAGAAAGCATTCTTTCGAGATCGTGGAACAGGCCATAAAAGTTTAATAAAAAAGTAAAGTAAGTTCACATAAATAATAATCGACATGCTAAAGTTCGGGACAATCGATCCTTTTTTGACCTTAGCTACTATATAAGACCAACTGCCAAAAAATGATAAAGATATATAAATGTGTATGTTTCCTTATCTCAATTTATATCAAGGTTCATGAGATATCGCACGAGAAGAGTTGATATTTTTATACCCTCACCACCATGGGTGGAAAGTGTATATTGGGTTTGTGCTGGTTTTTGTAACGCATAGAAATATTGGTGTTTTAGTGTACCGATCGACTCAGAAACACTCCCTGAGTTGATTTAACGATGTCCGTCTGGCTGGCTCGATATAAATTGATGAAATTTGGCACAGGCTCATATTTTGGAAAAAATCGAAATCGTTATAAAATATCTTCTAAAGTAATAGGTATAGGAACGAAATTTAAATTACGTTTTAAGCAGCTATGAAAATAAGCGGACAAGTGTTTGCTACTTTTTTGAAACTATGTCCGATAGGGGGTAAAAAAGGGTGAAAATAGTTTTTTTGGTAATTTTTTAACCCACTCTTATTTTTTAAACTAAAGAATATAGAAAGGAACTTTGTACTGCAATCAATAGATGTGAAAAAAATATTGATCACGTATTTGGTACTTTTTTGGTTTCGGGGTCTAAAAAGGGTAAAAAGGGATAAAATGATAACTTAACACCGCATGAGGTAATATGAATAGGAATATTATCTGCGTTTTAATAAATTTAACTGAGTTTTAATAAAATGTACCGAATTCAATTGGTACGAGAGAAGTACCAAATATGCATATGGAACTTTTTGAAATTTGGGGATAAAAAGGGGAAAAAATTAGTAATGTTATACCTTTTAAACAAATTAATGTTTGACTGTATGTATGTTCTTTATATAATTGTAAAGTTCAACATCTTCTTTAGCGAAGATATTGCGGATAAGCCGGTGAAGGTTTTTAAGTTTGTAAGACTAATTTCCGATAGGTGGCACCACTGAAAATTACTAAAAATTAATTAAATCGTAAACTGTACCTCTGATCATGCTATAATCTTTATCAAAGTTGTAGCGCATTTAGTTGTTATGAATAATTTCCAACAGGTGGCGCTACTGAAAATCTCTCAAAGTCAATTTAATCGCAAGCTGTACATTAATCATGCTATAATCTTTAGCAAAGTTGTTGCACATGATCCGACGAAGATTTCTTTGTTGATATGAACAAATATCGACAGGTGGCGCCACTGAACTTTACTCAAAGTCAATTTAATCGTAAGCTGTACATTTAATCATGCTATAGTCTTTAGCAATGTTGTTGCGGATAAGCCGACGAAGGTTTATTAATTAGAATGACGAAAGTCCGACAGGTGGCGTGTTGATCGGACAAAATAATATTACAATGGCTATCTCGAAAACGGCTCTAAAGATTTTGACGAAATTTGGACGGTGGATACATTTTTTGATGAACAGGTCGAGTAAAAAGGGACTTTTGAATATTTTCCCTCCAAGGGGATAAAAACGGGTAAAAAGGGGAAAAAATCGAAAACGGGTTATCTCCTAAAGTAATAGGCATATAAATGAAATTTACGTTTTGAACAGCTGCAAAAATAACCAGACAGGTGTAAAAAAGGGTGAAAATTGTTTTTTGGTACTTTTAAAACAATGAATATAGAAAGGAACTTTGTACTGCAATCAATAGGTGGGAAAAAATATTGAACACGTATTTGGAACTTTTTTAATTTCGGGGGGCAAAATGGATAAAAAGTAATAATGGATAAAAAGTAATAACTTAACATCTTATAGAATAACATCTTATAGAATAACTTAGTTTTGATAAAATGTACGGAATTCAATTGGTACCAAAGCAGTACCAAATATGCATGTAAAGCTTTTTTGAAATTAGGGGATGAAAGGGGAAAATTGGTAACATTATAAATTTTAAAGAATTGAATTGATCAACTGAAAAAATAAGAAGGCGAGTAATTAGAACTTTTTGGATCGCAAGTACATACATGTAAAATAAAATATACGAAAAGTTTAAAATTTTCTTTGAAAGGCTTATCATAAAACTCCGAGCAACGCTCGGTCAACCAGGTATATTATTTAACAGTGAAGATGCGATATTTGTTGTTATTTAGACGCATTATTTAAGCTTTTTCATTCTACAGCTAATTTTATTTATTTTACGTCGACAGTGTGTTATTGCTGAAAGCTTACGCCGACGTAGGATGCTAATAATTTGAATTGAAATTAGTACTTAATTACAGGGATCGAACCCAGACTCCATGTGATTTGTTATGCTTAGTAGGCGACATGCTTACCAACTAAGCCATAGCTTTGCGGTATTCTTCAATACCTCGCTTTACAAGAGTCCAATACCATCCTATAGGCCAAAGTTTTGTGCTGTTGGATAAATTTGCCTTTCGGCCTTATAGGCCTTTTAGAGTTTTTAGAGTTTGGAATGCAATCTCTGAAAGAAGTCGTGGGAATAGATGCGATTTTAATGTTCAAAAATAGCCATAGATGCAAGGTGAATTATATTATGCAGTGTAAATATTGACTAATCTAAAGCTTTATGATTTATTGCATTACACTGGCTAACAGCAAAGATAACAATCAAGTTAAAATATTTTTTTTTTTTTGACAAAAACGACCAAAATTTTATTTTTTTTGGGTTTTTTGAACAGGTTGTTTTAGTTAGATTACCATATCTTGAAAACGATTTGAATAATTTTATAAAAAAGTACATTAATGAATTAAGAACATAATTGACCTGAAGTTAACATAAGTTCTTTGTGGCATTAACAGTTGTGGAGTTATTCACAGAAGAATTATAAAAATATTTTTTTTTTACAAAATCAAGATTTTTTTTAAGTCATAAGAAATCGAAAATGCCAAAAACCTGCCATTGTTTCTCAGCGATCGTAAAATAAAAAAGTAAAAGTTATGCCAAAGTCTC
Source organism: Stomorhina lunata (assembly GCA_933228675.1). Lineage (NCBI taxonomy): Eukaryota > Metazoa > Arthropoda > Insecta > Diptera > Rhiniidae > Stomorhina > Stomorhina lunata. Next base: position 92,343,959 of record OW121740.1, on the reverse strand, counting down.
TATAATATAAAGATGTTCATACATTGATTTCCCGTATGGTCGTTTTGGGGGAGCATTCGCCACTTTTTTTTAAGTGCACCGTGAGAGTTATCACAATTTTTTTTGTTCTTCGTAGGTACCTATATATGTTAGCTTTAAACTGTGTTGGTTCAGATTGCCTACGGCTTTTCTTTATGTATCAAATTTGAAAAATAGCAAATTAATTAAAAGTGGCGAAAGTGCCCCATCCATGGGGCACATTTGCCAATAAGTAGGGTACCAAAAAATTAATTGAAGTTCATTTTACATGGATAAATTAAACAAGACAGTAAAAAAATCAGAGATCAAAATTTAAACTATTGGGTCTCTGTTAACATTGTACTGTGACATGTCAACATTCAAAAAAAAAAAAATGTTAAGATGGAAGATGGATTGGACCTTGCAAACAAAATACGATATCCTTTTTAGGGATATTACAAATGTCGGGCTCAAAAAAATGTCGACGAGTTGCTTTGTTATATGTGTATTGCAAATGTGCCCCAGGTAGAGTCCTTAGATGTAAAGAACTATTTTTCACATAAGAAAAAGATTTATAAATAAAAACTTCAAATATTTGTTCTCAATACTATATTGTTTATTAAACTAATGAATAATTTCTTAGGATAACAAAAACCTAAGAAAAATATTACAAAAATTCTTGTAGCAAAATATTTTTTCAGGATCTGCTGAAACAATAAATCACGCCTGATGTTTTAAATATGAAAGCTACAGCAGTCAAAATTTGAGATATAGAATATCAATGAAAAACGAATATAAAATCGATTGCGGCATCAAAAAAGATAAGTTAGTTTTCAAGAAAATTAGTGGTGGCAAATGCGCCCCTATGGCAAATGGTCCCCCTCCTACCCTATACCACTTTTACTCTAATTCGGAAACAACTAATGGAGACAATTATCCAATGAGAGAATGCTAAGGCACACACACGTGCTCATGAAATGTATGATTGTTTGTGCGTTTATGTGTTTTTCATTATTCTTTATCCAGTTTACACTTCACATTTGAAAGATAAATAATGTATGGAGTGTAATAACTTTTATATTATAGAGCCTTTGGTTATGCTACAGTAGTACAAAGGTAGGGTACACTACCCCGGAGTAGGGCAGACTAGTAATATTAATTTAAATATGTTTTCTTTTAATTAATTAAACACTTGAAGAACTATATCAACTCACTTGTTGTCTTAATAATTTATTATTTAATATTGTTTCTTGTTTGTTTTAGGGGTTTACAAAAAAATTTTTGGTTTAAAAAAAAAAAAAAAAAAACAGAAAGAACTTATTTCTTGGCACCTTTTCAAAAATAAAAACCGCGAGGAAACTCATCGTCATCTTCAAAAGATGCCGTTTTGTTATTATACTTTATTGTAGTTTTTGTTTTGTTGTTGTCGGATTGTTAAAACCGCAACAATAAAAGCAAAAATAAAGAAAATAGAATCTTAATACAAGTGTCCATTATAAATATATAAACTTTTCTTTTAATCGAGTGGAAAATGACTTAAGAGCCTAAAATTTACAATTTTATTGAAATTTAAACAGTGCGAAGAAGTGCGGGTAATGTGGTATATCTACTGCGCTTCCTCGGATCCATTGGAGATTAATGTTGAATTGAAGTTTGAATATTAAACCCACAATTTCTGAGATATTTAAAAAAATATTTTAGATCCCATTAAAAGCGATTTTTTTTTAAATTTAGGACCAGCACTCAGGGGATGACCCCTACTTATGCAATGCATTGTGTTGGAACTAGGAAAATAGGTTATGGGAAGGAGGATAGATGGAGTAGTGTTTATGGACATTTGATTTAAATTTACCTATATTGCAACTGGCAGGAAAAATTTCTGCGGGAAGCGAATTCCACATACGAACTGTACGACTAAAGAACGAATTTTCTCTGTAGTGTGTTGTTCGGACTACCGGCCAATCGACCACAAAGGAATGTGCTCTAGCAGAATGACGTGTGTTGCGTAAAAAAGTTCGAGTTTCGGGAAGGAGTTCCCTGATTTCGTTAGAGCACATTCCAAAGTAGTAACGATAGAACAGTGAGACACAACCTACATTGCGACGGTGCTCCAGTGAATCAATAGAGTTGGATACCCTACTGTCACCGATGAGCACTTTCGCCCTCTCTTGCACTCGGTCGAGAAGCTCCAAAATAGACTTTGAAGCACCGGCCCATACATGAGAGTTGTATTCCATTTTCGGTAGGATGTAGGTGGTGTAAATAGTAAGGAGATCAGAAGAAGTGAAGTATCTCTTACACCGTTTTAGAAAACCGAGGCTCTTGAATGCTTCTTTCGACACTTGAAAGATATGCTTTGTCCAACGCAATCACATTGTATTTTCATGCCTAGAACATCAAGAGCATCTGATTCCTCAATATGAACACCACCCATTAATACAGATGAAGTAACATGATTTGCCGTGCGTTTATGCGTAAGCATACAACATTGAGTTTTCCGCGCATTAAAATTAACTCTATTCGCACGACCCCATTCTGAAATTGTTTCTAAATCGCGGTTTAATGATTTGTCTCATAGTGTCAACCTCAAGGAGGCTTGGCCTACGATTGAATGAATATGAGTGGCAAATGTTACTATCATCTGCAAAAGAGTAGATAGGATTGGAAGTTTAACGGAGAAGGTCATTTATAAACATAAGAAATAGAGTAGGAGAAAGAACAGAACCTTGCGGTACCCCTGAATTAATCTTGAACTCGTTTGAGGAGAACCCATACTGGCGGTCGCTTAGTAGGTTGTTAGACTCTAGATATTTAACAAGATGGTGGTTTACCATACTCTCCAAAACTTTGGAGAATGCAGAACAAATTGCAAGTGGGCGGTAATTTTCAGGGTTGTTAGCCTCACCCTTTTTAGGGATTGGCGTAACATTAGCAACCTTCCAGCACCGAGGAAATGTACCGGCATGGTACAAGGTGCTGAAAAGGTTAGCTAATGGACGCGCAAGCGTCGAAGAGCACTGCTTCAAGACCAGTGCTGGAATGCCATCTGGCCCTGGAGACTTATTTATATTGAGATCCGCTAAAACCCGTTTTACAGCACGAGCGCGAAAGAATATCTTTGGCATAGTTACAGATACTCTTTCGAGCTCGGGCAGAGGTTGGGTGCTTTCCGGCAAGCGAGAATTGCTTGCAAATAATTCAGCTAAAAGGTTAGCAAATTATACATTTTTTAAAATAATAGGTTTTTTAAAAGTTCATAAAAATCGCAAAAACATCCATTTAGGTATCAAGTTTCAGTAGGGGCACAAAGTCTGCTTAATTTTATACAATTAGATGTAAAAGACCCCATTAAAAGTAATTGGAGTAATATAAATAACGTCAAGTAAAAAAGGGCTCTCAGTGTGTAGCGTCCGTCACAGAAATAAAGGTTTTTTTAATTTGACTAGTGCAATTTTTCGTTTTTCTCCAATTGAACTTGGTTCGTAAAGAGTACTTATAGTATGCTTAACATTAGGCTAAACATATTTAGATGTTTATATAGCATTTTACAAAATAATATGTAAAGAAAAGTCTGTAGCGTCCGTCGCAGTATATATTTTTTTACAAAATAATATTTATTAAATACAAAATTTACGAAGACATGTCTGTCCTATTCATAAAGCAATAACACTGTCTTTATCCACAGATTAAATTTAAGATATTAGGTGTTAACAAAATATACAGTGGGGCAAATTAAATGATTTGGAAATTTGATTTTGTTTTTATTTTTGGGACACTCTAACAACTAGCCGCAGCATTCTTGGGACGAAAAATAAGATGTAAAAAGTGTAAAACTTTAAATAAATATTCCTTTTAGCCGTTTTGTGAAATATTAAGTTATGACCAAAAATCGCATTTTAACCGCGAACATGAAAAGGAACAAATAAAACCATTATTTTCACTGATTAACGAATCCTTAAAAAATATGAAATATGAATTTTTTCCTAATAAAAAACATTCAAGTAAAAACTGTATCGTCCGTTACGTAAAGTCCGCAACAGTACATTTATGGATTTTTGGTGAAACTCGAAACTTAAAAATATTTTATAAAAGCTGTTTTGGAATCCTCTGATTTTCCTCTATCTTCAATGTATGTACAATTTTTTTATTACTATGACCGATTTGATAAAATTTACAGAAACAAGTGTTGAAAAAAAAAGTCACTACCATTTTTTGTAGCGTCCGTCACAGCACTTTAAAAGCGAATATCTTTTTCCTCCAAAAGAACTATGTAAATTAACAAATGGGCTAATATTCCCTGAATTCTGTGGAAAGCTATCTGGTGTAGAACGACAATGGGATACATTTAAGTACAACAAAATCCGCACAAATCGTCCGTCAGGTAGAATTTGCCCATATGTAAACTTACTTAAAACCAAATCTCCATTCAGTTCCTTATTCGATCCACTGGCCTTAGTTGACTAATTGACAAATGAATAAGTTTGTCAAATAAACGGATTTATTTAAGTTTCAGTAAACTATTAAAATTTAACAAACAATTAACTTTTGCCTCTTAGTCCCTTATTCACTTAAAAGTTCGAAAATTTTTTATAAAACATTCATGAGTTTCTAGTATTTTGATTTTAAATTGTGTGTCTCGCTATCACAATAAATAAGAATTCCATTAAAATATTTTAGGAAAAACATTCAAGTGCTTTTTGGAAACAAATAAAATAATTCACTTTTCAATATTTTATTGGTCTACATTTTGCAAATGTTCTATTTTTGGAAAGAAATTTCAGACAAAATTTTAAATAAAATCAAAGTCTATATTGATCGTTTGCATTGTAAAAGGCATAACTTGATATTATAATATAAATTATGGGTATGAAATGAGGAATACCACACTCGAGGCGAATTTATATAGATGGTGGCAAGAATACTACAAAAACATCATGACAAAATGAAAACCCATGTTGTTTTTGTAATTTTGCTAACATTTTGTCAAATGTTTGTTTGTTAAATTTAAAGGCGAATTCATCAGCTGGGCTTTTGATATCACTTTATTTATTACACTATGATCACACTATATTTTTGTGCCCGAAACATCAAGAGCTTCTGATTCCACAATACCACCCAAAGAAATAGACGAGGGAAAATGGAATTGAAAATTTGATATAAGATGTCGTTTATGAATATAAGATATAGAATAGAAGAAATAATGTAGCTTTGCGATAACTCTGAATTATGAAACTCGTTTGATGAGATCCTTCCTAAAATACCTTTTATAGTCCGGTTCTGAGATTCAATATATTTAATAAGGTGATCTTTTACCATATTCTCTAAAATTTTGGAAAGTGTCAAATAGTTTGCTATACGCTGTAATTTTCAAGACCGTTCACCCTTACATTGAGGAAATTCTTTAGGTTAGCAAGTTCAGTAAATTTTACTGATTACTGAAAAAAAATTTCAGTAATCAGTAAAATTTACTGATTACTGGAAAAAAATTTCAGCATTTAGTAAATTTTACTGATTACTGAAAAAAATGTTCAGTATTCAGTAAATTTTACTGATTACTGAAAAAAATTCAGTAATCAGTAAATTTTACTGTTCACTGAAAATAATTTTTTTCAGTTATCAGTAAAGTTTACTGATTACTGAATTTTTTTTTTCAGTAGTCAGTAAAATTTACTGAATATTGATATTTTTTCCAGTAATCAGTAAATAAACTGAAAAAGAACTGGTACTGCAAAGTGCCCATCTATGGTTATAAACAACAGCTTCTGCAATTAGAATTAATATAAAAATCAGTTAATTTGTATAACAAGTATTCCTGAGAAAAATTGTTATCAAATAAATCTTATATTTTTAAACGAGCAATAATTGTATGTTTATATATATATATATATATATATATATATATATATATATATATGGAATGACTATCTCGAAAACGGCTCTAACGATTTTGATAAAATTTGGACAGTGGGTATCTTTTTTGATGTATAGGTCGAAGAAGAAGGGACTTTTGGAACCTTTGCCTCTAAGAGGGTAAAAACGGGTAAAAAGGGGAAAAAATCGAAAACGCTATATCTCCTTAAGTAATAGGTATAGAAACAAAATTTAAATTACGTTTTAAACAGCTATGAAAATAAACGGACAGGTGTTTGGTACTTTTTTGAAACTTGGTACCTTTTTAACCCACTCTTATATTTCAAACTAAGGAATATAGAAAGAAACTTTGTACTGCAATCAATAGATGTGAAAGAAATATTGAACACGTATTTGGTACTTTTTTGATTTTGCGGCCAAAATGTGTAAAAAAGGGATAAACTTATAACTTAACATCTACAAAAGTAATATGAATAGGAAAATTATGTTAACTGCTTTCTAATAAAATGTACCGAATTCAATTGGTACCAAAGAAGCACCAATTATGCATATGGAACTTTTTGAAATTAGGGGATAAAAAGGGGAAAAAAATTAGTAATGTTATAACTTTAAAACAAATGAATGTTTGTCTGTATGTATGTTCTTTATAGAATAGTAAACTGTGAATTTAATCATGTTATGCTCTTTAGCAAAGATGTTGCGGATAAGCCGGCGGAGGTTTTTAAGTTGGTAAACCGAATTTCCGACAGGTGGCGCCACTGAAAATTACTAAAAATTAATTAAATCGTAAACTGTACATTTGATCATACTATGATCTTTTGCAAAGTTGTAGCGCATGAGCCGGCGAATGCTTTTTAATTGGTGTGAATAATTTCCGACAGGTGGCGCTACTGAAAACTACTCAAAGTCAATTTAATCGTAAGCTGCACATATAATCATGCTATAATCTTTAGCAATGTTGTTGCACATGAGCCGACGAAGGTTTCTTAGTTGGTATGAAGAAATTTCAACAGGTGGCGCCACTGAAATTTACTTAAAGTCAATTTAATCGTAAACTGTACATTTAATCATGCTATAATTTTTAGCAATGTTATTGCGGATAATCCGACGAAGGCTTATTAATTGGAATGACCAAAGTCCGACAGGTGGCGCCATTGAAAATTATTCAAAATTAATTAAATCGTAAACTGTGCATTTGATCAGACTATAAGTGAATTAAATCATAAACTGTGCATTTGATCATGTTATGATCATAAGCAAAGTTGTTACGCATAAGCAGATGAAGGTTTCTTAGTGGTATGAACGACTTCAGGCGGCGCCACTGAAAACTACTCAAAATGAATTAAATCGTAAACTGTGCATTTGATCAGACTATAATCTTTAGCAAAGTTGTTGCGCAAGAGTCGACGGAGGTTTCTGTTGGTATGGCCAATTTTCAAAATTATTTAAAATGAGTTAAACTGTAACTGTATAAAATAAAATATATAAAAACTTTAAAATTTGCCTCAAAATGCTTATCAGAAAGCCCCGAGCAACGCTCGGTCAACCAGGTACTATGTTTGTTATTTCAATGGATAATTTCTTAAAAGTGAGTTAATTTTTTTTATAAGTTTTCGCCATTTATAAGTTATCAATTAAGATAAAAATATATACCCTTTTTTCTTATATCTTTCGAGATAGAAGTGTATTAAATGACCTATGTCAGAATCCTAGAAAATAGGGCTTTCCTAATATGTGCTATATTTTTGTTGTTTTATGTCAAATTTTTACTTTTTTCTTTTAATATTATTTGTGAGAAATAATTGATATCAATTTGTTATAATAATTGATAATTGATATCAATTTGTTATATCTGATTCTCGAGCTTTAAAAAAGTTTAAAAATTGCATGTCTTTGATTTTGATTTTTAAAAAAGTGTGTTAATCGATTATAAAATGTTTATTGTTTTTTAATACCATGGTCCTTTGTCTTTAAGATAGTATAAAAATAAAAACCCTTTTGGGACGTACGTTTTTCGTTATCTTTGAACTGGTAAAAGTGGGTTGTTTTAACTGAATGTGTAATTAAAAACTATTAAATATTTATTTGTACATATTATTGCATGAATAAGTGAAAATGGTCTGGGGAACATTATTATTATTTAAAAGAAGGTTCAAAAGTGCGATTTAAGTATATAAATATATTTTTTCACTCTTTATTGGGTGGTATAATACAACGTATAATATATGAACATACTTCTATAAAAATACATAACTTCAGTAATTTCGCTTAATTTTTTACAGAAATGCGATAATAATAATCGTAAAAAAATGATATTAATCCAAAAAAATTTATTAAAAATTTTGAAAAAAGGATATATGGAAGGTATGCGAGTCCTTGCTGAGATTGATATGAAAATTGTGAATCCTTTTGATTCACATCCACCAAGTTTGAAGGCTTTATAATGAAAACTTTAGATTTTATGACATATTTTTGAAACAGGATATATAACAGCTATCTGATTCCTTGAACCAAAATTTCCAAAAAAATAATAATTCACTCACATAGAGCTATATGCCAAATTTTATCTTTGTGCAACAACTTCTTCTATTATTGTCCCTTCGTTCTATGGAATCAAAGTACTGTGCGTCGACTACTAAGCATAACATATTAAATTCTGCCTGGGTTCTATCCCCAGTCACGGCAACATCAATTTCTGTAATTATTAATTATGTATTTGTGTTTATGGAAGAAAGTACCATATATATAATGGTTACAATTTTTGATTGGTCACTTCGTGAAGGGTTTATTTGCACCCATCTCGAATTTTTATAAATTTTTCCAAATAATAGGTTTCTTAAAAGTTCATAAAAATCGCAAAAACATCCATTTAGGTATCAGTTTTTAGTATCGGCTTAAAGTCTGTGTTCACGCGGTGAACCTACCCTAATCTCATCACTGACTATTTTTGACATCCAATAAACTGCAGCCAACTTCAATAAGGAAGAAAGGTAAAAGCAAGTGGAGCCGAAAAACAAGCAACACGATCAACATTCTATTTTCTTCAGCAACTCGAGTAAAAGCCCGAATCACCATCGGTGAAATAAATAAAGAAATAAATAAATAAATAAATAAATAAGTTTTTAAAATAAATACTTAAACCTAAATTAAAACTAAAGAAAATATTGTGAAAACTATACCCTAAAATCCTAATCCTAAATATTGCACATAATATTGCACTAATAAATAAATTCTTATAACGTTGAAGAAAAAATAGGTTTTTATTTACCCAAACTACCAGTCACCCTATAACCCGTCAAAACAGTCTGCTTAAAAGAAGCCATCAAAAGTAATTGGAGTGATATAAATAACGTCAAGTAAAAAAGGGCTCACAGTGTGTAACGTCCGTCACAGAAATAAAGTTTTTTTTTTAATTTGGCTAGTGCAATTTTTTTTTTTCTCCAATTGAAGTTGGTTCGCAAAGAGAACTTATAGTATGCTTTACATTAGGCTAAAAATATAAAGATGTTAATATAGCATTTTACAGAATAATATGTAAAGAAAAGTGTGTAGCGTCCGTCACAGTATATATTTTTTACAAAATGATATTTATTAAATACAATATTTACTAACACATATCTGTCTTATTCATAAAACAATAGCACTGTCTATATCCAGAGATTAAATTCAAAATATTAGGTGTTAAAAAAATATACAGTGGGACAAATTTGATGCTTTTGAAATTTGATTTTTTTTCTGATTTTTGAGACACTCTAACAGCTAGTCGCAGCATTCTTTCAACGAAAAATAAGATGTAAATAGTGAAAAACTTTAAATAAATATATGTTTGTAGCCGTTTTGTGAAATATTAAATTGTGACCAAAAATCGCACTTTAACCGCGAACATGAAAAGGAAGGAGATGAAATTCGGGAACAAATAAAACCATTATTTTCAATGATTAACGAATCCTTAAAAAAAATATGAAATATGAATTTTTTCATAATAAAAAACATTCAAGTAAAACTGTATCGTCCGTCACGTAGCGTCCGCAACAGTTCATTTATGGATTTTTGGTGAAACTGGAAACTTAAAAATATTTTATAAAAGCTGTTTTGGAATCCTCTGATTTTCCTCTATCTTCAATGTATTTTCAATTTCTTTATTGCTATGACCGATTTGATAAAATTTACAGAAACACATGTTGAAAAAAAAGTCACTTCCATTTTTTGTAGCGCTTTAAAAGCGAATATCTTTTTCCTCCAAAATAAGTATGTTAATTAACAAATGCCTTTCGATAGCATAATTGATGGCCTAATATTCTCTGAAATCTGTGCAAAGATATCTAGTGTAGAACGGCAATGGGATATATTTAAGTACAACAAAATCCGTACAAATGTATAGTTCGTTACGCATGATTTGCCCATATACACTATTGGCAATCTAATTCATATATCAACCATAATATAACTTTTGAAACACCATTGGTGAGGGGTATCTTAGATTCGGCAAAGCCGAATACAACACTCCTACTTGTTGTAGTTTGGTTTGATAATTTTTATGCGTTGTGTGATATTTAAGGGACTGTTCACACGTTACGTAACGCTATTTTCGCAGATTTTTAACCCCCTCCCTCACCTGTGTAACACATTTTAATAGAAATACGTACAATACGTACATACATACAAAATTCCTGCACCGTAACAAAAGTCATACCCCCTCCCCCCAAGAGCATTATGTAATATGTGAACAGCCCCTAAGCGATCCATTTTCGTCAATATCAGACTATTAACTGAAAAAAAAATTGGGTTAAGAACTTTGTTTGACAGATGTCAAATTCCAGGTCTATACTTTTGAAACCACGAAATGGATAGCCCGATATAAAGCTTTATATTTCATACTCATCACCTTTCACCTACTTAACCCTGCAATGCAGATAACCCAATTCGTATGTACAATTGTCTTAACAGTATTCTCCTGAGAGTTACTACTCTTTACAAAAAAAAAAAAAAACAAGTAAGAGTGGTATATTCGGCTTTGCCGAATCTTGGATACCCTTGACCAATGGTGTTCCAAAAGTACTTAATGTAATTCGTAGCAATATTTGGTTATACTAGTATTATATGCAAAGAGTCTTTAAAATTAAGAGTCGGAAAACGAAAACCTTTTCGGTGGCGTCATCATCTGGAATAGTTATGCACCCAAAGGTTAGGTTGGGCAGGTGGCTAATGTCTAGGGAAGCTTCACTTGGGTTCTAAAGTGGTCCCTTTGTGAAAGATAATGATTACTAGACTACAAGTAGAGAATGCATATTTAAGCCAGCCAGTAGCTTCGAAATAAAATAGACACATATTTTACGAACATTTAATAAAGTTCGATAGACCAGATAAACCATGCAGAAAAGATGCTTCAAAATATAGATGCCCTTAGATTTGCAATAGCACATCGATTTGATGAAGTTTAAGTATTCTGGCATGCAACCCAAAAACACAGTGCCCAGTGAGGGTTGTGCACTTTAATTCGTACGAATTATCCAACTAGTAAAAGTTCTTGATTAGTTATGTAAAACTCTGAAGTTAGCGGACTGATTTAGGTCAAAGCTTTAACAATGATTGTCAATGTATACAAGCCTTAAAATTAAAGGGTATACACTATTAGTTTTAAATACATACGTGAAATATATAGCTTTTGAATGGATGGTTATCAGCTTTGTCGGAAAAGTTTACTTATTAATTTGAAGTTAGTTAATTAATTAAAATGAACACTTCATCAATAATATTTGGGATGTATAGTTCTTTCGATCTGTCCGATGGATGTTTGGAAAGTTTTGCTCTAGTTCTTTGTGCAATTTTAATGTGATTTAATTTATCAGCATTAAAGTAATTCCCGGTCGGGGTTATATGGGAGATTTCACTAAATGTGAACAGAGCTCGACCATTTTCAATACCGAACTTTTCAAGAGATCAGAAATACTTTTGCCAAACGTGTCCCTCTTGAAAGTTTATTTTAGGCGCTATCGCCCTGAATAACGATATTGTACAATGTCTTTATACTAAATGTCATCATCGTATCTATTATAATTTGTAATTTATTAGCTACTAAGAGATTGCGTCAGGCGAAGTTATACGGAAGCAATTGTCAAACGTGAAAGGATTTCTCCCAATTGCAATTAAAAAATTTTAATTTTCGTTACATACATATGAAGGTTTTGAACGGATATCATGTACTTAGCTCCATTTTTGTACTTCCTAGGAAGATTACCTATAATTTGATATATAATACATTCTCAAATGTTATCATAATGTTCAAAAGTCAGTACGCTATTAAATTTCATCAAAATAAACATCTTAGATATCGACAAAACAGGAGCTCCAAAAACTTGACTACAACAGAAGTACAGACAGGTAGACGGACGGACAGACAGGTAGACGGACGGACGGACGGACAGACAAACAGACGGACGGACGTCGCGAAATCGATTCTTCTGCCGATTCTGAGTCGATCGGTACAATTTGAATGGTATTCATAATCAGATTTGTAGAGTTTATACATCCGATTTTAGGAAATCCTCCTACAAAGAACGCTGTCAAATTTCATCACAATCGATCTATAAATACCTAAGATATCGCTGAAACAATACTTACAAAATGTCAACAAAATTTCTTAGACACGTTCTTTGGGGAATTTGCTGCACATCACAAGTAGTGTTTTGGCGATATCTCAGTTGTTTATTGACCGCTTTTGATAAAATTTAATAACGTGCTTGGCGGGAGAATTTCCTAAAATCTGATATAAAATTTATGTATGTCCGTGCTAAAGGAGGATGGTTTTTTCTATTTCTGCATTTCATTTTTTCAACAAACATTCTCTAATGCGTACTTTGGGCAATTTGCAATACATCAAATTTAGTGTTTTGGTGATATCTCAGTGGTTTATGGACCGATTTTGATAAAATTTTACAAAGTGCTTTGGAGAACCATTTCCACTTTTCTCTTGTTATTTAAAAGAGTGTTTCAATCAAAAATTTTAAAATTTTCGTCTAATTTTTGGTGTTTTTTTGATATTTTCGGTATTTATAAACCGATTTTAATGAAATTTAATAGCGTTCATTGCGGGAGAATTTCCTAAAATCTGATATATAATTTATGTAGGTCCATTCTCCAGGGGTTTCAGAAACTTGATTTCAACAGACAGACGGACAGACAGACAGACAGACAGACAGACAGACAGACAGACAGACAGACAGACAGACAGACAGACAGACAGACAGACAGACAGACAGACAGACAGACAGACAGACAGGCAGACAGACAGACAGACAGACAGACGGACATCGCTTAATCGATTCTTCTCCCGATTCTGAGTCGATCGGTATAATTTTTATGGGGTCTACGATCACTAATAAAAAAATTACAAACGGAATCACAAACTTATAATACCCTTTCACCTATTGGTGAAGGGTATAAAAAAAGCGGCGGTTCACCTCATAACTCAGCTAGCCACTGGTTATTGAGTATTAGGCTATGTAAAACTTTTCTAACTAATGCATTTGCTGTTCGGAGCCGGAGTTAAAACGTAGGTCACTTTCAATGAGTCTAATTAAACCAAGTTCTTGACATTATTGTCAAGGTTTCCATATAAAGTACTTATTAATAAAATATAAATAAATATAGAAATATAATTTAAGTAAGCATGTTAACTACTTAGAAATCACGATGTAATGAGTTTAATTCCGGGAAAATGTCATTTTCGTTAAGTTCTATGAAACTTATCTATACAAAACCAAGTGGTATTGTAACTGTGATTGATTTTTTAAAACTACTTTAGTATTAACCTAACAATTACACTTCCCTTTAAAAACAAATTATTCACTTTAAAACTTGAGGCCATGACAAATGTGGGTCATATGTAAATTTCAAGTAAATTCTAAAGAAATACAAATATTTAAATTTTATTGATCGCCTAATAACAGCTACGGAAATTTACATTTCTTCTTAGTTCTCTTAAATATTTAAGTATTCGAATAAATCTTTTTTTTTTTGCATTTGTATTTGTAATCCTCAAAAACGTGCCACGTTTTCTTACTTCATTATTTTTTTTTCACCTTAAATATGTGTCACGAAAAGAAAACCGAAATGCTAACAATCAAATAAATGACTGAGGTTTTTTTGCATGTGTTTAAAATGAAATTCAGTTAATTATGTCAAATTTAGATTGAATGTTATTCGAAAAATTCAATATTACTGTTCGTACACACGACGTATGAGCAACAATTTTAACTGTCAACTCCTTGTTGAGCACGTTGTGTATACGTCTGTTGTCTTGTTATGTGTGTGTGTGAAAATGTATTTTGAAGTGAAAAATAACCGTTGTTGCTTCATCAACTTTGGGTTAGTGTTATTTTTTTAAACACAACCCAGCAAACTTATGTATATCATATAAACTAAAAGGTTTCATAGATAAATTTTTAATAATGGTTTAAAAAAAAATGTATATGGACAAAAATCAAACAGTTTTACAGCCTGTTTTTGAAACTACAATTTTTTCAAATTGTACGTCAACTTACGAAAAAATAGAATTTTTGGTTTTTGAAATTTTTTTTTGAGTGAAACGAGTAAAAGCTTTTAAAATTTTGGTTCGTAAATGAAATGTATAGACGAAAGTAAATGTCAAATCAGGCAATTAAAAAAATCTAATCGCCTGGGAAACAAAAAATAAACATTTATTTATTTATTTTTTTTTTGTTTAGGACCTGAACACAATACAATGCTTTATGTTGAAACTAGGAAAAGGTTGTGGGAGGGGGAATAGGTAGTGTTTGCGGACATTTGATTTAAACTTCCCTATATTGCAACTGATTGGAAAAACTTCTGCGGGAAGCAAATTCTACATACGAACTGTACGGCCAGCGTATCGTCTATCTATAGGGTATCGTCTGTCTACTGGTCAATCGACTACGAAAAGATGAGATCTAACAGATAGACGTGTATTGCGTATAAAAGTTCATGTATCGAGAACGAGTTTCCTGATTTTGTATAGGGTCTATGTAAGAGTGCAAGAAAGGGCAAAAGTGCTCATTGATGACAGCATGGTATCCAACTCTATTGAACCACTGAAGTGTCACACTTTTTTATCGTTTTCACTTTGGAATGTGTCCTCACGAAATAAGGGAACTCGTTCCCAAACTCAAATCTTCTTACGCAATACATGTCTCAGAATAGGGTCTTTGTAAGATCTACTCTACCGAGTGTAGGAAAGGGTGAACGTGCTCGTCGGTATGCAACTCTATTGAGCCACTGGAGTGTCACAATGTTCTTTGGTTTCTTGTTCTTTGGAATCCGGTCTGTTGAAATCAGGGAACTTGTTCCTAAAACCCGAACTTTTCTCTTAATAATTGTCTTTCTCATTGAAAAATGTTTAATTTAATTTTGAAAAAAAAAATTTAATTTTTTTTATGTATTGTTTTTATTTATTTTGGATTTTATTCAATTTAAGGGTTAACATCATTTTACAAAAGTCTTAAGTTTTATAGGAAAAGCTTTCATAAAAGTAATAAAATATTTCATGGCAATACTATAATTTGATATTTCATTACGAAGCTTTTACTTCCAAACGAAAACAGAAAATGAACTCAATTTAGAGCTTAATCGTTAGGCTAGTATTCGATTGCCTTCTAACGTATGACAGTTTTGTGAACAGGCTGTTAATTTTCGGAACTGAAAAAATTCAAAAAATTTTTTGATCGCACACTAAATTTTTTTGGGGTTCTATTAAGGAAACTTAGTGAATGTAAAATCCGTTCGCGTTAATGATTTTACGCGATGAGCGTAAAATCATTTATTTTTATTAGTTCCTGTTGATTTAACACAATTTATATATTTTCAGGTGTTCTGTCGTTTCATGGTATTCAGGTATGTGATGGAAAACGACCGTTTTCAAATCGATCGATTTCAGATATATTTTTGAGATAATTTTCGGTTATTTTCCCAAAAAATTCAAACCAAATGAAAGATAAAATATCAGTCAAAAGGATTAAAGCCAATATTTTCATTTTTTTGGGGGAAATAACCGAAAATTAGCTAAAAAATATGTCTGAAATCGATCGATTTGAAAACGAAAAATGCCCATCACATACCTGATTATGGTAATTTATATATGCCTTAACACGAAGAAATAGTGCTATAATGCAAGTGAAGAAAAATATTTTTTAACAAGATTTTTTTATTTTTGTAACCGCGATTTTCGCGAAATTTTACAAAATGTGAGTCTTTGTGAAATTCTGCTGCCTTGACTTATGGACAAATATAATCTGAAAGAATTTTTTATTTAAATATAAGTTTTAATAGGTGTATATCTTATTTGGTCCGTCAAATCGTTAATCCTTATAATATTTTGGTGCGCTTCAGATCTAAGGTAAAGCTTTATTAAAAAATAGTTTTAAGATCATTCCTGATCAATTTTGAGCAAAATTCGCGATGTGCTTCATTGAAATGTTTTTAGGTAAAATCTTCGCGTTCTCAGTTAATAAAGAGATTTTTGACAAACTTTTGATGCAAATCGGTTATAAATGACATCGCTTTCATGTCTTATGTGATTTTGTCTCAGTTTTCATTCTAAAACCATTTAAACCAATATGCACTTTTTTGTACGATTTTCAAAATCTTCATAAAATCTTAGCAAACAATGATTTTTTGGTGCGCTTTTGCTTTTAGGTGCTAAATGGCAAAAAACTCGGTTTACGCGGTAGTTTGGAAATTTTCATTCATATTTGCGAGTGTGCTCCACGAAAAACCGGTATTTTGAAAAATTTACGCTCAAAAACTCCTTATTTACACCTGTCGTATATTATACCTATATAGAGCACATTAACGATATATATATCAAACGGTGCAAAATTGAAAGATCTACAAATCGTTATCTATTTTTTTAAAATTCTTTGAGGCGGCCAAAATATATGCGAAAAAAATTAAAAAGTGGCGAAAACGAGCTTCAAATTTTGGCAGCCATTAAGTAGTATTAGAAGTGACAAAATTAAAATTTAGAGGGAAGTGGATTTATCCCCTAAGTGTGGTGTCTATTTCGTAGAACAACGACTTGGGTCAAAATGTTAAAACAAATGCAGAATAAGACCAAATATGAAGAAAAGCTTGAATGCTTCAATCGATTTTTTAACGTTTTTTAAAATTTGCATACCAATTACGAAGCGCAAATTTGCGCAGATAAGATATTGTGTTCAGTATACAGAAGTTTTTACGAGTTCAATATCTGTAATTAGATTTTCCGAACTTCTCAGGGTACAAAAATTATTCGAGTTGAAAGTCGGTTTCAAAGGAATAAAAACTGTTTGATTATTGCCCATATATATATGTATAAATGTATATATATATATATATATATATATATATATATATATATATATATATATATATATATATATATATATATATATATATATATATATATATATATATATATATATATATATATACATATAGACTCATTGTAAGAGACCTACGTTTTAACGCCGGCTCCGAACGGCAAATGCATTAGTTAAAAAAGTTTTTAAGTATGAAACACAATTGGAACGAACGACCAATTTTTCGAAACGAATATTCGTCGTTAGAAATATAACATATGGGCTTATATGAGTGTGCTCACAATTAATGCATACGACGAAATTCGTCGTGCGTACCGAACAGTGCGATAGGTTTATTTCTATTTCAAACGCAGACGAACGACGACTAAACTGGATTAGAGTGGATGTATTTCAATTTGTGTTGTAAAATATTAGAATTTATATGTGTTCTTGTTAAATATGGTCACCTTATAAAATGTAAACAAAAAATATTTATTTCAAATTAAATTATTTAAATGTAAAAATCTTGTTTAATAAAGAATAAAATAAAAAAATTGCAAATTTTGTGAGTGCGCGATATGTCCGAAAGTGTAAGTAATTTGTGAAAATACAAAATCAACAAAAATGGCGTCAACAACGTTTATTCGTCCCAAATGTGTTCAATATACGAATTTACAAGACGAATTTTTAAAGCCGAATTCGTCGTGCTGGACGAAATTAGTCATTCGTCCCAATTGTTTTTCTACCTTTACTCAATAACCAGTGTCATGCTGAGTTATGAGGTGAACCGCCGCTTTTTTTGAAAATTTACTTTTTCAAGTGACTCTGGCCAAGGATCAAACTTGGGCCTCTGGTATGCAAAAATAGAACATTTTTGAAAAATTTCCTATAAAAATAGAAAATTTTTAAAAAATTTCCTATAAAAATAGAAAATTTTTAAAAAATTTCCTATAAACATAGAAAATTTTTGAAAAATTTCCTATCAAAATAGAAAATTTTTGAAAAATTTCCTATAAAATTAGAAAATTTTTGAAAAATTTCTAAAAAATAGAAAATTTTTTAAAAATTTACTATAAAAATAGAAAATTTTTAAGAAATTTAATATAAAAATAGAAAAGTTTTGAAATATTTCCTATAAAAATAGAAAATTTTTGAAAAATTTCCCATAAAATAGAAAATTTTTGAAAAATTTCCCATAAAAATAGAAAATTTTTGGAAAAATTTCCCATCAAAATAGAAAACTTTTGAAAAATTTCCTGTAAAAATAAAAAATTTTTGAAAATTTTCCTATAAAAATAGATAATTTTTGAAAAATTTCCTATAAAAATAGAAAATTTTTGAAAAATTTCCTATAAAAATAAAAAATTTTTGATAAAAATTTTGATTTCGCCTTTTTTCTTAAAATATGTGTTTGACAATTGTTTAAAGTATTAAAGTCATCTTGTATCAAATGACTCTTATTCGATGTTTGCTGGTATAGCAACATGTTTCTAAATACAATTTTTAAATCCATATACATTCTTATGTATATCATTTTTGTTTTATTGTAGGAAACTTAACAATTCCCAATTGACGTAGGATTTTATTTATAGTTCGAATTGAATTGAAAGTGAGTATTTATATTAAAGACTTTAGTTTTAAAGTTGTATAAATAAAAATACGTTTGTGTAAGAAGAACTTCAAAGCAAACTGTCGCCTCTTGTTTCGGAATATTGAGTCATGATTTTCATTCCTCACTTTTCAGTAGATCCATATATCGTGCAAGTATGGGCAAATCCGAAAAACATTAAACCAAGGACAAAATTTTAAAACTGTCAAAATCATATATTTGTGTTTATGGAAAAATTTACCATATGAGCAAATCCTGCGTGACGGACGATACATTTGTATGGATTTTTTTGTACTTAAATGCATCTCTTTGTCGCTCTACACTTGATATCGCAGATTTCAGAGACTATTAGCCCATCGATTGTGCTATCGAATGGCATTTGTTAATTTGCATACTTAATTTGGAGGAAAAAGATATTCGCTTTAAAATTGCTGTGACGGACGCTACAAAAAATGGAAGTGACTTTTTTTTTCAACACGTGTTTCTGTAATTTTCATCAAATCAGTCATAGTAATAAGAAAATTGTAAAGACATTAAAGATAGAGGAAAATCAGAGGATTAGAAAACAGCTTTTATAAAATATTTAAAAGTTTCCAGTTTCAACAAAAATCCATAAATGTTGCGGACGCTACGTGACGGACGAAACAGTTTTTACTTGAATGTTTTTTATTGGGAAAAAATTCATATTTCATATTTTTTTAAGTATTCGTTAATCAGTGAAAATAATGGTCTTATTTGTTCCCGAATTTCATCTCCTTCCTTTTCATGTTCGCGGTTAAAATGCGATTTTTGGGCACAATTTCATATTTCACAAAACGGCTACTAACATATATTTATTAAAAGTTTAACAATTTTTAGATCTCATTTTTCGTCGAAAAAATGCTGTTAGAGTGTTATATGTTAGAGTGTCCCAAAAATCCCAAAAAAAAAAACAAATTTCAAAAGCATAAAATTTGCCCCACTGTATATTTTGTTAACATTTAATATCTTAAGTTTAATCTGTGGATATAGACAGTGCTATTGCTTTATGAATAAGGCAGACATGTGTTCATAAATATTGTATTAAATAAATATCATTTTGCAAAAAATATATACTGTGACGGACGCTAAACACTTTCCTATACATATTATTCGGTTAAATGCTATATTTACATCTATATATATTTAGCCTAATGTAAAGCATACTCTTTACTAACCAAGTTCAATTGGAGAAAAAAGAAAAATTGAACTAGTCAAATTAAAAAAACCTTTATTTCTGTGACGGACGCTACACACTGTAAACCCTTTTTTACTTGACGTTATTTATATCACTTCAATTACTTTTGATGGGGTTTTTTACATCTAATTGTATAAAATTAAGCAGACTTTGGCTCCCTACTGAAACTTGATACCTAAATGGATGTTTTTGCAATTTTTATGAACTTTAAAAAAGCCTAGTATTTTAAAAAATGTATAAAAATTCAAAGTGGGTTGCAAATAAAGACCTGCCATTAACGAAGAGAGCAATATTACGAACACATATCTGTCTTATTCATAAAGCAATAACACTGTCTATATCCAGAGATTGAATTCAAAATATTAGGTGCTAAAAAATATACAGTGGGGCAAATTTGATGCTTTTGAAATTTGTTTTTTTTTTTATTTTTAAGACACTATAACAGTTAGTCGCAGCATTCTTTCTACGAAAAATAAGATGCAAAAAGTGAAAAACTTTAAATAAATATATGTATGTGGCCGTTTTGTGAAATATTAAATTGTGCCGAAAAATCGCATTTTAACCGCGAAAATGAAAAGGAAGGAGAGGAAATTCGGGAACAAATAAAACCATTATTTGCACTGATTAACGAATCCTTAAAAAAATAAGAAATATGCATTTTTTCATAATAAAAACGATACAGTTTTTACTTGAATGTCACGTAGCGTCCGCAACAGTTTATTTATGGACTTTTGGTGAAACGAAAACTTTAAAATATTTTATAAAAGCTGTTTTGTAATCCTCTGATTTTCCTCTATCTTTAATGTATTAACAATTTTTTTATTACTATGACCGATATGATGAAAATTACAGAAACACGTTTTGAAAAAAAGACACTTCCATTTTTTGTAGCGTCCGTCACAGAACTTTAAAAGTGGATATCTTTTTCCTCCAAAAGAAGTATGTTAATTAACAAACGCCATTCGATAGCACAATAAATGGGTTAATATGATCGGAAATCTGTTCAAAGACTCTTAATTGACGTGGTAGTAAAAAACTATCAAAGAGAGAAATGTAGCCCTAACAGAGCCGCGAACACCGATATATAAAATGTTATGATGAAATGTTATGACGACACAGTAAACAAAATACTAAAAGGACGGTATTTGTAGGCGTGATAAAAAAATAAAAAAAAAAAAAAATTAGAATTGTTTTAACATTATCTTTATTCCTAGGGGAATAAAGATAATGGAATTGCTATCTTTCAATAAATTTGCAGGACTATTACAATGGTATGTGATTGCAGAAACAACAAGACAACAAACTCCAATTCCTATCCCTACCGCTAACATTCCTGAATGAGCTGCAATAGCTACCCCTAAAACAACTCCTACTACTGCTAACGTAGAAGTAGTATTTGGAATTTAAAGGAGTAGCAAGAAGATTTTCTTTAATTGCCGATATTAAAGGTGTTAAGTTAATTGAGGATTTTTTTTTTTTGTATGGAAGGCGAACCGCTCTAATAGTCAGACATTGATTAAATTTAATCACTTTTCTACATATAAGGAATTAAAATAAATGTTCTTAATATATTTTGATTATCATAAAATACATAAAAAACGTCAAAAACTAATTTTAGGATTAAATTATTATACAGAAAAATGTTTCAAGTCCATATAATATAAAATATACAGGAAGCTTAAGAAATAGATAAGATTAAGTTATTTTTATTATAAGTACTTTTATAATAACTTCTCAGTAGTTTAGATTATCAATGTTTTACTACTTTTAGGAATTCTTAGAATTTATGACATAAGTTTAATAAAACTTTGATTTAGAAGCACAAATTATGAGCATATTAAAAACTTTTTATACTCTACACTACCATAGATCTGCATTGCTTTGCATTATTGGTCTAGGACACATCTTTAAGTATACCAATCGAAACAGAATAATCTCTATATATATATATTATAAATGTGTTTGTAAGTTTGTTGGTTTATTTGTTTGTTTGAAAGAGGTTGACTCCTAAACGATTTGACCGATTTTGAAAAAAATTTTTGAAAATAGATAGAACATTCCCTTAAGGTAGTCTTAGAATATGTTTTGTTTCAAAACTTGGTCCAGAAAGAGCCCGAATAGGGTAAATAGTGGACCAAATGGTGCAAAATTTAATATTTTTCATTGAATTTGATAAACCATAAAAGTTAGAAAGTTCGAACTTAACAAAAGTAAATTCATTACCAATGTCCATACTTCAGAAAAAAATTAAAAGGATCGGAGCAGGGGATGGCCCATTACAAATACAATATCTATAACTGGGTAAATTAATTTTGATGATTTTCGAAATGTAGATAAAGTTATACTAACATTCCTGAAATTTCGACAGTGAGATATGGTGTGACCGGTGGTTAAGATAGGCTAGGTTTTTTCTTGAAATCTCAAAGGGGCTGGACCACTCCCATATAACTAATATATTAAAAATTACAAATATAGGTGACCGAGAGGCCCGATTTTTCTGAAATTTTGGCAATATGTTAAGATAAAATAGGCCAGAATAAAAGTCAAATAATGAAAATGACAAATAAGGATGACGGAGCTGCCCGATTTTTCTGAAATTTTCACAGTTTGGTAAGGTGTGATAGGTGGTTAAAATAGGCAAGGTTCTTTTTTGAAATCTTAAGTGGGCGTAACCCCTCCCATATAAGTCAAATATTGAAAATGACAAATATGGATGACCGAGCTGCCCGATTTTTCTGAAATTCAGACAATATGGTATGATGTGACCAGTTGATAAAATGGACAAGGTTTTTTTCTAAAATCTGACAAATATAGATGACCGACCGGACCGACTTTTCTAAAATTTTGGCAGTATGTTAAGGTGTGACCGGTGGTTAAAAAAGGCAAGGATCTTGTTTGAAATCTCAAGTGAGCATGACCCTTCCATATAAGTCAAATATTAAAAATTACAAATATGGACGACCCTGCAGACCGATTTTTTGCAAAATTTTGACAGTATATTAAAGTGTGACGGATGAATAAAATAGGCCAGATTTTTTTTGAAATCTCAAGTGGGCGTGACCCCTCCCATATAAGTCAAATATTGAAAATGACAAATATGGATGACCGAGCTGCCCGATTTTTCTGAAATTTTCGTAGTATGATAAGGTGTGACCGGTGGTTAAAATAGGCAAGGTTTTTTTTTTGAAATCTCAAGTGGACATGACGCTCCCATATAAGTCAAATATTGAAAATGATAAATATGGATGATCGAGCTGCACGATTTTTCTGAAATTCAGACAATGTGGTATGGTAAGACAAGTGGTTCAAATGGACAAGGTCTTTTTCTGAAATCTCAAGTGGGCGTGACCCCTCCCATATAACTCATATATTAAAAATGACAAATATAGATGACCTACGGGACCGATTTTTCTGAAATTTTGATAGTATGTTAAGGTGTGACCTGTGGTTAAAATAGGCTTGGTTTTTTTTGGAATCTCAAATGGGCGTGGCCCCTCCCATATAAACCAAATATTAACAATGACAAATATGAATTACCCTGCACACCGATTTTTCTGAAATTTTGACAGTATGTTAAGGTGTAACCAGTGGGTAAAATAGGCCAGGTGGTTTTTTTAATCTCCAGTGGGCGTGACCCCTCCAATATAAGTCAAATATAAAAATTACAAATATGGATGATCAAAACGATTTAACCAAATTAAAAGTTAAAAAAAAAGTTTTAAATGTGGATATTTTCATACTTTAGGATAGTTTTTCTCTTTTTGATTTTTTTTTGAAAATGGACCAAGAAGAACCAGGGAATCGAAAAATGGGGATAAAATTCCCGTTTTCTTTAAAATTAGTGATGCAATTTTAAAGAGAACGGCTGGACCGATCAGGACATTTTTTTCTACATGTTTTTTTTAGTCCAAGTTAGGATTCAACATAAAGAAAAAATTACTATGCCCACTTTTACGAACTCTTTTTTGAATTATCTAAAAACGGCTGCACGGATATCGGAAATATGATTAATGTTTGATAATAGCTTGACTGACGATGGTTGGTTGGCGATTGTTTGACAGTTGTTTGATGATTGATTGACTGATGACTGTTTGAAGATTTGTAATAATTGTGTTCACGATTAACTGGCAATTTTATGATGGTAGTTTCATGATTTTTTGTCGATTGTTTGATGGTTAATTGATGATTGACTGACGACAGTTCAATGATTTTTTTATGATTGTTCGATAATTGTTTCACGATTAACTGACGATTGTTTGACGGTTATTTGATTACTATTTGACGATTGTTTGATAATATATATATATATATATATATATATATATATATATATATAAATAAATATATATATATATATATATATATATATAGAAAGAACGTTTTCAATACGATAGATTTCAGATATATTTATACCCTTCACCACCAAAGCTTTTTTTGGAAATAATTCTGTAACTTTTAAGCGACTGGATTTATTTGAATGAAATTTGATACGGTAGTAGTCAAGTTGATTTTCATTCGAGTTGATTTTCAAAAACACTGGTCCATGAGGGGTCGGGAGAGTGATTGATGGACCTTTAAAGTTGGTCACGTCAGGTGTTCGACTTTCTTAAAATTTCAACAAAAATCCTTTTATCCATAGATTGAAAAGAAATTTTAAACTTAAGTTGTCCTTGAGAAGATCGAAAAACAAAAAAACGCTTACATGTTTAGGTTATATCCTTTGGCTTTCGAGATATTTGGGAAAAAACAATTTTTGGGTTAACTTTTTACCTGTTTTTTTTAAGCTTTCTTTGATCAATCATAGTAAAAAATAAGGTATTTTGCAATTTTTGGTCGGGCTATGGTCATGCTTATCCACCATTCGATTGAACTTAAATTTTTAACGGCCCGAAACGTATACCTTCAAGAAAATTTCCCTATATACGCTATTGGCACTCTAATCTACATATGTGACTCGGTCTATGAAAGGGGAAAAGGCGGCTTATGACTCAAAAACAACAATTTCGAAAAATTAGCTAAAAATTTCGAAATTTTGTTTTTGAGTCATAAGCCACCTTTTTATAGACCGGGTCACATATAATTAGCTAATTTTTCGAAATTTTGTTTTTGAGTCATAAGCCACCTTTTCATAGACCGGGTCACATATAATTTATGATATTGTATATTGCACTTTTACATTAAAAACGTTACTTAGAGATAAAATATAGTAAATAAAGATTTAATTAAAATATTATCAGCTTTTAAAATTGTTATTAAAAAATTATTTTAAAGTAAAAATTTATATACATAACAACAATAGAAGCATTAAACAATTTTTTGCACTTAAAATTCTCTGAAAGTGCATTAAAATGATAAGATAAGGAATTTGTAAATATACATTTCAACAACTTTTTTATGATTATTACGGAAAAAACATTGCTCTTATCAATTTTAAAAGTTCAGACGAAAAATTGTATTTCTTATCTTCAAGTATTAAAGCAAATCTGATTAGACACAAATAAAGAATTTATTAAATAATATTCAACTTTTTACAAATATTATAACTTTAATAATAACTTTTATAACTTTAAAGCTTTAATATTATTTAATATTTAAATAAACCAAAAATCAACAATATTGTTAAGAAAATAACAAATTGAATACAAAAATCCTACCTTAATTCGTTTATTTTTCCTTCCACGATAATTGTACAAGATTTGCCAATCGTTAGCAAACAGATATTTATACCCTTCACCACCATAGGTGGAAAGGGGATTATAAGTTTGTGCTGATGTTTGTAACGCATAGAAATATTTGTCGTAGACCCACCTTTTAGTATACCAATAGACTTAGAATCACTTTCTGAGTCGTTTTAGCGATGTCCGTCCGTCCGTCCGTCTGGCTGGCTGGACCCCCATGTAAACCTTGTAATCAAACTACAGGTCGCAAATTCTAAAGATAATTTGATGAAATTTGGCACATATAATTTCTTTGATAATGGGACCATGGCTATTGAAATTGGTCAAAATCGGTCTATTATTTATGGTACCTCCCATAGGTCTCACTTCCCGGAATTGCTATATTGGCCACAAACATGAAATTTAAAACAGATACTGCTTATGTAAACTTAAATCACTGTACCAAATTTCGTTGAAATCGGTCCACATTTGACCATAGCTCCCATACAAACTCTTCTTCAAAAACGCACTAAATGAGTCAAAAAATCACTAAAACGCTCGTAAATCTAAAGATAATGAAAATTTTGAGTTTATTTTTTGCATACATAATTTTTGTAACAACTGTAATCAATTTGCCAAATTTCGAGATAATCGGTCCACATTTGACCCTAGCTCTCATATAAGTCCAAATGACGGAAACAGGTTGAATATATAAGTTTTGAGAAAATGTTTGTATGATGGCAAAATTTAGCAAATATTTATCTTTATACAGGAAAAATAACACCTTTGACCTTAGTGGTGAAGGGTATCGTATGGTCGGCTTGACCGACTATAGCGCTTTCTTACTTGTTTTACTTTATTTATTTGCTGTTGCTTTTTCTTGCTAACAAATTGATTTAAATGTTTTCTTTTTTTTCGCATTTCTTTTCCATCAGTAAAAGTTACTTTTAACAGACAAGAAAAAAGTCGAGGATATTTCTACGTGATGGTAGGAATCTCATACAAAAACTCACTGACAGACATTTGTTGAGATGTGTATTCCCAGCAAACATAACACTAGGCATTTCCAAGGTTCATTGTCTTTGATATTGAAATATGCAATTTCGTTATTTTAATAACCAAATTTTAGAACCATTTTTTAAATTATTCTCAAAAGATTACAATTAAAATTTTAAAATTTGTATTAGTATTATTATGACCCAGTTTTTATGTTTGCTGGGTATATTGAAATGCTTAAATAACATTGTAGCAATTCATATCAGATTTTCTTCCTGTTCGATTTTATTCCTTATCTTACAATTGTAAATGAAAGATATGTACTCGTACTGTACAAGTCTTTGTGGAAAATACATACATATATATACAAGTAATAGTTTTTTATCCGACTGTGCCGAATCTTATATACCCACCATTAAGTTGTTTATTTATTGAATCTTCATTTACCATGAAGTAACAGTAAGTAATCAAATCTTAAAATCTAAAATTCTTAATTATGAAAATCGGTTTGCAACATTATAATTTTTTGCGTGAGTAGGATGTTATACATTATTAAATCCATCTTCTTTAGCTGCTGTACAGTAGACCGGTTCGCCTTCCATACAAAAAAAAAAGTTATGTCAGTCACCCCCTAGGATTACAGATAATGTCAAAACAATTCCAAAAAATATTTTTTTATTTTTTTACCACGCCTACAAATACCGCCCTTTTAGTATTTTGTTCACTGTGTCGTCATTTTAAGTCCGATCATAACATTTTATATATCGGTGTTCTCGGCTCTGTAAGGGCTACATTTCTCTCTTTGATAGTTTTTTACTACCACGTCAATTTATAGTCATAACTTCTAAAAGATAGATTTTTACTCGATTTGATTAGGGTGGGTACGACTCGAATTTTAAAAAGTTATGACTAGAAATTGACGAGGTTGTAAAAAACTATCAAAGAGAGAAATGTAGCCCTTACAGAGCCCTGAACATAGATGTATAAAGTGTTATAATCGGACTAAAGATGGCGACACAGTGAACAAAATACTAAAAGGGCGGTATTTGTAGGCGTGGTAAAAAAATAAAAAAATATTTTTTGGAATTGTTTTGACATTATCTTTAATTCTAGGGGTGACTGACTCAACTTTTTTTTTCGAACCACTCTACTGTACAGGTAGCTAGAATCCCTCCTTCTGAGCCGGATATGGCCGCGAACTTTGAATATATTTCGTGTTTGTGGATTTGGGTGACATGCCAATTTATTGACATAATTTACATCCCACTTTGCTATTTCCAACGGAATTTCAAGGTCTTTGTAAGTTGGTGTTTTTAACATACCACGGGGCGCCAGTAATTACACTGCTCTGCAAAAATTAATTTTTTGTCTTTCCTTTTAATAAAATTATGCGGACTATATGGATTTTGATGCGCTAAACTCAGATCCGTTGTCGGTTTTTTTCCATCAGATCTGGATTTTTTTTATGGGCGTGGCAAATTTTTCCCCTTAAATTAGTCAGGTACGGAGACCTATTCCGTCCTAACTCGAGAACGACTCATCCGATTTTCAAAATTAAAACACTTGAAGATGCATAATAAAATTACATTTATTTTAGTCTAAGATAATTTTTCTGTATCTCTTATCGTTTTGGAGTTATTTAGAAATTAATGGAGAAAATTTTTTTTTCGTACGAAATTAAAAAAAAAGTAAAAATTTAATATTTTTTTTTTTCTAAGAGCTACATATCATAAGAATAAAATAAGCTATAAACCATAAAAATAGGTTTAAAAATTTGAATTTTATTACAAATTTACCGCACGCATTGATGATATAAGGTGCTTTAATACTTAAGGCGCCCACTCTGACGACAGCCCAATTGATGTTTTGTTTGATGTATGTCGCATATTTCATTAATACTGGGTACCTGCGGTAAATTGGTAATAAAATTCAAATTTTTAAACCGATTTTTATAGTTTATAACCGATTTTTATGGTTTATAGCTTATTTTATTCTTAAGGTATGTAGCTCTTAGAAAAATGTTTAAAATATTAAAATTTTACTTTATCTTTTTTAATTACATTTTTAACCTGAAAAAAATTACGAATTTCGCACGAAAAAAAATGTTCTCCATTAATTTCTAAAAAACTCCAAAACTCCAAAATTTTTTCTCCATTAATTTCTAAATAACTCCAAAACGATAAGAGATACCGAAAAATTATATTAGACTAAAATAAATGCAATTTTGTTATGCATCCTCAAGTGTTTTAATTTTGAAAATCGGATGAGTCGTTCTCGAGTTAGGACGAAATAGGTCTCCGTACCTGACTAATTTAAGGGGAAAAATTTGCCACGCCCATAAAAAAAAATCCAGATCTGATGGGAAAAAAACCGACAACGGATCTGAGTTTAGCGCATCAAAATCCATGTAGTCCACATAGTTTTATTAAAAGGAGGATTTGTTATTCTTAAAAGTTTATTTTGCCGCCTTTGCCCTATTTTCTCAATATTTGACTCTGAGGCAGTGCCCCACAATTAAATTCCGTAACACCATATTGGTTTAATAATAGAGTTGTATAGAAGAATTTTGCAGTCTAGGCTAAGTTTATAATTTTCACCAATTAGCCAGTTAAGTTGGGCTGACTTTCGTTTAATTTGGGTCAATTTGGCATCTATGTGGCTCTTCCACTTAAGCCGTCGATCCAAGTGAATACCCAGATATTTTACTTCTGATTGTTGGGGGATAGATTCGTTATTAATTTTAACTGGAGGGCATGAGTCTCTACGCAATGTAAAGGTGGTATGAATGCATTTTTGTTCATTCACTTTTATTTTCCATTGATTTAGCCATTTTTCTATTTGTAATATGTGGTTTTGTAAATTCTTAGATGCTCAACTGGGATTTCGTTAATACTTAGAATGGCAGTATCATCTGCAAATGTGGACGTGTTTGTATATATATTTGTAGGCATATCAGAGGTGTATATAATATAAAGAATTGGTCCTAATATGCTGCCTTGGGGAACACCAGCTTCAATAGGTTGTGGAGTACTTAAGAAGTCTCCTTCTTTAATAATAAATTTTCGATGGGTTAGGTAGCTTTCTAGGAGCATGTATATGTCTATGGGGAAATTTTTCTTCAATTTGTAAATTAAACCTTCATGCCGTAATTTATCAAATGCTTATGATACATCAATGAAGCTTACAAGCTTATGTGTTTGTTCAATTGTACTATGCTTTCTTCTAAATCCAAACTGATGATTGGGTATGTATCCGATTTCATCCAAAATTTGCGTTAATTTGCTAACCAGCAGTTTTTCAAATAGCTTTGGCATATTAGATAGAAGACTTTTGAGTGATCTTTACCTGGTTTAGGAACCATTGTCCTTCCATTCTGGAGGATAATATTTAAGATGTAGGATTTCATTAAAAATAAATGTTATTATTCTTATTATTACTACTATTATTACTACTTATTATTACTCTTTTAACATTTTATTGCTCACTTTTTCAAATCCAGGTGCTTTTTTGGGGTTTAAGTCAAGGATAGATTTTATAACCTCCCGAGTCTCAAAGCTTATCGATGTTCTACGTTGCTGTGCAACAGGGGGTAGCTCCATCATGTCATTTCATAAGTGGGGGGTAAATACATTTTTCAGTTGGTTTACAAACCTTTCTTACCTTTCTCTGAGTCGCTTCTTGCCCAGCCCCCACTCGTATTTCTCAAAGCTGGTTTACGAATGATAGGACTTTTATAGCTTTTAGCAGCTCGCCATAATGAATAGTAAGATTGGGGGGTCGCATCTAGTCCTTTTAGATAAGTTTCCAGGGATTCAGCTCTTTGGGATTCTAGTAATTTCCTTAGTGATCTTATGCAATTTCGGAATCAGTTTATAGATTGGGGGATCTATGAATTTGACATTTTCTTCGAGCTCTTCTTTTTTCAGCCAAAAGCCGTTCGACATCGGCTGAGTATATTCTATTACACCTGACTTGTCGAGAGGGGAATGCAGCATTTTGTGGGGGGTTGGGGTAGCTTGATGTGAGGGGGTAGTGCACCATATTATCTTGTAGATAATGCAGTATGCCGTTGGCGGGGTTGGGTAGCATGTTGCTGGGGGAGTTATGCAGTATATCATCTGGGAAATATCTCATATATATACGAGGAAGCAGCTAATTCAAAATGGACCAAATTCTAAAAAATTTGCTACTCTAGTTGGTATTCTTGGTAAAATATTAAATTCACTTGCAGTAGCTTTATAGTTCAACATTTAAAAGTATCTATTTCATTTAGATTGATATACAGTGGTGGTCACATATTTAGCACACAAGTTATGCGTTGTTTTCAAAACTGTATATTTTTCTGTTGGAGTAATAATTTTCTTTTTTTTGTCACGATGTATAGCTTATAGTGTGATCGACAAGTCCCGTTGCTTTTTTTGTTATTACCTTTCTTCAATTGCTTCATATATAATTTATTTATTAGTAATACGTAATTGGAGCTGGACACAAATTTAGCACAAATATTAAATATCTTACATTTCTGTTAGTTTTTGAATTTTGAATTAATTTTTGGTAAGTTTTTATTATATTGTGTACAATTGAAGGTTTTTCAGAAATAAAATATTTATTAGACATGGCCAAAAATAAATGGTGCACAGATGCGCAACGACAGGTGATTTGTGAAATGAATTCGACAGGATGTTCTGTAAGTGAAATATCAAGTATTTTAAATTGCTTCAGAAAGATGGTATATAATACTTTGAGCCATATAAAAGCACACGGAACAATTAAAAATGGTCCACGGGCACCTAGACCAAGAAAAACGACAACAAAAGAGGATTCTTTAATACATAGAGTGTCAGTGGCCGACCCTTTTAAGAGCCCCAGAGAAATAAATAGTGAAGTGTCATCAAAATACGGTATTGATATCTCCGACAGAACGATACAAAGAATGAAAAAAACTTGCGTGGCTGTATCGTGCAACACAAGCCACATGTATCAAAAAAGAATTTGAAGTCACGAATTTCTTTCGCCCGATAGCATTTGGAAAAGCTATTAGATTTTTGGAAAAACATACTTTGGAGCGACGAATCAAAGTTTTACAGTTTTGGATCTGGTGGAAAGAGATATGTATGGTATCTTCCGAACATGCAGCACAACCCAAAGTATTCGTCAAAGACTGTAAAACATGGTGGAGAAAATGTAATGGTGTGGCTTGCATTCTCAGGGCATGGAGTTGGTCCAATACACAAAATTGACACATGTATGGATCAACACGTTTATAAAAATATCCTAGCCGATATCATTATACCATATGCAGAGGCAAAGATGCCACCTAGCTGGCGCTTCATGCATGACAATGACCCTAAACACATTTCACGTACTGTGAAGTGTTGCTTGGAGGAGAGTCAAATAGATGTTTTGAAATAGCCAGCTCAATCTCAGGATCTCAATCCTATTGAGAATCTTTGGAATGATATATAGAACCATATATCAAGCGTAAAACCTAACAACTTAAATGATTTATGGACGGAAATCCCAAAAATACGGCACGCTGTCTTAAATGAGCGATACCTGGCTCTTGTGAAGAGTGTGCCTAAAAGATGTGCAGCAGTTATACAAAATAAAGGATATCCTACAAAATATTAGGTTTTTTTTAAGAAATTGAAATGAATAACTTGTTTTTGATTTTTAATAAATACCCAGCAAAACTTTGGTAATGGCAAGTACTCTGATAACTGGTTACCTTGTAACGACTACAACATACCATCCGAATAAATAATAAGTTATTACAGAAGTACTTGTTTGTAATTAAGATGGTAATTTAAACTGAATGGCCCCGGTTCAAATCCCACCAAGGGCAACAATTTTTTTTAGTTTTTTTTTTATTAAAAGAGTCTTTTTAAATGATTTTTGAATTTTAAGAACTTAAATATTATCTTCTGTAAAACAAATTTGTAAAACTAACTCACGTTAATGAAAAAATACCATCATGAGTCAATTTTGATTATCTAGGGGATGTTGAATACCAAACACGATTCTAATTGGTCTTAATTTGGTAAGCCCAACTTATCTGGGTCATCCTTCATCTCAACTGTGGACACACACCTCCTCATGGTATCACCCGGGGAGCTAGTTTAACACCCATTAATATTGTGAGTTAACATGTTCCGAGAGTTGTCCCATAAGATCGATAAAAATGGGTAAGGATTACGGGCTAGTAACCCTCTCTTGAAAAAAATACAATGAAGAGGATAAAATTAGAATTGAAATGTTCCACTACCTAATGTTAGAGGAGGATGTCCGAAACTTCGATAGAAAGACCAAGTAGAGGAACATTTTTCAAAGCTTGGCCTATACAATTGGAGAATATTCGCACAAGATCGAAATCCATGGAATTCTAAAATATGCTCGGACTTTGACATTAATAGGTTGTAACATTTAAGTAAATAAGAGTCAATCTTATGTAAAAACTTATACAAAAAAGAAGATTTAAATTGTTTAAGTTTTAAAATAATTTTAAAAAAGTTTTAAAATAATTACAAAAAATCGTATAAAAATATTTTTCCAAAAATTACAACAAAGCAAAAAAAGCAAGGAAAAACAAAGTTATTTTCACATGATTTTGGATCTAAAAATAAAAATTGTTTATATTAATTATAAGCTGCTAAGTTTTCAACGTATGAAGTAGCTCCGTGGAAGAGTCTCTGCCTAGAAGTCGGAGGGTCGAGCCCCCATGGGATCATAAAAAAAATTTTGTATTTCGTTTAAAAATAAATGTTTTTAATAAAACAACAACAAAAAAGTTGTTGCTGTTGTTGTTGTTGCTTTCAAATTGCTTACCCAAGTCATTACTTTTCTGCAATTGGTAAGTACTTGCCTCCAATGACATCCCCATGTTAATATAATGACTTAAACAGCGAATGAGTAAGTAGTTCGTGTTCAATAGTTTAACTGTTTAACTCATTATTTGGTAATGAAAAGTTTTACTGGGTATTGTTCTTAATTTGTGCTAAACATATGTCCAGTATTTTTTATGGGTTAGTTTTAAATAACTGCAAAAATAAATATAATTTTTAAAAAATATGTATATAAAAGGAATACGACTTCATCTTCGCATCACGTGTAATACATTACAAAAAAAAAGTAGTGAAAAAAATGTAATTAGGACTTAATATTTCCTATAAGAGATAACAGGTACCATTTGTGCTAAATACGTGACCACCACTATAAAAAATTTAAAGGGCTTTTTATCCCAAAATAATATTAACTTTAATCACTTATAACTTTTTACATAGTAAAGCTTTTTTAGAAAACTTTAAATCAAGATAATCGGTTTATAAATAGATCAGATATTAGAAAAAATTCGGTGAGGTATTGGACAAAAATTTAAAATTTTAGTTTTTGAAGTCGAATATCTTTAAACCCCTAAGAGATAGCATATGCATGTCGCTCCAGTAAAATCTAAGCTTTCCACGTGCAAAACTTAGGCGCCCCAATACTTCTGCTATATCCACATACAATTTTATAAAATCCGCTCAGCGGCTTAAAAGTTACAGAATTGTTTCTTTCATATTTGCACCGTATTCCACTGTGCATCGTATTCTAAAGCATAAAATTAAGTTATGGTGTCTCGGCGTTTTACTGTGTTGTTTTGAAAATTTAAATTTTACTTACAGTGCTATTTTGGAAACAGATCAAAGGTTTATGTGGGGTTTATATAACTCAAGCGGCTGACGATTGAGTGAAATTTGTATGTGTTTTGTTATTGTAACAAAAACAAAATACATGAAAATTTCACTCAATCGTCAGACGCTTGAGTTATATAAACCCCACATTAGTAAAATTCGAAACTACGACTCCCGGATTAGCAGTCTAGCCAACTAAACACTTCATCACAGGAATACAAATTGAATTACTTAAATTTTTTAGCTTTAATTCTATAAAAATTCTGGATTTAACTTTATATCATTCGTTTATTTTTTTCCATTTCCAAGTACTTTCTACAAGTTTACTGAAACTTTTATAAAAACGCAAACAAACTTGAATACCCTCGAAAATACTGATGTTTATACAAACCTATAAACTTAAGTTCACATAACATACGAGTAGATATGTATATAATATATGTACAAAATAAGTAAATATTTAGTAGTAAATAGTAGTACTTACATGTTATTATAGCTATAGTGCTCCTCGACCCTTTTCTCTTTTCATTATTTATCCGAGTAAATACTTAGATAGTCTGAAAGTAACAGAATCTTCCATTTAGTTAACGAGCAAATGGAATTCGAACGTTAAATTGAAAATAAAAATGGAGCTAAACATGGTACATTATTTATGTTGTTTACGATAACGTACATGAAATAAGTATTTATGTAGATGTGGTTAAACAGCTAAACGTCTTTAGTTAAATATTACATTTTAATTAACATGTATTTGCTATTCAAAGGAAATCCAATGAAACGAATAAATGTTGAGATTTTCTTAGCATTTAGTTTTCTAAAAACACTATTTAAATTATGTCGACTTAAGTTATTTTCTTACATTAACACAGACATGTTTGTTTTCGAGATATTTACAGATATTGGAGTATGTGTATATGTATTTACTTTCTATTTAAGCATGTGTACAGTATCGATTCGATTTGATTGAATTACAGATTTGTTTGAATTTTCCCTCCCTTCTTCTTGAATATTTTCTTGTATATGTATGTATATTTATTGCAGGAGTAGAGTCTGTGTCTGAATAGGATGTGTGTAGACATACTAACCGACATATGTATCATGATTGGAAGTATGTTTAACATTATGACCCAGCAAACTCTTTTTGAACTCTTCTGATAAGATAACGTTTACTCGTGCCACCATGATGCTTAAGTTTGAGGTGAAGTTCAATATGAAAGCCATAGAATAAGTATGAAATTTTAACCGGTTCTATTACACAGGTCAACAGCAAAAATGTGCTCGAGTAACTACTATATACATTTGCTGTATCATGGCTACCTTAGTACAAAAATGGTAAAATTTTTAAATTCTATGGCAAGATTTTAAAAAATTTTTTTTTTTTAAATTGCAATTTTTTTTTAGACATTTCTTCAAATAATTAATGGTAACTCAAAAACTACTAGTCCGATATAATTAAAATAAAATCAAAAAAAATTAAGATTTATATAGCCTTTAATTCGTCTATATATCGCGTTTCAATCAAATCAATAGTATCGGAGTTATAATAATTTTGCAAAAACTGAAAATTTGACAATTTTTTTCGATTAAAACGCTATTTTTCAGATTTGGGGCCTATGCGCTACGTTGTCCAATTCGACTAAAATTTTGTGGGTGGAAGTTTCTCACCAAATCTCACAATAATCCGACATGCACCCCTTGAAATTGGAAAATTTATTTTTTTCATACATTTGAAAACCCGCTATAATGCGTATATCAAGCAAAAAATTAAAATTTTGTGAAAATGAGCGAATTCACTAAATTGTGAATAAATTCGAAAAAACTCAATCGATTTTGTTGCTATTATATGTCGCTATGCTATAAAATAATAAATCTGGAAGTTTTTTGCCGTTTTCGATTTTTCATGATTTTTTTAAAACGAAAATTTTTGCCATTTTTACGTAAAAAATATATTTTTTTCTTAAGTTTTTTATTATAACTCCGATACTATAGATCCGATTGAAACGCGATATACAGACGAATTAAAGGCTATGTAAATCTTAATTTTTCTGATTTTATTTTAATAATATCGGACTAGTAGTTTTTGAGTTATCATTAATTATTTGAAGAAAAGTCTAAAAAAAATTGAAATTTTAAAAAAAAAAAATTTTTTTTAATTTTGCCATAGAATTTAAAAATTTTACCATTTTTGTACAAAGGTAGTCATGATACATCAAAATTGTATAGTGGTTTTAAGAGCACATGAAATTTTTTTTTATGTTGTTGTGCTGTGTTATCATTTTTTGTATAACCAAATCATTGTTTTTCGAAATTCAATTAAACCAAAAAGTATTTAAAATCGGTCCTTGGCTCTTTATGATGAAGGCAACACGGGTGGTCCCAGGTGCATCAATTTTTTGTAGTAGTTTTGACATTATTGGAAAAAACCTGGAGGGGATGCGTTTCAAAAACATAACTTTTTTAGGACAGTCTTATACATATAAATGCCTTTAAATTATCTTCTAATACATTTTGGTTTCTTTCTTTTCAGGTACGTTTAAAAAATACACAAATTTGATAATAATTAAGGTATTTAAAATATAACAAATTTTCATTATTTTTTTTTAAGTTTAATTAAACAGTACCTGGGCGACCGAGCCTTGCTCGTGATAAGCATTTCGAGTCAAATTTTAAAGTTTTCATATATTTTATTTTATAAAGTACTAACTAATTAAAATAAATTTAGAGAAAAGACGGTACACAAATATCTAATTAATTTTTATCAACAAATGCATAGTTTAATATGAATAATTTTGTAAATTGGACTTAGAAGCCGATTTAATTAATTTTTATTAATTTTTAGTACCTCCACCTGTCGAAAATTGTTCATACCAACTAAAAAACATTCGTCGGCTCATGTGCAACAACTTTGCTAAAGATCATAGCCTGATCAAATGCACAGTTTACGATTTAATTCAGTTTTAGTGATTTTCAGTGGCGCCACCTGTCGGAAATTATTCATACTAATTAAAAAACCTTCGCCGGCTCATTTGCAACAACTTCGGTAAAAATCATAGCATGATCAAATGCACAGTTTACGATTTAATTCATTTCGAGTAATTTTCAGTGGCGCCACCTGTCGGAAATTAGTGATACCAACTTAAAAACCTTCGTCGTTTTATGCGCAACAACTTTACCCAAAGATTATTGCATGAGCATAACATGGTTAAATGCATAGTTTACTATTCTATAAAGGACATACAGTTGGGTTGCCAGACACAAATCCTGAAAAAGCTGGATATAAGGAAGAAAAAAGCTTGACAAGCCAAAAATTAGCTGGACATTACTCGTAATAATAAAAAACTTGCATTAATAATTTGCTTCGATGAATCTTTAAATGTTTGATAAACCGAATTGCGAATACTGTAAGTAACCGCAGCGATATCGAGAGAAAATGAAATCGCTCGAGATGCTGCAGCTAATACATCTAAAACAACTTTCAACATAAAACACATGCTACTCGCGTTTGATATCATGGGACGCACATTGTGCGATTTTTCAAGTATCGAGAAGGAATCTAATAAAATGGGTCTAGTTGTCAAAGAATCAAAACAAAACTGCTGGTTTCTCAATCCTCAAGAATTGGACTACATGCGTTGAGAGCTATAGCTACGAGGTTGTAAAATAATTTGTTTACCTTGGTACCGCGGTCAACATAAAAATCGACATAAGTTTCGAAATCAAACGTAGAATCAAACTTGCCAACATATGCTATTTTGGCACAAACAGGCAAATAAGAAATAAAGCTTTCTCTGTAAGAGCTTAAACTATGCTATACAAAACACAAGGAAGCTATTCTTGGAGTTTTTGAGAGGAAGATTCTACGAAAAGGAAAAGCCAAATAGAGAAAAATCTTTCATAGCAGCATTGACCTTTAAGTAAAAACCTTTAGTAAAAAAGAAAAAAAAAAACTTTCTTAAAAGTTTTTGTTGCGTTCTTTTTCATTAAAATAGTTTTTCTTTAAAAATATTCAAAAAATTTTAATTCTTCACCTTTCATCTGGACAAATTTAATTTTAGCTTGACACTGTACAAGCACTAAAAAAGCTGGACAATCCAGTCGAATCCAGCCTGACTGGCAACCCTAACATACAGACAGAAAAACGTTAATTTGTTTAAAAGTTATAACATTACCAATTTTTTCACCTTTTATTCCCTGGTTTCTAAAAGGTTACATATGCATATTTGGTACTTGGTACCAATTGAATTCGGTACTTTTTATAAAAACGCAGTTAATATATTGTTCCTATTCATATTACTTCATGAGGTGTTAAGTTATCATTTTATCCATTTTTTATCCAATACGTGTTCAATATTTTGATTGCATTACAAAATTATTTTTTATATTGTTTGGTTCAAAAGATAAGAGTGGCTTAAAAATGGTACCAAAAAAACTATTTTCGCCCTTTTTTACCCCCTATCGGGCACAGATTGAAAAAAGTACCAAACACCTGTCCGATTATTTTAACAGCTATTCAAAACATAATTCAAATTTTGTTTCTATGCCTATTACTTTAGTAGATATAGCATTTTCGATTTTTCCCCTTTTTACCCGTTTTTACCCTCTTATATGCAAAGGTTCTAAAAGTCCCCTCTTACTCGACCTATACATAAAAAAAGGTACCCACTGTCCAAATTTTATCAAAATCGAGATAGACATTCTATATATAAATATATACATACAATTATTGCTCGTTTAAGAATATAAGATAAGATTAGAATTATTATTTATGCAAGTAATGAAATACTTATTGGTCATTTTCTAAAACAAATTAATAACTTAAAACACTTAAAGGCTTTAGAAGTTTCAGGACAATTACATTTTTTAAATTACTAATCAAACTTAATTGCCAAATCGACGCATTCGACAACGAACGCGTGACGGGGTCAATACCTCATAATTGAGTCGGAGCATTAAATCTGGATTTGGGAAGCCAAATTGCAAAAAATTTTCATCTTCATGAAAAGCTGTATTTTGAGTATAATTTCCAATTAATCAATTCTTAATTTTTTGGCATTTCCATTCGACACCGAACGCGTGACGGGGTCAATACCTCATAATTGAGTCGGAGCATTAAATCTGGATTTGGGAAGCCAAATTGCAAAAAATTTTCATCTTCATGAAAAGCTGTATTTTGAGTATAATTTCCAATTAATCAATTCTTAATTTTTTGGCAAAACTGTTTGCTGGGTAAATACTAAAACACACACTTATAGTATAAGTCTTATACAAGTTCATTGCATATGTATGTTATTTATTCCTTGTTAGTCTTTGGTAAAGTTTAATCCTTTTTATGGTTGATTTAACAAATATTTGTAATTGGCAAGGCAGGAATGTGGTATTTATCAAATAAAGTTTTATTGAATGAAAAATGAAACTGAAATGTTTCCAATTTTAATCAATTTAATTGAATTTATGGTTTCAGACCAATGAACTAAAAAATTTAATTAAACAAAATTTGATGAACATATAGTTTTGGTATAAAAGTTAATATAACCTTAATTTAAGTGATAACTTTGACCTTAAATAATGAATGAATTTGTAAAATAATGCTGAT
The DNA here is from genome assembly GCA_933228675.1 of Stomorhina lunata. Taxonomy (NCBI): domain Eukaryota; kingdom Metazoa; phylum Arthropoda; class Insecta; order Diptera; family Rhiniidae; genus Stomorhina; species Stomorhina lunata. Next base: position 92,304,017 of record OW121740.1, on the reverse strand, counting down.
AGAATTATTAAAGCTTTAAAGCTATTTAACAAAAATCTTACTTCAAGAATAAGTTATTATCTGAATGGCTAAAAAACTCCTGCTGATTGATTAAATGATTGATTTCCTTTAAGCTTTAGCCATTTATTTTATAAATTAATAAAATATGTTAAATGTTTAAAGAAGGAATCGATAAATAGGACAGCTCGAGTACTTACATATAAAATATTTATGTTACATAACAAATTACTGTGAATGAGTATTTTTTGAAAAGTAATGGATACGTGACGTTAAATCATTAAAGTGAAGAGTAGGGTGATCCTCTTTTTAACAAAATTGTTACTCAAAACTTTTTTATAAAATGTTGGACATTCCATGATTTTTGAAAAGGTCTTTTTTAAAATTAAAATAAACTTGGTAAAAAATGGAATAACTGAAAACAGCATGAGAACACGGTTTACTTTTAAGACTTTTTTAATTAATTTCTAGAGATTTTTGGGGAGATTGAAAACTTTATGGGTCACCCTAGTCTGCATGTTTAATATTAGGATATACCAACTAAGCGACTACATATTATTTTTTTGGGCCAGTATAAATAATGGTATAATTTATCAACCTAAAAATAATACACATACAATGGTACAGAATCAATTACTTTAACAGGTTGATCGTTTGATTTTCCCCTAAGCTGAGATAATCATTAGAATCTGTCTTAAATTTGGACATTTATTATATCGTCACCTGAAATGCGTTGATTTTTTGATTGATTATGGATTTACTTCAGTTAGGAACATCAAAAATAACGAAAAAAATCATTTTTATTTTTACGTTAGTTACGCCCTTTTGTATTTCAGGTGACGATATGTATATGGGAGTTTTTTTTCGGATTTTGGTAAATTTCGACCAGTAAACATATGTGTTTGGCAAAATGAATAATTTGATATGAAAAGCAACTAAATCAGCTTTCATTAAAAAGTTTTACTGCAGTGTATTGCACTAAGATTTCAATTTATTACAATTATTTATTGTTGTAATAAATAGTTTTTTTGAAAAAACCAAAAAATGTTGGTGGGGAAACCTTTCCTCGACGAGTTTCGATGGTTCGTTAGGCCATCTCATTACAAGAATTATCCCTAATTCTAGACAGAGCGAAAACCACACATTATGTATTATTTGAGGGACAGAATAAATACGAATTATTATTGTGACCAACAAATATCAACATAAAGCGAATATTATCATCTAAACAGAAGCACACAAACATTTTTCAGTTTTATCATTTCTTTATTTCCCACACTTTTGTTGTTGCTTTGTTGGCGACTAAGACAAAAATGCTATAAAGGAGGTTCAAAGAAGATTTAAATAAACAAAAGTTTATTTTAAAACTTGGCACAGGTGCAGCCGTGGTATAGCAGTTAAGTCATCCGTCTAGCATACCAGAGGTCTCAAGTTCGATTCCCGGCCAGACCCACTTGAGTATTAGGCTATGTAACTTCTCTAACTAATGCATTTGCCGTTCAGAGCCGGAATTAAAACGTAGTTCCCTTTTAATGAGTCTAAAAATAGAATCGGATGCAGCTCATTGTCTGAGAGAAGTACCCTTTGTTTCAAGTGGAAGATTGTAGTGGGAATTATATACATATATGAAGAATGTATACTGGGTTTTTTTTCAAAATGGGATAATGTGTAACGTTTGTTCCCCGGGTCAAAATTTAAGTTTTTAATTTTTTATGGTAAAATCACGGAGTTCGACAAAAAAGTTGAAAAGTAATTATTGAGTATCACGACAAAAAATTTGATTTTAACCTAAAACAATCAAGGAGTTAGTCTCCTGGACCAATTTTTTTCTTGTCAAAATTTAGACTCCACCCATATCTTTTAAAGTTTAAAATATATTCTTTTAATAAAACTAATTATTTTTTGCTTCGTATTCGAAATTTGCTAATAAATTCTTAAATTTTTCGCAATTTTGTCATTAAAAACTTAAAATCCAAGTTTTAACTTTTTTAACTTTTTGGAACTCGATTTCCTTTGCATGGCCAACACGGACACTCTTGCAGAAATCCAGACGCTGAACCCAATTTTCGACGGTTTTCAAGCATAAATTGGCCGATATTGCTGCAATTTCACGTTCGATATTCGTACGAAGTTCATCAATCGTCGCTGGCATAGACCATACCCTTGACGTAGCCCCACAGGAAATAGTCTAACGGCGTCAAATTTCACGACCAATGCAGCCAATCGACTGGGCCATTTCGTGAGATAACACGTTCTCCAAATTGGTTTTCAATAAATTAATTGTGACATTCGCTGTGTGGCTAGTGGCGCCGTCCTGTTGGAACCACATGTCCTCCAAGTCCATATCATAAAATTGGGGCGAAAAATATTCAGTTATCATTGAACGGTAGCTACTCCCATTCACAGTAACGTACCGGTCTTGATTATCACGGAAGTAGTACGCCGCCGGCCCATTAATCGCACCAAACCGTAATTTTTTCGGAATGCAATGATGACTCATGGAGTACGTGTGGATTGCTGAATGACCAATAACGCATATTATGTTTATTGACGAAGCCATTCAGCGAGCCTCATCGCTGAAGCTAATTCGCGCTCTTAACGTTAAGGCCACTGACTCTGATTATCGGTAGTAGACTAAATTATTGTTAGTTAAAATTACGCCAAAGCAAAAAATCGTTACTTTAATATAGAAAGGCCCTAAGTCGTTTTTCATTCAAATCGCTTCTAAAAACTTTATCTAAAATAATTTTATAAATATTATTTAATTTTCAAAAACATTGTTATAGCATTAAGTTCTTAGGAGAATTTAGTAAAAAACTGCTTTTAGAAAATTTCCATATCTTCAAAACTTAAGATTTTATTTAGTTTTTTTCCCTGTCCTGTAATGTAATGTAAGAAAAATATTAGTTAGGGCTTTTCTATATTAAAGTAACGAAATACTCCTATTATTCTCTACACAAATGGGTCCATGGCTATTTGTAATGATGGCGGCGGCGGCATGGGTTTCAGTGTTCCTAGGTCCATCAATTTTTTTTTGCAGTAGCTTTGAAAACGAAGCGTTTTCAACTCAATACCCTTCGGTATTGAACTGATACAAATACGGTATACATTTTGTGTTGCAATATTGAAAACATTCGTTTTCAATTTGTAAGTATTCGTTGTTAATTCACTATTGACCCAAAATGGTGTGATTTTAAACACGGATGTGTTCAATATTTCTATGAGTGTAGTGTCAGCAAAGAGTTTTTTGACTAATTTAAAACAATTTCAATATTAATTTAACTTAAAGTTAAAATATTTTAGTATTTTCTTTGATGAAACTTTTTATGTAAAATTAATGTTTTTTATTTTCTATAATAAAGCTTTAATACAAAAACAAAATTTATTTAGTTTTTATGCCATAAAATTCTTTAAATTTATGTCTTGCTGTCGGCATGCTTCCGGCAAGATTTCCTTTGAAGGATAACGAAAAAAAAAAAAACAAAATAATACTAGTAAATGTTCGAAAAGAAAACAAAGAATAACAGTTATTATTTTAATGACAAAAACTAAGAAAAACAAACAACTAGAGCACAACAATAAATATAAATGTCATTTTGAGTGAATCATTAAAAAGAACTAGACTAGACAATATCCCCATATTCATTGTATTCTAAGGAGTAGTATCTTTTGTTGATTCCTTTAAATAAAGTGAAGAGGAGAGCAGGAGTAAAGGAGGCTGAGGAAAAAGAAAAACACTTTTTCATAGAACGATATAACAATGACAGCATAAACAAAGTCTTTACACTTAAGTTAACAAATAGACAGTCCTGTAAAAGGGTGTATTGTTTTATAAGACTATTATTTACTTGGTATTATTCTTCCATAACTCGATAGGAATATTGGCTCAAAAGCCAAAAGGGATATATATTCTGAATCCTTATGAAATTCTAAGATGATTGGGCGATGTCCGACTGTCTGTCTGTTGTCGGCACGATAAAAGGATAGGTCGAAAGGATATAGGTCATTTAAATTTGACACAAATATTCTTCATTTCTTGGAAAATTTTGGTATTGAAATTGGGTGAAATTAGTTTACATTGACCATAACTTCCGTACAACCAATCGGTTATTTGCTAATAAATGACAAATCATAACATCTATAACACAGGGCAACAGCAAAAATATGCTCGAGTAACCACTATATACATTTGATGTATCATGGCTACCTTAGTACAAAAATGGTAAAATTTTTAAATTCTATGGATAGGTTTTTTTTTTTAAATTTTTTTGTAAAATTGCAATTTTTTTAGCCACTTTTTCACATAATTAATGATAACTCAGAAACTAATAATTGGATATTATTCAAATAAAATCAGAAAAATTAAGAATTACATAGCCTTTGATTCGTCTATATATCGCGTTTCAATCGGATCAATAGTATCAGAGTTATAATAAAAAAATTAAGAAAAAAATATATTTTTTACATAAAAATGGCAAAAATTTTTGTTTTATAAAAATCATGAAAAATAGAAAACGGCAAAAAAATGTTCAGATTCATTATTCTGTCGCAAAGCCACAAATAATAGCAACAAAACGAGATATCGACCGTAAAAATCGATTGATTATTTTCGAATTTATTCAAAATTTTAGTTTTTTGCTTGATATACGCACTATAGCGGGTTTTCAAATGTATCAAAAAAATAAATTTTCCAATTTCAAGGGGTGCATGTCGGATTATTGTGAGATTTGGTGAGAAACTTCCAACCACAAAATTTTAGTCGAATTGAACACTAATAAATCTGGAAGTTTTTTGCCGTTTTCGATTCTTCATGATTTTTTTAAAACGAAAATTTTTTCCATTTTTATGTATAAAATATATATATATATATATATAAATATATATATATATAGTTTTTTATTATAACTCCGATACTATTGATCCGATTGAAATGCGATATATAGATTAAAGGCTATGTAAATCTTAATTTTTCTGATTTTATTTTAATAATATCGGACTAGTAGTTTTTGAGTTATCATTAATTATTTGAAGAAACGTCTAAAAAAAATTGCAATTTAAAAAAAAAAAATCTATCCATAGAATTTAAAAATTTTACCATTTTTGTACAAAGGTAGTCATTATACATCAAAATTGTATAGTGGTTTTAAGAGCACATGCAATTTTTTTATTTTGTTGCGCTGTGTAATGATACAAGGTTTACAAAAGCACTAGGCAGCATATAAAGTTTCATCGAAATCGGTTCACATTTAACCATAGCTTCCATACAAAACACTTACGAAAACAGCCTAAATTCCACCTTAAATACATATATTGCCAATAAATGATAAACTGTACTTGCTATGGCCACTAAATTAAGCACAATGGAGTCTTATGTAAATACCAGCCAATCGGTCACCATTTGACCATAGCTCCCATATAGAAAACTTAGGGAAACACAAAAATACAAAAAGAAAAGGGGTTTATGTCCGTCTGTCCGTCAGATAAAAGCGCGATAGCGCCTTAACGACAGAAGCTAGAGGGATGAAATTTTAAAAAACAAGTAAGAAAGTGCTAAAGTCGGTCAAGCCCGACCATACGATACCCTTCACCACTAAGGTCAAAATAGTTCTTTTTCATCTATAAAGACAAATATTTGCTAAATTTTGCAATCATACAAACATTTTCTCAAAACTTATATTTTAGCTGTTTCTGTCATTTGAACTTACATATATGAGAGCTATGGTCAAATGTGGACCGATTATCTCGAAATTAGGCAAATTAAAAACTCAAAATTAATAAAAAAAAAAACATTTAATCTTGCCAAAAGCAATTATTTTAATGCTTATTTATTAAAATTCGCTAATTATTACTTAATATTTCGTAATCTCGCTATGAAAATTTTACGGAAATCCAAATTTTGACATTTGACCCCGGTGAAGAAAGGGTTAATCTCGTCCAATATTAAAAAACCTTTCATTATAGGTTTTCCATAAACTAAGAACTAATTTTTATTATTTTTTTTTTTGTTAAAATTAAATACAAGTAAAATTTACCGAGCATCTACTCGAATTTGGCCAAAAATTTTAATTTTCGCGAAATCCTTCAATTTGAAATCGCAGGTACGGCGAAACGTTTCAAGTTATCGACTTATTTTTTTTTTGGTTTAATTCTCCCATTTGTTTGTTTTAACTCACTGGAGAGCAAATTTGTAATATTTGTTGAACAAAATTTTCAAAAATTAAAAAATTATTTTTGAAACCGGCCAAAGGAAAATGTACAATTTTCCAACATGAAAAAAACTAAGTAAATTTGATTATATTTTAACAAAACTGAACTATTTACTAGTAACAAGCCATTGAATGATAAATCATGTCTAACTTTGGAATTTCTTAATTTACACCATACAATTTTTGGTGCATATCCTTAGGCGCGTTTTCAATTACATGAATTTTCGGGGGAAAACTGCAATAACTTTTAAACTACCTCATGGATGTGTTAGTTTTCTTTAAGATTCTATTATTTTTTCTTGTAGAAATTTTTATTTTCGGTCTAAATTTTGCAAAAACAAAAAATTGTTCCCCATACAAATGGGTTCTTAAACTTTTGGTCCGATGTGCGCCGATGTCCGATTTGGCTCAAATTTTCAGATCTAAACTTTTAGACCTGGTGTCGCAATATTCCTTTGAATATGTTATAAAATTCGAAAAAAAACATTTTCTTTCATACAAAAAATTGTCATCCTAATACAAAGGCATTACAATATTTGTAACCGCTCCAGTCTCTTCAAATTTCTTCATAATTTTGCCAATTGCTTGTGTAGTTGTGGCTGTTGCAGAATCACAATTTTTGTAGTATGTTTTGATAATTTTTATCATACATTACTTTTTTACTGCAGTAAGCGTTTCAGTAATCAGTAAATGTTTACTGATTACTGAAACAAAAAATCAGTATTCAGTAAATTTTACTGATTACTGTAAAACTTTTTTCAGTATTCATTAAAATTTACTGAAGAAAAATTTCAGTAATCAGTAAAATTTACTGATTACTGAAACGCTTACTGCAGTAAAAAAGTAATGTATGATAAAAATTATGAAAACATACTACAAAAATGGTGGTTCTGCAACAGCCACAACTACTGGGAACTCTGTTTGTGTGCACAAAGGAGTTTAAGACATTTTTTGGTATCTAGACATGTTCAGATTATACTGGTGCGTTCACAAATGTTGTTTAGTTTACGGTGGCTATAATTTTACAAAATATAGTGTGGGGAAAATCTGGATTTCCAAAAAGTTATGATAAAAAAATTTTTCTTAAATATTTTTAAAAAAGACAAAGATAAAATATATTTACAATATATCATACAGTTTTATTAAGAAATATTTTCCATACTCTTGGCTATATTTTTGACCAACTTAGTTAAGCGATATTTTTAAGTGCTGATTATCATGCTAATATTGGGAAACTTTGATGGACAAAAAAAAAAAAAAAACGGACACTAAACTTTACAAACTGAGTATAGAGTTTTACTACAATTTGATAATAGAACAGGAACCATACAGTCATGGCCTTGCACTTTTTAAAATATGTTCATTTGTTGTGTAGTTTGGTTCTTGTTTTTTTAATTATATAATCAAAACCACCGGATACTGCATTCGATAATCAGTATTACTGATTTTTTTTCAGTATTCAGTAAAATTTACTGATTACTAAGATTATTTTCAGTAATAAGTAAAATTTACTGAATACTGAAATCATTTTTCAGTAATCAGTAAAATTTACTGAATACTGAATTTTTTTCAGTAATCAGTAAAATTTACTGACTACTGAAATTTTTTTTCAGTAATCAGTAAATAAAATTTACTGAATACTGAATTTTTTTTCCAGTAATCAGTAAAATTTACTGAATACTTAAATTTTTTTTAAGTAATCAGTGAAAATTACTGAATACTGATTTTTTTCTTTCAGTAATCAGTAAAAAAAAAAAATACTGAAAAAGTATTGGTACTGCAAAGTGCCCATCCATCCATTTTATACGTTGTGTGACACTTAAGCTATCCATTTTCGTCGACTTTCAACTGAAAAGAATAAGATTGGTTTAACAACTTAGTTTGACAGATGTCAAATTCCAGTCCTATACTTTTGAAACCACGATAGCACAATATGTATACTTCTTCGGGTGGTTAAATTTCAAGAGCCGATGTTGATTTTGAATAAAACACAAACTATTTAGGAAATTATTGTAATTTTATTTTATTGTGATATATTGTTGGTATTACTCAATTATGTATGGAACAAAATATCGGCCAAATGGGCGCCGCGACCACGGCGCACACCTTCATCCGATGGTCCAAATTTTCGATGACCCTGAGGCATAATGGAGGCTCTATGCCATTAATGTGCCGAATTATCTCATCCTTTAGCTCTTGAATTGTTGCTGGCTTATCGACTTAGACCTTTTCTTTCAAATAACCCCAAAGAAAAAAGTCCAACGGTGTCAAATCACATGATCTTGGCAGCCAATTGACATCGCCATTACGTGAGATAACACGGCCATTGAATTTGTTGCGCAAAAGAGCCATTGTTTCGTTAGCTGTATGGCAAGTGGCACCTTCCTGCTGAAACCACATATCTTACACATCCATATCTTCCAATTCGGGCTATAAAAAGTTCGTTATCATCTCACGATAACGAACACCATTCACCGTCCTGCTGAAACCACATATCGTCCATATCCATATCTTTCAATTCGGGCCATAAAAAGTTCGTTATCATCTCACGATAGCGAACACCACAGAAACTGCCTGACCCGATGATGCCGCCAGCCCATAAACCGCACCAAACAGTCACTGTTTGTGGGTGCATTGGTTTTTCGACAATCACTCTTTGATTCTCATTCGCCCAAATGCGGCAATTCTGTTTATTGACGAATCCACTGAGGTGAAAATGCGCCTCATCACTGAAGATGATTTTCTTCGAAAACTGATCCACTGTTGCCATTTCTTGCCACCATTCTGCCCATTCACAACGTTTGGAATGGTCAAGAGGCTTTAGTTCTTGAGCCAATTGCACCTTGTAAGCGTGTAAATGCAAGTCTTTATGCATAATGTTCATCAACGACGAGCGTGAGAGGTGCAATTGTTGGGCACGACGACGAGTTGAGGTGGACGGCTCTTCAGCCACACTTTCGCGAACAGCAGCAATATTTTCTGCAGTACGAGCTGTACGAGCATGCACTGGTGTTCTCACATCTTCTACAGACCCGGTTTGCTCTAATTTTTCCACGATTTTTGCGATTGTACGCACATTTGGACGATCAAATTGACCAAAAAAATCACGAAGTGCACGATATGCATTTTGATTTGAACGCCCATTTTCATAAGTCTGGATAACTTTAACACGTTGTTGGATTGTGTATCTCTCCATAGTTCAAACTGAGTAAGTCTGAAATAGAGAAATGTCAAATAAAATTCGGAAAAAACTTGGCGTTTAGGTGTGGTTCACATTCAACATCGGCCCTTACAATTTAACCACCCTTTATTATTAATCGATCCAGAAAATAATATATTTCTAATATCGATTCACAAATGGTATCAGTGTTGTAGTGTATCAAATGGGTCGGATTTGATTGAGTACAATACTTCCTTAATTATTACACAGGGCAACAACAAAAATGTGCTCGAGTAACCACTATATACAAATGGTAAAATTTTTAAAATCTATGGCAAAGATTTTTTTTTAAATTTTTTTTTTAAATTGCATTTTTTTTAGACGTTTCTTCAAATAATTAATGATAACTCAAAAACTACTAGTCCAATATTATTAAAATAAAATCAGAAAAATTAAGATTACATAGCCTTTGATTCATCTATATATCGCGTTTCAATCTGATCAATAGTATCGGAGTTATAATAAAAAATTTAAGAAAAAAATGTAATTTTTTCGTAAAAATGGCAAAAAAATTGGTTTTAAAAAAATCATGAAAAATAGAAAACGGCAAAAAAATGTTGAGATTCATTATTCCGAGATATCGACCATAAAAATCGATTGATTATTTTCGAATTTATTCACAATTAAGTGAATTCACTCATTTTCACAAAATTTTATATTTTTGCTTGATATACGTACACAGGGTTTTTCAAATGCGTGAAAAAAATAGATTTTAGAATTTCAAGGAGTGCCGGTCGGATTATTGTGAGATTTGGTGAGGAACTTTCACCCACAAAATTTTAGCCAAAGTGGACAACGCGAACACGTATCGCCCAGGTCCTAAAGCTGACAAATCAAGTTTATATCGGAAAAATTTTATAATTTTTAAGTTTTTGCAAAATTAACGCTATTTATTCCCCCTTTTGCAAAAAAGTGGAACCTGGTCCTTAGGGCAAACACAATGAGATTTCTAATAAGCTACATATCTTTATTTAATTGGTTAAACAGTTTACATGTCCTTGAGGACTTGCCGAAGGCAATTGACCAAAAAATGTTACTAAGTCAAATCGATGGAATAGATCGAAAATGTATTTCATTTCATATAATGGCCAGTGAAAATTGTAATAACTCGAAAACTGTTTAACCGATTTTAAAGACATGTAGCTTATTGGAAAAATGATTGCGTTTGCACTAAGAGCCAGAATCCACTTTTTAGCAAAAACTGAAAACTTGTCAATTTTTTCCGATTTAAACGCTATTTTTTAGATTTGAGGCCTATGCGCTACGTGTTAACGTTGTCCAATTCGACTAAAATTTTGTGGGTGGAAGTTTCTCACCAAATCTCACAATAGTCCGACATGCACCCCTTGAAATTGGAAAATTTATTTTTTTGATACATTTGGAAACCCGCTATAGTGCGTATATCAAGCAAAAAACTAAAATTTTGTGAAAATGAGCGAATTCACTAAATTGTGAATAAATTCGAAAAAAATCAATCGATTTTTATGGTCGATATCTCATTTTGTTGCTATTATATGTCGCTATGCGATAAAATAATAAATCTGGAAGTTTTTTGCCGTTTTCGATTTTTCATGATTTTTTTAAAACGAAAATTTTTGCCATTTTTACGTAAAAAATATATTTTTTTCTTAAGTTTTTTATTATAACTCCGATACTATTGATCCAATTGAAACGCGATATATAGACGAATTAAAGGCTATGAAAATTTTTCTGATTTTATTTTAATAATATCGGTCTAGTAGTTTTTGAGTTATCATTATTTATTTGAAGAAACGTCTAAAAAAATTGGAATTTAAAAAAAAAAATTTTTTTAATCTTGCCATAGAATATAAAAATTTTACCATTTTTGTACAAAGGTAGTCATGATACATCAAAATTGTATAGTGGTTTTAAGAGTACATGAAATTTTTTTTATTTTGTTGTGCTGTGCTATTAATGTAGGCAAATAATTATCTATGCAAATATATCATTATCATGTAAATGGTGATGATTTTGATGACAATAAAATGAAAATACATTTAACACTAACATATATTTGGAAAAAAACACAATTCTATTTAACTCTTTAAGGTGTAATTTTGCTTTAAAAACAATTATTCACTTTGGCATATACAATTAAGTATATAGATTCTAGTCTGCTAAAATAAATATGCACTATTTGTTGCGAATTTCTTAGCTGGATTATCTTAATGGGTTAATAACTGGCTGTTTGTTAAGTAAATATTTACATATATACATAATTCATAAGTTTCTTTTGTATTTTATAGCAAATGTTCATAGCACGTCTCACAGTCCCCGCCATAATATAATAGTGACAATGTGCTTTGGGATAAGGATGTTCATATTGTTGCCTTACTTTACCAAAGTTTATGGATGTTTGAATATGTGTGAGTGTGTTTCAATGTCCCTTTATCCTTTGCCCTTCTCTTCTTATGCTTTCTTGCAAAAATGTTAGAAATTTGATTTAACTCAAATGCTTTATTGTATTACCCTCGTAGTCAGTCGTGTAGAATCTTTGTAAAATCAACATTCCCAGTGATTGTGTTGAAAATGCCTGAGTGAGCTATGAGTCTGTCTGTCTGTCTCTTCTCTGACAGTTTATTGTAAATATTTTAAATTTTATCTATGACACAAGAGACTTTTATGGGATTAGCTCGGCTTAAAGTTTTCCATTTGAATGATTATGCAGATGTTAGGGCTATATAAATAAAACGTATGGCCTTTTGGGAGAAATAGGGATGAAGAGTAATTGTTAGAGAATTAATGAAGTTGGACTGTCAATGTCAAGTAACAGTAAGAGTTTAATTGATATAAAAAGGCTGTGCTAAATACTTACTTATTTAGAAGATTAATTTTGCTTTTTGCATAGAGTCAATCTTATTTAACACTAATGGATATTAATATGGGATTGACCTTTTTAACCGAAAAGGATGTTTTACAAATTAAGAAGAGCTTTTGAAAGAGAATATGTAAGTAATTGTATTCAAAATGAGAACATAGGGTATCGTGTATTAAAACTGACAGTATTTTAAATCAGTACCTGGTAGACCGAGCCTTGCTCGGAGCTTTATGATAAGCATTTTGAGGAAAATTTTAAAGTTTTTATATATTTTATATTATAAAGTGCTAAAATAAATTTAGAGGAAAGACATTGTAGAAATATTCAGTTAATTTTGAATTATTTGATTTATTTTGTCCGGCCAACACATAGTTTGCATAGTTTACAGTTTAACTCATTTTGAATAATTTTGGAAATTATTCATATCAACAGAAACCTCTGTCGACTCATGCGCAACAACTTTGCTAAAGATTATAGTCTGATCAAATGCACAGTTTACGATTTAATTCATTTTGAGTAGTTTTCTGTGGCGCCATCTGTCGGACTTTGCTTATTCCAATTCATAAACCTTCTTCGGCTTATCCGTAACAACTTTGCTGAAGATTATAGCATGATTAAATGTACACCTTACGATTAAATTGACTTTGAGTAAGTTTCTGTAGCGCCACCTGTCGGAAATTATTCATACCAACTAAAAAGCCTTCGTCGGCTCATGCGCTACAACTTTGCTAAAGATCATAGCATGATCAAATGTACAGTTTACGATTTAATTAATTTTTAGTAATTTTCAGTGGCGCCATCTGTCGGAAATTAGTCTTTTCAACTTTAAAACCTTCGCCGGCTTATCCGCAACATCTTCGCTAAAGAGCATAACACAATCAAATTCACAGTTTACTATTCTCTAAAGAACATACATACAGACAAACATTCATTTGTTTAAAATAAAACTAATTTTTCCCCCTTTTTATTCCCTAATTTCTAAAAATTCCATATGTATATTTGGTACTTTTTTGGTGCCAATTGAATTCGGTACATTTTTTTAAAACGCATTTAACATAATGTATAATGTTCCTATTCATATTACTTTGGAGATGTTAAGTTATCATTTTATCCCTTTTTTACCCATTTTGGCTCCAAAATCAAAAAAGTACCAAATACGTGTTTCATGTTTTTTTTACATCTATTGATTGCAGTACCAAGTTTCTTTCTATATTCTTTAGTTTAAAATATAAGAGTGGGTTAAAAAGGTGCGAAAAAAACTATTTTCACCCTTTTTTACCCCCTATCGGACATAGTTTCAAAAAAGTACCAAACACCTGTCCGCTTATTTTCAAAGCTGTTTAAAACGTAATTTTAATTTTGTTTCTATACCTGTTACTTTAGGAGACATAGCGTTTTCGATTTTTTCCCCTTTTTACCCGTTTTTACCCTCTTAGAGGTAAAAAGTTCCAAAAGTCCCTTCTTCTTCGACCTATGCATCAAAAAAGATACCCACTGTCCAAATTTTATCAAAATCGTTAGAGCCGTTTTCGAGATAGCCATTCTATATATATATATATATATATATATATATATATATATATATATATATATATATATATATATATATATATATATATATATATACAATTATTGCTCGTTTAAGAATATAAGATGAGATTCGTCATATAATATGTACTTACTTTCAATAAAAAAAAACTACAATTATTATGAGGTGAACCACCACTTTTTTTTTTTGGAAAATTTATTCTTTTCAATTAGGTCTAGCTGGGGGTCAAACTTGGGATCTCTGGTATGCTAGGCGGATGACTAACCTGTTATACCACGGAGGTTCATTAATACAAGTAACGAGTGTTATATTCGGCTGTGCCGAATCTTATATCGTTAGCTTAACGTGAAAATGTGCTAAGTCATATTTTTCAAATTTTACAGGAGAGACAAAAAACCTAATAACTTTTAAATAAAACATTATTTTATTAAACTGTAAATGCAGTAACCTCAATGTCATAACTACTCAACGCAAAGGACAAAAAAAAACTAAAAAAAAAAACATGCATTTGACCCTTATCAGCTTTTTACTGAGTTAGCAGTTTTTCTTACGAAATTTTTGTTTTTTTTTTCTGACTTAGCACATTTTACTAAACTTATTTCATCATAGTATTAATAAATAAAATTAAAACAATTTAATTTCAAAAATAAAAAGGTACTTGTTTATTTGTTAATATTGATCACAAATTATATGCAGTCTTATTTCATTGCTGCTATTTAATTATTCTTAGTTAATTATTTATAAAAACTATTTTAAAAATATATAAAAATTATCACAAATAAAAATTTTGCAGTCTTACTCCTGCTGCTAGTAAAAGTTATATAAAAAAATCACTAAAAATTTAATTATTCGAAAAGCAAATCATCATATAATTTATGATGGTCCTTAGGCAAAGTAAGTTTCAAGTATTGTAGATCTTCGTATTTCTTACGTTTAATTGGTATTCTGTTTTGGTACAGTTGTTCTAAATTGCACCACTTTAAACCAACTATTTTTTGATCAATTCTTTGCGGCAGAATTTTCCATAAATTGGTGAACCGTAATTTAAAAAAAATTTCTCGATTTGGTGTGTATTTTAATGCACGAATGTCTGTGACTTTGGCGTCACCTTTGGTACGTCCAGGACGAATACTTTTACAGAATTCAATATTGTTAAATTTTTTAAAAAAATCATGTGTCAAATAAGTCACATCGTATGGCATAGGCTTTTTTCTTGCTTCTTTACATATTCCGATATATTCGGCAGGAACATCGATATTTTTATTCTTCATAGCACGCTCTATAGTAGAGTGGACACTATCGGCCTCCATCTGCGTATGCCCAGGCTCCAGTATTTTCTGCTCTATCACAATGTTGTGGTCAATAGCAGTATTTAGAAGTGCGTTACTCATTACATAATTGCGGTTTTGGTAACCACATCCATCACTATAAAATATAATCTTAATAGGGTTATCACTGTTATCAAGGCTGGGAAGAATTTTGTTTTCAATAAAATAAACCCATATGCTAGCAAAGTCTTCTGCATTCACACCTCCTTCAGCTTCATTCCAGAGGAAGCAATACCCTTTTTTGTTTATTATGTTGAAAAAAACCAAATTGTGAACCTGTAGTTTCGTTCTGTAATATAAACTGCTGACTTGGGATTTCGGAGCCATGAGTACAGCTTGAAGATCTACGGTAAATACATTGGATTCCTCAGATCTGTCTTTGTCCTTTTCCATTCTTGCTTCTTCTTTTTTTTCTTGGTGAGAAGAATATTCTTCCACTAGAATAGTGCCGGCAGAATAACGTGCACATATTTCACACTGGTCCTTCTTTGGTGCAAAAAACAATAACATCTGACTTAGCACAATTTCTTTGACAGTCGTAAAGTTAGCACATTTTCACATCATTGCCAACATCAGGTAAAAATTATTCACATACATATTTTTTTTTTTTTAACTGTGTATTTTGAATTTATTTCTAAGACTGCATCAAAATCTCATTTTTCACAAGCAACTGACTTAGCACATTTTCACGTTAAGCTAACGATGTACTCATCATCAAGTTGTGTTAAATTTAGAAACATACATCATATATCTACGACGCACAGTGGTTTACGGACGCTTTTTTTGGAAATAATTCTGTAACTTTTGAACGACTAGAGATATTTGATTGAAATTTGACATGGTGATAGTCAAGGAGTATTCGAGTTGGTTTTCAAAAGCACTGGTCCATGAGGGGTTGGGAGAGTGATTGATGGACCGTTGGTCACCTCGGGTGTTCGACTTTTTTAAAAATTCGCTAAAAATCCATTTATGGATGGATTGAAAAGAAATTGTAAACTTAAGTTGTCCTTAAGAAGAACCCAAAGGTTATCTCCTTTGGGTTTCGAGATATTTGGGTAAAAAGGAATTTTTGGGTTGATTTTTTACCTATTTTTTTAAGCTTTTTTTGATCTGGTGGACGCATCTGAGAACAAAAAATTTAAAAATATTCGTGAAATTTGTAATAAAATTCTATATAATTTTTGTGCAAGTCGATTATAAATATCTTCTTTCGTTTAAAAGTTAAAAATATTCAAAGTTGAAACTTAAAAAAAATTTCGCTTTTTTTTTTGAGTTTTTCCCTAAAAGATAGCTATATTTTTTCACTAATAAAAAAATATTTTCCTAAGAAACATAAAAAGATTTTTAAAGTTTTTTAAAGAAAACATAATGAGAATGCGCATAATACAAATTTCTTGCGAATTGGACTTTTGGTCTTCGCACATGCCCTCTCCAAAAAATGCCAATTTGCGTCGCGACGGTGCAGCTAATACAAAATGTGGACCAATTTCGAAAAAAAAATTTTTACGCTAGTTGGTATTTTTGGTAAAATATTTGGACTAAATTCGGTTGATGTTATATATATAAATATAAGAACTATAGCCAAATCTCGACCGACTGCCACAAAATTTTACACAATGACTGGTATTTATATAGAGCTTATTTATGCAGAATCTAGTGGCCATAGCTGTCATAGTTTTAAACTTAAAAGCTTTTAATAGGCGTTTGTGGAATTTTAGTGGTTTCTGGAAGTGTTTTTTATATGAAAGCTATGCTCAAATATGGACCGATTCCCATAAAATTTGATATACTGACTAAAAGTTGCATTAAACTTCTCTGTTCTAAATTAAGTAGTCCTAGCTATTACAATTGGATTCAGTGTATCAGCATTAATGTGATTCCCGGGGCGGGGTTATATGGGAGCTCTAACTAAATGTGAACCGATTTTACCCATTTTCCAACATATTGAAAATAATTTAGTAAAATTTTGTCTCTCTAGCTTATTTCGTTAAGGTGCTATAGCGCTTTTATTTGACAGAAAGACGGACATAAACCGCCTGTTCTTTTTGTATTTTTATGTTCACGCAAATTTTTTATATGGGAGCTATGGTCAAATGGTGACCGATTGCAACAAAATTTTCCACACTGGCTGATATTCACATAAGACTTTCTTGTGCTAAATTTAGCGGCCAAAGCTATTACAGTTGATCATTTATTGGCATTTAAGTATATTTTAGGTGAAATTTAAGCTGTTTCCGCACGTTTTTTGTATGGGAGCTATGGGTAAATGTGAACCGATTTCGATGAAATTTCATATGCTGCCTAGTGCTTATGTAAAACTTCTATATACCAAATTTTATCATCAAACTGTTGTAATTTGTCATTTATCAGCAAATAAGTGATTAGCCCAGACGAGGTTATACGAGAGCTATAGTGAAATGTGAACCGATTTTACCCAATTTCAATACCCGGAAATGAAGAATATCTTTTCCAAGTTTTAGTGACCTAACTCCTTTCGTTTAGGCGTTATCGTGATTTCAATAGACAGAATCAGAATATATATCCCTTTTTGTTTTTGAGCCAATATTAAGGAAATTACAAATGAAATGACAATTTCAATATACCCCCATTCTTTTTTATTGGTATATATATATAATTCCCCGACAACATTCCAATTGGAACAAGGGGTACTTTTCTCAGACAATGAGCTGCATCCGATTCTATTTTTAAACTCATTGAAAGGGACCTACGTTTTAACTCCGGCTCCGAACGGCAAATGCATTAGTTAGAGAAGTTTTACATAGCCTAATACTCAATAACCAGTGGCTAGCTGGGTTTTGAGGTGAACCGCCGCTTTTAGAAAATTTATTTTTTTTCAAGTGGGTCTGGTCGGGGATTGAACCTTGGGCGGTTCACGGCGGTTTTTTTTTATTGGTGGGTATATAAAAATTGTATGTGCCAAATTTTATCAAATTAGCTTTAGGAATGCGATCTGTACTGTGATTACAAGGTTTACATGAGGGTCCAGCGAGCCCACAGTGGCATGGGCCGCCCCAGTAAAATGTAGACTTTCCAGGTTCAAAACTTCAAAGCTCCAAAACACTTCTGCTATATCCACATACATTTTTTTAAAATCTGCCTAACGGTTTAGAAGTTACGGATTTATTTCCATTCCTTTAAAATTCTCCTATACATACTAATGAAATCAGACTTACAGTTTAGAAGTAGAAATTTATTACCACTTTTTTGTCTCAAATCACTGTGCAGAAGTCCAGACGGACGGACTACCATCGTTAAATTTACTCAGGATGTGATTCTAAGTCTATTGGTATACTTAAAGGTGGGTCTAAGACCAATATTTCTATGCGTTAAATACATCAGCACAAACTACATCACTGGTGAAGGGTATAAAAAAAGAAGTAAGGAAGTGCTATATTCGGTCAAGCTCGACTATACGATACCCTTCACCACTATGGTAAAAGATGCTCTTTTTCCTGTATAAAGACAAATATTTGCAAAATTTTGCTTTCATACTAACATTTTCTCAAAACTTATATATTTAAGCTGTTTCCGTCATTTGGACTTATATGAGAGCTAGGGTCAAATGTCGACCGATTATCTCAAAATTTGGCAAATTGATTACAGTTTTTACAAATATTATGTATGCAAAAAATAAACTCAAAGTTCTCATTATCTTCAGATTTACGACCGTTTTATTGATTTTTGTCTATTTAGTTTAGACCGATTTCAACGAAATTTGGATTACATAAGCAGTATATGTTTTAAATTTCATGAAAAAATATTGATTTTTGTGGCCAAAATATCAATTCCGGGACGTGGGACCTATGGGAGGTACCATAAATAATGAACCGATTTTGGCGAATTTCAACAGCCATGGTCCCACTATCAAAAAAATGATCTGTGCCAATTTAAATCAAATTATCTTTAGAATTTCGACCTTTAGTTTGATTATATGGTTTACATGGGGCTCCAGCCAGACGGACGGACGGACTGACATCGCTAAATCGACTTAGAAAGTGATTCTAAATATATTGGTATACTAAAAGGTGGGTCAAAGACAAATATTTCTTTGCGTTACATACATCAGCACAAACTTATAATACCACTTCCACCTATGGTGGTGAAGGGTATAATGAATATATCGGCCCATATTTTACTTAGTGTTG
The DNA here is from genome assembly GCA_933228675.1 of Stomorhina lunata. Lineage (NCBI taxonomy): Eukaryota > Metazoa > Arthropoda > Insecta > Diptera > Rhiniidae > Stomorhina > Stomorhina lunata. The sequence goes on along the minus strand of OW121740.1, from coordinate 92,284,712 downwards.
TATGGCTTGAACAACTATAAACCTGACTTGGTTTAGTTTAAAATCGCCTTTAAAACAATTTTTTTATCTATTAAAATCGTAGATTTATGCCCTACATTGTACTTCGAAATTTAACATTTAATTTAATTTAAAATTTTATTATAAACTTTATGGTATTACAATTTTCCTATTTTTAAAATCATTTTCATTACATTTCTCTTTGTTTGCTATCTCAGATGTAACCAATGGAATTATTTTCACAATTTCTGCCATTCATTTATTTGTGTCCCTTTAAAATTGTTTTAATTGTTGCCTGAGTTGATTAAAACTTTTTGTTGCTTTTAAATTAAAAATTTTTATATGAAAAGTTTTACGAGTATTTTTTTTTTGCTATATTTCCCCATTCACATTTACTTTATTAAGCGGACAAATGAATGCCTGTGGAAATACGAAAAGGACATACAATGTTTTACAAAAGCTTACTTTTGTAGTTTTGCGAATTTTTGTATCGTAGGTTAAATGACTAAAGTGTCAAAATTTGAGTTCTCTTTTAAATTTTGTCCATTTAAGTATAAAAAAAACTACTAAGTATAGCTATATCATGTTCTAATTCAGACAACGTTTGGATAAATCATTTCACTGCACAGTGGGATGGTATAAAAATATAATGGAAATAAGTCCGTAACTTCTAAACCGTTGGGTTGATGTTAAAAAAATTTTATGTGGATATAGCAGAAGTGTTGGGGAGCTTAATCTGGAAAGCCTTGATTTTACTGGGACCAATCGGCCAACAAAGTAGGGCACCTCAGACTTAAAATCACTTAAAATGATAAATAATTGTCGTTTCCTAACCGATTTAAAAATCATACTATATAACATATATATATGTAGGTCAATATCTACAAAAAACGTCGCTTTATGCATATGCTATATCTTACGATTTAAAAGATATTCGACTTCAAAAATAAAATTTTCAATTTTTGTCCCATACTGCACCGATTTTTAACTTATATCTGATCTATATGTAGACGATAGGCAAAACATTAAATATTTTACAAGCAAGAAGTGTATTAAAATTTGTTCTATATAAAAAGTTATAAGTGCTTAAAGTTAATATTTAAAAAGTAAATCATTCTCCCGGTTATTTTGGGTAAAAAGTATTTTTAGTGCTTTTTAGTTTTTTAAACAATTTCTTAAGGAACATATAACATATTTAACTTTTTAACGAAAAAAATATATAAATTAAAAAAATATATTTTATCAACACAAATCCCAGAATTCCTAAAAGAAATTCCAGAAATGGGTCTGTTTAGTTTTTTAGCTCTAGTTGCTTGGCCACTTTTAAACATTAACTTTAAGCACTTATAACTTTTAATACACTTCTTGCTTGTAAAATATTTAGAATTTGGTTTTTTTAACTTTAAATCAAGAAAATCGGGGAATATATAGATCAGATATTAGTAAAAATTCGGTGCAGTATGGGACAAAAATTGAAAATTGTATTTTTTGAAGTATATCTTTTAAACCGTAAGAAATAACATATGTATGTAGCGACCTTTTTTTATAGATCTTGACATATATATTTGTTATATAGTATGATTTTTTAAATAGGCTCCTTTTAAGTGATTTATGAGTCTGAGGTGCCCTACTTTGGGGGTCGATTGTAAAATCTAGGATTTCCAGGTCCAAAACTTAAACTCCCCAACACTTCTGCTATATCCCCATTAAATTTTTTAAAAATGCAACCAACGGTTCAAAACTTACGGAATTATTTTCATTTTATTTTTAAACAATCCCACTGTGCTAGTTGAAACAAGTAAGAAAGTGCTATAGTAGGTCAAGCCCGACCATACGATACCCTTCACCACTACGGTCAGAAGTGTTCTTTTTCCTGTATAAAGACAAATATTTGCTAAATTTTGCCATCATACAAACATTTTCTCAAATCTTCTATATTTAAGCTGTTTCCGTCATTTGGACTAATATGAGAGGTAGCGTCAAATGTGCACCGATTATCTCGAAATTCGGCAAATTGATTACAGTTGTTACAAAAATTATGTTTCCAAAAAATAGACTTAAAATTTTCATTATCTTCAGATTTACGAGCGTTTTAATGTTTTTTGCCTCATTTAGTGCGTTTTGACAGAAGAGTTTGCATGGGAGCTATAGTCAAATGTGGATCGATTTCAACAAAATTTGGTGCAGTGATTTTAATTTACATACGCAGTATTTATTTTAAATTTCATGAAAAAAAATATTGATATATGTCAATTCCGGAAAGTGGGACCCATGGGAGGTACCATAAATAATGGACCGATTTCGACAAATTTCAATATCAAAAAAATGATCTGCGCCAAATTTCATCAAATTATCTTTAGAATTACGACTTGTGCTTTGATTACATGGTTTACATGGGGTCCAGGTAGACGGACGGATGGACTGACATCGCTAAATCGACTAAGAAAGTGATTCAAGGCCTATTGGTATACTAAAAGGTGGGTCTAAGACAAATATTTTTATGCGTTGCATACATCAGCACAAACTTATAATAACCTTTCCACCTATGGTGGTGAAGGGTATAAACACATGCTACTAGCGTTTGCCGATGAGATTGATATCATTGGACGCACATTGCTCCTGGCGACTGCCGCATTTTCAAGTATCGAGAAGGAATCTAGTTGTCAATGAATGGTTTCAACAGACAGAGTATCTACAAACAGACAGAGTAGGGCCACATGTGATCGTTGTGAACTGTAGCTTCGAGGTTGTAAAATAATTTCTTTACCTTGGTACCGCCATCATCTTAAATAACGATATAAGTTTCAAAATCAAATATAGAATCATACTTGCCAACAGATGCTATTTTGGTCCAAGCAAGCACCTAAGAAATAAAGCTCTCTCTATAAGAACTAATAAAATCACGCTTTATAAATCGCTTAACGCGTATTATTAAATGGTACTGAATCATGAGCACTTGAACAGGCAAATTAAGCTATTCTTAGAGTTTTTGAAAGAAAGATTCTATCAAAAATCTTTGGAACAGTTTGCGTCCGCAATGAATATCGACATCGAATAAACTATGAGCTGTATGAGTTATAAGCTGACATCGATATAGTAAAACGCTAGGACATGTTGTGCGTTGGCTGGACGAAAATACTCCAGCAAAATAAGTGTTCGTAAGTGATCCAGAGGGAACTTGTGGACGAGGACGTCTGAAACTTCGATGGAAAGACCAAGTAAAGAAAAATCTTTCAAAGCTTGGCATACGAAATTGAAGAATATGGGTAGAAAATCAAAGCGCATGGAATTTTAAAATAAGCTCGACCTTTGACCCTAACAGGTTATAAATATAGGTCATTTAAGTATTTTTAGAATTTATAAACTTATTACAAGTGTTGGGCACTTTTTAAAGAAACATTTTATCACAATCGTTTTTCATAAGAGAAATATAAAAAACCTTGTACTATTTAAAAAAATAAGATGCGATTTTGAATCCGGTCAATGAAAGGTCAAGGTTCAGGTTTGAACTCATAGTTATAACACGAGTTGTGAAAAAGAACAGGGGCCAAATTACGGCATTCGATATCGATATTTTCAAAATATTTGTATAGCATAATTTAAGGATAATCAAAATTATTTATAAGATTTATAATTATTATAAGTTTATTTATAAGTTTACTATATTTTTTGAAGTTATTTGCCAAAAGATGAATAGTAGTAATAGAGTTTTAATTGAACAATATATATTTTTAAAAACGAATCAAAATGGATACCAAATTTCAATAAATTTTTTGCATCGAAGCAACCTTGAACATCCCTAAAATATACTTCACAATAATCGCTTAAAAGTCTCAAATTTCGATCGATATCGAATGCGTAATTTGGCCCCAGGTCATTTTTATTTACCATATAAAATTATACAGAAAATATAATATATGATTTTTACAGAATCAAAATAAAACTTTAGGAGTTTATATAATAATCTCTAAATATTTTTTTTAATTTATTAAGATGTAACAACAAACTCACGATTTTGATGATAAATAATAATAATAAATCACTTTAATTTAAATATCATTTGTATTTATGTAAATATGTATAATATTTTGTATTTGGAAAAAATGTTCATGCTTTTAGCATTTAAGTAAACGATACTTTACTATATTAATGTTAATGATATTGAGTTGGATACCAGAATATTCATATTGTGCAAATTCAGCAAAATAAAGAAACATCTGGCATTCAGAGATTTTTCATTTCGCATGACTTGTCTGTTGCACATGAATGCTATGAAGTAAATATTCGTACTTGTACAGTCATACAAATGTAAGTATGTAGGATCAAAGAGTTGTAGGTACACAAACATATACATATGTAGGTGTGTCTGTGCAGCATTAGGGACAAACTTTTTGAAAGGATTTATTTGTTCAAAGTTAACTGCCTTTTTAAAGAGCCACAAAATTTAGAATACAGTCCAGATCCATGACTCAGTAAGAACAGTGTCAAACGTTTGAAATATGATAACTTTTACATTTGATATCAAACGTTTTTTTCAAACTTTTTTCAAACCTGAACAGATGTTTGAGATTCACATTCATTTTCAAATGAGGGTTCATTTGAGAATAAACGTTTGAAAAATGATAGTTTCTCAAATTGAGAATAAATGGTACCCTCAAATCATTATCAAACCCTAAGATGATTTGAGAATAATTTGAAAAATGGTGTTATATAAATTTGATATCAAACCTTATTTCAAATTTGTTTCAAACATTAAAACAAATAATTTATGTTAAAAAAATTAATGTTTAAGATATTTTAATGGAATGGCATTGCATTTCAAAGAAATTCGTTAATTCTTTCGGATTTTTTAAAATTCATCCATATTTGACCATAAAACCTTGCTTAAAAATTTCAAGATTAAAAATTCAATAACATTCATATGCATAAGTAAATTTTCTTTGTTTCTTAAATTTTTTTTATATTTATTATTTTGCTTAAAATTATATTTTAAGCAAAATAATTAAAATATGATGCACCGTTTTCAAAAACAAAATAAACAAACTCAAAAACATAACGCCATTTTATTTACGTTCCACATGTAGATGATATCCACATTTGAAAAACCTTTGAGAATAAAGACATTTCTCAATTTGAGAATAAAGTCCCCTTTTGTTGAGAACGCTATTATTCTCAAATCAGTATCAAATCAGTATCAAACGTTTGATCTTTGAAAAAAGATTTATTTTCAAATCATCCTCAATTTGAGAATAAACCTGTTTTCTTACTGGGGACTGACAGCATATCCAAACTATTACAAAATTTCTATAATGGAAATCTTAACGATGTAGCCACCTTAAACTATTGTTATTTTCATTAAATACGGATATCCAAATAAACCCTGTTTGTATATCGGAAGGTTTTCCGAAAAACATGTACAAAGTATTAAATAGTAAAGCTATAATAGTTATGAATATGAATGGTTTATTATTTATAAACTGTACCCTATGATAAGGATATGTGTTGTAAAAACATGAAGATTAAAAAATAAGTTTCAAAAATTTAAAATTTTTTTGTTATACAATTTATTTCAAAAATTTTCAAATTCGTTTACTATCGTATCATGTTCAACACATTCAACAAAAATAAATCCTTTTATATGATAATAAAAGAATAAATAATTAAGTGAATGATGATGATAATGATATTCGGCTTGATAGTGTAGATACGTTGCTCAGAGCAACACTAACTTAATTGGCATTATTTGCCAAATGAAAATAATGAAACTGCAAAACACAGATACGTTGCTTTCACATGCAACAAGCCATATAATACTTGTATCTATGTATACAGAAGTACATACGATTCAGTGACATATGATACACATACACATGTATGTGTGTGTGTGTATGTACATTTAAACAGTTACATATGCATTTCCTTTATAAATATTCTCGTTTGCCATTTCCGTTTTAACAATTTTTGGGTTTAATTAAAAATTGCAATTAAACAGAATGACTACCAGTTGCTAGTTAGGATATAGAAATATACTATTAATTATTACTTCAATGTTGATGATACATAAAAATATAAATATAAAAATAATAATTTTTTATATATTTTGGTGATAAAGTGGAAAACTAAACTACTAAATTAAAGGGTATATACATATCGTTACTTTAATATAGAAAAGCCCTAACTAATATTTTTCTTACATTATAGGAAAGGGAAAAAAACCTAAATAAAATCTTAAGTTTTGAAGATACAGAAATTTTGCAAACGCTGTTTTTTACTAAATTCTCTAAAGAATTTAATGATATAATTACACTATGATCCAAATGTAAAGAAAAAAAATGCAGGGGTTCTCACATACCAATTCTGTTTTGGGGGAGTCCATAGAGTACGAAAGTAGTAACAATTTCTTTTGGTCACTTCGTTAAGTGTATTTTTTAACAGCAAATATAGCTTAAAATCTCTATTCACGAAAATTTAAGTAAAAAAAATCGTAACTTTTTATTTTTAAAACTACTTAAATTTTGTTTCTACATTTTGAAGGATACATGCCTTGCCTCACTAAAAAAAATGTGTTTTAAAAATCAGCCAAGAAATGACAATTTTATTGGCATTTATATTACAAACAAAAATAACTTTTTTATCAATTTTCATGTTCTGTCTGTCTGTATATTTTTGTGTGACAATAAATATATTTTTTTTTATTTCGTTAAAAACCTCATTAAATAGGCTTTCCAAAATGGTTAAGAACAAGCAAATTTTAAGAAAAACGAACCGAAAATTTTTAGTTTTTTGATATGCAAATTTTATTTTTTTTTGTTTTTTCTTAGAAATGCTTGCGTTTCACCTGCTTATTATAATTTTCTGTGCTCGTATCACGCTTAATGGACCAACAGTAGTTAGAAAGCATACTTATTTTGTTTTTTCCAACATAGCGCTGTTCTATTTTAAAAATTTCTTGGTGAAATCTCTCACCTTGTTCGTCGCTCATTTGTCCTAAATTTGACGGGAACATATTTAAATGAGCATGGAGATGGTGCAGTTTGATTGACATTTTGCAACCCATCGAATGGTAGGAAGAAAGCATTTTACTAACCACTTCTTCGTAGTTTTTACATTTTTTGTTCCCAAGAAAGTTTTTGCACACTGCAACAAAGCCTTCCCATGCATTTTTTTCTAAATACGACATTTGTTCTAAGAAATTTTGGTCACTCATTAGTTGTCTTATTTGTGGACCGACAAATATACCTGTTGTAGAATATATATTTTAATTTTTTTAATGTCTGCATCACAAAAAATACGTGCTTACCTTCTTTAAGCTTGCCACAAGTTATTCGTGGAAAACTTCTTTCAAGATATTTAAATGTTAAACCATTTTTATCAAGTGCTTTGACAAACTGTTTTATTAAACCCAACTTAATATGTAAATGTGGTAAAATTGTATTTGCTGGGTTGACTAAAGGAATGTTTATACTATTTTTTCACCAACAACAAACGCTGAACGAGGAGGCCAATTTTTCTGAATATAATGTTGCTCAGTTGCACGGCTGTTTCATTCGCAAAAATAGCATGGAAACTTTGTGTTGCCACCTTGCATACCATTTAAAATGGTCAATACTTTAAAATAAGCAACAATTTGCCAGTTATGAGAATTGTAGTCTATTAAATTCAAAATTTCAGACATACTCTCGTACGATTCCTTGATGTCAGTAGCGTAAGCCAAAGGAACTGATGGAAATAAGTTCCTGTTATGTAGGAACTAAAATTAAATAATTTATATATATTGTATATACAAAACAGAAATTTTGAAAAAGTTTTTCGATGAAAGTGTAAATCATAATACTAAATTGCGCAACCTTTCGATGAGAAACTCGAAGTCTACTTATACATTTTAAAAAGCCAACTAAATGTACTTTTAAATAAAATTTATAAAACCAAAATTTGTTGCCCAACAAAAAATTGGGATCCGGCAGAAAATGAAAATTTGTTGAAAAAATTGCATTTTTTTTATTTTAAGCACTATAAAATAGCCATTTTATGGGCGATCTTCAAACGGAAAATATTTTCAGAAAAGCCGAATTCGCATCTAATATCCATTGAAAACAAAAGTTAAATCGACTGTCAAATAAAGAAGTTATGATTTTTTTCTTTAAATTTTCGTAAATAATGGTTTTACGTTACATTTGCTGTTAAAAAATATACTTAACGAAGTGATCAAAAAAAAAAAATAATACTATTTTTGTACTCCATGGACTCCCCCAAAACAGAATTAGTATATGAGAACCCCTGCATTTTTCCCGTGTATCACAGTGTTATGTTTTTTAATATTAAAAGATTTTCATAAAATCAAATCAGATAAAGCTTTAAAAAGCTGTTTGAATAAAAAACGACTTAGGGCTTTTCTATATTAAAGTAACGATATACATTTATTATTTCGTTTGTAATACAATTTTTAAAATATTACTCGTAAACAAAAATAGCTGTACCAGATTGTGTTGTAATTAGGGTTGCCAGTCAGGCTGGATTCGACTGGATTGTTCAGCTTTTTTAGTGTTTGTCCAGTGTCAAGCTAAAATTAAATTGGTCCAGCTGAAAGGTAAAGAATTAAAGTTTTTGAATATTTTGATAAATTATATTTTATTCTGCCATTGATTTTTAAATTTTATTGAAATAATTAAGCTTGAGGCATTTTGAATATTTTTAAAGAAAAACTATTTTATGAATCTTCCTCTCAAAAACTCTAAGAATAGCTTTCTCTGCCCGTGCAAGTGCCCATGATTCAACGCCATATAACAACACCTGTAGTATAAGCGTTTTGTAGAGCGTAGCTTAAGTTCTTACAGAGAGAGCTTTATTTCTTATCTGCCTGCTTATGGCAAAATAGCATCTGTTGGCAATTACGATTCTACGTTTGATTTCGAAACTTATGTCGTTATTTATGTTGTCGGCAATACCAAGGTAAATAAATTCTTTTACAACCTCATAGCTATAGTTCTCACCGATCACATGTGGTCCAATTTTTGTGGATTGCCTGCTTGTAGAAACCAGCAGTTTTGAATCATTGATAACTAGACCCATTTTATAAGGTCCCTTCTCGATACTTGAAAAGGCGGCAGTCAAATCGCGCAAATTATTAAAGCAAGTTTTTTATTATTAATGTCCAGCTAATTTTTGGGTGTCAAGCTTTTTTTTTCTTATGTCCAGCTTTTTCGGGATTTGTGTCTGGCAACCCTAGTTGTATATAGTTGTATCTATATGTCCAATACAAGATATTTCTACTTTAATATAGCAGAAGAGTTGTTGTTAGTACACGAGTTAGTACCAGAGTCTCTCGAATTACACCTATTGTTTATGGAAATTTAAATAAAAAAATTCACTAAATTTTTATGGACCAAGGTGTTTTTAACTACATTACAAAAGTAAGTAAAAAAGAACTAAAAATACCCATTTTTAGAAATTTTTTAAATCCTTTTAGGAATTTTGGGATTTGTATCTTAAAAAGTTTTATACCGTCGCAAATTGTCATTAAAATATATTTATAAATAACACAGCACAACAAAATAAAAAAAAATTCCTGTGCTCTTAAAACCACTATATAATTCTGATGTATCATGACTACCTTTGTACAAAAATGGTAAAATTTTTAAATTCTATGGCAAGATTTTTTTAAAATTTTTTTTTTTTAAATTGCAATTTTTTTTAGACGTTTCTTCAAATAATTAATGATAACTCAAAAACTGCTAGTCCGATATTATTAAAATAAAATCAGAAAAATTAAGATTTACATAGCCTTTAATTCGTCTATATATCGCGTTTCAATCGGATCAATAGTATCGGAGTTATAATAAAAATCTTAAGAAAAAAATATATATTTTACATAAAAATGGCAAAAATTTTCGTTTAAAAAAATCATGAAAAATCGAAAACGGCAAAAAACTTCCAGATTTGTTATTTTATCGCATAGCGACATATAATAGCAATTAAATGAGGTATCGACCTAAAAATCGATTGATTTTTTTCGAATTTATTCACAATTTAGGGAATTCGCTCATTTTCACAAAATTTTAGTTTTTTGCTTGATATACGCATTATAGCGGGTTTTCAAATGTATGAAAAAAATAAATTTTCCAATTTCAAGGGGTGCATGTCGGATTATTGTGAGATTTGGTGAGAAACTTCCACCCACAAAATTTTAGTCGAATTGCATACTCCCCAAATCTGAAAAATAGTGTTTAAATCGAAAAAAATGTCAAATTTTCAGTTTTTGCAAAATTAAAGCTATTTATTCCCCCTTTTGCAAAAAAGTAGATCCTGGTCCTTAGGGCAAACACAATGAGATTTCCAATAAGCTACATATCTTTAAAATCGGTCAAACAGTTTTCGAGTTACTACAATTTGCACTGGCCATTACATGTCCTTGAGGACTTGCCGAGGCAATTGACCAAAAAATGTGACTAAGTCACATTGTGACATTAAACTTGGTCTGATGAAACAATTTGTTAAAGCGATATATAGACGAATTAAAGGCTATGTAAATCTTAATTTTTCTGATTTTATTTTAATAATATCGGACTAGTAGTTTTTGAGATATCATTAATTATTTGAAGAAACGTCAAAAAAAAAATTGCAATTTAAAAAAAAAAATTAAAAAAAAAATCTTGCCATAGAATTTAAAAATTTTACCATTTTTGTACTAAGGTAGCCATGATACATCAAATGTATATAGTGGTTACTCGAGCACATTTTTGCTGTTGACCTGTGTAATTTTTCTTATCCAAAATCTATTATTGCTAATAAAATAATTTAGGCTGTTTTCATGTTTTCGACCAAAAGTGTTATTTTTTAATTATTTTTTAATTCTTTATCTTTTTATAATATTTTTGTATGGAGAACAATTTCCTTTAGATTGATATACAATAAGTTTACTTAAAACTTAAAATTTGGCCTCAGAAAAATCGGTTTATATATAGATCAAATATTGGTGATAAAATCAGTACCGTATGGGCCAAAAATTTAAAATTTTGTTTTTTTGAAGTCGAATATCTTTAAACCGTAAGAGATAGCATAGGCATGTAGCGATGTAGATCTTCACCTATATATTTGTTATATAGTATATTTTTGATTTTTTAAATCGGCTTCTTCTGTTATCCTTGACTCCCAGTGGAGCATAGGGCCTTTCAAATCGGCTGGGAAATGATAATTTTATATCCTTTTAAGTGATTTTTGAGACCGATGTGCCCTACTTTGGGGGTCGATAGTACCGCCCTAGTACAACCTAGGCTTTCCAGGTTCAAAACTTAAGCTCCCCAACACTTTTGCTATACCCGCATCCGGTTTAGAAGTTACAGAATTATTTCCATTCTATTTTTAACCATCCCACTGTGCGTCGTAAACATGTTGCAATATCTGTTAAAAACTGGAATAGTTGTTAAGTTTTTGATTCAACCGTTTTATAGGCAGACATAAAGTCATGCGATTGCGATTTCTTCAATCGATACGAAATTTAGTTACTTCGTTCTTGGACTCTGAAAATATGAAGTTCTTATGGGATTTTTATGTATGGAAGATGAAAGAAAGGTGGAAAAACTGAAAAGCTATCAATAACCAATACTTTAACCTTAAAGGGCTAACATGCGTAAATTTGGCGAGTAGTTATTTTTATTATTGTTGCTATGCGATTATCAAGTGATCTAACGGTTCCAAATTTCATAAATAGTTTTTGAGCGATGGCATATAAGCAAAGCGTTATTAGTCTTTAAAGTACTCTTAGTGCTACTAAGAATATGAATAGGTTGTATGTAAAACGTACGTGGTTTTAGTCTTAAGAGTAAAATTTTTAATAACTTGAAATTTAACAAAAAATAAAAAGCGGCAAAAAAAAAAATCTAATAAAACACACAATCCTGTAGCAGAAGAAAAATTTTAGGTTATTCCAAACGGCTGCGTTTGGAATAAATTTTCACTGTAAGGCTTTAAATTCCATTCAAGAAACATTTTATTTATCCGGCCTTGTGTTTTGAAGGTATATTAAATACTATTTTGAATTAATTTAATATGAGTTTGCTTTATTATGATTCATTTTTTAAACAAAAAGTACAAAAATATAAATTTTACCACAATAATTGAAGCAATTTAGGAAAGATGCCACAGTAGGTTAATTTTAGGTGATGTTAGTTTCAACGTATTATTTAATAGTGTTAGCTTCCTATGGTTAATAAAATATGAATATTTTGTCTCAACATAACCTGTTTCGATATAAATATATGTTACACATCAAGTCGCTTTAACACGCTTATGCATCATATGTGATTCTTATATGGCATTTTATTTTTATTTTAATGATTGAGATGTTAATATTTTTAAAATGTTAATATTTTATCTTGTGTCAAGTCCTCATATGTCTAACTCTTCTATTTTAGAAGTTTTACGGAAATAAAGAGGACTTCCTTTGTTAAAATTGACTAACTAAAAAATATTAAATTGTTTAGTTCTGATTACTGCATTTTACTTCAGTCTTCTTCAGAACCATCGCTTCTCATGCGATTTTGGCCATAAAAAGCTCTGGAATTCTTTATGATGCACAGAAGGTCTGATTTACAACTACGTCAAATAAATGTCTGTGAATCACATATGATTCATATTTTATTTTAAACAAACCCAGATTCACATTATAGGCAACTCCCGGTATAACGAAAAATATAATGTCAGGCTCATTCGTAATACAGAAAAATTCGTTATATCGCAAAGTTTTTATACTTTGCACCAACATAGATATGTTGATCTGAGACCACTTTTATGTATACTAATCTACTCATAATCAATAACTGAGTCGATTTAACGATATCAGTCCGATCGTCTGCCTGAACAGCAGACTTAATTTTTGTATGGAGACAGGAAAAGAGTTAAAGATTGAATAACCATGAAAGTAAATATAGGCATATAAATTAAGTATGTCTTAAAAAAAACTTTGAGTGACGATGAAATTTGAACCAAAGCTAGTTTTATAATTTTAAAGAACTTTTGAACACCCGGTATAACGAACGATATTTTGTCAGGCTCTTTCGTAATACTAAAAAATTCGTTATATCGCAAAGTTTTTTTAACTTTATTAATTAATTAATTTACAAAAACTCATTGATATTCCGGTATGTGATTTAAATCGGTCGTTTTCAAATCGATTAAATTTAGATATGGTTTTGAGATAATTTACCCTATTTCCACAAAAAATTTAAACCAAATGAAAAATTTAAATTTGGGCTTTGCTTGTAAATCGAAATGGAGAGCTACCCAGTAAAACTTTTCATTACCAAATAATGAGTTAAACAGTTAAACTATTGAACACGAACTACTTACTCATTCGCTGTTTAAGTCATTACATTAACATGGGGGTGTCATTGGAGGCAAGTACTTACCAATTGCAGAAAAGTAATGACTTGGGTAAGCAATTTGAAAGCAACAACAACAGCAACAACTTTTTTGTTGTTGTTTTATTAAAAACATATTTTTAAACGAAATACAAAATTTTTTTATGATCCCATTGGGGGGCTCGAACCCAGACCCTCTGACTGCTAGGCAGAGACTCTTCCACTGAGCTACTTCATATGTTGAAAACTTAGCAGCTTATAATTAATATAAACAATTTTTATTTTTAGATCCAAAATCATGTAAAAATAACTTTGTTTTTCCCTGCTTTTTTTTGCTTTGTTGTAATTTTTGAAACTTTTAAAATTATTTTAAAACTTAAACAATTTAAATCTTCTTTTTTGTATAAGTTTTTACATAAGATTGACTCTTACTTACTTAAATGTTACAACCTGTTAAGGTCAAAGTCCGAGCATATTTTAGAATTCCATGGATTTCGATCTTGTGCGAATATTCTCCAATTTTATAGGCCAAGCTTTGAAAAATGTTCCTCTACTTGGTCTTTCTATCGAAGTTTCGGACATCCTCCTCTAACATTAGGTAGTGGGACATTTCAATTCTAATTTTATCCTCTTCATTGTATTTTTTTTTTCAAGAGAGGGTTACTAGCCCGTAATCCTAACCCATTCTCTCGGAACATGTTAACTCACAATATTAATGGGTGTTGAACTAGCTCCCCGGCTGATACCATGAGGAGGTGTGTGTCCACAGTTGAGATGAAGGATGACCCAGATAAAATGGGCTTACCAAGTTAAGACCAATTAGAATCGTGTTTTGTATTCAACATCCCCTACATAATCAAAATTGACTCATGATGGTATTTTTTCATTAACGTGAGTTAGTTTTAAAATTTTTTTTTACAGAAGATAATATTTAAGTTCTTAAAATTCAAAAATCATTTAAAAAGACTCTTTTAATAAAAAAAAAACTAAAAAAAATTGTTGCCCTTGGTGGGATTTGAACCGGGGCCATTCAGTTTAAATTACCATCTTAATTACAAATAAGTACTTCTGTAATAACTTATTATTTATTCGGATGGTATGTTGTAGTCGTTACAAGGTAACCAGTTATCAGAGTACTTGCCATTACCAAAGTTTTGCTGGGTATGTATTACATAAGGCCTTCATGTATCGTTGGTGTTTGACAAAGTTTTTTCACGTATCCGTTTATTCGGAAATGGTCCTCATTGCTGAAGATAATTTTTCGCACAATCGTAATTTTTTCGTACAATCCGATGGACAACGGCGATGCTTCCGAAGTATCTTGAATTTCGTTGACGTATAGGTCTTGGTTGTTCATTTACTAAATCAGTGGACTTCTTTATCAACTTTAAAAGTTTGAAGGTTCATTTTCAATGACTATTTACTACGAACATTTTTAGTTCGCTTTTTTGCGCCTTAAGGATCTAATACCTTATCCGTATCTAATTGTGGTCTATGATAAGTAACAGCGATTTGCAGAGATACATAATAATTATTGTAAATAATATTAATATTTAATCTGTTTCTTTCCCTAATTTGTTCAACGATGCAAAAATTCACCTTTAATGAATTCCACTTATTATTATACATATTTTTTAAAATATTACAATATCATGTCAATATTATAGTGAATGCTTCCTTATTTAGACTCTGTTGAACACTTAATAAATAGTTCAATAGCCACACCCTGTATAAAAAAAACTTTAAGTAATTATATTTGTCTATTGTTATACTTGCATGAAATTCATTCCACATACATAAATCCTATAAACTATTCCGCTTCTATATTTAGATTCAATCTAATCTGTCGAATATAAAAAAATAACCCATTAACACTGAGTGTATAAATAATTATAATTATAACAAGACAAGAATAAATTTGCATTAACGATATCCTCCCTCTTTTGAACATTTTAAAACAAGTGTAAGTGCAATAATTTGATTAAGATACATTATTATTATTTAGATATTTTTTTTTGTAATGAAATTTTTCATTCATATTAACTACAAGTACAATATTTGTCTGCGTAGTAGTTGTGACCAGATGTGTAAACGAGTTGAATTAATTGTTTTTTAAAGTAAATGGATTTATAATTTTTATCTGGCAAAATAAATATTTAAGTCGACAAATTTTATTTAACACTCATTAGCATATTTATGAACATTAGAGTGGGTCGATTTGTATGGGAGCCAAAAAACGCAACAATCGTATAGCAAAATCGAAATCTGCACCTGATTCTAAGAAAGTTTCCCTAAGAAACCAGGTGTCTAAAATGAAATCCTAGCTAGCGCCGCGAGGCCTGAAAATATTCACTTCCTACATATTGAATAGAATTTTGAAAAAAAAAAAATAGTTTTGGATATAATTCGATATCTTGAGAACTGATGAAGATATCTCAGTGAAACTTCAGGTGGATAAAGCTGGTGAGTTTCCACAAAATATGGGCTACAGTAAGGCGTAGTAGAATGCCACTGGGCTCTCAACCGTGAAACCAATGTTTAATATCTCGAAGTAATTTTGTTCTTAAAATTCACCAAAGTCCTATTTATGCTCTGAACGTATATTAGATTATAAATTTGGAAAGTTTTTAGTTTTAATTTTGTGATTATCTCTTTTATCTTTCAAGATATTTAGTGTTGAACATTTGTTGCACATAACAATTCGTCAAATATATATTAAAATTTTATGATAATTGAACGAAGCAAAGTTTTAACACTAAAGATCTTGAAACATAAATGAGATATTCACCAGGGTAAGGATTTGATCACTCATTTCACACATTTACTCATGTGCAAAAATTCCTTTTTATAAAAATCTCGCACACAGTCATGGGTATTAACAAATTTTTCTTGTACATACATCTCTTACTCGTGTTGACAAGAGTAAACTTTTTCTACACAAGTCACGATCAACTAAAAAATGAAAACCACATTTTGTGTGCCACTCACAAAAAATATTTTACACGACTAGCATACGACTTGCCCGTGAGTGGCACATTAGAAGAAATATTAACTAAATTTCTGCTTTGTTAAAGAAAAGACAAAGACAAAAATAAAAAATACAAGAACAAAACAAAAAAGTTTTCGGCTGTGTTAGGTTTAAGAAACACAGCGGAAATTATCGCAAGGCCTTTAAACAAAAGTGCATAGAAATACATATACATAGGTATTTTTAATATTTTGATATTTTGTTTTTGATGTTTTGAAAAAAATGATTCAATCTGTTTTTTATTTATCAAAAACCGCATTGATAAATAAAAAATATTACATTATTTATTTTTCTGCAATTTTTTCACAGTACAAATCTCTAGGCCTCGTAACCATAGATTTGTCCTGCTGAAAATGTAAAAGACTCAATTGTAATTAACTAATAATGATAATTAACTAAATTAAAAATGAATGAATGACAAATGTGGATGCTCATGAGCCTGCTTATGTTGAAGTTTAGTTTAGTCGTGCGTATGAGGAAATGATTTTTAAATTTTATTCACTCTTCACGCGCGAGAGTTGTATAAGTTAATCTTTAGTCATAATTGTGTGTAACAAAACAAAAAAACATTACTCACAACTCTTGAGAAAGTGCTGAATTTAGACAAATGAGCTTCACACTCGTGAATATTTTCTTACCCTGATATTCACACAGTCAAACACAGTTTTAATAGATATTTGAATGCTCTTTCCAAATGTATAATCAGATATACGTTCAGAGCATAAATGGAACTTTGGTGAATTTTAAGAACGAAATTTCTTCGACATGTTAAACTTTGGTTTCACATTTGGGAGCCTAATGGCATTCTTCTAAGCTCTACTATAGCTCATATTTTGTGAAAACTCAAAAGCTTTGTCCACCTGAAGTTTCACTGAGATATCTTCATCAGTTCTCAAGATATCGAATTATATCCAATACTATTTTTTTCCCAAAATTCTATTCAATATGTAGGAAGTGAATATTTTCAGGCCTCGCGGCGCTAGCTAGGATTTCATTTTAGGCACCTGGTTTCTTAGGGAAACTTTCTTAGAATCAGGTGCAGATTTCGATTTTGCTATACGATTGTTCACTAAAAAAATCGACCCACCCTAATGAACATACATACTTACACATTTTTTTAAACATTTGTATCTATTTGAAAATTCTGCATTTTAATTTATGCAAATATTTATTGTTATTTTTTTTTTTTATTAAATTGTTATTGTTTGCCATTAAAATTTTATTTCATGCCATTTGCGGTTTATGATACGATTAGTGTTATTTGATCTATTAAGTTATTGATTTAAATTTTAAAATTTTGTTATTGCTTTTGCTGTTGCTTTTTTACCAATATGTTTTACTATAATAAAAAAAAACGTTTAAAAACAGATTATTAACAATTTGTTCACCTACATTAATATTAAATTTATCTAATATTTTGAAGTGTAAAAGTATGTAAATTGTAAAATCATAAATTCATCATTGGGCTTTTAAATGTACAGTGGGAAACAAAATGTATGAGAGTATTCTAAGATTTTAAAATTTTAACAATTAAATTTAAATTAAATAATAAACAAATAAAAAAGCTATGATACCCTTTACTATTAAGGTTAAATATGGACCATTAACTTAATAAGTTTTCCTTAAGTTTTAGAGGCACAAATACTCGTATGTGTTATTTTTATATTATAAGGTGGGTATTATAAGTTTGTGCTGATGTCCCACCTTTTAGTATACCAATAGGCTTAGAATCACTTTCTGAGTCAATTTAGCGATGTACGTCCGTCTGGCTGGCTGGCTGTACCCCCATGTAAACCATGTAATCAAACTACAGATTGCAATTCTAAAGATAATTTGACGAAATTTGGCACAGATTATTTTTTGATTATAGGACCATGTCTATTGAAATTCGTCAAAACAATCCATTATTTATAGTACCTCCCATATGTCCCACTTCTCGGAATATTGGCCACAAATATTAATATGTTTTAATAAACTTTAAATCAAAAACTGCTTATGTAAACTAAAATCACTGTACCAAATTTCATTAAAATAGGTCCACATTTGACACTAGCTCCCATACAAACTTTTCTTTAAAAACGGAGACAAAAATCACAAAATTTTGGTAACAACTGTAATCAAAATTCGAGATAATCGGTCTACATTTAACCCTAGCTCTCATATACATACGTCCAAGTGACGGAAACAGCTTAAATATATAAGTTTTGAGAAAATGTTTGTATGATAGCAAAATTTAGCAAATATTTGTCTTTATATAGGAAAAGGGTATCGTATGGTCGGGCTGGACCGACTATAGCACTTTCTTACTTGTTTTTTTTTTAATGAAGGGTATGGTATGGTCGGGCTTGACCGACTATAGCACTTTCTTACTGGTTTTTTTTTTAATGAAGGGTATCGTATGGTCGGGCTCAACCGACTATAGCACTTTCTTACCTGGTTTTTTTTTGAATTTTGAGATTTTAGTAGTTTTATGTCATTTCCGGCTGATGACCTGAAATGGGAGCTAGGGTCAATTGTGGATCGATTGTAATCAGATTTCGGTTATCTACTTTTATTTACGAAATATTTATCTATGAAAAAAAAAATGGAACTATTATTAGATTTATAAGCGTTTTTGTACTTTTCTCAATGACTTTTGAGAATGTGTCTCGTATGGGGGGTATGGTCAAATATGGACCGAATAATATGGATAGAATATGGATAGAATAAACATTTTTGTTATGTTCTGATATGGGAGCTTAGGTCGAAAACTTTTTTCAGAAAAAAAGGAAAACTGAATTAAATGATTTTTAAAAATTGCTACATATACCTTAAACAATCTAATCAACCTGGACGAACATCGTTCATTGACTTAAAAGTGATTCTGAATCGATCGGTGCGTTTAAATCAAGGTTGACCATTATTTGCGTGGCAAGGGAATAACAACAGTTTACATTAAAGAAGAAAACTTTTTCACTACTCGTTCTCAAAAAAAAAAAACACAAACAAAAATGCATACTAAACTAATATAATAATACATAACAATAACATTTTAAGATTGAGCTCTATCATTTGAGAACGCTTTCCGTTTGGACAACCTTGATTTAAATGTTTGTGTCTTTCTAATATTTCTTTGCCATACAAACATCAGCACTAGAGTTTTTCATTCAGGAATTACCGAGAAACATTTCCCCTGAGCCTACTGATTTTTCGGGAAAAAAATCCCCCAAATTTTATCCGGAAATTGAAGGAATTTTTTTGTCATTTATTTGTACATAACAGAAATAAATTTTAATATGAACTTCATTGTGCCTCCATTGACTTTTCCCATTTAAACACTTTAAAAAACTCTAAAGTAGGCCAATATCTGCTTCGGTCAGATAACCCAGATTTCCAAACAAATATGAGCCCAGTCATAGGACCCTACGACAGGACAGTTCAAGTACAGAGGAGATGTTATATGGACTACTCCTCTTCGTTACTACAGTTCTTACAAAAGTAACTCGTTGCAACGTTTATCCTTACCACGTTCCTTTTAATCAGGTAGTGTCATGTTCTGACGGACAAAACTAAGGATACAACGGGTCTTGATAGCGACAATAATCTGTGAACAATCTATGATATTTTCCATATAAATGGAGCCACATCAGTCTGGAATTAATACATACTCAAAAAGATGCCAACTTATCATTTGCAAAATTACGTGGTCTTTTTCGCATTCTAGTTAATTTAGAACTAGCTGTACCCTGCTAGAGTTGTTGCGTCACCAACTAAAATAAATTTATAGGAAAGACATTACACAAATATCCAATTATTTTTGAATCATTTTATTGATTTTTTCCGATCAACACATGATCGAA
The DNA here is from genome assembly GCA_933228675.1 of Stomorhina lunata. Classification (NCBI taxonomy): domain Eukaryota; kingdom Metazoa; phylum Arthropoda; class Insecta; order Diptera; family Rhiniidae; genus Stomorhina; species Stomorhina lunata. The sequence continues at coordinate 92,264,493 of OW121740.1, read as the reverse complement.
TGCATAGTTTACGATTCAATTCATTTTGATTAATTTTCGTTGGCGCCATCTAAGAAATCAATTGTACCAACTAAGAAACCTGCGCAATAACTTTGCTAAATACCATAGCATGATCAAATGCACAGTTTACGATTTAATTCTTGTTGAGGAATTTTCAGTGGCGCAACCTGCCGGAATCGGTCATACTTAGAAACCTTCGTCGGCTCATGCGCAACAATTTTTCTAAAGATCATAACATGATAAAATGCATAGTTTCTGACAAATATACATTTTTTATGAATTAGAAGGGTAGTCCAATTTCCTGATTGCTGGTCTGCTGTACAGTTCCCTGGCATTTACCTGTCACACATATAATATGGGACGAAATAACCTAAAGCCTAGAGCTTGACAGTTGGAAGATGTATTTGTCTCTACCATTTTGAAAACATTACATATCAGCTAATCTTGTACTGCTTTAATGGCTCAAAAGTTTTTTTTAACACGTATTTTAATTAGTTCTTCAAAAATTAAGATAATATAAAAGTACTTAAAAGTGTCCATAAGTTCATAAAAGTACTTTTGAAAGTCTCTGAAAAGCTTCTTGTTTTTAAATTGGCTATAATTTGCTATAAAAGTAATCATCTAAAAAATATAAAAATGGCTATTATTGGAAAATGTAAGCCAATTGTAATAGTTATTCTACCAAATGGGAATTACTGGGATTCAGGGAAACAAAAAAAAATATTTCCTGCTTTCCCCGGAAAAGAAAAACTTTAATCACTACAAACCAAATATAATCTTTCGGGCTCTGATGGTTAAGACTAAAATCAGATTTATGTATATTTACACGAATACTTTTTCTACATATGTTACGATTTTACTCTCATACACTATTGCCCACCACTGTACACAATCATTTGCTTATACTTAATAAAGCGACTCGCTCTTCCTACAAACAAAAACGAATTTTTTGACACCCCCAGAAAAAAAACTATAATTGATTTCATTTATCCTTAGGATCTTTCTCCCATTTTATGAACTAAATCAATTTTTGGCATCTTTCGAAACACATTAAACAACGCACAGTGGGACGGGGGAAACAAAAAATGAAAATAAGTCCGCATCTTCAAAACCGTTGTGCCGATTTTAAAATAATTTTAGGTACAAATAGCAAAAGTGTTGCTATTTTTACTGGGCGGTACAATTGACCCCCAAAGTAGGGCTACTCAGACCCATAAATCACTTAAAACTATATATAATTGTCATTTCCTAACCGATTTGAGGTCAAGATCTACAAAAAAACATCACAACATGCATATCCTATCTCTTACGGTTTTAAAGATATTCGACTTTTAAAATTAAAATTTTTTTTACTAATATCTGATCTATATATAACTAAATTTTCTGATTTAAATTTTTCCAAAAAAAGAACAAAATTTTGAATATTTTACAAGCAAGAAGTGTATTAAAAGCTTAAGTACTTAAAGTAAATATTAAAAAACAAACCATTTTTCTCTTTTTTTGGCTAAAAGAATATTTCACGAAGTTAATACGTAATTGAGTTAAAAAATAACTTCTTTATTCGATGTTAGTTCTAGAGTTTCTCGAATTAGTTGCTTTTTTCAGAAAACTTTAAATAGTAAAAAATCCGTGTAGTATGGGACAAAAATTGAAAATTTTAATTTTTGAAGTTGAATATCTTTAAGACCGAAAGAGATAGGATATGCATGTTGAAATGTTTTTGGTAGATTCTACACTTCTGGTATATGCACCTAAAATTATTTAAAAATCGGCCCAACGGTTTAAAAGTTGCGGACTTATTTCCACCAACCCACTCTGCAACGTTACAATATTAAATCATAAACTTTTGGATTTTTCTCAACGACCAGTCAGAAATTTTAAGTCTGAGAACAGTGGTCAAATCGACAAATTCGATATCGATAGAAATGTAAGATATTTCAGACACATTTGTGTAGCATACTTTTAGGATAATCTAAATAATATTTAACATATAAGGTTCACTACATTGTAACTTATTTGTCAAAAGTTCCCCGATAGTAAAAGAATTTCATTTAAACTAAATGTTTTGACAAACAAACAGAAAAATTAAAACCTAAATTTAAAATATTTTATTGGTCGACCACAAAATTAAAGTTTATTATGCCGAGCTCCGAGCACTATTTAGAATTATATTTCATTATTGAGCTCGCGGGACATCCACTTTATACAGAGATTACACATACTTTTCACAATATGTCCATCGCAATACTTTGATAGCTTTAGAGCAGCGATGCCCACCTTTTGTGAGTTGTTGTCACTGCTTTAGAGTATTAGCCATAATGATAAACTTTACTATACGGTCATCCAAAAATATTTTATAGACTTTTTTGGTCTCTATAAAATATTTTTTGGATCATTCCTACGAGAACTGTTCTTGCAATTTAGACTTAAGGTACGGTCAGACTCATTAAACATTTAAATCAAATATTTTGAGTAAAATATTGTCAAAATAATATAATAAAAAATTTTTTGGTCACACTTGCACATTTATTTGACGATTTTTATTTGATAAAATACAGAAAAAATATGTTCAAAGTATAAACAAAAAAACAGGTTTTATTTATGGCCACACTGAAGATAAAATATTTTCCCAAAAAAATATTTGATCAAATTTTTTCAAAACAAAATTGTGAATCTGGCAATTTGTTTCTCATATTTGAGTTGTTGTTTCTCAAATTTGATGTTGTTGTTTCTCAAAATTGATGTTGTTGTTTCTCAAATTTGATGTTGTTGTTTCTGTTTGAATAGTAAACAATACAAATGCACAGCTGTTATTTGCCCCTGTTTGATGTTACAAAAATTTTGTAAGATTAAATAATTATTTGATCAAAATTTAATAAAATATTTGCTCTTGCGTGGTCACATTAGGAAAATTTTTATTTGCTGGCAAATGATTTTGTTTTGTTCAAATCAACATGTTTCTTGTTTGAACCTCAAAAATATTTTGTGTAGTGCGATTCACCAACTTTTAAAACTTTCAAAAGGTTCTACCATTAACAACACATTTTGATGTTTGCACTAACCACTATGTGATTCACTAACTTAGTTTAAGCCACGGTAAAGTTATGTGGCAACTTTGTCAAAATAAGAGAAAAACACAAAGAAGAATAGAAAAAAAACAAGCCAAAAACTATTTTTGTTGTAAATTTAAAGAACGACTTGAGTAAAATATTAAAAATAATTATTATTTTAAATACATTTTTATTTATTTTGATGATATATGAATACTACTGAATGAATATATACTACTATTAAAAGAAGTCGGTCGTCTGCTGAGCAGCCAAGTCATATAGTTGAATTATATTTGTTGTTATATTCTTATATTTTATGTATTTTCTTTAATTATAATTTTCGATTTATATAAAGAAACAATTTTTTAATACACTTTTCTAAATCACTTTTCTTAACCACTTTTCTTTAACATTAAACAGCATCAAAAATGTTGGCGTTAATAAACAACAATTTATTTGTTTATTAATAACAGCTGATTGAAACAGCTGACTTTAAACGTCAACAGAAATCGTTAAAGTGTTAGTGAATAGCAGTGTGGTTAATTTAGTTGTTTAATAATTTTGAAGAAACAATTGTGGTTAAAAAAGCGTAGTGAATCGCACTAGTGGTCAGACTACGAGGATCAAATATTTGATAATTTCGATTAAATGTTTAATCAATGTGACCGTAGCTTTAGAAAACCAAATCTCAATGGTTGATTTTCTGGTGCAGAGTCCGATTAAGACAAATCTTGCCTTCAACATAAAATGCTTTATCTCATAAACCAATTGTCCGAAATCTATTTCATTTAAAAATATGCATTAGCCTAATTAGCTAGGATATGTGTAATAAATTTTAAAGATAGTCCCTTTAAATTAACAAAAATTCAATTTCGGGGGGTGACATTTTTTTTCTAGTGGCTCTTGTACTTATTTACCTCCTTATATTTAACAAACATTTTCTAAACCGCAGATACTTACAACACAATATACAAAGCAATAAATTAACAAGTGCTTTTATGCAAAATTAAATACCCCATGTGGTGCTGAAACAAAAAAAAAAATATGTAAATGTTATTCTAATATATACAAATGGGTACATTTGTAAGTGTAACATTTTGTATACATAAATTCTAAAGTTCAATTTAATCCGTTAAAAGTCTGTTGTAATTTATGTATTTTCAAGTGCGATTATATGTTATATGAGATTTAGATTTTGTTGATGTTGCCTAATTGATTGGGTGATAAGTTGATCTACATAAAAATAACCATAAATTTAAATATATATTTGACGTTGGCATGCAACACGGGAAATTTTGTTTTTGACCTATAAATGTTTGCTTTAGGTGACGTATTTTATTTTATGGTATTTATATCCTATACTGCTATAATGGGTTGGGGCATTTCAGGCTTGATGTTTGTAAAAAACTGTTTTAGATTATAGCGATATATTAAAATAACACAAATTCGAATTTTACCTGCAAGGAATAAAAAGATAGACCAAAGCAATAAAAGCTTAATTTGACACAGAGAGATGCTACGATAATACTCATATATCGTTTTACAAATATTTATATTCGAAATGTCAGATAGATCGTACAGGAACAAATAGTCCATACGATGAGCACTAAGATCAGCAAGTGACCATTTCTTCCTCCTCTGTGGTTTCCAGTTGGTCCGAACGGATCTATATTTTGTTGTTTAATTTGCAATGTAGAGACTGGTAGCGAAATACCTTCATCCTCATGACTGAGGAGATCACCAGTCTTTGCTAGGTTTTCCGCAAAAATGTTACATTGTTATAACTGCGTGCCCAGAAGAGTTCTATATTGAAATGAATAGAAATCTCATTTAGGAATGAACGGCATTTACGATATCTTATTTACATATCTACTGTAAACATTCATCGATAAACGGCATAAAATTGACCCTAGCTCGAAAAATTTTTACTGTGATAAGGTAACAAAGCACAGAATGTGCCTAAAAATTTAGAGAAATGTGAATTTGTTGGCAATTAAACCGTATTTGTCCTTAGTGCAGAAGTGGAGAAGGGTATCAAATATTCGGACCCAAATCCAACTTGTTTTTATTTAGTTAATTACATTTAGTTAATTACATGGCGAAACCTCTGACAATGGTATGAGGTTAATCTTCTTTGCGGCGGCGCGCAATATGGTAGTGAACAGCACCAGGTTTCCAATGCTTAAAACCCATAAAGCAGTATGAATGTTTTCTGATCAAAAAACAAACAAAAAAATCGGATAGATCATGTTGTAGTTGACACTCTTCAAGTGTATTAGATGTGCGCTCAATTTGAGTAGCTAATATGGACTCTGATCATTACCTTGTTGCAGCCAAGTTGAGTGTGTCGAAGAACATACAGATGGAAGGGCAAAGAAAAATTGACATCACAAAGCTCAAATCTCATCAAATTGCTGCCGATCACTTGCAGCAACAATCAGCTTAATTGCTCAAAGAAAACGTTTCTGTTTCAAACTACATCTGCTCGTAATGGTAGAACATTGACAATTCCATGAAAGGTTTTGGCAATTGTATCTTCTCCTGTGAGGACGACCAAGAAAATCTGGTGACAGACACAAAAAGCGTACTGAAACTATGAAAGGAGCACTTTTGCAAAATGGTTGATATGATGACGGCGCTGTATTTCCACCACCCAACCAAAATGACGTTAGACTTGACTGAAAAATAACAAAGTTGAGGGTGACTATGCTTTGCCAGCAGAGCTCTTCAAGGCTGGAGGTAATGAGTTGATAAGGTGTATTTCCCAGCTTATAAAAACCATATGGTTAGAAGAATTAATGCCTGATGATTGGAGTCTCAGTGTTCTTTGTCCAGTGCACAAAAAAGGAGATTTATAGGCCTCCTTTCAATTGCATATAAAATTCATTCGATTGTGTGAAAGGCTAAATCACAAAGTAAATGAAATAATTGGGATCTATCAATGTGGCTTTAGACTAGGTTAATCTAAAACTGACCAGAACTTCATGCTACATTAAATTCTGAAGAAAACACAAGATATACAAATAGGTACATATCATTTCTTCGTTGACTTCAAAGCTGCTTTTGACATCCCTGAGTTTGGCATCCCTATGAAGTTAGGAAGACTATGCAGGATGACATTAACTGATACAACCTCAACAGTTAATGCTGTAAACACAATCCAGACAGCAGGCTACACGAACGCCGACTACAAAAGTCGTTGGCTGCTTTCGTCGCCTCGTAGTCAGCTGCATTCCAAAACAGATGTTTATGAGTGGTGCCAATTTATATTCGATATCAACTTTTTGGTATTAAACAAAAGCTACTGAAAATATTTTTTAAAAGAACTTATTTTTACAACCGACTTTTTTTTATAAAAATGCGCATATACAACATAGATAAATATAAGTCTGTATAATGAATTTTATACAGGACATAATGGGCTTTTATATAACCTATTAAGAGGTAATATACCTACTGGGTTTTTATATAACCTAATTACGTTGTTCTAGCACATGAAGTGTGTGAGATATGACAGTTTAAAGATTTTTAAAAATTTACTTATATTGAAGTACAGTTTTATAAATATAAATTTTCATATTTATCAGAATTAAAAAAGTATAAATTTGTATATTATATATTTATTTATGTAAACATTTTTTAAGTATGTAAATTGTTTATATAAAATTTCTTCATCGTTTTTATGTGAACCGGCAAGTTCGATCTCCTACCAGACTCACTTAAAAAACTAAATTAAAAAAAAAAACGGCGGTTCACCCCAAAACTTCTAGCCACTAGTTATTGAGTATTAGGCTTTGTAAAACTTCTCTGGAGTAAAGTCTACTATATATATGTATATAAATATATATATTTGGGAGGGTCGTTTTTAGACTTTTGTCTCTGATCGGCTTCTAATAGTGAAATTATATTATTTAGGATACGAGCCCGCGCAACTGGCCCAAAGTTTTTGAGCCTATTTGTATGGGGAAAACTGAGAGTATTTGCAGTTTTTGCTACATTTCGTCCATTTACAATTTATTTTAAAGAGAAAAGATAATGGAATCTAAAAGTGAACTAATGCAGCTTTAATTGAAGTCATCAATATTTGAAATCCATAAAACAGTTTTGAAGTTATTGCGATTTTCCCCCAAAAATATGTGTCCTTGACAATACGCCTAAGGATACACCGCTAGAACTTTGGACAAAAGCTCGCAAAGTAAGACATGATTTATCATTTTAAGACTTGTAAGTGCTTTATAGTTTAATTTTGTTAAAATATAACAATATTTACTTAGTTTTTTTCATAATCGAAAATAGGTAATTTTTCTCAGGTGGGTTTCAAATTGAATTTTTTAATTTTTTGAAAATTTTGTTAAACAAATATTACAAATTTTAATTTCTCTCATCGGTGTGTTAAAATAGATAAAAAAGGCAATAAAACTCAAAAAAATTTAGGTCGATATCTCAAAAAATTTTATCGTACCTTGTGTTCGAATTCGACGAATTTCACAAAAAAGTAATTTTTTACTCATAATTTGATTAAATGCTTCATAAATCTTATTTATATTCAATTTTAATAATGTTTATATGGAATTAAATTATCCACACTATGCAAAATATAAACAGGTTCTTTGTTAACCCTTTTTTCCGGAGTCATAGATGAAAAATTTGATCTTTTGTATTTTTTTTTTATTTTTTAAAACGACCCACCTTAAACAGGGATTTAGGCAAGGCGATAATTTGTCAAGCTCTTCAATATTCTGTTAGAAAAAAATTTCCAAAATGTTGGTAACTGTAGCCTTTTCAAATATCAAAAAGATTCCTACTTGTTGTCAATGAATCAAAAACAAAACCGATCATTTTTACAAACAGACAGTACACAAGAGTTGGACCGTTGAGAACTATAACTTCGAGGTTGTAAAATAATTTATTTACCTTGATACCGCCTTCAACATAAATAAAGATATAAGTTTCGAAATCAAACGTAGAATCATACTTGCCCACAGATGCTGTTTTGGCCTAAGCAGGCAACTAAGAAATAGCTTACCAAAAACGCTTATGCTACCCTTGTTATTATATGGTCCTGAATCATGGGCACTTGCAGAGGCAAATAGAGCTATTTTTGGAGTTTCTTTAAGTAGAACTATCTTTATTTTAATCCCAGCAGTCGTTTTAAAATTTTTTTTTTTCATTTTGCAAAAATTTAAAAATTCATAAAAAAATCCCTATTAACTTATTTTTAATATATACGAAATGAAAAACAAAACAAACCCTAAATGATTAAAATCCACATTCAATATTTTAACAAAATGTGAAAAAAAGATTAAATATGCCACTGTTCAATCCACAATTTTAATATAATTAATTGAAAATTTATACGGTATTTAGAAATATTATCTTCTTATAAATATATTAGTGCATATTTTTAGGCTTTCAATTAATCACGAAAGGAATCAAAATATTTTACATTTATCAATAGTATTTTAAGAAGTATGTAGAAGGAGGAGTTATAGTCACAAAATAGAAAATTTTGTTATAAATTTTTTATCATATGATTTATTTAAGTTTTAATTTAAAATCACAGAAACTTAAGTAATTTATATTGTTTTTGAAATGCATATGTTCATGTCAGTTTTTATAGAATAAGTAAAAAGTATAACGATTACTTTAAAATAGTTTGTTGTTCTATTTATCAGATAAAATCATCGATTTGTTACTTTAAAGCTAGTAAATAAGAGGATATTACTATTGACTTTTATGTCTGTTCATTTTTGTTATTATACAATAGTTAATAAAAAAGGTGGATATTTATTTATATACAAAAGTACATTACTAATAGATACTTTTGGGTGGGGTAAAATTCCGATTAATAATAAAATGTAATAAACACGAGTATGTCTCATTTAGCCAGAAACATTGTATGACACGAGTAGAAAGTTATTCCACTTCAAGTTTTTCCATTGTAAACAATATTTATTGTTAATTTTAGGAAAAGCCTTTGTTTAAAATAGTACTTTCATTTGTTAAGATCATTAACAACAATTGAAAATGCAATTATTGTAGAAATAATTGCGAAAATAATAAATTAAATAAAATTACTTTTTTGCAAATTTTTTGCTTATTATTAATTAAAATAATATGTCGGCGTAGCAAATAACTCATTAGAGCTTTGTTGATATACTTATGTATGTTTCTGGTTTAACCCTTTTAGGCCTGTAAACTTGAAAGAGTTACACGGCCCAAAAGCTTTTTTACTTCTGAGGTGGTCTACTTTGGCGCCCAATGATTCACCCAGTGTACTTTACTAATAGATAATTTTGGGTGGATTAACCATAAATCCATTGTTTTAGAAAGGGTTCCCCTTAATAATTCTCTCATACATACTGATGTAATCAGACTTATAGCTTAGAAGATACAGATTTATTACCACTTTTTTTGTTACTCTACGATCTTAAAACTATGAATACATCAAATATCCCAAAACATCATCCATCCCAATTTTTCAAAAATTTACTTTTTATAGGAAATTTTTCAAAAACTTACTTTTATAGGAAATTTTTCAAAAATTTACTTTTTATAGGAAATTTTTCAAAAATTTACTTTTTATAGGAAATTTTTCAAAAATTTTCTTTTTAAAGGAAATTTTTCAAAAATTTTATAGGAAATTTTTAAAAAATTTTGTTTTTATAGAAAATTTTTAAAAAATTTTCTTTTTATAGGAAATTTTTCAAGAATTTACTTTTATAGGAAAAATTTACTTTTTATAGGAATTTTTTTTTAAATTTACTTTTTGAAGGAAATTTTTCAAAAATTTACTTTTTATAGAAAATTTTTCAAAAATTTACTTTTTATAGGAAATTTTTCAAAAATTTACTTTTTATAGGAAATTTTTCAAAAATTTACTTTTTATAGGAAATTTTTCAAAAATTTACTTTTTATAGGAAATTTTTCAAAAATTTACTTTTTATAGGAAATTTTTCAAAAATTTACTTTTTATAGGAAATTTTTCAAAAGTTTACTTTTTATAGGAAATTTTTCATAAATTTACTTTTTATAGGAAATTTTTCAAAAATTTACTTTTTATAGGAAATTTTTCAAAAATTTACTTTTTATAGAAAATTATTAAAAATTTACTTTATATAAGAAAAATTTACTTTTTATGGTAAATTTTCCACAAATTGACTTTTATAAGAAATTTTTCAAAAAATTTACTTGTTTAGGAAAATTTTTAATAATTTACTTTTTATAGGAAATTTTTTAAAAATTTACTTTTCAAAAATTTACTTTTTAAAGGAAAGTTTTCAAAAATTTACTTTTCAAAAATTTACTTTTAATAAATTTACTTTTTAAAGGAAAGTTTTCAAAAATTTTATAGGAAATTTTTCAAAAATTTTGTTTTTATAGAAAATTTTTAAAAAATTTGCTTTTTATAGGAAATTTTTCAAAAATTTACTTTTTATAGGAAATTTTTCAAAAATTTACTTTTTATAGGAAATTTTTCAAAAATTTACTTTTTATAGGAAATTTTTCAAAAATTTACTTTTTATAGGAAATTTTTCAAAAATTTACTTTTTATAGGAAATTTTTCAAAAATTTACTTTTTATAGGAAATTTTTCAAAAATTTACTTTTTGAGGAAATTTTTAAAAATTTACTTCTTATAGGAAATTTTTTAATAATTTTCTTTTGATAGGAAATTTTTAAAAAATTTTCTTTTTATAGGAAATTTTTCAAAAATTTTCTTTTTATAGGAAATTTTTCAAAAGTTTACTTTTTATAGGAAATTTTACAAAAATTTGCTTTTTATAAGAAATTTTTCAAAAACTTACTTTTTATAGGAAAATTTTCAAAAATTTAATTTAATATTTGAAAATTTTCCTAATTTTTCAAAAATTTACTTTTTATATGAAATTTTTCATAAATTTAATTCTTTTATAAAATTTTTCAAAAATTTACTTTTATAGGAAATTTTTCAAAAATTTACTTTTTATAGGAAATTTTTCAAAAATTTACTTTTTATAGGAAATTTTTCAAAAATTTACTTTTTATAGGAATTTTTTTTTTAATTTACTTTTTGAAGGAAATTTTTCAAAAATTTACTTTTTATAGAAAATTTTTCAAGAATTTACTTTTTATAGGAAATTTTTCAAAAATTTACTTTTTATAGGAAATTTTTCAAAAATTTACTTTTTATAGGAAATTTTTCAAAAATTTACTTTTTATAGGAAATTTTTCAAAAGTTTACTTTTTATAGGAAATTTTTCAAAAATTTACTTTTTATAGGAAATTTTTTAAAAATTTTCTTTTTAATTTTTCAATTTCTTATAGGAAATTTTTCATAAATTTAATTCTTATATAAAATTTTTCAAAAATTTACTTTTTATAGGAAATTTTTCAAAAATTTACTTTTTATAGGAAATTTTTCAAAAATTTACGTTTTATTGGAAATTTTTCAAAAATTTACTTCTTATAGGAAATTTTTCAAAAATTTACTTTTTATAGGAAATTTTTCAAAAATTTACTTTTTATAGGAAATTTTTCAAAATTCAATTCCTATAAAAAATAGGAAATTTTTCAAAAATTTTCCTTTTATAGGAAATTTTTCAAAAATTTTCTTTTTATAGGAAATTTTTCCAAAATTTTCTTTTTATAGGAAATTTTTCCAAAATTTTCTTTTTATAGGAAATTTTTGAAAAATTTTCTTTTTATAGGAAATTTTTCAAAAATTTTGTTTTTATAGGAAATTTTTCAAAAATTTACTTTAATAGGAAATTTTTCAAAAATTTACTTTTTATAGGAAATTTTTCAAAAATTTACTTTTTATAGGAAATTTTTCAAAAATTTACTTTTTATAGGAAATTTTTCAAAAATTTACTTTTTGAGGAAATTTTTAAAAATTTACTTCTTATAGGAAATTTTTTAATAATTTTCTTTTGATAGGAAATTTTTAAAAAATTTTCTTTTTATAGGAAATTTTTCAAAAATTTTCTTTTTATAGGAAATTTTTCAAAAGTTTACTTTTTATAGGAAATTTTACAAAAATTTGCTTTTTATAAGAAATTTTTCAAAAACTTACTTTTTATAGGAAAATTTACAAAAATTTAATTTAATATTTGAAAATTTTCCTAATTTTTCAAAAATTTACTTTTTATAGGAAATTTTTCATAAATTTAATTCTTTTATAAAATTTTTCAAAAATTTACTTTTATAGGAAATTTTTCAAAAATTTACTTTTTATAGGAAATTTTTCAAAAATTTACTTTTTATAGGAATTTTTTTTAATTTACTTTTTGAAGGAAATTTTTCAAAAATTTACTTTTTATAGAAAATTTTTCAAGAATTTACTTTTTATAGGAAATTTTTCAAAAATTCACTTTTTATAGGAAATTTTTCAAAAATTTACTTTTTATAGGAAATTTTTCAAAAATTTACTTTTTATAGGAAATTTTTCAAAAGTTTACTTTTTATAGGAAATTTTTCAAAAATTTACTTTTTATAGGAAATTTTTTAAAAATTTTCTTTTTATAGGAAATTTTTCAAAAATTTTCTTTTTATAGGAAATTTTTCAAAAATTTGCTTTTTATAGGAAATTTTTCAAAAATTTGCCTTGTATAGGAAATTTTTCAAAAATTTGCCTTGTATTAGAAATTTTTCAAAAATTTGCCTTGTATAGGAAATTTTTCAAAAATTTGCCTTGTATAGGAAATTTTTCAAAAATTTGCCTTGTATAGGAAATTTTTCAAATATTCAATTTCTTATAGGAAATTTTTCATAAATTTAATTCTTATATAAAATTTTTCAAAAATTTACTTTTTATAGGAAATTTTTCAAAAATTTACTTTTTATAGGAAATTTTTCAAAAATTTACGTTTTATAGGAAATTTTTCAAAAATTTACTTTTTATAGGAAATTTTTCAAAAATTTACTTTTTATAGGAAATTTTTCAAAAATTTACTTTTTATAGGAAATTTTTCAAAAATTTACTTTTTATGGGAAATTTTTCAAAAATTTACTTTTTATAGGAAATTTTTCAAAAATTTACTTTTTATAGGAAATTTTTCAAAAATTTACTTTTTATAGGAAATTTTTCAAAAATTTACTTTTTATAGGAAATTTTTCAAAAATGTATTTTTTATAGGAAATTTTTCAAAAATTTTCCTTTTATAGGAAATTTTTCAAAAATTTTCTTTTTATAGGAAATTTTTCCAAAATTTTCTTTTTATAGGAAATTTTTGAAAAATTTTCTTTTTATAGGAAATTTTTCAAAAATTTTGTTTTTATAGGAAATTTTTCAAAAATTTGGTTTTTATAGGAAATTTTTCAAAAATTTACTTTAATAGGAAATTTTTCAAAAATTTACTTTTTATAGGAAATTTTTCAAAAATTTACTTTTTATAGGAAATTTTTCAAAAATTTACTTTTTATAGGAAATTTTTCAAAAATTTACTTTTTATAGGAAATTTTTCAAAAATTTACTTTTTATAGGAAATTTTTCAAAAATTTACTTTTTATAGGAAATTTTTAAAAAATTTACTTTTTATAGGAAATTTTTAAAAAATTGACTTTTTATAGGAAATTTTTCAAAAATTTTCATTTACTAGGAAATTTTTCAAAAATTTTCATTTTATAGGAAATTTTTTAAAATATTTTCTTTTTATAGAAAATTTTTAAAAATTTGCCTTTTATAGGAATTTTTTATATCTCAATTTTAAAAAAATGGACTCAATCCACTTTCAAAATAAGGTCTTCATATATATCTAGACAGGGACATTGATATACTGGGGTATATATTCGCGAAGTAACTGCCGCCTTTTTAAGTATCGAAAAAGAATCTAATAAAATAGGTCTAGTTATCAATGAATTAAAAATTAAACTGATGGTTTTTACAAGGAGACAATCCACCAGAATTGGACCACATCACAGAAGGAAATTGGGGCCAAACCCTATACATATTCATAGTTGTTTTTTTATTATTGTAGAACGAATTTATGAAATTAATTTTTCAAAATCAAATACATTTTATGTAAATGTGACAATTTTGTTTGAACAAGTGTAACAATTATAATTTAACATTTTATTTAACTGTTTTTTTTTTCTTTGTCACAAATTTCCATTGTTCTCTAATCAAGGTAATACGGATTTGTAAATTTATTGGCAAACTTTTAACGGAATAATTTATATCAAGTCAAGAATTATTAGTTTACAGTCAATCGAAAACATTCCCAAACATAACCCGTGCAAGTATTTCAGATAAAATTTGATAAATTGTTTTTGAAATCAGAAAAATAGCGAAAATGTAACAATAATGGGAGTATAAAGTGGAACTATTAAGATTTATTTGTTAAATAAAATTAAGTACAAAGATAAATTTAATTTATTGACACGAGTTTATATAGGTTTGACTTTTTAAAATGTTTGTAAAAATATTTTTTTTAATACACTGAAACAAATTGATTTATTAGATATCAAGATTTGGTAGGGCTCTTAATTTTTCTAATACGAACTCAAGTAGTTCTAATAATATACTAAAATTATCCATATAAATACATTAAAAGGGTAAAATGTATCAGATCTAGATATTTTGATATACAGCTCAATTTCTTGTGACGAAATAAAAACTGTAGTATCATGAAAATAGGTCAATGTACTAAAACAATTGGAGCCAATGTTCTAAAACATAGGAGCCATAAAAAAGTCTATTCTTATGTTTTAATGAAAACAATTCAAGTGTATTCTATGAGCAGTTTTAGTTCCTATAAACTAGTTCACTTTTATCTGTTCCATGTATCAGGTTTTCATGACACGAGATGTCCAAACTTTAGCTTTTAATTTTAAACATTGAAAACAATTTGAGTGTGGAAACAATCAGCAAAAGTTCCGTTTTATTTGTCATCTAGCGAATACAAAAAAAAAAAACAGCGCAAAAAAAACTGTCAATGGTTTATATTCAATGTTGTAGAAAATGGCATATCTGTAATAGCAGCTGATAAATCCGCATAAAAAACATCATTAGGGTAGTTTCAATCGTGCGACGAACTTTGTTTTTTGCGAATTTTTACTTACTTAAATGGCCTGTTAAGTTCAAAGCCCAAGCTTATTTCAGAATTCTCTTCGATTTAATATTCACATAATTTCCAATTTTGTATGCCAAGCTCTGAAAAATTTTCATTTGCTTGGTCTTTCCTCGGCGTATATATTTTCGTCTATTCGTGCATCATCAGCGAACGCAAGCGCTGTTTACTGCGTTTTAATATGTCAATTTTACACCCAAAACCGACCGGTTTCGGTTCGGTTTTTCAAATAAAACTATTTTGATTCAAGTTTGTAGTAAAATTTAGATAATTTTATTTAAACAAAGTATAGGGTATGTTTATTAAAGCTAATATTTATAATTTATACTAAAATTCAGGAAATTGATTCAGGTTTTTTATATCGGGTGTTTTTTATTGAGGTATAGAACTTTAAGTTGGCATCACTTTTTTAACTGGCGGCCATTTTGTCAGCTGTCAAGTGATTAATATTTAGTTTAGTTTGCCATTTCATCATGAACAGGTTGACAAAAGAACAACGCTTGCAAATCGTGCAAATTTATTTCGAAAATAATGGTTCA
The DNA here is from genome assembly GCA_933228675.1 of Stomorhina lunata. Classification (NCBI taxonomy): domain Eukaryota; kingdom Metazoa; phylum Arthropoda; class Insecta; order Diptera; family Rhiniidae; genus Stomorhina; species Stomorhina lunata. The sequence continues at coordinate 92,248,855 of OW121740.1, read as the reverse complement.
GTTCGCGAAGTTTACCGCAAGCTCCGTCCATTTTATGGTCGACATAATCGTCCATCAGAGCAATTAATTCGGTTAACCATGGATCGTTTTCGCACTACGTTTACTCTATGTGATAATACGCATCCGCAGCGACGTCGAACAGTGCGCACCGAAGAAACAATTGCCGCTGTTGAGCAAAGTGTTGAAGAGGACCCGAATGAATCGATTCGCCACCGTGCACAGCAATTGGAGCTTTGTCCATCAACTTTATGGAAGATTTTGCGCAAAGATCTTGGCTTGCGACCTTTCAAGATCCAGCTTGTGCAAGAATTAAAGCCGCGAGACCATGCAATGCGTCGTGATTTTGGTGTATGGGCCGAAAATGAGATTGATCTCGATGCTGATTTTCATCGCAAAATTTTGTTCAGTGATGAGGCTCATTTTTAGTTGAATGGATACATCAACAAGCAAAATTGCCGCATTTGGAGTGAAGAGAATCCACATGAGACCCTTGAGACGCCATTACATCCACAAAAACTGACTGTTTGGTGTGCTCTATGGGCTGGTGGAGTCATTGGGCCATACTTCTTCCGAAATAATGCTGGAGAGTAAGTTACCATAAATGGAGACCGGTATAGAGCCATGATAACCGACTATTTTGTTCCCCAATTGGATGGCATGAATGTAGATGAGTTGTGGTTCCAACAAGACGGCGCTACATGCCACACAGCGCACGTCACAATTGATTTATTGAAGGAAACATTCGATGAGCGCATAATTTCGCGGAATGGACCTGTCAATTGGCCACCAAGATCGTGCGATTTGACACCACTGGATTATTTTCTTTGGGGATATGTGAAGTCGCTCGTCTACGCCAACAAACCAGAAACGTTAGGGGACTTGGAAGCCAACATTCGTGGCGTTATTGCCAACATACGGCCCCATATGCTCGAAAAAATAGTTGAAAATTGGACCTGTAGAATTGGCTTTATTCGAGCCAGCCGCGGCGGCCACATGCCCGAAATCATATTTAAACATTAATGGCATAAAATTATCCTTCCAATAAAGCCAAATTGATGGACATTAAAACGATTTTCTTGTGTTTTATTTCAATTCGAAGTTCTATACCTCTAAAAAAACACCCATTATATGAGGGATTTCTTAAATAAGTCTTGTTTCTTTTAGAGAAACTGCAGAGCTCCTTTAGCTTGAATAATATTTGCATCCGAGCGACAAATTGCTTTAACAGTCATTTTTACATACAGCAGCAACAAATCTTGAAATTTACAATTTCAAAGTCGATAGAATGAAGGGAATCTAAGGTCGACAGCTTTTTTAAACTTTCTAAGAGCAAACTTAATTCACGATTAAGATGCTTTCTAACGCTTGTTTGTAAAATATTATTACGAACTGACGAATTTTTGAAATACCTTACGCCTCTAGGTTAAAATTTGAATGATTCAAAGTTTCATCGTCGCCATCTTCAAAATTGTCTTCGCTTTCGTCAGTTTCAAATTCTTCCACATCTGGATTTATAACTAATGTTTCAAAAAAAAAAAACCTCAAGATGAATTCTGTGTGCCATCCATAACTGAAGCATTGTTTGATTTGCAGATCCAAATTTGATATTGACTGCTGCTCCATCTATAGTACGTGCTACGAAGTTTGTATCAAGTGAAATATTAAACTCCATTAGCTTTTGTCTAATGGTTTCTTGCGTTTGCTTGGAATTACGCGTTCCAAAAATACGGCTGAGTCCCAGGTTATAAAATATACCGTCTTCCCCTTGCACTTGCCCATTCGTCCATTGTAAGCCTTTCGCTTTTTTTTCCTACGTCTGCTTCATTTCATATATAAATAACGTGCAAATTATAAGCTAATGTTATTTCAGAATAATACCAACAAAAAATTATGAAAAATAAATATCTAAATCCGCGGTTTTTTCTACGGTTTTCGGTTTTGAGGCATAAAAAACCTTGGTTTCGGTTAAAACCGAACTGCAAACCATAGTAGAAACCATCAGTTTTATTGTTGATTCATTGCCTACTAGACCAATTTTCATTGATTCCTCCTCAATACTTAAAAAAATCACAATCATCTAGCGGAATTTTCGTCCCATGATATCAATGTCAACGGCAAATGCAAGTAACATATGTTCCCTGTTGAAAATTGTTCTAGTTGTATTAACTGCAGCATCTTACAAAATTTTCTTTAACACAATCTTAAAGAGATCGCATGATGAACTATCGCCTTGCCTGAATTCCCTTTAGTTATGAAGCACTCCGTTTAGCTCTTACCTATTTTAACTGATGAGGTTGTATTAGTTAATGTCATTCTGCATAACCTTATAAGCTTCGTAGGAATGTCAAACTTAGACATTGCTTTAAACAACTTCGTTCGTATCGGGCTGTTGTGTCTATTTTTTTGTCTTGGGTCTTCTCTAGAATTTGACCGAGTGTGAAGATCTGGTTAAATTGTAAGGGCCGATGTTGAATGTGAACCACACCTAAACGCCAAGTTTTTTTCCGAATTTTATTTGACATTTCTCTATTTCAGACTTACTCAATTTGAACAACGTGCTAAAGTTATCCAAACTTATTATGAAAATGGGCGTTCAAATCAAAATGCATATCGTGCACTTCGTGATTTTTTTGGTCAATTTGATCGTCCAAATGTGCGTACAATCGCAAAAATCGTGGAAAAATTCGAGCAAACCGGGTCTGTAGAAGATGTGAGAACACCAGTGCATGCTCATACTGCAGAAAATATTGCTGCTGTTTGCGATAGTGTGGATGAAGAGCCGTCCACCTCAACTCATCGTGGTGCCCAACAATTGCACCTCTCACGCTCGTCATTGATGAACATTATGCATAAAGACTTGCGCTTACAAGGTGCAATTGGCTCAAAAACTAAAGCCTCTTGACCATTTCAAACGTCGTGAATGGGCAGAATTGTGACAAGAAATGGCAACAGTGGATGATCAATTTTCGAAGAAAATCATCTTCAGTGATAATGCACATTTTCACCTCAGTGGATTCGTAAATAAACAGAATGAGAATCCAAGAGTGATTGACACCGTTGGACTTTTTTCTTTGGGGTTTTTTGAAAGAAAAGGTGTACGTCGATAAGCCAGCAACAATTCAAGAGCTAAAGGATGAGATAATTCGGCACATTAACGGCATAGAACCTCCATTATACCTCAGGGTCATCGAAAATTTGGACCATCGGATGAAGGTGTGCCGCCGTGGTTGCGGCGCCCATTTGGCCGATATTTTGTTCCACACATAATTGAGTAATACCAATATATCATAATAAAATAAAATTACAATAATTTCCTAAATAGTTTGTGTTTTATTTAAAATCAACATCGGCCCTTGAAATTTAACCACCCGATACAATTAAAAGGAGTTTAATCTCCTTTTTGTGCACTGAATAAAGAACAGTAAGACTCCAATCATTGGGGATACGTTCTTCTTACCATATCGTTTTAATAAGCTGGAACATTAACCTTATCAACTAATCACCTTCGGCCTTAAAAGGCTCTGCTTGCAAACCGTTTGCTGCCGCTAGCTGTAAATTTTCCAGCCTTTGTCTTCTACGGCCCAATTCCACATCAAACACTTCATTGTTTTTTCGCCTATTCGTTTGTCTAAAAATAAGATTTGTCGGTGACCTTTATCCAACTTTGGCAGCGTCTATTGACTTAAAGTTGTCTGTTATGGTAATTCGTGTGGCTTTGATCCATGTAACATCTGTATTGTAAAATGTTTTATATCTAATTTTTATGTAGTGAATAACAGAGGCTCAATTTTTGCGAACAATGCCAAATCGAAAATTTACGGTCATCCGCAAATCAACGGATACAGTTTAGTATTTTCTTCACTCTACGTACGGGTGTTGATTATGGCGACAATGGCTTGTATGTTAGAAATTTTTTGTTCGAATTTCATAGCTTTTTCAACGAAATATTATGACACTAGGTCTCAAAGTTCAGTTTTGAAAATTTGAGCAAAATCGGACAATGTTCTATGGGGGCGCATCGACACGTTTAAGAGCCCATTTGTATGGGGAAAATGTGTTATGGTTTTAGTTTTTGAGAAATTTCAAACAAAAACAAGTAAGAGTGTTATATTCGGCTGTGCCGAATCTTATATACCCACCATCAAGTTGTGTTAAATTTAGAAACATATCTCATATATCTACAAGGGTGCAGCTTATTCAAAATGTGGACCAAAGCTGAAAAAATCGCTAAGCTAATTGGTATTGTTGGTAAAATCTTTGGACTAAATTCGGTTGCAATAGCTTTATAGCTCAATATTTAGAAATATCTTAGTGGTTTCCCCAGGATTTACTTTGATCAAAACTCGGTCTCGTAGCCGGGCATAGTTTTACATTAATAAGTTGTTAAATACTTTTCGTTGTGCTTAATATGTAGTTAGGCTAAACACGTAAGTAGTAATACGGCAGGTCCATATATTTCGCTAAGAGTTCCTAATGCATCCATCATATATAAAGTCTGGGCTGAGCATTGATTAATGCCTAACTAATTTCATAGGTGCAATCTTAATATAATGAATGTACCTCCAAATCTTTTTGATTGCAGATATAAAAAGGGGATATTATATAAATAAGAATTATAGCCAAATATTAACCGATTGTAACAAAATTTTACACACTGGCTGGCATATGTAGAGCTTATTCTTGCAAAATTTACTGGCCATAGCTATGATAGTCTATTATATAATAGCTTTTAACTGGCCTTTGCTAAAAATTTTGGTTTCCGTGAGTGTTTTTTATATGAAAGCTAAAGTCACATATGGACTGATTCCTATAAAATTTGACAAACTGATCAAAAATTGCACAAAACTTCCCATTTTAAATTTAATCGTCATAGCTATTACAATTGTATTTAATTTATTAGCATTAATGTGTTTCCCGGGGCGGGGTTCTATGGGTGCTATAACCAAATTTGAACCGATTTTGTCCATTTTCAACACACATCTTTTTCAAGATATCCAAAATAAATTTGTTAAATTTTGTCCCTCTAGCTCTTTTTGTTAAGGCGCTATCGTGCTTTTATCTGACGGACAGACGGACATAAACAGCCTTTTCTTTATATATTTTTGTGTTTCCATAAGTTTTTTATATGGGAGCTATGGCCAAATGGTGACCGATTATGACAAAATTTGTGCTTAATTTAGTCTTACTAGCTCTTGTAGTTAAGGAGCTATCATGATTTTATCTGACGGACATAAATCCCCTTTTCTTTTTGAATTTTTGTATTTTCGTAAGTTTTTTATATGGGAGCTAGGTCAAATGGTGACCGATTGCGACAAAATTTTGTACACTGGCATTGAAATAAGACTTTCTTGTGCCAAATTTAGTGATATGTTATACATTTAGACTTATTGGCATTTAAGTGTATTTTAGGTGAAATTTAGGCTGTTTTCGTAAGTTTTTTGTATGGGAGCTATGGCTAAATGTGAACCGATTTCGATGAAATTTTATATACTGCCTAGTGCTTATATAAAATTTCTAGATACCAAATTTTGTCATCATAACTGTTATAATTTGTCATTTATTAGCAAATAAGCGATTAGCCTAGACGAGGTTATACGGGAGCTATGGTCAAATGCTAACCGATTTTGCCCAATTTCAATACCAAAATTTTCTCATAGATAAATAGTGTTTTTGCTAAGTTTCAGTTAGCTAGCTCCTTTCGTTTAGTCGTTATGGTGATTTCAACAGACAGACGGACATCGCTCAATCGTCTTAGAATTTCATAGGGATTCAGAATATATATCGTTTTTGATTTTTGAGCCAATATTAAGGAAATTACAAACGGAATGACAATCTCAATAAATCTCAATAAATCTTTTTGATGATGAGTATAATAAATATTTTTTACAAGAAAAATTGGAATATTAAAGACAACCAACACAGCAACATTGAGGCCCTATGCTCCATTGGGAGTCAAGGATAACAGAAGAAGAAGAACACAGCATTATATCAAATAGTCAAAGATAAAAATCCATGAAGCCGTTTTGAAGTTGTTGCAATTTTCCCCCGAAAATTCATGTTCCTGAAAATGCGCTTAAGGATATGCACTAACATTTTTTTGTAAATTAAGAAACTTTAAAGTTAGACATAATTAATTATGGAAAACGATACATTTTTCACGGGTCGATTTCAGAAATAATTTTTTAATTTTTTGAAAATTTTGTTCAGAATAAAACTCAAAAAAGTTTGAGTCGATATCTTAGCCGTTTCGCAGTACTTGTGATTTAAAATCGTCGAATTTTGCGATATATATGTTTTTTTAATTCCAGTTGGCTTATTAGATGGACCTATAGCAACTGTCTATGTCGACCACACATCAAATTCTGCCTGGGTTCGAGCCCCACTCACGCGACTTTTATTTCTGTATTCATTAAATTCTATTAAAATTACCACAGCATACTTCGCGGTACCGAACAGGCCGTCAATAAAAATAATAAAAAAGTGGAAAAATAATAAAAGTGTAAAAAAATCTTGAATAATGCGTCAAACTAACACCAGGGGCCAAATTACCGCATTCGATATCGATCGAAATCGAAATCGATCGAAAAATTTCAGTAATCAGTAAAATTTACTGATTACTGAAAATAATTTCAGTAATCAGTAAATTTTACTGAATACTGAAAAAAAATCAGTAATACTGATTATTGAATGCAGTATCCGGTGGTTTTGATTCTATAATTAAAAAAGCAAGAACTAAACTACACAACAAATGAACATATTTTGAAAAGTGCAAGGCCGTGACTATATGGGTCCTATTCTACTATCGAATTGTAGTAAAACCCTATACTCAGTTTGTCTAGTTTAGTGACCGTTTTTTTTATGGGCTACCAAAGTTTCCCAATATTAGCATGATGCCAAAAAATCTGTTTTTCCCAAATAGCTAATCAGCACTTAAAAATATCGCTTAACTATGTTGGGAAAAATGAAGCCAAGAGCATGTAAAATATTTCTTAATAAAATTTTATGATGTCTTTTTTAAAAATGTTTAAGAAAAAATTTTTTTATGATAACCTTTTGGAAATCCTGATTTTTCACACGCTATAGTTTGTAAAATTATAGCCATCGTAAAACTAAACAACTTTTGTGAACACACCAGCATAATCTGAACGTGCTTAGATACCAAAAAAGGTCATAAACTCCATTGTGCAAACAAACAGAGTTCCCAAGTTCGATCCCCGGCCACACCAGTATTAGCCTATGCTAAAGTTTTCTAACTAATGCATTTGCCGTTAGGAATCGGAGTTAAAACGTAGCTCCCTTTCAATGAGTCTAAAAATAGAATCGGATGCAACTCATTGTCTGAGAGAAGTACCCCTTGTTCCAATTGTAATGTCGTGGGAATTTTCTATGTATGTACTCTAGTCCCTAATTTTCTGCAATTGGTAAGTACTTACCTCCAATGACGTCACCATGTTAATGTAACGATTTAAACAGCTAATGAGTAAGTAGTTATTATTCAGTATTTTAGCTGTTTATCTTATAACTTGGTAATCAAAAGTTTTGCTGGGTTATTTACTCCCTATTTGTAATTTAATAAGGCAAGTACCATAGATAGGCTTTTTGTAGTACCATTACTTACTAAGTGCTTGTCTACAATGACATTTCTGTGTTAAAATAAAAAAGTTTTTTTTTTTATTTTTGCTGAAAAACTTTAAATACTGCAATATAATCATTAAGCAGTAAAATATACTGATTACTGAATTTGTTTGCAGTTATCAGTAAAATTTACTGAATACTGAATTTTTTTCAGTTATCAGTAAAATTTACTGAATACTGAAATTTTTTTTCAGTAATCAGTAAAATTTACTGAATACTGAACATTTTTTTCAGTAATCAGTAAATTTTACTGATTACTGAAATTTTTCTTCAGTAATCAGTAAAATTTACTGAATACTGAAAAAAGTTTTCAGTATTCAGTAAAATTTACTGAATACTGATTTATTTTTTCAGTAATCAGTAAAATTTACTGAATAATGATTTTTTGTTTCAGTAATCAGTAAACGTTTACTGATTACTGAAACGCTTAATGCAGTAAAATAGTAATGCAGTATGCCCATATATGGGCACAAGTGACGCAAAATTTCGATCGTTTCTAAATGTAACTTTCAAATCAACTGCACAAAAACGTAACTTTAGGATCTACTGAAATTAAGACCGAAAATTAACATTTTCACAAAATTCTTTGTTCTCTCATTTGTTTGCTGAACAAATTTTTCAAAAATCTTTCTAAAGTATACATTTTTGTAGCATATCCGTCACTAAAACGTAAGTTGCCAAATGTGCAACTTACCAATTTTGGAAAAATTTTAAAATTCATATTCTTGAAATCTATTAACGTTTGCTATTAATTAAAATCACAACTTACGAGTATGTTAATTTTTAACGAAATTTAAAAATTTAAACTAAGTATTCGGCCCGATCACTGAATGTCTTTCCAATGTACGAATGTTGTACATTTTTGGTGGGCGTGGCTCTTTCATATACTAATTTAGGAAATTGTAATTATATTTTAAATCAAAGTTTTATTTAGAAAGTCTCTGCCCTAATGTAAATAAAATATTTAGACTATTTTAAAAATACAATATGTACTTGAATTTGATATCCGATAGTTTGATATTTATTGTTATTTTTGTTTGTACTGTCTTGTTCTATTGCAGTTAGTTCCCTCTTTTTGTCATATGGAAGTGTTATTTATTTTATTTATTTTTTTATATTAAATGCCTTTTAGTTAATTTAAAATAAAATGTTTGTGCTGGCAAAAATGTTTGTTTTTGCCAATTACTTTTTGTTTGTTCAAACAGCTGAGGGGAAAATCTAAAAAAATATATAAATATTTATTTAAAATAAAACAAAATCTGGTCACGATCACTTATGCCACGATATTTGTATAATTATATAAGTATGTTTTAAAAGAAAAAAAACTTAAAACATACATTGTAACCTGAGATATTAGTTATAGATACATTTATTATATAAAAAACTTAAGCAAAACTGCAGTTTAATGCACTTGCACTTCTATTTTACTCTACTCAGATTAATTGAAAATGTCAAACTAATTCCGTTTAAGTCTCAACGGTTTTGATTTTAAATAAAGCAAATTGAACAGTTGGAGTGTGGAAAATATTATTATTAAATTTTTCTATTGTGTTTTATTTTAAATACATTAAATAAATATTTTTTTTTTTATGTTAAATGTGGACTCATTAGCACCTTAGGCTAATTTATTATTCGTTCCATTCTTTGTTAAATTTTCTCGCTGTCATTTGGCCATTAAATACGTCAGGATTTAATTTAAAAACAAATATCTACAATAATTGAGACTTTATCACGATTGAAAGACATAAATTCCAAATGCTGTAAAATTAATTATTATTTCAAATCTATATTTAAAATCTATTACAAAAATCTACTTGTTCAATTTATTTTCGCTTTATTTAATTTTTAATAAATATTCTTAAATTACGTAAGTATTTTATCATATTAATTCCTTAACAAAGTTATTATTTATAACCTTTGCTTATGGAAATTTTTTAATTACTTATAGGGAATAATTAAATGTTGGATAAATATTTAATTGAAGTACCTGTTGGTTTGAAGTATGTACCTAAATTAATGATCTTAGAAATATTTAAATATTAAAATAATTTTCAAACTTTTTAAACTTTTACAACTAGAGTAATTCGAAATAAAATATTTAATAATGGAAGATATTACACTGCTTTGCATAACTATAATGACATACATTTTAAGGTAACAATAAAAGCTTTAAATTTTGGGCTATCGACATTACATGCATGCATACGTTTTTTTAGAATCGATATTTCATCTTTCATATAAACTTCTAATTCAAAAATGGCAAGCAAAAAGAAATCAAGACAAATCAGTTACACTAGTCGGAATATTTATTTTGACATACCAGTTGCTTTTCTTCCTTTTTATTTCTGGTCCTATGAAATTAAAAAGTAAATTTAAAACAGTGAAAAAAATTGTAGTTTATTATAAAATAAAAGACCTTCCATATTTTCAATGTTTTATATATTTTTTTAAATTGAAATTAAAAAAGGAAATTTCTGGATGTGGCATAAGTATTTTGACATGTTTTTACAGAGCGTATTTAGAAAAACTGGGAGCTTCCAGGTCAACAACAATTAATAATAGTTATTTAAATAAATCAAAAATGTATCTGCCTTTAGCATTTACAACTTTTTAGAGGTGGTTCGGAACAGAATCCACCAAGAACTGTAGAAACTTCATTGAAACCTCTTTCCAAGCATTTGCGACCTCAATGACCGTTTTATCTTTTGTTCTTGTCAAATCCGCAGATCTGTTTTGCTTTTTGTTTGACTACACATTTCCTATTACATTAAAATTTGCACTTTGGGGAAGCCAATCTAGAGTTTGAACACCAGCCTCTGTTAGAAATTTTGTGATCATTTTGCTCTTATGACATGGAGCGTTATCCTGTTGGAAAATGAATGCTTCTCCGATCAATCTATGCATATTCATTCAATACTCTTAAATACTGAAGATGGCTCATGGAACCGTCAACAGGAACCATGTTCGCCTACTTGTAGATGTTCCATAACGATGGTAGCACACTAAGAAGATTCTTTTCAGATCCAGAAAGTGTTTCACATATCACTGGCGTACATAAATGATATATTGGAAGCAATAACTAGCGGACACCGCAGCCTACAACGATGAAATTTTGCATAAAAAAATTTTCGAAAACCGTCGACTCCTTGGGGTACCTGCCTTGGGCCCCAAATTTTTACCTATTTTTCTTCTCAATGTAAATACAAGTCGCAATTCAAAACAGAATTTGGTGAAATTCAACAAAAATTAATTTGAAAAAGAGGTGTACTAATTTTGGTTAAAATTTGTCTACACCTTGGGGTTCTTGCCTTGGATCCCCATTTTTTACTAATTTTTCTTTTCAATGTACAAGTCGCAGTTCTCAACAGAATTTGACGAAATTTAACTCACGTCTATTAACTAGTTTAGAAAAGAGCTTTATTAATTTTGGTTGAAATTAGACCACTCTCTTGGACCCCCATTTTCAACCTATTTTTCTTTTTGATGTACAATTCGCAATTCTTTACAGAATTTGATGAAATTCGGCACACGTCTATAAATTAACCTAAGAAAAAGGTCTACTAATTTTAGTTGAAATCAATTGCCTTGGACCCCCATTTTTCACCAGTTTTTTTGTTTGCAATGTATAACCCGCAAATTTGTGAACCAGTGGTATAGCAGGTTGTGAAGCAGTGGTATAGCAGGTTAGCCATCCGCCTAGCAAACCAGAGGTCCCAAGTTCGATCCCTTGCCAGACCCACTTGAAAAAAATAAATTTTCAAAAAAGCGGCGGTTCACTTCATAACTCAGCTAGTCACTGGTTATTAAGTACAAGGCTATGAAAAACTTCTCTAACTAATGCATTTGCCGTTCGGTGCCGGAGTTAAAAAGTAGGTCTTTTTCAATGAGTCTTAAAATAGATGCAGCTCATTGTCTGAGAGAAGTACCACTTGTTCCAATCGGAATGTTGTCGTGGAAATTATTATTATTATTATTATTATTATTATTATTATTATTATTATTATTATTATTATTATTATTATTATTATTATTATTATTATTATTATTATTATTATTATTATTATTAGGTGTAAAAGACGCCATGAAAAGTAATTGGAGTGATATAAATAACGCCAAATAAAAAAGGGCTCACAGTGTGTAGCGTCCGTCACAGAAATAAAGGTTTTTTTTTTTAATTTGACTAGTGCAATTTTTCTTTTTTCTCCAATTGAACTTGGTTCGTAAAGAGAACTTATAGTATGCTTTACATTAGGCTAAAAATATATAGATGTATATATAGCATTTTACAGAATAATATGTATGGGAAAGTGTGTAGCGTCTGTCACAGTATATATTTTTTACAAAATGATATTTATTAAATTCAATATTTACGAACACATAAGTGTCTTATTCATAAAGCACTAACACTGTCTATATCCACAGATAGAATGTAAGATATTAGGTGTTAAAAAAATATACAGTGGGGCAAATGTGATGCTTTTGAAATTTGATTTTTTTTTTTGATTTTTGGGAGACTCTAACATCTAGCCTCAGCATTCTTGGGACGAAAAATATGATGTAAAAAGTGTAAAACTTTATATAAGTATATGTTTGTAGACGTTTTGCGAAATATTAAATTGTGCCCACAAATCGCATTTTCAACCATGAACATGAAGACGAAGGAGATGATATTCGAGAACAAATAACTCCATTATTTTTACTGATTTACGAACCCTTAAAAAAAGTATGAAATTAGCATTTTTCCTAATAAAAAACGTGCAAGTAAAAACTGTATCGTCCGTCACGTAGCGTCCGCAACAGTTCATTTGTGGATTTTTGGTGAAATTGGAAACTTTAAAATATTTTATAAAAGCGGTTTTGTAATCCTCTGAATTTGCTCTATCTTCAATGTATTAACAATTTTTTTTATTACTATGACCGTTTTGATGAAAATTACAGAAACACGTGATGAAAAAAAGTCACTTGCATTTTTTGTAGCGTCCGTCACAGCCCTTTAAAAGCGAATATCTTTTTCCTCCAAAGTAAGTATATAAATAAACAAATAAAATTCGTACAAATGTATCGTCCGTCACGCAGGATTTGCCCATATACATATATTTTTAAACAAATAGTATTGATTTTTTATAAATTTTCTGTTTGATTTTTATAATTTCAAAACGTAGTTTTTTAAATCGATAGAACCAAAACTTTTTAAATCATTCGGGCGGTCAGAAACGCGAATTAATGAACAGATGACTCAGGCCATCGAATTATGACTTCAAGTACTAATTATTCCCCTATAATTGTTACGTTTCGATGAGAACGTCTAAAAATAATATACACGATATTATTTATTAAGTTTCATAAATTTAGAAGTTTATATCTTTTAATAAAAATTATGTGAAATGATCTTACTTAATTATTTTTACTGTAAACCTAGCTTTACCTTTATATTTTAAGCATTTTAAAGAGTATTTTTTTTAATGAAAATAACTAATGTAATTATTTTCATCTTTTAATATTTTTAATATCGCAAAATAATAAATTTTTAAGAGAAGCAAAATGTTCTTGCCATGTTAACATGATATCTCATTTGTCAGAATGAATAGTTTAGCTTTCGTTAAGTTTGACAAGTAAATAATTAATTAACATTTGCGATGCTTATCCGCGTGACAATTAATAACAAAGTACCTGGTAGACCGAGCCTTGCTCGGAGCTTTATGATAAGCATTTTGAGGAAAATTTTAAAGTTTTTATATATTTTATATTATAAAGTGCTAAAATAAATTTAGAGGAAAGACATTGTAGAAATATTCAGTTAATTTTGAATTATTTGATTTATTTTGTCCGACCAACACATAGTTTGCATAGTTTACAGTTTAACTCATTTTGAATAATTTTGGAAATTATTCATATCAACAGAAACCTCTGTCGACTCATGCGCAACAACTTTGCTAAAGATTATAGTCTGATCAAATGCACAGTTTACGATTTAATTCATTTTGAGTAGTTTTCTGTGGCGCCACCTGTCGGACTTTGCTTATTCCAATTCATAAACCTTCTTCGGCTTATCCGTAACAACTTTGCTGAAGATTATAGCATGATTAAACGTACAGCATACGATTAAATTGACTTTGAGTAAATTTCAGTAGCGCCACCTGTCGAAATTTCTTCATACCAACTAAGAAACCTTCGTCGGCTCATGTGCAACAACTTTGCTAAAGATTATAGCATGATTAAATGTACAGCATACGATTAAATTGACTTTGAGTAAATTTCAGTAGCGCCACCTGTCGGAAATTATTCATACCAACTAAAAAGCCTTCGCGGCTCATGCGCTACAACTTTGCTAAAGATCATAGCATGATCAGTTTACGATTTAAATAATTTTTAGTAATTTTCAGTGGCGCCATCTGTCGGAAATTAGTCTTATCAACTTTAAAACCTTCGCCGGCTTATCCGCAACATCTTCGCTAAAGAGCATAACAATCAAATTCACAGTTTACTATTCTATAAAGAACATACATACAGACAAACATTCATTTGTTTAATAGGTATAACATTACTAATTTTTCCCCCTTTTTATTCCCTAATTTCTAAAAGTTCCATATGTATATTTGGTACTTTTTTGGTGCCAATTGAATTCGGTACATTTTTTTAAAACGCATTTAACATAATGTATAATGTTCCTATTCATATTACTTTGGAGATGTTAAGTTATCATTTTATCCCTTTTTTACCCATTTTGGCTCCAAAATCAAAAAAGTACCAAATACGTGTTTCATGTTTTTTTTACATCTATTGATTGCAGTACCAAGTTTCTTTCTATATTCTTTAGTTTAAAATATAAGAGTGGGTTAAAAAGGTGCCAAAAAAACTATTTTCACCCTTTTTTACCCCCTATCGGACATAGTTTCAAAAAAGTACCAAACACCTGTCCGCTTATTTTCAAAGCTGTTAAAAACGTAATTTTAATTTTGTTTCTATACCTATTACTTTAGGAGACATAGCGTTTTCGATTTTTTCCCCTTTTTACCCGTTTTTACCCTCTTAGAGGTAAAAGTTCCAAAAGTCCCTTCTTCTTCGACCTATACATCAAAAAAGATACCCACTGTCCAAATTTTATCAAAATCGTTAGAGCCGTTTTCGAGATAGCCATTCTATATATATATATATATATATATATATGTATACGATTCCTTAAATCATGCTTTAAAAGTTCTTAAATATGTATTAACAATAGCAGTTTCCATTGGCAATTTTTATAAAATTAATTATTCAAGTGTAATTCCAGATTTGAAATAAAAATATAAAATCTCTAAAACTTTGTTCAATAAGAGTAACAACCGTTACCACTAAAAATCGGTTACCAATTTAATTCAAAATACTATTAGGTACAATTATTGAGCTACAGACACAGGTAAAATACCATTAAACTTGGAAAAAACTAATTTGCTACTAAAATGTCGCTTTTGGCGTTGGTAATAACCTCTCTTAATTTACATTGAGTTTTTTCGCTTTTAAGAGTTCTTGTAGATGGGATATCACTCCTTTTCTTGTATTTGTATAAATGTCAATCTTTCAAACCTAGCCAAGCGCCAGTCTTCTAGAACATCAAGGGAAATAGGATGGGGTAGACCGAATAGATTTGATCTCAATGCCTTAAAATTCAAAGTTGTACATTAACATATAAACGTATGATGGTCAATGCTGGCGTAGGCAGCCCATACCACCAGTAGCCGAAGACTTTTTGTAATTTTCGTAAATATCGCGATCATTAATGATACTAGTGATTTGTTAAAGAAAATGCAAAAACAAAATATACAAAAAATAAAATCAAATTTATAGCAACAAAATATACGGTTTGAGAGAACAAAGAAATGTAATCTCGAACATTGTTGCCACGACACTGTTGGTTTTGCAAAACTTGTTTTGAAATAAATGTATCCGAATTGGGAATATTTTTCGAAACAGAAATAAATTATAACACAGTACGACAGTGGTTGGTACACATGAGAAATGTTAACAGAATATGAAAATAGGCTTAAAAAAATAAAATACGTGTCTCGGCTTTTTGCTGTAGCACCTCAGAATTTTAAGAAAATCGAATCGTGGAGGTTCACTTGTAACGTAATACTATTATAAAAAGTTCTATAAAAATAGAATGGGTGAACCGATTTAAATGCTTGAGAAAGTTTTAAAAAGGGAAATTCAATTTGGGTTTGTAGATGGCGCTTTAATTTTCATGTAAAATTAAAAAATATCCAAAAATGTAATGTAATTCAATGTAATGTAAATGTAATGTAAAAATACAAAAATGAATATGATATCTTAACTATTAATTTTTTCTAATTGCAGAATTGTATTTTTAATGAATATTTTTGGATATTTTTAATAAAAAACAAATCCAAATTTAATTCCCTTTTCAAAACTGACTCAGTCATTTAAATGGTTCACACATTCTATTTTTATAGAACTTTTTATAATAGTATTACGTTACAAGTGAACCTCCCAGGTCCCTCGAATCTTTTAAGTCGATTTTCTTAAAATTCTGACGTGCTAAAGCAAAACGCCGAGACACGTATTTTATTATTTTAAGCCTATTTTCATATTCTGTTAATATTACTCATGTGTACTCAAAAAAATTTTATTTTGTCGTACTGTGTAATATTAAACAATTTTAGTTTTTTTTATATTTTTTAGATAAAAATATTTTTTACACATTTTCGATAAAAAAATTTTTTATAAGAAAATTTTTGATAAAAATGTTTTTTTCTGGAAAATTTTTAGATAAAAATAATTTTTTATGGAAAATTTTTAATAAAAATATTTTTCTGTGAAACTTTTTGATAAAAATATTTTTCGATTGATGGTCGTGGGTTCGAGTCGGGCTCAGGTTCATGTCATAAATTATTTTTTTAATTTATGATTTTTAAATTAGATGAATAAATTTTAGGAATACTGAAAAAACTATGTGACACTTAGCAGTGTGGAATGCTGCATTTTCTGTCCCGCTACGGACTTCATCAGCACACTGTGTCACCAACTGTTAGATGCCAGTAGTTAAGATCATCTATTTAACTGAATTCTTAAGCGAAATTGAAAACGAGAATTATATTAACACTCATTTCTATTTCACCTATGACCATATGATCGATTCAGTTAGACGAACTTATCCACCATAGTTTTTTCCTTTATGTTTTGTATTCCTATCCTTTATTAATCTACATTTACTTTGTACTTTAACCAACTATCAGCTGGTAATGAAGACAAAGATTTTTTTGTTTTGACAAGTTTCTGTTTATTCTTTTACGTTAATGCAAATTTGAATTTAGTATCAACTTGAAAGAGTTAATGAAAACATGTAAATCGCGGTGCCCATGCAATTTAATTGAAAGAAATTAATTTTAGTTGAACCAGAATTTATGTTGATGGTCGGTCGTGGGTTCGAGTCGGGCTCAGGTTCATGTCATAAATTATTTTTTTAATTTATGATTTTTAAATTAGATGAATAAATTTTAGGAATACTGAAAAAACTATGTGACACTTAGCAGTGTGGAATGCTGCATTTTCTGTCCCGCTACGGACTTCATCAGCACACTGTGTCACCAACTGTTAGATGCCAGTAGTTAAGATCATCTATTTAACTGAATTCTTAAGCGAAATTGAAAACGAGAATTATATTAACACTCATTTCTATTTCACCTATGACCATATGATCGATTCAGTTAGACGAACTTATCCACCATAGTTTTTTCCTTTATGTTTTGTATTCCTATCCTTTATTAATCTACATTTACTTTGTACTTTAACCAACTATCAGCTGGTAATGAAGACAAAGATTTTTTTGTTTTGACAAGTTTCTGTTTATTCTTTTACGTTAATGCAAATTTGAATTTAGTATCAACTTGAAAGAGTTAATGAAAACATGTAAATCGCGGTGCCCATGCAATTTAATTGAAAGAAATTAATTTTAGTTGAACCAGAATTTATGTTGATGGTCGTGGGTTCGAGTCGGGCTCAGGTTCATGTCATAAATTATTTTTTTAATTTATGATTTTTAAATTAGATGAATAAATTTTAGGAATACTGAAAAAACTATGTGACACTTAGCAGTGTGGAATGCTGCATTTTCTGTCCCGCTACGGACTTCATCAGCACACTGTGTCACCAACTGTTAGATGCCAGTAGTTAAGATCATCTATTTAACTGAATTCTTAAGCGAAATTGAAAACGAGAATTATATTAACACTCATTTCTATTTCACCTATGACCATATGATCGATTCAGTTAGACGAACTTATCCACCATAGTTTTTTCCTTTATGTTTTGTATTCCTATCCTTTATTAATCTACATTTACTTTGTACTTTAACCAACTATCAGCTGGTAATGAAGACAAAGATTTTTTTGTTTTGACAAGTTTCTGTTTATTCTTTTACGTTAATGCAAATTTGAATTTAGTATCAACTTGAAAGAGTTAATGAAAACATGTAAATCGCGGTGCCCATGCAATTTAATTGAAAGAAATTAATTTTAGTTGAACCAGAATTTATGTTGATGGTCGTGGGTTCGAGTCGGGCTCAGGTTCATGTCATAAATTATTTTTTTAATTTATGATTTTTAAATTAGATGAATAAATTTTAGGAATACTGAAAAAACTATGTGACACTTAGCAGTGTGGAATGCTGCATTTTCTGTCCCGCTACGGACTTCATCAGCACACTGTGTCACCAACTGTTAGATGCCAGTAGTTAAGATCATCTATTTAACTGAATTCTTAAGCGAAATTGAAAACGAGAATTATATTAACACTCATTTCTATTTCACCTATGACCATATGATCGATTCAGTTAGACGAACTTATCCACCATAGTTTTTTCCTTTATGTTTTGTATTCCTATCCTTTATTAATCTACATTTACTTTGTACTTTAACCAACTATCAGCTGGTAATGAAGACAAAGATTTTTTTGTTTTGACAAGTTTCTGTTTATTCTTTTACGTTAATGCAAATTTGAATTTAGTATCAACTTGAAAGAGTTAATGAAAACATGTAAATCGCGGTGCCCATGCAATTTAATTGAAAGAAATTAATTTTAGTTGAACCAGAATTTATGTTGATGGTCGTGGGTTCGAGTCGGGCTCAGGTTCATGTCATAAATTATTTTTTTAATTTATGATTTTTAAATTAGATGAATAAATTTTAGGAATACTGAAAAAACTATGTGACACTTAGCAGTGTGGAATGCTGCATTTTCTGTCCCGCTACGGACTTCATCAGCACACTGTGTCACCAACTGTTAGATGCCAGTAGTTAAGATCATCTATTTAACTGAATTCTTAAGCGAAATTGAAAACGAGAATTATATTAACACTCATTTCTATTTCACCTATGACCATATGATCGATTCAGTTAGACGAACTTATCCACCATAGTTTTTTCCTTTATGTTTTGTATTCCTATCCTTTATTAATCTACATTTACTTTGTACTTTAACCAACTATCAGCTGGTAATGAAGACAAAGATTTTTTTGTTTTGACAAGTTTCTGTTTATTCTTTTACGTTAATGCAAATTTGAATTTAGTATCAACTTGAAAGAGTTAATGAAAACATGTAAATCGCGGTGCCCATGCAATTTAATTGAAAGAAATTAATTTTAGTTGAACCAGAATTTATGTTGATGGTCGTGGGTTCGAGTCGGGCTCAGGTTCATGTCATAAATTATTTTTTTAATTTATGATTTTTAAATTAGATGAATAAATTTTAGGAATACTGAAAAAACTATGTGACACTTAGCAGTGTGGAATGCTGCATTTTCTGTCCCGCTACGGACTTCATCAGCACACTGTGTCACCAACTGTTAGATGCCAGTAGTTAAGATCATCTATTTAACTGAATTCTTAAGCGAAATTGAAAACGAGAATTATATTAACACTCATTTCTATTTCACCTATGACCATATGATCGATTCAGTTAGACGAACTTATCCACCATAGTTTTTTCCTTTATGTTTTGTATTCCTATCCTTTATTAATCTACATTTACTTTGTACTTTAACCAACTATCAGCTGGTAATGAAGACAAAGATTTTTTTGTTTTGACAAGTTTCTGTTTATTCTTTTACGTTAATGCAAATTTGAATTTAGTATCAACTTGAAAGAGTTAATGAAAACATGTAAATCGCGGTGCCCATGCAATTTAATTGAAAGAAATTAATTTTAGTTGAACCAGAATTTATGTTGATGGTCGTGGGTTCGAGTCGGGCTCAGGTTCATGTCATAAATTATTTTTTTAATTTATGATTTTTAAATTAGATGAATAAATTTTAGGAATACTAAAATTTATTTTTAGGAATACTAAAATTTATTCATCTAATTTAAAAATCATAAATTAAAAAAATAATTTATGACATGAACCTGAGCCCGACTCGAACCCACGACCATCAACATAAATTCTGGTTCAACTAAAATTAATTTCTTTCAATTAAATTGCATGGGCACCGCGATTTACATGTTTTCATTAACTCTTTCAAGTTGATACTAAATTCAAATTTGCATTAACGTAAAAGAATAAACAGAAACTTGTCAAAACAAAAAAATCTTTGTCTTCATTACCAGCTGATAGTTGGTTAAAGTACAAAGTAAATGTAGATTAATAAAGGATAGGAATACAAAACATAAAGGAAAAAACTATGGTGGATAAGTTCGTCTAACTGAATCGATCATATGGTCATAGGTGAAATAGAAATGAGTGTTAATATAATTCTCGTTTTCAATTTCGCTTAAGAATTCAGTTAAATAGATGATCTTAACTACTGGCATCTAACAGTTGGTGACACAGTGTGCTGATGAAGTCCGTAGCGGGACAGAAAATGCAGCATTCCACACTGCTAAGTGTCACATAGTTTTTTCAGTATTCCTAAAATTTATTCATCTAATTTAAAAATCATAAATTAAAAAAATAATTTATGACATGAACCTGAGCCCGACTCGAACCCACGACCGACCATCAACATAAATTCTGGTTCAACTAAAATTAATTTCTTTCAATTAAATTGCATGGGCACCGCGATTTACATGTTTTCATTAACTCTTTCAAGTTGATACTAAATTCAAATTTGCATTAACGTAAAAGAATAAACAGAAACTTGTCAAAACAAAAAAATCTTTGTCTTCATTACCAGCTGATAGTTGGTTAAAGTACAAAGTAAATGTAGATTAATAAAGGATAGGAATACAAAACATAAAGGAAAAAACTATGGTGGATAAGTTCGTCTAACTGAATCGATCATATGGTCATAGGTGAAATAGAAATGAGTGTTAATATAATTCTCGTTTTCAATTTCGCTTAAGAATTCAGTTAAATAGATGATCTTAACTACTGGCATCTAACAGTTGGTGACACAGTGTGCTGATGAAGTCCGTAGCGGGACAGAAAATGCAGCATTCCACACTGCTAAGTGTCACATAGTTTTTTCAGTATTCCTAAAATTTATTCATCTAATTTAAAAATCATAAATTAAAAAAAATAATTTATGACATGAACCTGAGCCCGACTCGAACCCACGACCATCAACATAAATTCTGGTTCAACTAAAATTAATTTCTTTCAAAAATATTTTTCTACAAAAAAAAATTCAATAAAAATATTTTTCTATAGAAATTCGATAGACAGTTTTTCGACAAAAATATTTTTCTATCGAAAAATTTTCAATAAAAATATCTTTTATAGTAAAATTTTCGACAAAAAATTTTTCTGCAGAAAAAGTTTCAATAAGAATGTTTTTCTATAGAAAATTTTTTGATAAAATTATTTTTCCATAAAAAAAATTTCGATAAAAATATTTTTCTGTAGAAAATTTTTCAATCAAAATATTTTCCCATAGAAAAATTTTCGATAAAAATATTTTTCTGTACAGAAATTTTCAATAAAATATTTTTCTATAGACAAATTTTCGATAAAACCACTTTTATATAAAATAATTTTCGATAAAATTATTTTTCCATACAAATTTTCGATAAAGATATTTTTCTGTAGAAAAATGTTCCATAAGAATATTTTTCTATAAAAAGAAAAATCTTTGATACAAATGTTTTTCTATAGAAAAATTTTCGATAAAAATATTTTTCTGTTGAAAAATTTTCTATAAAATTTTTTTTCTACAAAAATATTTTTCTATGGAATATTTTTCTGTAAAAAATTTGTAATAAAAATATTTTCTTAAAAATGTTTGATAAAAAAATTTTCTATAGAAAAATTTCTGATAATAAAATTTTCTGTAAAAAAATTTTTGATAAAAATATTTTCTATAGAAAAATATTTAAAAAAAATGTAGCAGAAAACTTTTTCTTTTTGAAACATCATCAACTACACATTGACAAGAATACCTATAAAAGGTGTAAGACATACTTCTCTTTATATTTGTACCACCTATATCCGACCTAAAATAGAGTATAGACTGGTAATTTTTTAGTTAGTTTAAAGGGTGTGACTGTAGGGTAGTCAACTCTATTAATTACTTGAGCATGATCGCAATGTTCATGGTTTTTAACTGTTCTATTGATATTACAATGGTATGTGAATCACCGCGGTATAGCAGGTTAGTCATCCGTCTAGAATACCAGAGGTCCCAAGTACGATCCCCGACCAGACCCACTTGAAAAACCTAATTTTCAAAAAAAGCGGTTCACCTCATAACTCAGCTACTGGTATTAGGTTATATAAACTTCTGTAACTAATGCATTTGCCGTTCGCGGTCGAAGGTCCCTTTCAATAAGTCTAATAATAGAATCGGATGAGAGAAGTACCCCTTGCTCCAATTGGAATGTCGTGGGAATTATGTACGTATGTACTAACTTACTTAAATGGCCTAAAGTTAAAACCTATTTAGGTTAAAGGAAGATGATATTTTAGAGTTCCATGCGCCTCTATCTTGTGCACATATTCTCCAATTTCGTAAGCCAAGTTTTGAAAGATTTTCTTCTACTTTGTCTTCCCATCGAACGCAATGGTTCCCTGAGTTCTAATAAAATCAGGGAAAAACATTAACTTAATATACCCTTCCCACCTAAGGCGGCAATTATTCTGAAGGTTCAATATCTAGCAAATTATTACAGTAAAAACTACATTATGTTTATGATATTTTGATCACACTTAAATTGTGTCCTTGGTATTAACTTTTCATTATTTGTCCTCATATTAATTTATTGCTCATATTTCTTAATCCAATAAATCCTTTTAGAAACAAGTAAGAAAGCGCTATAGTCGGTCAAGCCGACCATACGATACCCTTCACCACTAAGGTCAAAGGCGTTATTTTTCCTGTATAAAGACAAATATTTGCTAAATTTTGCCATCATACAAACATTTTCTCAAAATGTATATATTCAACCTGTTTCCGTCATTTGGACTTATATGAGAGCTAGGGTCAAATGTGGACCGATTATCTCGAAATTTGGCAAATTGATTACAGTTGTTACAAATTATGCATGCAAAAAATAAACTCAAAATTTTCATTATCTTTAGATTTACGAGCGTTTTAGTGATTTTTTGTCTCATTTAGTGCGTTTTTGAAGAAGAGTTTGTATGGGAGCTATGGTCAAATGTGGACCGATTTCAACGAAATTTGGTACAGTGATTTAAGTTTACATAAGCAGTATATGTTTTAAATTTCATGAAAAAATATTGATATTTGTGGCCAATATAGCAATTCCGGGAAGTAGGACCTTTGGGAATAATGGACCGATTTTGACCAATTTCAATAGCCCATTATTAAAAAAATTATCTGTGCCAAATTTCATCAAATTATCTTTAGAATTGCGACCTGTAGTTTGATTACAAGGTTTACATGGGGGCCAGCCAGCCAGCCAGCCGTCCAGCCAGCCAGACGGACGGACGGACGGACGGACATCGCTAAATCGACTCAGAAAGTGATTCTAAGACTATTGGTATACTAAAAGGTGGGTCTAAGACAAATATTTCTATGCGTTACAAACATCAGCACAAACTTATAACACCCTTTCCACCTATGGTGGTGAAGGGTATAAAAATTCGTACGTTTCTTACACGCAATAAAATAGTATTTTCTTTAAAGTTCATTTCTACAACCAGTTATTAATTTAACAATTGGTAAAATTCCGTGACTCATGTGAGAAGTTCGTACGTAAGTATATAAAAAAAATGTATCAAGATATATTATAATACAGATGAACGTATTTAAAATGAGTACAATAATAAATAAATATCAAACAAAACAGTTTTTTGCCCTAAATTCATAAAAAATTCAGATTTATAATAAAAAAATTTTAAATATTTAATTACTGGAATATTTTTTTTTCTTTTTCAAAAAATAAATTTTACAAAAAACCCGTTCCACAGTCATTGGTATAACGTATAAGAATTATTGCTACATTCGATCTTGTCTGAGATTAGGCACAGGATTTTTAATTTTTGCCCATAAAAAAACCACAAAGCTGGGAATTTTTTTTGGATGTGGTTTCCAATTTTTATGTTATTTCTAAAAATTGTTGTAGGATAACTATTTTTGTTTTATTTTTTCGGTTTTGTATGTATTTTTAAACCAAAACCTGTTAAATAAATGCATCGGAATATTTTTGAATTATTATAAGAAAAACAAAACAAATGAAAGCAGACGAAAAGAATACAAAATTTTTCAAATTTATGCAAAAATTATTAAAATCTTTGCCATCAAAATTATTTAAGTCAGCTGATTAATGAATATTTTGCGGTTTTTTGTTTTGGTTATTATATTTTATTTGATGTTTATGTCTTTCAGATCGATCACCTGTTACAGTATGACGCGATTAACTACCCCCTCCTAATATGGGAATAATTGTCACTATTTATTGTTTAAGTTAATTAAATATTATTTTTATAATTATTTACTTGAAATTTTAAAAAGTTTTTCGATAGAAGTTTTTGAAAAGGTATTTAATTGTGACGTACTGTAGATAATTTTCAATTAATAGTAGCACCTACAAACATGTTTTTATAATGGGCTTAAATAAATATTATTAACAAATAAATAATAATTTTAATTTATTTGTTTAGAAATCTTCTCGCTGGTGCTTAACTAATGTTCACATTAAACAAATATTTTAAGAGATGAATGTAAAAACTACAAATAATTAAAAATAGGGTTTAATCAAATAATAAAACAAATTTTCTATGAAGTTAAGTTACTAATCCAAAAACAGTATTAGAACAGAACTAGAACAGAACTAGAACAGAATTAGAACAGAACTAGAACAGAACTAGAACAGAACTAGAACAGAACTAGAACAGAACTAGAACAGAACTAGAACAGAACTAGAACAGAACTAGAACAGAACTAGAACAGAACTAGAACAGAACTAGAACAGAACTAGAACAGAACTAGAACAGAACTAGAACAGAACTAGAACAGAACTAGAACAGAACTAGAACAGAACTAGAACAGAACTAGAACAGAACTAGAACAGAACTAGAACAGAACTAGAACAGAACTAGAACAGAACTAGAACAGAACTAGAACAGAACTAGAACAGAACTAGAACAGAACTAGAACAGAACTAGAACAGAACTAGAACAGAACTAGAACAGAACTAGAACAGAACTAGAACAGAACTAGAACAGAACTAGAACAGAACTAGAACAGAACTAGAACAGAACTAGAACAGAACTAGAACAGAACTAGAACAGAACTAGAACAGAACTAGAACAGAACTAGAACAGAACTAGAACAGAACTAGAACAGAACTAGAACAGAACTAGAACAGAACTAGAACAGAACTAGAACAGAACTAGAACAGAACTAGAACAGAACTAGAACAGAACTAGAACAGAACTAGAACAGAACTAGAACAGAACTAGAACAGAACTAGAACAGAACTAGAACAGAACTAGAACAGAACTAGAACAGAACTAGAACAGAACTAGAACAGAACTAGAACAGAACTAGAACAGAACTAGAACAGAACTAGAACAGAACTAGAACAGAACTAGAACAGAACTAGAACAGAACTAGAACAGAACTAGAACAGAACTAGAACAGAACTAGAACAGAACTAGAACAGAACTAGAACAGAACTAGAACAGAACTAGAACAGAACTAGAACAGAACTAGAACAGAACTAGAACAGAACTAGAACAGAACTAGAACAGAACTAGAACAGAACTAGAACAGAACTAGAACAGAACTAGAACAGAACTAGAACAGAACTAGAACAGAACTAGAACAGAACTAGAACAGAACTAGAACAGAACTAGAACAGAACTAGAACAGAACTAGAACAGAACTAGAACAGCACTAGAACAGAACTAGAACAGAACTAGAACAGAACTAGAACAGAACTAGAACAGAACTAGAACAGAACTAGAACAGAACTAGAACAGAACTAGAACAGAACTAGAACAGAACTAGAACAGAACTAGAACAGAACTAGAACAGAACTAGAACAGAACTAGAACAGAACTAGAACAGAACTAGAACAGAACTAGAACAGAACTAGAACAGAACTAGAACAGAACTAGAACAGAACTAGAACAGAACTAGAACAGAACTAGAACAGAACTAGAACAGAACTAGAACAGAACTAGAACAGAACTAGAACAGAACTAGAACAGAACTAGAACAGAACTAGAACAGAACTAGAACAGAACTAGAACAGAACTAGAACAGAACTAGAACAGAACTAGAACAGAACTAGAACAGAACTAGAACAGAACTAGAACAGAACTAGAACAGAACTAGAACAGAACTAGAACAGAACTAGAACAGAACTAGAACAGAACTAGAACAGAACTAGAACAGAACTAGAACAGAACTAGAACAGAACTAGAACAGAACTAGAACAGAACTAGAACAGAACTAGAACAGAACTAGAACAGAACTAGAACAGAACTAGAACAGAACTAGAACAGAACTAGAACAGAACTAGAACAGAACTAGAACAGAACTAGAACAGAACTAGAACAGAACTAGAACAGAACTAGAACAGAACTAGAACAGAAATAGAACAAGAACAGAACTTTTCACATGTGAGAAATTACTCAATGGGAGAAATTCAGAAACTAGGCACTGGATCAGGGATGGAAAATGGCATTCTTGATTTTGTACCAAATATAAGAACAAATTGTATTTTTTAGACCATGATGGTAACAGTTTTTATACAGAAGATATTGTGAACATATAGGCTTCAAAAATGTATATAATGAATCTTATTTGATCATTTTCGATCCGAAAATCGATTAAAATTTAACAATTGAAGTTTATATTAAAATTCCTTTTGACGAAGTTTCAGTAAAACATGGATTTCGAGTAATGAAAGTTGGTACTAATGCCTTTCAATTGAAAAAATCAAGTAATAAAAATAGCCTTTTAAGACTTATACCCACTTTTACAACACAAATTGAATAGAAATAAATTTAAATTATAGAATTTTTTATACAAATAAGAAAGTAATATAGTCGGGCTCGACCGATACTGTGGTACCCTAAACTACTATGGCCCGATGAACGATTTTCAACATATTTGGAAAAGAAAAATATCTTGCAGTATGATTTTTAGTGGAACAAATCCCAGAATTTCCAAAAAGTTTTGAAAAATTTCCAAAAATGGGTATTTTCACCTATTCATTTCACCTTTCACCTATTGGTGAAGGGTATACAAATAAATTAATATGTTTGTACTTTATCTATTTCGTATTATGAAGAAAAATTTAACCAAGTCTAGATTATATTATTTTTACCATGTTCTTTAGTCATTTTATTTAAATAAAATTGAATAAATCTCATTTAAGCTGAAGAAAATGTATTTTTGAGAAATAATTGCATTAATTTGTAATTTCCCAGTATAAGAAAAAAAAAATAGTATGAATAAGAAAAAAATTAATTGATGAATTAATTAGAACTTGCATATTTTACACAGAAGAAAGCATTTTTCATAAAAAGTGCGCATTGCATATGACAAATTAGCATTAAAATTCAGTGGAATAAATAAATTTGAATTTTAAATATTAATTTTTTTTATCAGATATGAAAATAGTATAATATTTTTTCATATGAAATAGTATAATTTCTTTGAAATAAAATATTATTTCAAAATAATTTAAGACACATTTGAGTTTGTTATTTGAAATTATTTCATTTTTAAATTTTTAATTGATGATAATTTGTTTATTTAATAAACTTTTAAAAATAAATAATTTTCACAGTTGGATGCTGAGTTTTTTTTAAACAAATTTGCAAAGCTCTGATATTTGTTAGAATTTTCTTGATTATTTCATTGAAATATATCATGTCGCGTGCCAACAAAGAAACCTCAACAAATGTCCAATTGTTTCGCCAATTATTCATTCATTCTGTCATCATTCCTTTCCATTCATTCATCCATCAGACAACAAATACATCAATCATTGTTTTGTTTTCATTTTAATAAATTTTTTTATTTTAATTTTAAAAAAATTATATCAAAAAGTGATCACAATTATCGTTAATTTGATTATTGTTATTGTTCATTTGGTTAAATAATAAAATGTTTATTTAATTTAATTTTTCACACTTTTCCTTTTGTTGTAAAATGTTTTGACGGCGTCAAAAATCCCCTGATGTCGTTTTGTTAGTAAATTATAATTGAAAATAAATATAAACAGAATTAATTGGCGCCAAAACTGCTGCCAGAGTGATCTGGTTGTGACATTTTTGAACATCTGATGTTCTACGAATACGACTATAATTCGTCATTAATTTGTTTACGTGTCTGGCTAGAAATTCAACAGAAAACAGACTAACTCATAGACCAACCGATCGATCGATCGACCGTCCAACCGTTTGAAAGACCAGACTTGTTGACAACGTATTTTAGAATTTGCGTGAGTAATTGAGATGTTGTTGCCCATTTTAACAACTAAATGATTAACGACTGTGTACATTAGATTCATTTTAATCTTTGATCATAGAACATTTGGGATCTAAAAGAACAACATTATTTTGAAACGTGCTAATAGGAAAATAAAATAAATATAAGTGCCCTACACAACAGTAACATAGGTATAGGTTTGTGTTTGCAACGCTCAAAAATACTTTAGATAATGTTGACGATCCACCTCACTGGTAATGAAAATAAACTTTTTAGATGCTATTTATTTTATTCCAACGATTTTCCAACTTCTTGATCCCGTCCGAAAAGAAATTTTGAAAAAGGTCTGCAAAATACTCCTCCGTGCCATCGACGGTGGCTCAGAATCAATTTTCATTGGCAAAAAAACCTATATTTTTTTCATGATATAGCTTCTTAAAATTTATATGCCATCAGAAAGGAAACATATCAAAACTAAGGTAGTATTTGTGAAATACTCGTAGTAGTGGCATGCTCCTAAAGGCAAAGGTAAAGGTAATTTTTAGTTAGAGTGTTATGTAATAAATTTGAAACCATTCGTAATATTTTAAATTTAATAGTGTATAACTTTAAACGGACAAAAAAGGAACAAAAATCGAACCCATATGTACAAAGATAGGCGAAAGAATTTTCTTTTAGCCTAAATATACTTTTGAATCCGCCCGTAGAACAGTTTTTTTATTTTAATAAAAATACTCAAAATTTTTAAATACAAAATTCTATAAATTGCCATAAATGCAAATTGCAGATAGCAAAACGTAGTACGGTGGGATGTTGGAAAAATAGAATGGAAATAAGTCCACAACTTCTTAGCCTTTGGGTGGATTTTAAAATAATTTCTTGTGCATGTAGTAGAAGTGAGCCTACATTTTATTGGTAGGGCACCTCAGACTCATAAATCACTTAAAAAGGTAAATACGAGGGCGGTTCGGAAACTCCTTAGTCTAGCACAAAAAGCGTGGTACAAACAGAAAAAAGTTAAGTGTTTTGGAAACTTCCATCTCTGCTATAAACACATGTTAAATTTTGTTTCGATCTGGTAACTCCTTCATATAGAAACAGTGTTCACAAAAGACGCATCCGCTATTTTTTTACAATGGAAAAATTAGAAATACGTGGTGTCATTAAATATTTACATAAAAAAGGTTTATCTGGACAAGGAATT
Organism: Stomorhina lunata; assembly: GCA_933228675.1. Taxonomy (NCBI): domain Eukaryota; kingdom Metazoa; phylum Arthropoda; class Insecta; order Diptera; family Rhiniidae; genus Stomorhina; species Stomorhina lunata. The sequence continues at coordinate 92,219,177 of OW121740.1, read as the reverse complement.
CATAATGATATGGCCAATGTGTTAGGTGAAAGTGTTCCTTCATATGCAACAGAAAAAAATTGTGTTGCGGAATTTAAACGTGGTCGAAGATGAACCACGTAGTGGACGTCCAAAAACAGCAACAACAACAGAAATTGTAGCCAAAGTGCATGATATGGTATTAAATGATTGACGAATAAAAGTGCGTGAAATAGCTAATATCATGGGCATCTCAAATGATCGAGTCCATTTCATTTTGCATGAAGAACTACAGATGAAAAAGCTTTCTGCAACATGGGTGCCGAATTTGCTAACAGTCGACCAAAAACGCATAAGAATGAACATTTCTCAAGCTTGTTTGGATCGTTTTAAGCGAAATAAAATGGATTTTAGGCATCGTTTAGTAACTGTTGATGAGACATATATCCACCACTATACTCCAGAGACAAAGGAACAATCCAAACAATGGACTGAATCTGGAGGAAGTGCCCCAAAGAAGGCAAAATAAAAAAAAATATTTTTGAAAAACTAACTATTCCCTTTCGTTGGCAGGCTAAGAAGTTTCCGAACCGCCCTCGTAAATTTCATTTCCCAACCGATTTGATGAATCATACTATATATACGTAGGTCAAGATCTATAAAAAACGTCGATACATGCCCTAATGAAAATACGGAATATCTTAATAAAAATATCTTAATAAAAATAGTGGCCAACCTAAGGATAAGAAAATATTATATTGTTGTGGCCTAAATTTGAGCCAAATCGGTTAAGAGGAAGTGGGTAAAAATGGGTTAGCACATTTGAAACTGAATTACAGATCGAAAATTAAACTTTAATTTATTTACAACCGCTGTATAGATCTTAACAAAACCTAAACTCGATAAAAGCTTTTGACTTAAAAAAGAACGACTAAAAAATGTTTATTAGTTTAAAAGTTACAAGGTTTTGGCCAATGAAAAACGATTCTGAACCACTGTGCTTCGATGATTTTTTCACTTCTTGAGTTGGATTTATTTTATTGATGATACATCTGTTAAGGTTTGGGCAAAAAGGTATATAATACAGCAATTGGAGGTGCAAGTTATTGATTTCAGTATTGTCTTGCAAAAACAATTTTTTTTCGCTTAATGTAAGGACCTGTAGCTTGGTTTTATTCCACAGAAGAAAATAACTTAATCTCGTACATATAGTTTAGGAGATCTCAGCATATTAAAAAAGCTTTACAAAATTCAGTGTTTTCGTTTTTCTTTGGAAAAAAAAACTTAGTTGGATAGGTTTTGCTCGGTGCTCCCACCACGTCTCTTCTTTAGATTGAGCGATCTTAACCTATCGTAGAACAAAGTTCGAAATTTTCGGAAAAAAGTCATGTACATTATTTCGCATAATTTAAGCAAAAAGTGTTACAGCCATTTAGGCTTAACTTAATTTCAACAATTAAATTTGTAGAGCTCTTTTTTGTGTTAACTAAAAGACGTGTGCCGAATTTTATCAAATTCTGTTCAGAATTGCGGCTTATACATTGAGAACAAAAATGAGTGAAAAAATTACAGTCGAAAGCAGGTATCTCAAAGAAGCAAGGGCTCTCAATTAAAATTTGTATAACTTTTTCTTCGATCAATTTTTTTAATTCATTCAAAAAATAGGTGAAAAAAGGGGCTCCAAGGCAGGTACTCCAAGGAGTCGACGAATTTCAACGAAAATCAGAGGACCTTTTTTTCATAAATTAATAGACGTGTGTTGAATTTCAACAAACTCTATTAAGAATTGCGACTTGACATTGAGAAGAAAAATAGGTACAAAAATGGGGGTGCAAGACAGGTACTCCAAGGAGTCGACTAATTTCTATCAACATTTGTGGAGCTCTTTTTTCAACTATTTAATAGACATGTGACGAATTTCATTAATATTCTGTTGAAAACTGATTGATTTGTACATTAAAAAGAAAAATATTTGAAAAAATGGGCGTCCAAGGCAAGTAATTCAAGGAGTCGACTAATTTCAACCAAAATTAGTTGAATGATGCTTCTTTGATGGTTGGCTTTTCTTTTTTCTTCGAAGGATGGTGGCAAACAAATTATTGTGTAAAATTAAGAACTCGCCCTGGGTTCTACTAATGGTACGTTTAAGACAGTTCCAGTTATACCGAAAAACAAACTTCGAAGATCTTCGAGGCCAAATGACTTTTGTTTGATTTCGCCCGTCTTGTTAGTCCCATAAAGTTGACTGCTGTTTACTTAAGTGCTCATATGAGTGGATCTACGTTTCGTCACCTGTCACTATATCACACGATTTTATTTGAAGTACCTCTATTGAAGATATGATGTAAACTGGATTAAGTCGAATAAACTACATGGATCTTCATGACGTTGGTTTAGTCTAGCCAAAATTCAGGGTCCCCGAAAATTTCGGATGCACTCTACCCATAGAAGCATTTGACAAGCTGGTGACATTGCTGAAAGAAAAAAAAATTATCCGCATAAACTCCAACCACCACCACCACTGTAGGTACCACTTTAATTTACATCGTGGATTCATACTGCTTTCATAGTAGCTCCATAACTACTACAGGAGGTTTAACTGACGACATATGATCTCGCGCATATCATTTAAAAAGATATGGAGATCAACGCATATTTCGCTTTTACATTTCAAGTGATGATATAAAACTTTATGGTACAGGGAATAATGAAGTCGTTCTTGATCGGCTACATTTTCTTATTTGTGTTCTTTTATCTTCATTTAAGAAATATAAACAAAACTGATCATTTATTTTCCTATTGACTTCTTTTCATTTTTTCTGTTAATTTATGAGCGGGTAGTCGGTTTTATTAAAATATCTAAATTAAAAAAAACCAAGTAACTCATCCATAACTTTTAAATATTTTAATTTAAACATTTATTTAAATATTCAGTCTAGAACCAATAATAAATAAATAACAAAAACTTTCCATCTCTGAGATAAAAAGTAAATATATATTTATTAAGAACACTTTAGCACTTTCAACTACTGGTTTTTCTGAATAATTTTAAGAACTGAACTTGAACTTCGTTCATTTGAGATACGATTAATCTGATTTGTGGTTTAAGCAAGATAAATAACAAAGAATGAAAATTCTGGGTTTTTTCTTATATCACTTTTTACTCTCCACTAAAGCCAATATATGGAGTTCGAGTTGGTTAGAACCACGAACAAAATTTATGTATTTAAATTTTTGTTATGGTAGTCAAATAATTTAAAGGCTACAATTTCTCGACATCTCCCCCAATATTTTTTCGGCATGTATGTATGTACATACTAGGATTATGGGTAGTATGTAGTACCTTAATACGAACAGAAATTCGCAGATTTCCTTCTTGTGATCGTTAATTAAGCACTGAGTGTAACCACAAACTGATTGACTAACTTAAAAAAAAAGTATTAAAAACTTCAGCATCTCTAATTGCATGTGAATGACTTGAAAATATTTACACACGAGTATCAACAAAGCGAAAATGATTTTTGTTTATTACAAACAAAAATTAAAGAAAACTTAACAAATGGCTGAAGCGTAATGACAACCATAATCCTGATATGAATCTGTTATAAAGGGTCTTTTATAATCTTTTAACTAAAATGAAAAAATTCTCGACATTTTTATCCGTTTGAGAGTGCTCCGTCAGGGCGATTTTAGTAGTTGTAGCTTAATAAAATCAGCTTTAAAAAAACATTATTTGCAGTTGTTTGCTTAGTTTCGCTTTTGTTGTTTTTTGGATCGAAAAATTATTACAAAGCAGAGATGTAAAAGGGAAGTTAAATTGTAGGGAAATGGTACTTTCCAGAGGATAGAAAGTACCAACTTACATATAAGGGTATTTTTTTATAAAAGGTCGATCGATATAAGTCCAATTTTTTTCATTCTACAAAACTACTTGATACAACTATTAAAGTGAAACGATTGTTGGAGTATACAGTGGCTGATGAATTTTGGATTTTATGTAATTTGTTTTTGATTAATTCATTTAAAATAATACATTTTTCTTAAAGTAATTCATCAAGTTTTGAAAATAATTATATTCAAATGGCCCCCACACTCGGAGACACATGTTAGACATTTTATCAAAAGTTATTATTACTGACTCTTAAGCGTAAAAGCGGCGCACTATGGTATTTCTGCTGCAAAAAAGCCATTTTTTGACCACCGCTTTTAAAAAATCTAATGATATGAAAAAGGTATTGAAATGTGCTAAAAGTGATGACATTTTTTTTATCAAACTCAGTAGCTCATACATCAATATTGTTTCACAACTTTAATCTTGATGTCGATTTTATTATGACACAGACTGTACTTTTAGTCTGCAGAAGTAACTTAATTTCGTGTATAGTTTGGGAGATATCAAGAAATCAAAAAAGCTCTACTAAATTCAGTGTTTTCGTTTTTTTTTTTGACAAAAACTAAGTTGGCTCCGTGCTCCTACCATAAGCACGTAAATGGTGAAGGTCTCTTCTTTAGATTGAGCCGAAAAAATTTAACGAAATCTACCGATAGTAGAACAAAGTTCAAAATTTAAGCTAAGTTAAGCATAAAGTGTTGCAGTCGTTTAGGCTTAAATATTTATTTATTTGAATTGCAATGCAAAGCTAATTTATATTATAATTTTTTTCGGAACTGGGTGACGAAGTCCATATGTCCGGTGTAGTGTAACACACCAGAGTCTCTGGTGGGAATCGAACCAACAACCTCCGCACAAGTAGTCTAGCACACTACTCCCACGACTACTGAGGCACCCAAGGCTTAAATATATCAGAAAGTATAAATGCCTTGAGCAATTTGAATTTTAGAGATATACACTTAGAAGTCGGAGGAGGCAATCCCGCTCTTAGAGTTTCTTTCATACAATCTTCCTGATTTGTTGAGTTATCTACAGAACGAGGTAACAGTCATATGCAGAGCAGTCAAATGCTCAGATACCACGGAATTTATAGAGGTATAAAACATTTAAATGGAATAAAACTATGTTGAATTATTTAAATTTACACAAATTTTACGTCGATTAATCAACTGTGGCTCGAGCTGCCACAATTCATGTTGAAATACCAAACTAAACATAAAACACATGACAGCTGACAAAGTGATCGTCAGTTAAAAGGTGTTTCTCGCATTATTTTTAGGTTTTATTCTTCTGTAATATCTTACCCAGGAATGCTGGGCACCTCTCAATTAGATCGCATAAATCTTTCTTTATTGCTGATAACCTTGCCAATTTTGGTGCTTTCCTTAGCTTAGATAAAGTTGACCAGTATGTATGTTTACTGCTGCCGATTTGCAAATAGAAAATATATTTCTCTATATGTCTTCTCTAGCCATTTCAATCTCAACTCTATGGATTGCATACCAGAAGCCATGGTTGTTCTTAAAGCTCCTTATTTGAAAAGCTCTTTTATATTTTTCCAATATAAACTTTTATTGTAGCATCTGGGTTGCTCGAACAGTAGTCTGAAAATCTTTGTACTCTACTTTAAAGGAATCATTTATAAGACCCAAGTGGCTCTGTCCTTTGTAGTCGCCCGCCTTCTTCTTCTTCTGTTATCCTGGAGGTTGATATAGCTTTCGCATTCCATATTTAATGCACAATCTCGCTGATCTTTAAACATCACATAAAAACATCTCGGCTGAAATATCAGCATTGCATGGGGCCTTGTATCGTTCTCCACTTCTTGTATTGTTGTCAGAAATTCCGATGGTCTCATTATGTGCTTCCATCAGTGGTATTAATCCGATAGGATTGTTTAATGTTGACTTGAAGTGTTCTATCCATCATATTAATAGTTTATCTGAATTTGAAAGAAGGGTACCACTACCACTTAGTATGGGACTGTTAGTGTAAGTAGGTTTGCCACACCATGCCCTTGCTGTAATGTATAAGGGTTCATGTCGCCTTTACTTGCAGCTGATTCAGCTTGATTTGCATGTTCGTCTATTCACACTCTCTTGTCCCAAGGTCTTTCTTGCAGACCTTTTTATACCCTTCACCAATAGGTGAAAGGGTATTATAAGTTTGTGATTCCGTTTGTAATTTTTTTATTAGTGATTGTAGACCCCATAAAAATTATACCGATCTACTCAGAATCAGGAGGAAAATCGATTAAGCGATGTCCGTCTGTCTGTCTGTCTGTCTGTCTGTCTGTCTGTCTGTCTGTCTGTCTGTCTGTCTGTCTGTCTGTCTGTCTGTCCGTCTGTCTGTCTGTCTGTTGAAATCAAGTTTCTGAAGCCCCTGGAGGATGGACTTACATAAATTATATATCAGATTTTAGGAAATTCTCCCGCAATGAACGCTATTAAATTTCATTAAAATCGGTTTATAAACACCGAAAATATCGAAAAAAATACCAAAAATTAGACGAAAATTTTAAAATTTTTGATTGAAACACACTTTTAAATAACAAGAGAAAAAAGATACTCCTGGTGTACATGTGATAATATGTTATATATCAGATTGTAGGAAATATTTTCCCAAAGCACTCTGTAAAATTTTATCAAAATCGGTCCATAAACAACTGAGATATCGCTAAAACACTGAATTTGATGTATCGCAAATTGCCCAAAGTACACATTAGAGAATGTTTGTTGAAAAAATTAAATGCAGAAATAGGAAAAACTATCCTCCTTTAGCACGGACCTACATAAATTTTATATCAGATTTTAGGAAATTCCCCCACCAAGCACGTTATTAAATTTTATCAAAAGCGGTCCATAAACAATTGAGATATCGCCATAACACTACATTTGATGTACAGCAAATTGCCCAAAGTACGTGTCTAAGAAATTTTGTTTACATTTTGTAAGTATTGTTTCAGCGATATCTCAGGTGTTTATGGACCGATTGTGATGAAATTTGACATCGTTCTTTATGGGAGGATTTTCTAAAATCTGATATATATACTCCACAAATCTGATTATGAATACCATTCAAATTATACCGATCAACTCAGAATCGATTTCACGACCTCCGTCCGTCTGTTTGTTTGCCCGTCCGTCCGTCTGTTTGTTTGTCCGTCCGTCTACATGTCCGTCCGTCTACCTGTCTGTCCTTTTTTCTGTTGTAGTCAAGTTTTTGGAGCTCCTGTTTTGTCGATATCTCAGATGTTTATTTTGATGAAGTTTAATAGCGTCCTTCGCAATGGATTATCTAAATCCTGATGCATTCTGTAATTTGTGGTAGATATAATTTAGCGTTTAAGCGATGGTATTTTGATCGACAATGTTGAAATTCAGGGTGGGACAATTCAGGAGCTCCACAAATCTGGTTTTAGCAGACAGACACACTGCATTTATCTTAATTTTGTGTCTGACTTTTGAACATTATGATAACATTTGAGAATGTATTATATATCAAATTATAGGTAATCTTCCAAGGAAGTACAAAAATGCAGCTAATTACATGATATCCGTTCAAAACCTACATATGTATGTAAGTATCTCACATATCAACAAAAATTTAAATTTTTTAATTGCAATTGGGAGAAATCCGTTCACGTTTGACAATTGATCCCGTATAACTTCGCCTAAGGCAATCTCTTAGTAGCTAATAAATGACAAATTATAATAGATACGATGATGACATTTAGTATAAAGACGTTGTACAATATTGATATTCAGGACAATAGCGCCTAAAATAAACTTTCTAGAGGGACAGCATTTGACAAAAGTATTTCTGATCTCTTGAAAAGTTCGATATTGAAAATTGGCGAGCTCTATTCACATTTAGTGAAATCTCCCATATAAACCCGACCGGAAATCGATTTAATGCTGATAAATTAAATCATATTAAAATTGCACAAAGAACTAGAGCAAAACTTTCCAAACATCCATCGGACAGATCGAAAGAACTATACATCTCAAATATTATTGATGAAGTGTTCATTTTAATTAATTAACTTCAAATTAATAAGTAAACTTTTCCGACAAAGCTGATAACCATCCATTCAAAAGCTATATATTTCACGTATGTATCTAAAACTAAGAGTGTATACCCTATAATTTTAAGGCTTGTATACATTGACAATCATTGTTAAAGCTTTGACCTAAATCAGTCCGCTAACTTCAGAGTTTTACATAACTAATCAAGAACTTTTACTAGTTGGATAATTCGTACGAATTAAAGTGCACAACCCTCACTGGGCACAGCGTTTTTGGGTTGCATGTCAGAATACTTAAACTTCATCAAATCGATGTGCTATTGCAATTCTAAGGGCATCTACATTTTGAAGCATCTTTTCTGCATGGTTTATCTGGTCTATCGAACTTTATTAAATGTTCGTAAAATATGTGTCTATTTTATTTCGAAGCTACTGGCTGGCTTAAATATGCATTCTCTACTTGTAGTCTATTAATCATTATCTTTCACAAAGGGACCACTTTAGAACCCAAGTGAAGCTTCCCTAGACATCAGCCACCTGCCCAACCTAACCTTTGGGTGCATAACTATTCTAGATGATGACGCCACCGAAAAGGTTTTCGTTTTCCGACTCTTAATTTTAAAGACTCTTTGCGTATAATACTAGTATAACCAAATATTGCTACGAATTACATTAAGTACTTTTGGAACACCATTGGTGAAGGGTATCCAAGATTCGGCAAAGCCGAATATACCACTCTTACTTGTTATTCTGTTGGATAGGTTACGGTGAGTTGTATGAAGCACTTAATTTAAATTTGTATTTTTTTAAGTTTTACGTTGTTCAACCAGTTCCCATATTGCTTGGGTGAGCCACATTTTCCTTTTATGACCTTTTAATCCAAATTTTTGTTAATTAACCTTATAGTACGTTTGAGTGACACTTCCAAAAAATTATTTAATACTAGTGTCATTTTTGTTTTTAACATCTGGAAGACGATTCGTTATTAAAGTATCGATGTATATGCAAAGCTTTCCATCCAACTGCTTAGTGCATCGTAAAATTGTTCTTCATCTTTTTTAGATTGATTTAATAATTATCGTCATTATCAATTATAATTATTATCAGTTTTGTCTTAAGTTTAATTGCTATTAGCCTCTTACTGATAGGATACCATACTAATATGTCCTTAGCTATTCTATTAGATATCAAGAAACCCACACCCCTATTTTGCTAATCGCCATCCGGGTGAACTCAGTATTTTCGTTACGTGCCACCCCTAGTCCTATGCATCTTGCTTCTTGTACCGCCAACATAAAATAACGCAATATTTCATGCCTTAGCTGATCTAATTCCAACCCCCCTCACATTAGACTTGGCCTAGAATCCAACACGGGTTGTTTAACGCATATTCAACTAGGTTGATCAGGTTACCAGGATGTTTAGAGTAGGAATTTGATATACTTCTTACTTGGTAGCTGGAGACGTCAGACAACAACTGCATCACATTACATAGTCGTCCGTCTGGTTAGCCCAACCAAGGCATAACAAGTTACTTACTTAAATGGACTATATTTTCAACCTGTTAAGGTCAAAGGCCATGCTCTTCAATATTCTGCTCTATTCTCCAATTTCGTAGGCTAAGCTTTCAAAGATTTTCTTGTATTTGGTTCTTCCATCAAAGTTTCGGACATCGACTTCTTATGTTAATTTGTCCGCTTTTATTATTCTAATTTTAGCTTTTTCATTGCAATTGTTTTTTCCAGACGTAACTGGAGTTACAGGATTATTAGCCCGACGTTCTAAACCATATATTTATAGTTCTCATGGAAGAACTCGCGGCAGTTGTTAGCTCACTTCTTTAACGGGTGTTAAGATAGCTTACCAGGTGATATCACGGGAAGGTCAGTGTCCACAGTTGAGATGAGGGATACCAAGATGAGTCTGGGCTTACCAAATTAAGACCAATCAGAACCGTTGCTTTGTATCCAACATCCCCTACATCACTCATAACAAGTAAGAGTGTAATATTTAGCTGTGACGAAACTTTTATATCCCCATTTCGCCCATTTTCAATACACAACTTTTTGAAGATATCGATTTCGCCCAATTTTAATACCATAGTTTTCCAAGAAATGAGTAATATTTTTTGCTAAGTTTTGGTGAGAACTTCATAAGGACTCAGAATATCGTCGTGCGGAAGTTTATGTGCTCTATCCGCCATTTTAAACATTTTCAGTTATTGATGTCACTTTAAGTTTTCGACCCTAAATTTTTCAAATCTGCAACCCGTTTCGGCTATCTCGTCCAGTTTCTGAGATTTTGTTGTAACAGCTATAATATTGATAAAATCGCAGAAGTGTCAGTCCTTGGTGGGAATCCCAAGATTTTCGAGTCGTTCCGGTACGAAGAACCGACTGGGGTGGGAACGGCAGTTTCTAAAACAAATAGTGTCTGTTTTGTTCTATATCCTTCTAAATAGATTTTGTGTGCTTTTTTGGTCTATACGCCAAATAGATTTTAAAATTCTGTTGTAGTTTTTTAGAAAAATTAAGTTAAAACTTCAATATCGATTTTCTCAAAATGCTTTTTTGGCGTATAGAGCACATAAGCTCCCGCACAATGATATATTGGGTGTTTTTTTTTAGAGGTATAGAACTTCGATTTGAAAAAAAAACACAAGCAAATCGTTTTAATGTCCATCAATTTGGCTTTATTGGAAGGATAATTTTATGCCATTAATGTTTAAATATGATTTCGGGCATGTGGCCGCCGCGGCTGGCTCGAATAAAGCCAATTCTACAGGTCCAATTTTCAACTACTTTTTCGAGCATATGGAGCCGTATGTTGGCAATAACGCCACGAATGTTGATTTCCAAGTCCCCTAAAGTTTCTGGTTTGTTGGCGTAGACGAGCGACTTCACGCATCCCCAAAGAAAATAATCCAGTGGTGTCAAATCGCACGATCTTGGTGGCCAATTGACAGGTCCATTCCGCGAAATTATGCGCTCATCGAATGTTTCCTTCAATAAATCAATTGTGACGTGCGCTGTGTGGCATGTAGCGCCGTCTTGTTGGACCCACAACTCATCCACATTCATGCCATCCAATTGGAGAACAAAATAGACTCCACCAGCCCATAGAGCACACCAAACAGTCAGTTTTTGTGGATGTAATGGCGTCTCAAGGGTCTCATGTGGATTCTCTTCACTCCAAATGCGGCAATTTTGCTTGTTGACGTAGCCATTCAACCAAAAATGAGCCTCATCACTGAACAAAATTTTGCGATGAAAATCAGCATCGAGATCAATCTCATTTTCGGCCCATACACCAAAATCACGACGCATTGCATGGTCTCGCGGCTTTAATTCTTGCACAAGCTGGATCTTGTAAGGTCGCAAGCCAAGATCTTTGCGCAAAATCTTCCATAAAGTTGATGGACAAAGCTCCAATTGCTGTGCACGGTGGCGAATCGATTCATTCGGGTCCTCTTCAACACTTTGCTCTACAGCGGCAATTGTTTCTTCGGTGCGCACTGTTCGACGTCGCTGCGGATGCGTATATCACATTATCACATAGAGTAAACGTAGTGCGAAAACGATCCATGTTTAACCGAATTAATTGCTCTGATGGACGATTATGTCGACCATAAAATGGACGGAGCTTGCGGTAAACTTCGCGAACAGAACCATTATTTTCGAAATAAATTTGCACGATTTGCAAGCGTTGTTCTTTTGTCAACCTGTTCATGATGAAATGGCAAACCAAACTAAATATTAATCACTTGACAGCTGACAAAATGGCCGCCAGTTAAAAAAGTGATACCAACTTAAAGTTTTATACCTCAATAAAAAACACCCGATATTTCCCTTTTAGTCATTCCCCTAGCATACGAGAGGTCACTTAAAAAAATAAAATTAAAAAAAAAACGGTTCAATTCATAACTCAGCTAGGCACTGGTTATTGAGTATTAGGCTATGTAAAACTTCTCTAACTAATGCATTTGCCGTTCGGAGCCGAAGTTAAAATGTAGGTCGCTTTCATGAGTCTAAAAATAGAATCGGATGCAGCTCATTGTCTGAGAGAAGTACCCTATGTTCCAATCGGAAAGTCGTGGGAATTATGTATATATGTATGTTTTTCAGCAAATATTAAGGAAGTAACAAACGGAATGACAATATCAATATACCCCCATTCTTGTTGATGGTGGGTATACAAATATTCTACGTCTGATCTTATAATAAAATTTACATCTCTAAGTACTTTTCGGACTTCAATTGTACGCTCATACAAAAAAGTACTTCAAGATCATGGCGCAAAATCTCTATGCAAATATCTCTCACGATCGTGGGGAATAATATCAATAAGTATTGCCAATGTTTGGTTTGTGGTTTGTGAATGAGTGTATTCGGTTGGTATTTAAGCAAAAACAAAATTTTCCGTTTTAATAAATTCTCCTTTAGCGCATGCTCTTTGTGTTTTCTTTTATTTTTTTGTTAAAATGAAATTTAAAATTTGTTTTGGTTAGTTTTTGTTTAAATGCCGGCCTGCCTGCCTGCAAGTTCGTCTATCTCTGTGTGTGCTTTTGTTCCGTCACATTTCTACAGCGAGTGAAAAGTAATCGTGACCAGTCAGTTAAGACTCACTCGCGTATGTATGTACGTCGTAGACCAGACCACCACCACATTAAAGCGTCAGCCAGCAAAAAAGTATCTTTCAGTTGCAAATACAAAACTCGCCGGAAACCATACGAAAATATTCATTCTACAAAGTACAATTCTACATCTATAAGATACAAAAACAAAAAATTTTTAACAAAAAAAAAAAAATAAATTAAAATAAAAAGCGAAAAAATGTATTAAGCAGATATTGGCTAAAATACAAAAACAATGCAATATTTTTATTTTAAATAAAAAAAATCTGATTGTATGAGAATAATTTAAATTAAAAAATCAAATAAAAAAAAATTACGTTAAGAAAAAAAAAGTATATTTACTCGTATAAAACGTGACACTATATAATGTTGACAATCATTCAGTCACTCATTCATTCATTCAGCAAAAGTATCAAGCAACGTCCGTCGTTCTAAGAACCTCATTCTTTCAAGGATAATAAGGCCAAAGGATTAAAATATTTTATTCAAAAATAAACAAATTAAATGCAATTAAATGCAATTTAATACAAATTTGTAAAGTGTTTGTGAAATTAGCCAATTATTTTAAAAAGTATTAGAAATTTTTAATAAAAACTTTTTTTTTTGCTAAAAAATCGTCATTAAATTTTCATGCACGGCTGGTGCTCGACACGTTTAAAAAATTATTTTCTATTCGCAATTGTCCAAAAAATAAAAACAACAACAAATACTAAATAAATAAATTAAAATAAAAAATAAACAAAATCCCCAAAAGAGAAGACAAAATTGAACAATAAATAAAAAACTCTTAAATAAATAAAGAAAAAGACAAAAAAAGATAAACAAACTGACAAGATCTTTGTCTGTATCTTCAAAATACATCTGGCAATTATTTTTTCCAATTCTTGTGATTCTTGTCATCATCTTCAGTTTTCATTTGACCATAATTTATTGACGTTTTTATTGTTTTGCCAACAAATTTCTTATTTATTTGAAGACAAAAAAGAAAAAAAACCTAAACATATTAAGTATTTAGTGTTTAAATAAATTGTTAATAATTTTAATTAACGCAACGGAATAGTGTCGCATATTTTTCTTTTAATAATCAATCAACACCCCCGATCGTCATCATGGAGATTGAAAATCTTTCACAAATGTTAAAAAATAATCGCACATTCGCCGATAATGATGCGATTATGATCGAGAAAAGATATACGGTAAGTTAATGGCTTCTAGCGAAATATTTTTTTTCGAGATTTTTTAAAAAATACGCAAAATGCTTCTTAGAATTATCATAAACTAGGGACATAATTCGTAAATATTATCATAAAAAGTTGGGATTTGGAAGAAATAAATTAATTGGAATTTTCAAAGAAAACAAATAATTTTAAAGATTTATATTAGAAGATGTTAAAAAGTATGAATGAGTGACGGAAAACTAAAAAAAAAAACAATTTTGACCTTTGACCCAGGGAAAAAAGCGTTCAACTTTTATAATATTAGAAAAGACTGAGCAAAAATATTCATTATTACTTTATTATTGAACTTAGGTACAATTTAACAAGCACATTATCAAATTATGACCAAAACATTACATTTTCGCGAAATACTAAGATTTTAAATCGTAGGTACGGCGAAACGATTCAAAATATCGACACCATTTTTTCTGTGTTTTATTCTTTTATTTATTTTATGAACCTGAAACGATAATTAGTAACATTTGTTGAACAAAATTTTTAAAAAACCAACAAATGATTTTTGAAACTGATCTGAGAAAAAAGTAAAATTTTCTAATATGAAAAAAAAACTAAGTAAATTTCTAAAGTATTAATTTAGTTGTTTACAATCAAAGTAAAAAATCAAATTTTTGCCATGGGCACGATTTTCCTCCATCCGATTGGTCTCAAATATTCAAGGGATTATTTTTTTTAGCATTTCGTACAAATCTGGGGGTTAACTCAAAACGTATACCTTCAAGAAAATTTACGCATATACAATATTGGCACTCTACTATATAGTTTAAGCTTATTTCAATTTTTAAAACTTGCTTTAGCTTAAATTTTGAAGATTTGTTTCAAAACTCAACTATAATATATGTAAACGTTATCCGATTTTGATACACTGAGACTGCTATCAAAGCTTAATTTCTGCAGTTTTAAGTTTATTTAAAGAAATTATACATATAAATATATCCTAATTATAAACATGAGTTCAATTCCCCGTGAGCTTATTTTTCACGATAAATTAATTCCTTCTTCCCATTTTCGAAGTTTGTTTATAATAAGTGAGAAGGGAAAAGTGAAAAATTCCCACTTGAGAATTTATTGATAATAGGAGAACCGTCGTGGTATAGCATGTTAGTCATCCGCCTAGCATGCCAGAGGTCCCAAATTCGATCTCCGGTCAGACTTGAAAAAAATCAATTTTCAAAAAAGCGGTGGTTCACCTCATAACTCAGCTGGCCACTGGTTATTGAGTACAAGGCTATGTAAAACTTTTCTAACTAATGCATTTGCCATTCGGAGCCGGAATTAAAACGTAGGTCCCTTTCAATGAGACTAAAAATAGAATCGGATGCAGCTCATTGTCTGAGAGAAGTACCGCGTGTTCCTATTGAATTGTTGTCTAGGAATTATATTATATATAGGAGAACAGGGACATCTCAAAAAGCACGTCTCCATTTTCTTTAGTCTAACACCAGACATACAGCCATGTCACAGAACTCAATTCCGTTCGAAAGTGGAATGAATTTCGTATTTTGCTTCTATAGAAAAAGGCAAACGAAAATTTTTTTTCGGAATAAAACCACTTTCAAATTTTAAAGTTGAGTTGAATTTGTATCGGGTGTTTTTTATTGAGGTATAGAACTTTAAGTTGGCATCACTTTTTTAACTGGCGGCCATTTTGTCAGCTGTCAAGTGATTAATATTTAGTTTGGTTTGCCATTTCATCATGAACAGGTTGACAAAAGAACAACGCTTGCAAATCGTGCAAATTTATTTCGAAAATAATGGTTCAGTTCGCGAAGTTTACCGCAAGCTCCGTCCATTTTATGGTCGACATAATCGTCCATCAGAGCAATTAATTCGGTTAACCATGGATCGTTTTCGCACTACGTTTATGTGATAATACGCATCCGCAGCGACGTCGAACAGTGCGCACTGAAGAAACAATTGCCGCTGTAGAGCAAAGTGTTGAAGAGGACCCGAATGAATCGATTCGCCACCGTGCACAGCAATTGGAGCTTTGTCCATCAACTTTATGGAAGATTTTGCGCAAAGATCTTGGCTTGCGACCTTACAAGATCCAGCTTGTGCAAGAATTAAAGCCGCGAGACCATGCAATGCGTCGTGATTTTGGTGTATGGGCCGAAAATGAGATTGATCTCGATGCTGATTTTCATCGCAAAATTTTGTTCAGTGATGAGGCTCATTTTTGGTTGAATGGCTACGTCAACAAGCAAAATTGCCGCATTTGGAGTGAAGAGAATCCACAAAAACTGACTGTTTGGTGTGCTCTATGGGCTGGTGGAGTCATTGGGCCATACTTCTTCCGAAATAATGCTGGAGAGTCAGTTACCATAAGTGAAGACCGGTATAGAGCCATGATAACCGACTATTTTGTTCCCCAATTGGATGGTATGAATGTGGATGAGTTGTGGTTCCAACAAGACGGCGCTACATGCCACACTGCGCACGTCACAATTGATTTATTGAAGGAAACATTCGATGAGCGCATAATTTCGCGGAATGGACCTGTCAATTGGCCACCAAGATCGTGCGATTTGACACCACTGGATTATTTTCTTTGGGGATATGTGAAGTCGCTCGTCTACGCCAACAAACCAGAAACGTTAGGAGACTTGGAAGCCAACATTCGTGGCGTTATTGCCAACATACGGCCCCATATGCTCGAAAAAGTAGTTGAAAATTTGACCTGTAGAATTGGCTTTATTCGAGCCAGCCACGGCGGCCACATGCCCGAAATCATATTTAAACATTAATGGCATAAAATTATCCTTCCAATAAAGCCAAATTGATGGACATTAAAACGATTTTCTTGTGTTTTATTTCAATTCGAAGTTCTATACCTCTAAAAAAAACACCCATAATATTTTTGTTTGTTTCTCCAATATTTGAATAATTTCTTCATTTACTCAGTATTATTTGTTGAAACGAAGATAGAGTAACTGATTTCAATTAAAAAAACTGTGTTTTGAATCATTTAATTTTTTTCAGAATCTATAGAACCTAAAACCATTTCGATCGGAATTAAACTACGGAATGGTTTCAATTCTGAACGCAATTTGTGAAAAGCCTGATAGTTTCAACAACAACTTTTTAAAAGAAGAGATTCTGATTACTATTAAAAACACGTGCACAAAATATAGGATTTTTTATACCCACCAAAAACAATGGGGGTATATTGAGATCGTCATTGCGTTTGTGGCTTAATTCCTTTAGTACGTCAACTACTAAGCATAACACATCGTATGCAGTCTGGGTTCGATCCCCGGTCACGGCAACATCAATTTCTGTAATTATTAATTTCAAATAAAGTTATTTTAAGCCTACAGCAGTCGATAGTAAAAAAAATTGGCTGTCGAACAAAAAATAATGCGTCTAAACAAAGACACGCAATTATAATGTCAAATAATATAAAGCTTTATCTTTCCTTTTCTTTATCTTTAACCTCTTTACTATTCCCATTCCCAAGAAGTTAAACTAATTTGTATGTACACTATATACAATTGTATTGCCAATATTTGCCTGAGTGCTACTTCTCGTAAAAATAAAATAATAATGACTCAGTCTATCTATTTGTACGTTAAAAACACGATAGAGTCTGGGCTATACATTTGACCATATTTCGGATATAAACTAATTACGGAAATAGCTTAAAAACCAAAAGCAATAGGGGGTTTCTGTCAGTCATTTGAATGCACGATAGCGTAATAACGAAACAAAATAGGGCAATCAAATTTATCATTTCTTGGAAAAGTTTAGTATTGAACATGTAAGAAATTGGTGCACATTTGATCAAAGAAACTGACGTGGCAGTCTGGCAGACACCAGAGTCTATCACGTTTTAAGAATTGTGAAAAATATATCACGTGAGTCACAGAGGGTTAAACAAACATTATGTTGACCATGTGAGTACAGAGAAAATTAGTTTTTTAACCCTTAAATCCGTTGTTAAATGTTGAAATCACTCCTAGTATAATGACCTAAGAAAAATAAAATTCACTAAAGATAATGACATTCGATCCACATTTGATACACACCATCTATGTATATATCTTTACTACCGAAATTCAAAATAGATAATATTTTAATGCCATATTAATATTACAAAATTTTTTTGGTAATCGCGTAATGTGTGACCATATGGGATCATAACAACCACTTTCGAAAATCTAAAGTTTAGAGCTATGGTATTGCTTCCATTAAAACCCTCTCTAAAAGTATAGAGCAAATTTTATCGAAATCGGTCACTCAAGTTTAGTCACTCACCCCCTAGGATTAAAGATAATGTAAAAATAATTCTACAATTTTTTTTTTACTTTCTACCACGCCTACAAATACCGCCCTTTTTGTATTTAGTTAACTGTGTCGCCATCTTTAGTCCGATCATAAAACTTTATATATGGGCTATATTTCTCTCTTTGATAGTTTTTTACTACCACATTAATTTCTAGTCATAATTTTTTAAAATTCCATTCGTTCCCACTCTAAACGAATCGAATCGAGTAAAAATCTAGTTTTGAAAAGTTTTGACTATTAATTGACGTAGTAGTAAAAAACTATCAAGGAGAGAAATGTAGCCCATACAGAGCCGCGATCATCGATATATAAAATGTTATGATAGGATCTAAAATGGCAACACAGTGTTTAAAATACTAAAAGGGCGGTATTTGTAGGCGTGGTAAGAAAATAAAAACAAAAATTATAATTGTTTTTATATTATATATAATCTAAGGGGGTAACTGACACAACTTTTTTTTTGTATGGAAGGCGAACCGCTCTGATGGCCAGGGCCAAATTCGAATTTGAACACAAATATTACATGGGCAGACATCGTTCAATTGAATCGGGAAGTAATTCAGACTCGATTGGTCAAAAAGTGATTAAAATGTTTAAAACTAGTTATTTTGTTAATTACACTAGCTCTTAAAATTTAACCTTTTGTGTTACATTTGATCTATACTATATTTTGTTATGCATTATGATCAATAGGAAATGCTGATCCATTGATTATATCATATCTTTAAAACGGTTTATTCGAAAAAATTTTAGGCGTTTTTTACAAAAATAGCTTAGCTTGAATATAATTTTGACTAGGGATGTGCGATTAATCGTTTATTCAAATACACAGATTAATCATATTTTTGTTTAACTAATTTCTCAATTAACTGTAATCTTCGATTATTCGTATTCCTAATTATTCGATTAATTTCCGGCAAATATCTCTTTTTTTTTGGCATGTTTGTCTATGTATATTTTTTTAACAAAATTATTCAAATTTGATTTTTCATAGCTATGGTTGATCAGAACTTGTGAATATTCGATTAATTGATTAGTTTTTTATTGATTAATCAACAAATTATTTTTTCGATTAGTCGCACATCCCTAATTTTGACTGTTGACTAGTGTCAACAACAACGATTTAGCCCGATATTTTATAAATGAATCTAGAAGATACGTCAATAAGTTAACAAACAAAAAAAAAAAAATAGGGGAATCTCCGAAATATCATATATTTTACCCTGTTAATTTCAGGTTATTTTTGACCGACTACTGTTATAATAGAATCTAAATTTACTAAATTTGTTAGTCATAAGATGCTAATACTAAATTTAATATTAATTTATGCTTTAGTTTCTAATTGATAATTGAATATTTAAATAAAATACAGGATTAATATAATTAGTCACTTGAAAAAATCTCTAGTAAAAAGTCCCGAATTTAGAATTAATGCAAATGATTTAGCCAAAAACCAACCATATTTTTGATGGCAAAAATGCAAGCAAAGTTTTTGGCCATAAATTTGTATGGCAAAAATGCAAACAACGTCTTTGGCGCTGCATACAAATTATATTTTATAAAATTATAAATTATGTGATAACTTTGTTAATTGACAGTAATTTCTAATTTACATACATACGTACTATAATATTTGAAATTCAAAATGTCTTTTAAAATACACATGCCTTGTCTTATCAAAAGAACCTTAATTAAATGTTTAAAAATTTTAAAATGCAGTTTTTTTTTTTAATTGTTTCCTTTAAAATTTGGTGAGATTTGAAAAACCTGATAATATGATACGATACGAGTAATTCTGAAAGTTTAATAATAGATTTTTATTTTTAATTTTAACGCAATACATCCCACTTGGGAATCCAAGCAATAAAATTTAATCACGAGATTTAAAATTTTTAATTTTGTATATAATAGACAGAAAGTCTTTAATTTGGATTTAACTTTCTGAGTTCTAGACAGACGGTTAACAACAACTGAAAGGAATAATTTTAAAACGTGTTTCGTTCAAAATTTAAATAAAAAAATTTAAATGCGTTAAAGAATTCTATATTTAAAATTTATTTATAATTTTTTAAACTTTTTATATACCGATTGACTCAGAAACACTTTCTGAGTCGTTAATTTAGTTCCTAATTGATAATTTAATATTTTAGTGAAATACGGGATTAATAGATTAGTCACTTGAAAAAATCTCTACTTATAGAAGTCCCGATTTTAAAATTTTTAATGAACAAAATGTAAATTACACTCTGTTACACTAAAAAAAACTCGGGAAACGACCTGGTAGCTTGGTTTGTAGGCCTTGTTGAGTACATGACAAATCGTGCAAAAAAATTTCAGAAATATGTTCAAATTTAAAAGTTATACGGAAAAAATCGATTTTACTGAGCTTCGTCAACTTATCGACCAATAGCTCTGTCAGTTTGTATCCGATTTTACTTTTTTTAACGCCAAAGAAAAGAAAACATATTGGGCTTTAAAATATCATATCTTTTTTGACACATTTGTAAATCAAAAGTGTCTTTTTATTAAGTATATTAAAAAAATTGTACATTTCTTTAATTTTAGTAGCATTTTATTGCTTATTTTCATATAAAAGCTCATTAAAGTTTATATTATAACAATAGAATTTAGTTTCTAACAAAACGTGGTTTTAATTTTTTAAATCAGACGAAAATTCTAAAAGTTATTAAGCTTTTCATAAGCCGACTAGGCCATGTACATTTTATCAGAAATAAATTTAAAAGGTTTAATTAAGTTTAATTATTTTTGTAAATGTAAACCTATATCAATAAGTAATGTCTGTTTTTTTTTTCTATATAGAACTAGCTTTATAAAACGAAATAGGCTTTTACAGAAAAAGGTTGAAATAATTGCTTTTGAGTTTTAAAAAACCAAACTTTTGATAAAAAAAAATACCCAATTTTTTAGAATATAAGCCCCATACAGGTTGTAAATGCTTGATCCCTTGACTTTTCAAATCTTTGAAAATGGTTTTTGGATGTCCTCCCCTATCTATAACCCCCCTAGGTCGCTTTCGAAGTTTTTGAAAAAGTTGCCCATTTGTAACACCGTAAAGTTGAAAAAATTGCTTTTGAATTTTTAACATTAGGAAGAAATTAAAAAAAGGGAAACTTTTAATAAAAACTTACAAATTTCTTAGAATATAAGTCCTGTGCATACAGCTTGTAAAAGCTTGACCCCTTGACTTTCCAAAACTGTTAAAAAATGTTTAACTTCTCTGCAAATGTGAGAGTTGGAGGTACTAAAGCGCTACGACTAGTGATGGGACAAAGGTAAATACCCAAATGGTAAATTGGGTATTAAAAGGTAAATACCCAGGTATTTACCCAAGCACTTGGGTATTTACCCAAAATGTGGGTATAAATCAAAATAAAAAAAATTTAAAAGAAGAAGCTGTGGGTGCTCAGGGGACGTTCAGAAGCAGCTGAAGTACAGGGAGCTATTAAAATTCGAACATCTAATTTGCTTAATTGCGTACTTCCACAAATTTCTTTCCTCTAATTTACTGGAGAAATTTCATCCAAACAAAAGTTTTGGCCCAAAAATCATTTCTGGCCTTGTAATTGACAAAATCTGCCATTAGATTTATGTTTAGCGCCGGTGACATTGTGTAAATGAATTCCAATGCAGGAGGTACCTCAGATAAATTCGAAAATGTTCAAAATTCTTTTGGTCTATGTAACAACGAGTATTTGTTCAAATGAGTATTTACCCGAAATTAGATAAATACCCGGGTATGAAGATGGGTATAAATAGGTAAATACTCAGCGTTAGGTAAATACCCAGGTCTAAACCCATCTCTAGCTACGACCTACCCGAAAACAATTTTTTGCGAATATCTCAAAATTTTGCACGTGTTTCAAAATCTTTCAAAACGGTTTTTATATGTCCTCACCTAGGTCTATAATCGCCATTAGGTCGCTTTCCAAGTTTTTTAAAAGTTGCCCATTTGTAAAACCATGAAGTTGAAATAATTGCTTTTGAATTTTAAAGATTACGAAGAAATAAAAAAAAGCGAAACTTTTAATAAAAACTTACCCAATTTCTTAGAATTTAAGCCCTTTACGTACAGCTTGTAAAAGCTTAATCCCTTGACTTTCCAAAACTGTTAAATATTTTAAAATCGCTCTGCAAATGTGAGTGTTGGACGTTCTTAAGTACTACGACCTACCCGAAAACAATTTTTTGCTAATATCTCAAAATTTAGCACGTGTTTCGAAATCTTTTAGAGTCGTTTTTGTATGTCCTTACCTAGGTCTATAAACCCCACTAGGTCGCTTTCCAAGTTTTTACAAAAGTTTCTCATTTGTAACACCGTGAAGTTGAAATAATTGCTTTTTAATATAAAGGATTACGAAAAAATTAAAAAACCGAAACTTTTGATAAAAACTTACATAATTTCTTAGAATATAAGCCCTATATATGCAGCTTGTAAAAGTCTAATCCACTGACTTCCCAAAACTGTTTAAAATTTTAAAATTGCTCTGCAAATGTAAGAGTTGGAGGTACTAAAGTCCTACGACCTACCCGAAAACAGTTTTTTGCAAATATCTCAAAATTTTGCACGCGTTTCGACATCTTTGAAAATTGTTTTTGTATGTCCCTGCCTAGGTTTATAACCCCCACTAGGTCGCTTTACAAGTTTTTACAACTGTTTTTCATTTGTAACACCGTATAAATAATACTACCTCCCTAACAAAAGCAACTCTGAAAATGCATTTAAATACCACAAAAATTATAAAAACTCTTAAAACCCCTATAGAAAGTTAAAGTATTTTGAACAGATGAAGTTTTATGTAAACATAAATCGTTTTGAGAATATATAATGACAATTGGTCCTCATTCCAACCAAGATCTCATACGAAACCTAATACCGGAAATAACACAAATACACTTAAAATTCTTCAAATTGTTGGTGTGATAAGCAAATAACGACAGATATGTCTCTAAAAATTAAAACAAACTTGTTAATTAAGTTTGATAATTGGTCCATTATTGACCCTAGTGGATAATGGTATCAAATAGTCTCCCTATAAAATTTTCTTTCTTATTTTTTCACGTTCATACAATATTTTACAACAATTAATCAAGTTTTAAAAAAGTTTTTTGAAAATGAAATAATACATGTATTAAACAGACATTGAGGTCATTTCAATAAAATTTCACTTAATCAAAATAACATTTTTCTTGGGAAAATTTGTACACTTACATACGTACATACATATGTATATAAAATCTATTTCAAAATTGAAAACTGCGTAAGTTCATATAGAAATATATTAAACTTATTAATCTAAACAAAAGGAAATGTTTGTCTGTTTTGTAATTTTGTTAAATGTTCTAAGAATACAATAAAAAAAATTGGATTTCCGGTTAAAATAAAGAAAAGTCAAAACAAAAAAAAATATTAACTAATAAATAAATATTGCACAAAATGTATCCAAATTGACATGAGATGTAAACATTAGAGTAATAGGAAATTTTTAATACATTTTTCTAAAATTGATTTTATTTATCGGTAATATAGAAAACTGTTATACAAATATTTTTTAACAAAAAACAAACTGTTATACATTAACTATTCTTTAGAAAATTAACTGTTATATAATAAGTTTTCTATAAAAAAACTAACTGTAGTACAGAAATGTTTGTCTAGAAAACTAAAAAAATTTGTATGTAGAAAATTTTCAAAGAAAGCCAACTGTTATACGAAAGTTTCTTAGAAGTAAAACTATTTTTGTAAATATATGGCTTTTTTATCTAAGTGTTATACCGAAAATTTTTTAAAGAAAACTGACTTTTGTTCAAAAAACTGTTATACAAAAGTTTATTTTTTTTTAATTTTCTATATATAAAGTTTTCGGTAAAAAAGCTAACTATTATATAAAAATGTTTGTATAGAAAATCAACTGTTATACAAACATATTTGTCTAACAAATTTTTTATTTAGAAAAAATACTGAAGTTTTTCTCTAGAAAATCAAGTGTTATATCTAATAAAAACTGACAAGGATTTATTTTAAACAGAATACCTTATAATTTCCATGAAGTTTTCTACAGAAAAACAATCTTTTTACCAGTTATACATAAGGATTTCCAAAGAAAACCAACTGTTATACAAATAATTTCTATAAAACCTTTTATTTTCAGAAAACCAGCTGTTATACAAAGTTTGTTTTCTTAGAAACTTTTTTATATAGAAAGTTTTCAAAAAAAACTAACTATTATACAGAAATATTTGTCCAGAAAACAAACTGTTATACAAACATATTTTTATACCCACCATCAAAAAGAATGTGGGGTATATTGAGATTGTCATTCCGTTTGAAATTTCCTTAATATTGGCTCAAAAACAAAGTTTAAAGTATATTCTGAATCCTTATGAAATTTTAAGTTATCGGCACGATAAAACCTTAACGATATAGGTCACTGAAATTTGGAATAAATATTTTTCATTTCTTGGAAAATTTTGGTATTGAAATCGGGCAAAATCGGTTCACATTTGACCATAGCTCCCATACAAAAAACTTTCTAAAACAGCCTAAATTCCACCTAAAATACACTTAAATGCTAATAAATGTTTAACTGTAATAGCTTTGGCCACTAAATTTAGCACAAGTAAGTCTTATATCAATGCCAACCAGTTGACCATAGCTCCCATATAAAAAACTTACGGAAACACAAAAATACAAAAAGAAAAGGGGGTTAATGTCCGTCCGCCTTAATAAATAAAGAGCTAGAGGAACAAAAGTTTACAAAAGTATTTTCGAAATCTTGAAAAAGTTGTTTATTGAAAATGGACACAATCGTTTCACATTTAGTAAGATCTCCCATATAACCCCGATCAGGGAAACACATTAATAATGAAAAATTGAATACAATATAATAGCTATGACGACTAAATTTAGAATAAAGAAGTTTTTTGCAAATATTGGTCAGTATATCAAATTTTATAATAATCGGTCCATATTTGACTATAGCTCTCATAGCAATTATAAATATTAGAATTTATGATAACTATGGCCACTAAATTTTGTAAGAATAAGCTGCATATAAATACCAGCCAGTCACAGTGGAAGAATACGGCCAAAACTCAATAACTTGGTCATTTATTGACTTTTATTCTTGAAATTTTTAGTGTATATAAATAATATACCTTCAGTTAAACTGAAATAGTTTTTTTTAAGAAAATATAAAGTCTGTGGTCACATATAACTGGACTACTATACATGCTAAAAAACTCTTTGCTGGCGATTATACAAATTATTTACATAAATAGGATAATATATGAAAAGAATACCTATCCTACGATACATGACTTGACAAAATCGGATATGTCCTTTCAGAGATAGTGGGTTCATACTATGAGCTTAAAACCAGATTTTGTATGCTTCTAACAAACCTACAGAAAAACTCTAAACATTGAATATTTTTATAAAAAAATTACGAGTTCTTGAATAATATTAAATTTTCAGATTTTAAAATTTGTATTGCGTCCAGAATAATGTGACCACCACCTATATAGTTAAATAAATTATACAAAAGTCATTTAAAATTAAAAATTTTGTTGTTTTTTTATCTTTATATATAAATTTTGCATAGAATTAGAAAGGAAACTAAAGAAAATGGCATAAAAATATTACATCACGCCTATATTTCACTTCAAGTAGTGATTTTTTTAGCGATAAATTGCAAAAAATTGTGAAAAAGGGGTGTTACTAAAAACGTTATAATTCTTGAAATGGGATGCAAATGGATATGAATTTCATTGGGCTTAATAATGATTGACTTCAGCTATTAGAGAGTGTTGGGCTTCAACCTCTAAAAATCTCTAAAAAAAAATTCGCGGTCTATCAAACTTTGTATTAAAATTTTTTTTTTAATTTTTTATGGTTGTTTTAACCGCTAGATTTCTAGATGAAGCATAGGTCAAAAGATATTGAAATAAGCGCTGTTGATTAGTAAAAGCTATCTACTTTTTAATTCAAGAAAGAAAAAGTCAAAATTTTACACGTATTCCAAAATTAAGCGAATTTTATATATGCGTTCAAATATACAAATAATTTTATTACGAACATATAAACAAATATTCAAACTTTGCGGAATTATTACAGCCTTAGCAGGCAATGCAGTATGGTAAAAATTTGGGATTACATGTTTTGAAATGTCAGCTCTAATCTGACACTAGATTCATTCGTTTACGTTAAAATTTGTACAAATTATTACAAAATATTACGGAAAGTCGTTCGTTTACCCAAAACTCAGTAAGAGGGGAAATGTAAACAGAGAGAATTTTTGAGAAAAAGTGACAGTTTATTTGCTGAGTATTTGCAAAATGTTACGGGGAAAATTTTTGCTTGTAAAAGTTCAGTAACAACAACAACATGAATAAAAAACGTAAACAAAAGAAAAACAGGCAGTTGAAAATTTGCCGCAATTTTTATTAAGTTAAAAATTTGAAGTAAAAGAAATAAAATTAACTAAATTAAAGTTAAAAAGTATATAACTAATTAAAAATTAAAAGCTTAGGTCATTTTTTTATTTATTTATTGCCTTTTTTATTGTTTTTTTTCTTATTGTTTTGATTTTCTTACTGGATTTTTACAAATTTTCTGTTCGTTTACTTTTCTTGTACAAATGATTTGGTGAGAGTAAATTCGTTCATTTACTCAGTAAATACTCAGCTTACTGGACTTTTACTGGAAAGTAAACGAATAGACCTACTAAAATTTCTCAAAAAAAATTAAAAACATTTTTGGGGGTTTTGGCCGTAATTTCCTACTGTGCCAGTGTGCAAAATTTTGTTACAATCGGTCAACATTTGGCTATAATTCTTATATATCCACACCGTTAGAATTGCGAGAAGTCAGTCGCACAGGGTTAATAACCTATGCTCTATTGGGAGTCAAAGGTAGCAGAATACCGACAACATTTCAATTGTAACAAGGGGTACTTCTGCCAGACAATGAGCTGCATCCGAGAGAAGTTTTACATAGCCTAATACTCAATAACCAGTGGCTAGATGAGTTATGAGGTGAACCCGTCGTTTTTTTTGACAATTTATTTTTTTCAAGTGGGTCTGGCCGGGGATCGAACTTGGGACCTCTGGTGTGCTAGGCGGATGACTAACATGCTATGCCACGGTGGTTCACTAATACTTAATATTAATATTTCTAAAAAAAAAACTCAAAACTTTAAAATGATTTAGTTATTGTGATATACATAACCTCAGTGGTGTAGGGTATCATATGTTCGGTACTAGCCAGTAACAATTCTTACTTGTTATGAATTGTGCAATCGCTCTATGGTATTTTTGCTGATTCCCTAAAATTAGATTTGCTAACATCAAACAAAAATCTACATGTTCTAGCTCAATTTTTGTAATTTACTTCAAAGACGATATAAATAAAATACAATCAAATTCCAAGATCATTTAAACAAAAAAGAAACATAAAGAAATACCTTTAATCAATATTATTTTCCATTTAATCTCTTTCAGCTTTCGGATTTATATCCAATTGCGAGACTAACCCAAAAAATGGACAGTGTTTTAAATGTTTCCTCATCCGCCGCCGCCACAACACAAAAACCAACATCCGATGACTTGCCCTACACAGTGGAATCGGTGAAAATCGAAGATTCCGAGAAAGTTATTGAAATGTTGAAAGCATTCTTCTTTAAGGTGAGTGAATGAGTTTTTCCTCAACTTTCCTTTTCAATGTCAAATTTCCATTAAATTAACATAAACAAAATAGTGAAAAAAAACTAATAAATAAAATAATAAATTTTTGCAAAACAAAAAAAATCGAAAAAGTATTTTGCACATAAACATTTATATTGGCAATATACTCGTATTGAACGAATACAAAAAAATAATAAGTTAAAATTTTCGTTCGCACGTACAAGTTAAAATAACAACAATGAATTGAATAAATTTTTATTTTATTTAGATTTGCAGTAGGAAAAAAAATCTCATTAACATAATATTTTTGTTAATAGCTAACAAAACGTCTTAAATTGTACGATACAATAAACAAACAAATAAAGCATAAAATGAATAGCAGAGTTTTAAAGGATTTAAATTTTACAGTAGAAAATTCAAAAACGATCGAACACGTACTAAACCATACCATCTCCGATTTCCATGAAGTTTTGTGTATGGGCAAATCCTGTGTGACGGACGATACATTTTTACTGTTTTTGTTGTACTTAAACTAATCCCACTGTCGTTTTACACGAGATATCTTTGCACAGATTTCAGATAATATTAGGTCATCGATTGTGCTCTCGAATGGCATGTAAATTCACAAACTTCTTTTGGAGAAAAAAGATATTCGCTTTTAAAGTGCTGTGACGGACGCTACAAAAAATGGAAGTGACCTTTTTTTCAACACATGTTTTTGTAATTTTCATCAAATCGGTCATAGTGATAAAAAAAATTGTAAACACATTGAAGATAGAAGAAAATGAGGGGATTACAAAACAGCTTTCATAAAATATTTTAAAGTTTTCAGTTTTACCAATAACCCATAAATGAACTGTTGCGGACGCTACATGACGGAAAATACTGTTTTTACTTGAATGTTTTCTATTAATAAACAAGTAAGAAAGCGCTATAGTCGGTCAAGCCGACCATACGATACCTTTCACCACTAAGGTCAAAGGCGTTATTTTTCCTGTATAAAGACAAATATTTGCTAAATTTTGCCATCATACAAACATTTTCTCAAAACGTATATATTCAACCTGTTTCCGTCATTTGGACTTATATGAGAGCTAGGGTCAAATGTGGACCGATTATCTCGAAATTTGGCAAATTGATTACAGTTGTTACAAAAATTATGTATACAAAAAATAAACTCAAAATTTTCATTATCTTTAGATTTACGAGCGTTTTAGTGATTTTTTGTCTCATTTAGTGCGTTTTTGAAGAAGAGTTTGTATGTGAGCTATGGTCAAATGTGGACCGATTTCAACGAAATTTGGTACAGTGATTTAAGTTTACATAAGCAGTATCTGTTTTAAATTTCATGAAAAATATTGATATTTGTGGCCAATATAGCAATTCCGGGAAGTGGGACCTATGGGAGGTACCATAAATAATGGACCGATTTTGACCAATTTCAATAGCCATGGTCCAGTTTCAATAGCCATTATCAAAAAAATTATCTGTGCCAAATTTCATCAAATTATCTTTAGAATTGCGACCTGTAGTTTGATTACAAGGTTTACATGGGGGTCCAGCCAGCCAGCCAGCCAGACGGACGGACGGACATCGCTAAATCGACTCAGAAAGTGATTCTAAGTCTATTGCTATACTAAAAGGTGGGTCTAAGACAAATATTTCTATGCGTTACAAACATCAGCACAAACTTATAATACCCTTTCCACCTATGGTGGTGAAGGGTATAAAAATTCAAATTTTATTTAAGGGTTCGTAAATCAGTGGAATTAATGGTGTTATTTGTTCCCGATTTTAATTTCCTTCCTCTTCATGTTCGCGGTTAAATATGCGATTTTTTGCACAATTTAATATTTCACAAAAAAGTTACATACAAATATTTATTTAAAGTTTTACACTTTTTTCATCTTATTTTCCATCCCAAGAATGCTGCGGAGAGCTGTTAGAGTGTCCCAAAAATAAAAAAATCGAAAGCATCAAGTTTGGCCCACTGTATATTTTTTCAACACCTAATACCTTAAATTTTATCTGTGGATATAGACACTGTTATTACTTTATGAATAAGATAAATATCATTTTGAAAAAATATATACTGTGACAGACGCTACACACTTTCCTATTCATATTATTCTGTAAAATGCTATATTAACATTTATATATTTTAAGCGTAATGTAAAGCATACTATAAGTTCTCTTTACGACCAAGTTCGATTGGTGAAAAAAGAAAAATTGCATTAGTCAAATTAAAAAAACCTTTATTTCTGTGACGGACGCTACACACTGTGAGCCCTTTTTTACTTGACGTTATTTATATCCCTCCAATTACTTTTGATGGGGTCTTTTATATCAAATTGTATAAAATTATGCTGACTTTGAGGTCCTACTGAAAATTGATACCTAAATAGATGCTTTTACGATTTTTATTAACTTTTAAAAAACTTATTTTTTTTAAAAAATTTCTAAAAATTCGAGATGGGTACAAATAAACCCCTGCCATTCACGAAGAGAGCAATCAAAAATTGTTTCCATTATATATTCTAAAGGACTAATATATGGTAAATTTTTCCATAAGCCCTAATATGTGATTTTGACAGTTTTAAAATTTTGTCCTTGGTTAAAAGTTTTTCGGATTTGCCCATATAAATTTTACTATCTCATACATAAATTTTGAATTTCGCATTGATTTAGATTTTGTGAGGGTTCAAAACAAGTTTTTTTTAAGATTTGCCTATAACTTTTGATACGGTTATCCGATTTTTATGCACCTAGGCTCATATTTGGCGAAGTATTTTTTTTACAAATTTGGCTACAATTAAAGGCAAATTCCATACAACTTTTAAAACTATGTAAAAAGATTTTGAAACTATAAATTATTTAAAATAAAAACATCAAAAAACATACAATTATTTACATTCCGATCGATGTGTTTTGTAGTCTATACTCTACTGTACTACTACACACTGCGACAAAAAAAAATGAAGCAAAAGTTTCTGGGATGTTATACCATTTTTCTAGTAGGTACTGTCGAATAGAACAACACTCTGTTTTTGGAATTTTCAAAACCCACCAAAATCTAGAGTTACGGGTAAAAAAACGGGGTTTCACACCCGTATGCACTTATTACCCTGTAGCACAGAAAAATGTCAACCGATTTTAAATTTTTTGAAAGATTTTGAAAAAGAAGACGTCCCGAAAGCAGAAAAATTTGAAAAAAACGTCAAAAATATATTTGGTGTTAAAAAAAACATATGTATCTAAAGTATATTTTAAGAGCTATATACCGTTGAAAAGGGCTAAATTTCTTGTTTATCTTTCGAAAAACTTAAAATCAGTTGGCATTTGTCTCAGTTACGGGGTAATAAGTGCATACGGGTATGAAAAACCGGCTTTTACCCGTAACTCCAAAATTTAGGGGTGTTTTGAAAATTAAAAAAAAAAACAGAGTGTCGTTCTACTCGACAGTACCTATCAGAAAAATGGCATAACATTAGAGCGGTTCGCCTTCCATACAAAAAAAAGTTGTGTCAGTGACCCCCTAGGATCAAAGATTATGTTTAAACAATTGTAAACAATTTTTTTTACCACGTCTACAAATACCGCCCTTTTAGTATTTTGTTCACTGTGTCGCTATTTTTAGTCCGATCATAACATTTTATATATCGGTGTTCGCGGCTCTGTAAGGGCTACATTTCTCTCTTTGGTAGTTTTTTATTTAAGTCAATTTATAGTCGTAATTTTAAGAAAACTAGATTTGTACTCGATTCGATAAGGGTGGGTACAAATCGAATTTTGAAAAATTATGACTAGAAATTGACGTGGTAGTAAAAAACTATCAAAGTGAGAAATGTAGCCCTTATACAGCCTTGAACACCGATATATAAAGTGTTATGATCGGACTAAAGAAAACAAAATACAAAAAGGGCGGTATTTTTACGCGTTTTAAAAATATATATATATATATATTTTTTAAATTATTTTTACATTATCTATAATCCAAGTGGGTGACTGACCCAACTTTTTTTTCGAACCACTCTACATAACATCCCAGAAACTTTTACTTATTTATTTTTTTGTCGCAGTGTGCTACCTATCTATACTAACGAAAGCATTCATTACCACTTCTGGGCCGCACTTTTCCCATCACTCATTTACTGTGTTCGCGCGCCTGTTAGACGTCATTGTATCACGTAGCGGTCGTTTTAAATATACTATTTCCAGCCAATTGTTTATAGAAAACAAAATGGTTGCGCTCGGTATTTCCCTGGTTTATTGTTTGAAATTTAAGCACAAATTACTAGAAAAGATAAAATTTGAATTTGATTTTAAACTAACTAAATTTATAAATATATATATTTGGGGTTATATCAGTAGCGATAGCCTAGCATTATATCTTACCGTCAAGGGTTACCATCCAGGATTCAAAGTCATTTAGCCCCTAATTTCGTTTGAATATGGTATATTATCACATACATATCTTAAAGTTAGGTTAATGGTCACAGATATGAAGATAATTTTGTTTCCATTCTACGGTACTTAGTTCCATTATTTAGGGGCTCTTATAATGGGTGTTTTTTTTTAAAGTATAAAACTTCGAATTGAAATAAAACACAAGAAAATCGTTTTAATGTCCATCAATTTGGCTTTAATGGAAGGATAATTTTATGCCATTAATGTTTAAATATAATTTCGGGCATGTGGCCGCCGTGGCTGGCTCGAATAAAGCCAATTCTACAGGTCCAATTTTCAACTACTTTTTCGAGCATATGGGGCCGTATGTTGGCAATAACGCCACGAATGTTGGCTTCCAAGTCCCCTAACGTTTCTGGTTTGTTGGCGTAGACAAGCGACTTCACATATCCCCAAAGAAAATAATCCAGTGGTGTCAAATCGCACGATCTTGGTGGCCAATTGACAGGTCCATTCCGCGAAATTATGCGCTCATCGAATGTTTCCTTCAATAAATCAATTGTGACGTGCGCTGTGTGGCATGTAGCGCCGTCTTGTTGGAACCACAACTCATCCACATTCATGCCATCCAATTGGGGAACAAAATAGTCGGTTATTATAGCTCTATACCGGTCTCCATTTATGGTAACTGACTCTCCAGCATTATTTCGGAAGAAGTATGGCCCAATGACTCCACCAGCCCATAGAGCACACCAAACAGTCAGTTTTTGTGGATGTAATGGCGCCTCAAGGGTCTCATGTGGATTCTCTTCACTCCAAATGCGGCAATTTTTCTTGTTGACGTAGCCATTCAACCAAAAATGAGCCTCATCACTGAACAAAATTTTGCGATGAAAATCAGCATCGAGATCAATCTCATTTTCGGCCCATACACCAAAATCACGACGCATTGCATGGTCTCGCGGCTGGATCTTGTAAGGTCGAAAGCCAAGATCTTTGCGCAAAATCTTCCATAAAGTTGATGGACAAAGCTCCAATTGCTGTGCACCGTGGCGAATCGATTCATTCGGGTCCTCTTCAACACTTTGCTCTACAGCGGCAATTGTTTCTTCGGTGCGCACTGTTCGACGTCGCTGCGGATGTGTATTATCACATAGAGTAAACGTAGTGCGAAAACGATCCATGGTTAACCGAATTAATTGCTCTGATGGACGATTATGTCGACCATAAAATGGACGGAGCTTGCGGTAAACTTCGCGAACTGAATCAATATTTTCGAAATAAATTTGCACGATTTTTTTGTCAACCTGTTCATGATGAAATGGCAAACCAAACTAAATATTAATCACTTGACAGCTGACAAAATGGCCGCCAGTTAAAAAAGTGATGCCAACTTAAAGTTCTATACCTCAATAAAAAACACCCGATATTTACAAATTTACATAAAATTAAGCAGACGTCACTGCAACAAATTGCTTTAGCATCGCCCTTATTTTACTGCCTTAAAAAGTCACCTAAATACACCAAACTTTTAAATACTCTATATCTGAAGAAATTAAACTTTGCATTAATTGGTTTAAAATAAACACAATTTCCGTAACAATCGTTGACGAATGTTTTCATAGCAGGCTCATCTCTAGAAAATGTTTGTATGATGATAAGTTATCTAAACTTGAAGACCTTTCCATCACGAAGATTCTTGAGAATTTTCCGGTGTAGCCAATTCTTTTTGCCTACCCCATTCCAGTCATGTAAATAAGTAAAGTTGTAGACCGCCCGCAATAAGCTAACCATCCTATATCTATGTTATGGCTTCACACAAGTATGAAGTTGATGTCTTTGTTCCTAACAAAAAAGAATAGGGGTTGCGTTTTTATGTTCTATCGATATTACAATGGGTTTTAATGAAATCAAAAAACATATTTTAGGAGCCTTAACTTTCGTACGGACTGTGGTTTTTGTTGTAACTGTGACAATTTTGGTCAAACCGAGACCTTTATTTTGGTCAAAACGAGACCTTTATTTTGGGTTTTTTAATATAAAAAAATATAATTAATAAAAAAAAATTTTAAAAGTCTAATAAATCTTATTTTTTAGTGCTAATCTTAGACCAATTTAGTTTTTATTTCTATCGCTTTTCGTTTAGAAGATATATTTTTACCGACTTACCCAAAATTAAAAAAGTACCAAACACGTATTTTTTTTTGTTTGCCAAAGTCAATCGACCCATGTATTTTTTTCCTTTTTCGACCCTTACCAAACACACATTCAATAGTTTTTTAACATCTATCGGTTGCGTCATATATTGTGTTTTTATGTTTATTGGTTCAAAAAAATACCAAAATATAGTTTTTTACCCTTATAAATGCCATTTCCAAAAAAGATCCAAACATATGTCCTCTTATTTTTCTAGCCGATCCAAATTCAATTTCAACTTTGTTTCTATCGATGTTGGTTTCGGAGATATGATGCTACTTATTTTTCCCTTTTCTACCCTGTTTTACCCCCTAAGCGGCCGAGTTAAAAAAAAGTATAGATCATTTGTCTCTTGATTTTTAGTGCGAATCTCAAGCCAATTTATTTTGGCATCTATCGCTTTGGGTTTAGAAGATTTTTACCTTTTTTACTCCCTAAATTGTAAAAAGTGCCAAATTGGTGTTTGATATTTTATACTTGGCAATCGACGTCCTAATACATTTTATTTCTAGCTTTGTTGGTTTGAGTGATATACAAAGATAAGGAAGAACGAATGTGCCCTAAATTTTTCCCCCGTTTTACCTCTTTTTACCCTCTAAATCAGAGATAGGCACAGATACATAAACATTTTGAGTCTGTGTGTGTGAGAAAAATTTTGTAAACAAACGAGCGTTCTCCCCACCCCTTAAGTAATTTTTGAACAAGCAAACAATCAACCGTCTTGGTTGGATGCTCGTGATCAACTAAATTGAGAAAACACAACCATATGTTACGAATCATAAACCAGAACTAGACTGAGGACGAAACTGTCAAGTACATTTAAGAGACGTCAAAAGTACATTTAAAAGACGTCATCTTCATATAAGATATGTCATTATACATTTTTTTGCTATTTTTTCTATATTTTTTTTGTGCTTAGTAAAACATATGATCGCACTCTATGCGGTACTCTATGTTACGAATGCTCGCTTAAGGTGAAATTGTTTTGTTTTTTTTTTGTTATTTAAGAGTAACTTCAAATACGTGTGACTCTCAAGAGCGAATTTATATGCATGTGAAGCGCGCTCACCCACATTGCCTATGCCAGCTCTAAATCAAATAAGTACCAAAAAAGTATATAGGTTTGCACTTGTAATACGAAATCCTCGAAATAAATAAAATATTTCTATGTTTATAAAAGGAAAATGTATTATGGCCGATTTTTGAAAATTATACTGATTCTTTGCGGGCAAAATATCAGAAATATTTTCAAATTTTCTGTTTTATTTTTTCTAACTGGGCTAAGGTCTAAATTTCATCGCTGTAAATGTATTCCTTCTTGTTTTTTTTCCAATTTTACTATGGGATCAAATCACTATGCTCAAACCTTGCACAATTTATTCAAGACCCTAGCTCTAGACTACACCAACCAGAGATCACCTATCTATATAAAAGTATCAAGGAAATTTCAGCATGATCACAAAATCAAATATCCTAAGCATTAACAAGTACAAGTGTTATATTCTACTGTACCGTTATATAACCACCAACAAAAAAGGCGCTTGTAATGGGTGTTTTTTTTAGTGGTATAGAACTTCGAATTGAAATAAAACACAAGAAAATCGTTTTAATGTCCATCAATTTGGCTTTATTGGAAGGATAATTTTATGCCATTAATGTTTAAATATGATTTCGGGCATGTGGCCGCCGCGGCTGGCTCGAATAAAGCCAATTCTACAGGTCCAATTTTCAACTACTTTTTCGAGCATATGGGGCCGTATGTTGGCAATAATGCCCGAATGTTGGCTTTCAAGTCCCCTAACGTTTCTGGTTTGTTGGCGTAGACGAGCGACTTCACATATCCCCAAAGAAAATAATGCAGTGGTGTCAAATCGCACGATCTTGGTGGCCAATTGACAGGTCTATTCCGCGAAATTATGCGCTCATCGAATGTTTCCTTCAATAAATCAATTGTGACGTGCGCTGTGTGGCATGTAGCGCCGTCTTGTTAGAACCACAACTCATCCACATTCATGCCATGCAATTGGGGAACAAAATAGTCGGTTATCATGGCTCTATACCAGTCTCCATTTATGGTAACTGACTCTCCAGCATTATTTCGGAAGAAGTATGGCCCAATGACTCCACCAGCCCATAGAGCACACCAAACAGTCAGTTTTTGTGGATGTAATGGCGTCTCAAGGGTCTCATGTGGATTCTCTTCACTCCAAATGCGGCAATTTTGCTTGTTGACGTAGCCATTCAACCAAAAATGAGCCTCATCACTGAACAAAATTTTGCGATGAAAATCAGCATCGATATCAATCTCATTTTCGGCCCATACACCAAAATCACGACGCATTGCATGGTCTCGCGGCTGTAATCCTTGCACAAGCTGGATCTTGTAAGGTCGCAAGCCAAGATCTTTTGCGCAAAATCTTCCATAAAGTTGATGGACAAAGCTCCAATTGCTGTGCACGGTGGCGAATCGATTCATTCGGGTCCTCTTCAACACTTTGCTCTACAGCGGCAATTGTTTCTTCGGTGCGCACTGTTCGACGTCGCTGCGGATGCGTATTATCACATAGAGTAAACGTAGTGCGAAAACGATCCATGGTTAACCGAATTAATTGCTCTGATGGACGATTATGTCGACCATAAAATGGACGGAGCTTGCGGTAAACTTCGCGAACTGAATCAATATTTTCGAAATAAATTTGCACGATTTGCAAGCGTTGTTCTTTTGTCAACCTGTTCATGATGAAATGGCAAACCAAACTAAATATGTATTAATCACTTGACAGCTGATAAAAAGGCCGCCAGTTAAAAAAGTGATGCCAACTTAAAGTTCTATACCTCAATAAAAAACACCCGATACATGAATTATACAGTCAAATGTTGACTGATTTTCACGAATTTTTATGCACTTACTGGTATTTATACAAAGTTATCTGTAATTGTTTATAACTTGTTAGTGTTTAACTGGCTTTCGTGGCATTTTAATGGTTTCAGGGAAAATATTTTATACGA
The DNA here is from genome assembly GCA_933228675.1 of Stomorhina lunata. Taxonomy (NCBI): domain Eukaryota; kingdom Metazoa; phylum Arthropoda; class Insecta; order Diptera; family Rhiniidae; genus Stomorhina; species Stomorhina lunata. Next base: position 92,181,831 of record OW121740.1, on the reverse strand, counting down.
CAGCTATGGTCAAATGTTGGACCGTAAAATTGTAAAGCGCCTGACAGTTATAAAAAACTGATTAGTACTAAATTTTAAAGTTATAACTACTATAAATTAATATTTATTAGCTTTTAACTGGTTTGCTAGGTTAGATTTATATTAAAGTTATGGTCAAGTGTGGACCGACTGTGATAAAATTTAAAAAACTAGTTAATAATTATAGAAATTTTTAGTTTTAAATTAAGTTGTCGTAAAAGTACATCATAATTCGATTTAATATATTGTTTTAGTATTAAAGTGATTCCCGGAAAGGGGTTGGTTGTATGGGAGCTATTATCAAATGTGAACTGATTTAGTCCAACTTTAATACCAAGGTTAGGTTAGGTAATAAAGGAGGTGTCAAAGACACCAACACTCGGAGACCCCAGGGGTCCATTGTGATCCTTTAACAGAGAGGGAGAAAAGAAAGAATGAAGAAAGAAAGAATGAAGAAAGAAAGAATGAAGATAGGGAAAGAGAAAGGTAGTAGAGAGTTGAAGAGAAGACTACCCTATCTAGGCCAGTTGAGACCCGTGATGAATCCTACAATATCAATTAACCTACACTGTTGTAGATCCTGTAGGTCAGCAAGGAATCTGCTGCCTAGAAGTTTAAGTCTTAGGTTTTGCAGCCTTGGACAGTGACAGAGAATGTGTTCCACCGACTCGGACGAATCCTCATCTAGACATAGTCTGCAGAGGTCTGAAATGCTGCTATCCCACCTATGTAGCCTCGAATTTAAGGCCCAATGTCCCGTAAGGAACCCTATACATCTTCCTAAGCTTGACCTATTTAGACTTAATAGAAGCTTTGTACCATTACTGTCCAGTTTAGGCCATATAGCTCTAGATGTCCTACACGTGGCCATGTTACCCCACAGCCTTGTGGTTTCCTGGCTAGTCCAGGATTTAATGCCTAGATAAAAGTGACAGATAGGCGGAGCCAAATCCAGTACTCTTTGGCTTAAGTCTAGACTTGAGCCGTGTCTGGCAACTTCGTCCGCAACTTCGTTGCCAACGATGTCACAATGACCCGGAACCCAGCACAATCTAATCCTATAGCAAAGTGATAGCTCATGAAGAGCTATCCTACATTTTTTGACTAATTTGGAGGTAACCCCATAACCCCGCAACGCCTTGAGCGCGGCCTGGCTATCGACATAAATTGTCACCTCACTGTTAACAGCTATAAGACCTTGAATGAGCTCTGTAGCCTTCCAAATGGCAAAAATCTCTGCCTGGAAGACACTGCACTCATCCGCGAGTCTAAAGGATTTCCTAATATTTTGATCCCACAGGAAAACTCCAGAACCAGTCCCGCAATCCATTTTTGATCCATCCGTGAAGATCGAAAAGCCTTGAAAAAGTGCTGTTTGCCCATTCCAGTCGGATCTTTCGGAGATTACGAACTTTATCAACAAATCAGAAATACTTTTGTCAAATTTTGTTACTCTAGCTCTTTTCGTTTAGGATCTATCGTGATTTCAACTGTTGGACATACGTAGAGAAACCCTCTTTTCGTTTTGGTAGTTTCCGTTAGTTATTTATGTGGAAGATAACGATTTCGCCTAATTTCAACACCAAAATTTTTCAATGAATAAGGAATATTCTTTTAAAATTTAGTGCCTTCAACAGATAGACCAACATTGCTTGTTCGTCTTAGAATTTCGTAAGGATTCAGAATATACATACATATATCGTTTTTAGTTTTAGATTAAATATTATGGAAATAGCAAACGGAATGACAATCTAAGTGTACCCCCATTCTTTTCGATGGTGGGCATAAAAATTTATTTGAGTTTAAAACCAGACAATGATTTAACATTTATTTGTATTCTTTTTTTAATTCAAATATGTAACTTCTTAACTGTATAAATTTAATATCATATGTTTTGATAGGTCTTGATAAGCACAATGACTTTCAGTCAGACAAACAAAAACAGCTTTCAAGAAAATATGTGTTGAAAAATTTCCTAAATTGTTTTGTGAAATTAAATTTCAATATGGTTTGAAAAAAAAGCACACCTCAACAGACATTAATCTGTGAGATTATTAGGGGTATTCAGTAAGTTATGAGGTACTATAGTTTGATTGTTAGTATTTTTAGACTGTATATATATAAGTAAGTAATTGTATAGCATGAATGTATCTTTTATAATTTATTGTTTTACTAAGAAAAGATTTTAAGAAATCTGACCGTTAATGAGGATAAAAGAATAAATTCTGTGACTTTATTTCTCCTAAGCTAATTAAAATAAAAATGGCATATTTAGATGTGACGTTAAATTGACTATAAACATAATAATTCCCATATATAAATCCCACGATATTCCAATTGGAACAAGGTGTACTTCTCTCCGACAATGAGCTGCATTCGTTTCTATTTTTAGACTCATTGAAAGGGACCTACGTTTTAACTTCGGCTCCGAACGGAAAATGCATTAGTTAGAGAAGTTTTACATAGCGTAATACTCAATAACCAGTGGCTAGCTGAGTTATGAGGTGAACCGCTTTTTTTATTTCTTTTTTCAAGTAAGTCTGGCCGGGGATCGAACTTGGGACCTCTGGTATGCTAGGCGAATGACTATTTTAACGGCGGTTAACAATTTTAGATTTTAGCACTTTTAAAATCAAAATATCATCTAAACAGTTTATTATCATTTTCAAATAGTCTAGCATTGTAGTAAATATTTTGCATTTACACTTTTGCCAGACCATTTGCTCTAAACAACGAATAGCGCTATTTTTGTAAACATTGTTTTAAAATGTGTTTAGATTTTATTATTTAAACAAAATCTGTTTTTGTTTATGTCATAAAATTGAATAGAAGCATTAAGTCATAAAAACAAATGTTCGGTAGAATTAATTTTTATTATAAATTAATTTTCCATATTTTTTTAAATATACAAATTCGCGTGGATAAAAAACCACTCATATAAGGGGGTGACCAGATGGTTTTCGTCTATTTTGCGAACTTATTGTTTAAACGAATTTGTGTTAAATATTTAATGCAAATTAATACGGGCCATATGGAGTGACAAAAGAATTGGACAGAAAGTAGTTGAAGCGGTGGAATGTCCCAGCAAAAAAGTTTAAATGATAGAAAGTTGTTATAATAAATTTTACTTAATACTATAAAAATTAATTTAAAATTATTCAATAATTAGATTTTTAAAAGCAAGTGCAAAATAAAACAAAAGAAGCTGTAGTCGGTCAAGCCTGACTATATCATACCCTTCACTACTAAGGTCATACGAGTATATGGACCAAAAATTAAACAAGTTTTTCTTAAGTCTTAGAGATATACATACATACATACATACATACACTATGTACTATTTTTTCAAAATTTCGAGCTTTATATCATTTCCGGCTAAGGGCCTGATATGGGAGCTAGGGTCAATTGTGGACCGATTGTTACCAAATTTAGTTTATTTGTTCAAATTTATAAAATATTTATCTGTGCAAAGTTTAAGTAATCAAATGCATTTATCTTTTAAGTTATTAACGTTTTTGTGGTTTCTGTGTATGTATATAAACGTCTTTTGAGAATGTTTCTTGTATGGGAGGTATGATCAACTATGGGCCGATTTCTACAAAATTTAGAACACTAATTAAGGTTGTGATAGGCAATATGTGTGCTGAATATTATTAAAATACAACTAAATTTGTGGCTATAAAGGACCAAAAACTTTATTCCGGGAAGGCATCCCTATGGGAGGTACCCGAACTAGTAAACCGATTTCACCCAAAAAGAATAGGGAACGTCCTTGGACCAAAATATAAGTCTGTGCCAAATTTCATCAAATTAGCTTTAATGTTACGACCTGTAGAATGATAACAAGCTTACATGGATAACGGGCCAGCCAGCCGGACGGACATCTTTAAAACAACTCCGGGAGTGATTCTAAGACGATTTATATACTAAAAGGTGGGTCTCAGACCAATATTTCTATGCGTTACAAACATCAGCACAAACCCAATATACCCTTTCCACCTATGGTGGTGAAGGGTATAAAAATGTTTCTGGAAAACCAAAAAAATATTTCTTTCATAAATCAATTTTGAAGAAAACTGCATATTTTATTACGAAAAAGGCAGTTGTAATTCTCTAATGATAGGAAATACTCATAAGGAAAACTATTAAAAAAAATAAAATTGAGTTATTTCATTGTTCTAATCTTATTAATTTATTCTAATACACGTTTTTCGTGTAATATTATTTTCAATTACTTCGAAATTTTAAGCAAAATCTTAAATATCCCACACAATAGACACGAAAAACTATTTTTATTAGAAGATTACTTGATTAATTTACATATTAATAACACAGGTCAACAGCAAAAATGTGCTCGAGTAACCACTATATACATTTGATGTATCATGGCTACCTCAGTACAAAAATGGTAAAATTTTTAAATTCTATGGCAAGATTTTAAAAAATTTTTTTTTTTTTTTTAATTGCAATTTTTTTAGACGTTTCTTCAAATAATTAATGATAACTCAAATACTACTAGTCCGATATTATTAGAATAAAATCAGAAAAATTAAGATTTACATAGCCTTTAATTCTTCTATATATCGCGTTTCAATCGGATCAATAGTATCGGAGTTATAATAAAAAACGTAAGAAAAAAATATATTTTTTATGTAAAAATGGCAAGATTTTTCGTTTTTAAAAAATCATGAAAAATCGAAAACGGCAAAAAACTTCCAGATTTATTATTTTATCGCATAGCGACATATAATAGCAACAAAATGAGATATCGACCATAAAAATCGATTGATTTTTTTTTTTTGAATTTATTCACAATTTAGTGAATTCGCACATTTTCACAAAATTTTAGTTTTTTGCTTGATATACGCATTATAGCGGGTTTTCAAATTATGAAAAAAATAAATTTTCCAATTTCAAGGGGTGAATGTCGGATTATTGTGAGATTTGGTGAGAAACTTCCACCCACAAAATATTTGTCGAATCGGACAACGTTAACACGTAGCGCATAGGCCTCAAATCTGAAAAATAGCGTTTAAATCGAAAATAATTTATAAATTTTCAGTTTTTGCAAAATTAAAGCTATTTATTCTCCCTTTTGCAAAAAAGTGGATTCTAGTTGTTAGTGCAAAGGCAATGATTTTTCCAATAAGCTACATGCCTTTAAAATCGGTTAAACAGTTTTCGAGTTATTTTGTGAAAATGAGCGAATTCACTAAATTGTAAATAAATTCGAAAAAAATCAATCGATTTTTATGGTCGATATCTCATTTTGTTGCTATTATATGTCGTTTTTTGCCGTTTTCGATTTTTCATGATTTTTTTAAAACGAAAATTTTTGCCATTTTTATATAAAAAATATATTTTTTTCTTAAGTTTTTTATTATAAGTCCGATACTATTGATCCGATTGAAACGCGATATATAGACGAATTAAAGGCTATATAAATCTAAATGTTTCTGATTTTATTTTAATAATATCGGACTAGTAGTTTTTGAGTTATCATTAATTATTTGAAGAAACGTCTAAAAAAATTGCAATTTAAAAAATTTTTTTTTTTTTAAATCTTGCCATAGAATTTAAAAATTTTACCATTTTTGTACAAAGGTAGTCATGATACATCATAATTGTATGGTGGTTTTAAGAGCACATGAAATTTTTTTTATTTTGTTGTGCTGTGTAATTAATATTCAATCAAAAATATTAAATACAAATTTCAATATTCTCTGTATTTGGATAGTGAATTTTTTTAAAACATAAACTTTAACATTATTTTCTTTAATTCAAAAATCCATACTACTTAATTGTAATAGAAAATATTGTATACCAATTTCATATTGTTTTATGATTAAGTTATAAATAACTTAACAATCAACTTTTATCGAGAAGCAATTTAGGTGCCGTAATAATTCAGGCTAAACGAGTCTACAACGTCAGAGTTCAACTGGTAAAACAATAGACCAAACTACTTACTTTAATTACTTAATGGTGCTAAACAATTGCACGTTTTAGTACTCTACTATAGATGGGAATAGTATATCAGGTTAGTGTTAGTGTTTGTAATGCATAGAAACCACCTTTAAGTATACTGATGTAGTGAAAGTCATTTTCTAAGTCGATTTAGTAGACATAAGCATTTCTTGGTAATAAAACAATAACATTTGAAAATGGTCGAAATCGGTCCATTACTACAGGTAACTCCCATAGAACTAACTAATTGAGGCACTGCAATGACTTTCAAAGATAAACATTTGTTAACAAAAATAACTACTCAGGTCACATATATACTTAGTAGTGTAGTTCATCATATAGTCGTGTTTGACCGACTTAAATACTCTCTTACTTCTTAAGCAAAATATTAGCGTAAACTTAAAATAATATTTTGCTTAGATAAATTAAAGTTAAAAGGTGTCAAACTCGTAAGCAATCACTTGGGTGTTGAAAACTTAACTTGATTTAACAGTTTTTACTTGGCTGCCACAATGTTGAAAGTTAAAAGATTATAATGTTAAATTCAAAATTGATTGACATATTTTATAAAATGCTAGCACTATGGTTGTTTATTACAGTAGAGTCTTAATTATTCTTAAAAACAAGTAAGTGTGTTATACTCGGCAATTTCGAATTTTATATACCCTTCTACTATGGAAATGAAAGTAGGCCATCAGCAGTTTAAATCCAAAAAAGGGTTTTGAAAAGATAGCACAATTTAAAAGTTATAGCCCTTTGAAGTTGGATAATGTAGAATAATTCAATAAATAAATTTAAAAGTTGAAAATTAGTATTTCAGTGATTAAGATTTATATACATATCTATATCTTCTATCTTCTTCTTCTATATCTATAACAAATGTCCGCGTCTGTTTGTATGTTGTTTGTTGGGAAGGATCTCCGAAACTAGCGGACCGATTTTGAAATTTTGACAGTGTGGTATGGTGTGGCCGGTGGTGACTATAGGCAAATTTTTTTTTTTTGAAATCTTAAGTGGGCGTGACCCTTCCCATATAACTCATATATTAAAATTGTCAAATATAGCTGATAATGAAGCCCGATTTTACTGAAATTTAGACAGCATGTTAAGGTGTGACTGGTGGGTAAAATAGGCCAGATTTTTTTTGATATCTCAAGTGGGCGTGACCCCTCCCATATAAGTCAGATTTTAAAAATTGCAAATATGGATGATCAAACCGACCGATTTTTCTGAAATTTAGACAGTGTAGTGAGGTGTGACCGGTGGTTAAAATCGTTTAGGTTTTTTTCTGAAAACTCAAGTGGACGTGATCCCTTCTATATAAGTAAAATATTGAAAATGACAAATATGGATGACCTGGCGGCCCGATTTTTCTGAAATTTTGACAGTATGGTAATGTGTGACCGGTGGTTAAAATAAGCAAATTTTTTCTGAAATCTCAAGTGGGCGTGACCCCTTCCATATAAGTCAAATATTTAAAATGGCAAATATATGACCGATTTTTCTGAAATTAAGAAAGTATGGTAAGGTGTGGCCAGTGGTTAAAATAGGCAAGGTTTTTTTTTGAAATCTCAAGGGAGGAGCCTTATAACTCATATATTAAAAATGACTAATATGGATAGCAATATATCAAAAACGGCTTTTTGCGAAAAAGAACTTTTTTATTGTAGAAAATGAATCTCTGGAATTATAAAAATAATGTTTATTTTACAACTTTTTTGTTTCTAAATCCTGTTAAAAGATGGCGCTAATTTCAGGTTACATATGAAAATCGCATTTTTAATAATTAAAAGTTAAAAATTTGGTTTGACAATGTTCCGCGACTTTGTTCAGGAGTATTTGGTCTAACTTTTTTCTGAATGTACCAACATCGAAAAAGATCCAAATAATATGTATTTGATACATTTGTAAGAAACATGTCAATACCGCCGCCTTGCGGCAATCTTTTGTAGCATTTTTAAAAACACAAAAATAGATGCTTTCAAAAGCTATCAAAAGAGATATCTGCGATGAAATTCCGACAAAAAATAAGAATTCTAGGGGCAAAAGTAGTTAACAGTATACCAATTCTGATACTTTTTTGAACGATTGTTTTAAAATTTTGTGTAAAATTTAGTCACTGTTTACAATATTAGAAGTAAAAATAATGTTTTTGTAATAAGAAGGGGTATGGCTTAAATTCCATATAAAAGTGAAAGTTTTTAACTTTTCTTTAACTTCAGCATCCATATGCAAAAATCTTGTTAGCCAGATTTTTTTATCGCGAAATTGGTTAGTTTCTCAATATGTTAATTTGTTTTTTAAGTCCATTTCATTTTCCATCTCTACTTTTAAAAAATATAATCGCTGTAAATCGGTGAGGTATTAAATACATTTTTTTGGTCGGAATTGTTTTTGGTGGCAAGTTTCCATGTTACTAAATATTTAATTTTTAGATTCCTAGAACACAAAATGATCAGAAGCCACTGTTGTCTTGTTACATTTTACATATTTAAGAGATTCAATGTAGGCTGTATACACACTTTAAGATGTAGAAGAAAATCAATGGTCGCGATTTAATAGCGTATTATTTTTGCTTCACTGTAGGCCTCAGGATATATGTTCGTGAATTTGAGCAATATACCTTTAAGTACCACATTGCTATCATACATCAATGTGTCTTTCGAAGGTGAACAAGTGAAAAATGACACAAATAGGCTTGCTTGTTTTTTAAATGGCACAAAAATGGCTATATATTTTTCTCGCAAAATTTGCACACATATTAAGAACATGTTTATCTAAAATTTTGATATGGCGCTTCTCGATGCGTTTGTTAGTTAATGAGTTATAGGAAGACAAATATTAAAAATGCAGAATTTTGACCCTTTTTTCATTTTTTTTGTTAGTTTTTCTCAATTTGTCGAAGAACCAAACATTTAATCGGGAAGCGCCATATCAAATTTTTAGATATCGATAGTAGCTATCTGTACGTAAAATTTGGTCTCAAAATCTTTATCCGCTTTTGTGCCATTTTAAATGCAAATTTTATACTTTTTTCACTCCTGCATTATCTTTTATACATATCTTTTCTCTAAGTGTACTGATGTTTTTTTTATGGTGATGAAATCTTTTACACTTATCTAACTATACAAATTTAAAAAAGTATAATTTATGACCTATTAAGAAAGTTACAGCGCAAAATTTGCTTCTAGTTTAAAAGCCAAAATTATAGAAAACACCCTGTATTTCAGGAACCAAAATAGCTTGGGCCATTTTATGTAGCACCAAGGATAGCTAAATATGTGTCTGAAAAAATGTATATAAATTCATGTGATTATCTTGAAATTTAAAAACCTACTTATTTTGATATATTGCTAAGACAGTATATTAAGGTTTTAAGATAGGCTAATTTTTTTTAAATCTTAAGTGGGCGTGACCCTTCCCATATAAGTCAAATATTAAAAATGACAAACATGAAATACCCTGAGGACCGATTTTTCTGAAATTTTCACAGTATGTTAAGGTGTGACTGGAGGGTAAAATAGTCCAGGTTTTTTTAATCTCAAGTGGGCGTGACTTCTCCCATATAAATAAAATATTAAAAATAACAAATATGGAAGACCGAGCCGTCCGATTTTTCTTTAATTTTTAAAGTATCTATTGAGTTACCTGTGGGTAAAATAGGCTACATTTTTTTTTTGGAAATCTCAAATGGACGTGACCCCTCCCATATAAGTCATATATTAAAAATGACAAATATCGATGACCGATTTTTCAAAAATTTTGATTGTATGTGTGTGATAGTCAAGTATTAAAAATGACACATATATGTATAAAAAGAGAAAACGATTTAAAACAATTAATTAAAGTTTTAAATGTGGTTCTTTTCTTACTATAGGATATTTTTCGCTTTTTAAATTTTTTGAAAATGGACCAACAGGAACATGGATATTGGGGATACAATTTCCCCTTTCTTTAAAATTGTATATCTTGAGAACGGCTGGACCAATGAAGACATTATTTCTTTCTAAATGTTTTTTTTAGTTCAAGTTAGGATTATACATTAAGAAAAAATTACCATATTTACCAAATTTGCAAATACATTAATAAAGGATTCAATTAAAAAATTAATTAAAATATATCATAATTGTTAAAAGTGTTAACACAGTAATAAGTTAAAAACTTTAACTACCAGACCGGGCAACGCCGGATAAAATCAGCTAGTTTTTTAAAAATATTAGATTTGTCTAAACCCGAATTGGAAATTGAATAAACTTACAAAAATTGTTAAAAAAAAAAACAGCACGTTTATGGTCTAATAAAAGAGTTTCTGAAGTTAGGCAACCGATTAAGATGAGTCCTTCTAATGATACAAGTGCGAGTTTTAGGTGTTGTAATTAATACAGGTTTTTTTTTTGATTTATAATTTATCTG